>CM074442.1:9884147-11084147 GCA_037101425.1 Elopichthys bambusa | reverse complement strand
GCCTCTACACTCTAAAAAATGCTACCGCTGAGTTAAAACAACCCAATCGCTGGGTTTGAACATTTTTAAGCCAGCCCTATAGTATTTTTTAAACAATAGATGAGTTAAATAAAACTGCCCAGCAGATTGGTCATACATTTAACCCAACCGCTGGGTTTGTCCATTTTTAACCCGATTTGGGTTATTTTTAACCCAGCATTTTTTAGAGTGTATACAAAATAAATAAAATAAAAAAAACAATAAAAATACAATCAACCAATAAATATAATAAATAAAAATACACAATATTAATCTATCTGCATACATACATACATACATATTATATATATATATATATATATATATATATATATATATATGCACAAATTAATGATATAGCAGATCCTATCTCTCTTTATTTTAAATGTAACCGTTACAAATTTAGCCATTGGTAAATTCTATGAATGATTTCATTATAAAGTGTGGCCCAAAACACTGCAGGTCATAGATATCTTAAAATCATTCATGAGTATTCCGACAATGAAAAACATCCAAAACAATTCGAAATACAAGAAATCCCATTATACCTTTACCTTTACCATACCATTATACCTTTAGCAGACTAACATATATTAGATGCAATGATGGCCAATGATCTGTTAGTGTTTAATGTTCTGTTTCTGAGTTTTGTGAGGTAACCATTGTGCTGGAGAGTAGAGCCTGTGCTTCAGTCAGTGATGAGCTGAGAAACACTGATGTTATGCTGCATGTTGCTTTATTTAAAGACAGTAACTGTGTAGTTGTTGATGCAATGTTACATTAGCTCATGCATGTGCTGTTGTCAGCTAATGACTTACTGCAAGAGATTTGCATTTTACAAAAAAGGTGAAAGCTCAATAAATAACTTCATAGTATTTTTTTCCTCACAACATATTTGTTTATATCACCATGCATCTGTTATATTACAGTTTAGATTTTGGCATCCAAACATGAGTGACACTACTATGAGCAATATTATATACATTTAAAAACATAAATACTGTTATCTTAAGAAATTATTTTATATATATACCTTTTTTCTTTTCTGCTCTGTTTTCTTTTAATAAACTTTTAATATGACAAATTTATAGTATGATAAATGTGAGAATATTGAAGAATATGTGGAAGAAATGGGGCCATAAAGAACCTTTCCATCTGTGGTTCTTTGTAGAACCTTTAAAAAGAGTTCTGTAGTACCAGAAAAGGTTCTTTATGGCACCAATAAAAAAATGGTTCTTTAAAGAACCTTTCACAAAATGGTTCTTTAGGGAACCAAAAAAAGTTCTTCTATGGCATCGCCGTGAAACCCCCTTTTTTGTTTTTCCTGGCACCTTTTTGTTAAAGAGTGTAGGCCCATAGGCTCCATAGGCCCATAGGACACAATAGGGGAATCAGTCACTATGCACATTATGTTTCAGCAGACGTTATTATATTTGATACCTGCTTTGGCATGTAGCATACATCTACGCAAAGAAAAATATATATGAAATGATTGTGAAGTGCTGCCCATAAACAAATGGATCACAGCGTCTTATACGTCTCATACTGCTGCTCTCAATTTCAACACTGCATTTGTGTATCCATTACCTAATTATTTTGTCTTTTAAAATCTTGCTATGAGAACATTAATTAGTCTTTCTAAGGCAAATGTTATGACACATGATGAAGGTATGGTTACACCCTGTTATCCTCTAATGGCTGTCATTCTGATTAAACGAGTCACAGCCGTTATGCTTCATTTCTCCCTCATGGCTGCGCTCACATTTGGACTGAGGTGTCATTGTCATTGTTGTCTTTTGGATCAATGTTTAAATACCTAATGCGTACCAAGACAAGTCTAAACCTGTGGAAGTTTTAGGAAAAGCCTGCCTTACCACAACCCTCTAACGAACCTTCATTCCATTGCAAAAAAAAAAAAGAAAGAAAGAAAAGAAACCCACTTCCGGAGAAAAATGGAAAGGCCAAAAATAGAGTGGCTACCTACTTCATTGCTGCTGCAATGTCTAACGTTCATGCATTCTTCACTAATGAAACAGGACAGAATTTATTTGCTATTTCAAAACCCATTCGTCAGGTTTTTTATTACCTTTGGTTTGTAACTAACGTTTTTGTGCTGGAGGTGATTTTAAAGACAGCCACCCCCATATGACAAGACAAAAAAGTGACATTAAAAGAGAAGATGAATTTTAAGTCTGGAGGTGAGAGTCTGAAGGTGTGTGTAGAGCCACTCAACTGTGATCAACTCATTTTTCATGGCCCCATAATGTCTACGACGAAGAATTATCTATTTTGAATGAATAATGTTTAGTGTTGGTGTCTAAATCAAGGTGTAACATACAGACTACAAACTGAAGTTTCCAGAATCATATAAAGTAAAGAGTAAAATGTATTTATTATAGCAAAATTATTTTTCAATTCAAATTTTTTAATTTAATTATTTTAACAGAGAAGTCCACATGGCTCACAATGCAGCTCCTACTCAAGGAAAAAAGGCTAAAATTATTCCAAAAGAATTATTCATTATTGCATGATTTTTCTTCTATTTTAGGTCATTTTAGCTTTTCATTTGTAAACTTGAAGGAGTGAAATTGGAATCATATCAGCCAGTGCAACATGAAGAAAATATTGCATGTCAAAGGAGAGAGGCTATAAAGGAAGACTAAAGTGCCATTAAAGTATGAGCCTGCAGGTAGCATGAATGCAGGTAGAGCTGTAGAAACGCCTGACTTAGAGGGAGGAAATGCAGACAACTGGTCTGTCAGCTATTCTGAATAACCCCCTGAGCACACACACACACACACACACACAGAGAAAGCATAAGAAGGATCAAAAGGTCATGAAGTCATAAAAAGAATCGTAATCTGTGCCGTCAAATAATTGTCCAGTTTAGTAATTCAAGCAATGTTTTGCATCAGTTACTTTGCTGCTTAATACTGTATCTTTGCTGTGGAAATTCTCTTTTGATAAAGAGTCTGTAAGAAATTCAATAGCAACAATTAGAAAAAATAATGAAATTGTCAGGACACAGACGGAGGCAGAGAGGTAAGTGAAACACACAAGTTTATTGAATAGAGACACACACACAGGCAGACAGTGGATGCAGGTGAGTCCATGAACAAGCACTGTAGAATGGTAACTTAGCTGGATTATAACAGAGGAATGTCTTTTGCAGATGCTGGTAAACACAGAGAATGGAAAACTGGAAACGGAAGACGACAGGATGAGAACACGGTAAACTCAGGTGAGCAGCAGGTAAGGAGTCCTGGTACGTAAGACGAGACCAGACCAATGAGTGAGGGAAGTGAGAGTCTTTATAGTGTCCATGGATGATGAGGTGCAGGTGCATGTTTTTTGTATTCTGTGAACGAGTGGATGGACCATGACGATCCGGTGACGATGCGTTGGTGGGTGTTGGCTGTGACTCCGTGACAGAAATATAATCTTTTCTGTTGTTAAAGGGGGTAAAAGAAAAAAACACCTTTCATTAAGATTAGCAATTGCAAGTAGTCTAGCAAGTTTCAATACCAAGAAGTGACTGATAAAAGGTCTGACTATAAAAAATTTTTATAATCAATAAAAATAAAATATAATCAAATGTTGGGAAATGTTGGGGGAGAAAAGAGTTCATAATGAAAGATCAGATTTTTTCTTCCTTATCAGATTCACTGACGCAAACAAACTGCACTAAATATTACATTCTCGCCCTTATCTTGTTCCAAACCCATATGAATTTCTTTCTTCTGTGGAACACAAACGGAAAATTATGAAGAATTGTACTGATTGTTTTTTTGTTTTTCTTTAAAGACATTTAAGTCATTACTCACTGAAAGCCATTATCATCATATGGCTTCAGAAGACTTGGAATAAACCAGAGAAGACATTTAGACCAGTTTAATGATACTTAGTGCTGTTGCATCTTTTTTGAAGCTTTAAAGCTGCAGTATGTAAATGCATGGAAAGAAATGACCATAGATTATATCATCTTCTTTGTTCCACCAAAGAAAGTTTATGTTCTGTTACTATAGTTTATGTTCTTGCTCTGCTGTGTCAAATGAACCTGCTATTTTAAAATTATAATGCAAAAGAGATATAGATATTGCATAATTTCAGTGATCACTAAACTATGTAGTCACTTTTGGTGAAACATTTTCACGTAAATATTTAAAAACTTAAAAAAAAAAAAAAAACTGCAAATTTTAAAATAAAATATACCTTATGAATTAAGTAAATGTAAATAAAAAAACATAAGTATTTGAAGTACATTTGATACTAGGACAAATAAAACAGAGCAGACAAAACCAGTTAAAGTAACTGAAATATTTGTGTAAGCAAATTAAAAATACAGCAATAGTGCACATACACTAACATAACTAGAGACTATCACTGAATTGGTACGCACACATAGTTCTTGCTTTCGAAAGTGACGTGACGCCAAGTATGGTGTCCCCTACCTGGAATTTACACTCTGCATTTTACCCATCCAAATGGGTGATGCACACACACACACGTTTTTGCAGCGGCGCCAAGGGAGCGATTGGTGCCTTGCTCAAACGGCAGTTGTGGTAATGAGATTCACTCCCCCACCTACATTTCCTGCCGGTACTGAGACTCGAACCCGCGACCTTCGAGTCACAAGTCCAACTCTCTAACCATTAGGGCACAACTGTATAAAGTATCAAATATAAATTTTGTAAAGCAAACTGTACTTTATAGCCTCAGTCTAACCACAGGTTCTCCTCTTCCCCACAATAGTAACTGCCACAAAATGTTAACGTAGCAGAAACCCCTTAAATTCCAACATAACAGAACAATAACAGATCATAACAGAACAAGAACTGATAAGGTGGCTGCTGTCACATACAAGATCATGTTGTATCACTTAGGAAGCTTTAGACTTACTCATATGTAGTTCTGGGTAGAGATTCCACATTACATGAAAAAAATTGTAGTTAGTAACGTAATCCAATACATTACAGATTTAAGGTAATATAATCTGAATACTTTTTGATTACTTTCAGATTACTTTTAACCTAACTTGTTTATGACATTAATTTGAATAGGATAATCTTGTGCCATATTAATATAAAAATACAAAGAGTAAGAAAATATATTCCTTTTTTTTTTTTTAATCAACAATATGTTGTGCATTAAATATTATATTACACCAGGGTTTCCCCGACTGGGGTGCTTGAAGGAACTGCAGGAGTTTGTAAGTTTAATGAAAAGCTATTAATTAAATCATAAAAATGTAAAATGAAAATGAATCATTTTAAAATAAAAACAATAAAAATAAAACTTACTAAAAAAAATGAAATATTTTGTTTACCTGCATGTCATGTGACCATTAACCAATATCAGAGAACCGTGAACTTCATTATTTTATTATTAAAAATAGAAAGCTTTTGAAAGATTTTGTAACATTACCACTACCGTTCAAAAGTTGGGGTCAGTAAGTTTCTTTCCGTAAGAATCTTACCGTCGAAAAACTTTTGACTGATAATGTATGATCTGAATGTGCTTAATAAAAACTAAAACAAACATAACAGAAAAATGCTGCAGTTTTAGGAATGTTTCAAAGAATTTATTTTTTAGAGAGTCTATGCGTGCAACGTTAGGAAAAACCACATCAGAAGAGGGACAGTATGACCCTTTGCTACAGCATTTGACTGGTTTACTTAAAATATTCATTTGAAGTGGCTAGACATTTTTTTATTTAGTTTTTACTTTTGTTATTTTTCGTTAAAATATTGTTGTGATGCTCCTCAAATCACTTTAAATAAAAGCTAAATGACATTGTAATTGCAATAAACAGAAGTATTAATAAATTTAATGATTAATAAACAAATGATTACATAAATTAAAATAAAGATAACGGAAGAATTATTACACTAATATCTCACAGTATTTAATAAAATATTTCATGAGTCAACAATAATTATAAAGGCTTAAGCCATAAATTACAGTAGTAACATGTAGAATAACAGAGTTTCAGGAAGTAAAAAACAAATCATTTTCTGGTATTTCCCAAGTAAGTCAAAAAGAAAAAAAGGGATTACCTCAAACAATTATTCTGGGAGTCATTTTCCTTTTTAGCTTGATCTCATGCACCTTCCCTGAACTTCTGCATCTTAGTCTTTTTTTGAAAGGCCATTTCCTGCAGCATAGATTTTTTGATCAATAATCAATTTTCTTGTATATTACTACAAAAACATATGACAAATTGTATACAACTGAACTGCAATGTCTTCACAATTTTCACAAAAACACCTGTAACCAAAGTCAAAACAACTGTTAAACTCTCAAGACCACAAGCAAACGCTTTTGTGACATTTTTCTCTAAAAATGATTTAAGAAGCTTTACTAAAGATCTTAATCTGAAACTTTACAGTACATTACATCATTCCATCAGGGGTGCTGTTTCCTCCTGAGGACAGACCTTAAGGGAAAGAATGTTCCTTTTCTTGGTGTCAGGGTGTCAGTGCAAGGGCGTATTTCACCACAACCACAGAGATAGAATCATTATTAATCATTCGTAATTAGTGTTGAAAACATCACAGAAGGGAAGCCTGATGCTCTGAACCATCTGATGCATACTGTGGCATTTCTAATTTTTTAATTTATTAATCTTATTATAAAACTTGCCAACTAAAAATGTGATTTCAGATCTTGCCTCAAGTCAAATCATCATTCCAGATATATGCATTCTATTGAAATATAAAAAGAAATATGATACCTTGCTGCTCGCCAGAGATGTTTCTGTTCCTATTTTTTACAGGTCATTTTTGTAGCTTAATATATATATATATATACAGGTGCTGGTCATATAATTAGAATATCATCAAAAAGTTGATTTATTTCACTAATTCCATTCAAAAAGTGAAACTTGTATATTATATTTATTAATTATACACAGACTGATATATTTCAAATGTTTATTTATTTTAAATTTGATGATTATAACTGACAACTAAGGAAAATCCCAAATTCAGTATCTCAGAAAATTAGAATATTGTGAAAAGGTTCAATATTGAAGACACCTGGTGCCACACTCTAATCAGCTAATTAACTCAAAACACCTGCAAAGGCCTTTAAATGGTCTCTCAGTCTAGTTCTGTAGGCTACACAATCATGGGGAAGACTGCTGACTTGACAGTTGTCCAAAAGATGACCACTGACACCTTGCACAAGGAGGGCAAGACACAAAAGGTCATTGCAAAAGAGGCTGGCTGTTCACAGAGCTCTGTGTCCAAGAACATTAATAGAGAGGTGAAGGGAAGGAAAAGATGTGGTAGAAAAAAGTGTACAAGCAATAGGGATAACCGCACCCTGGAGAGGACTGTGAAACAAAACCCATTCAAAAATGTGGGGGAGATTCACAAAGAGTGGACTGCAGCTGGAGTGCTTCAAGAACCACTACGCACAGACGTATGCAAGACATGGGTTTCAGCTGTCGCATTCCTTGTGTCAAGCCACTCTTGAACAACAGACAGTGCCTCGCCTGGGCTAAAGACAAAAAGGACTGGACTGCTGCTGAGTGGTCCAAAGTTATGTTCTCTGATGAAAGTAAATTTTGCATTTTCTTTTGGAAATAGGGTCCCAGAGTCTGGAGGAAGAGAGGAGAGGCAGACAGTCCACATTGCTTGAGGTCCAGTGTAAAGTTTCCACAGTCAGTGATGGTTTGGGGTGCCATGTCATCTGCTGGTGTTGGTCCACTGTGTTTTCTGAGGTCCAAGGTCAACGCAGCCGTATACCAGGAAGTTTTAGAGCACTTTATGCTTCCTGCTGCTGACCAACTTTATGGAGATGCAGATTTCATTTTCCAACAGGACTTGGCACCTGCACACAGTGCCAAAGCTACCAGTACCTGGTTTAAGGACCATGGTATCCCTGTTCTTAATTGGCCAGCAAACTCACCTGACCTTAACCCCATAGAAAATCTATGGGGTACTGTGAAGAGGAAGATGTGATATGCCAGACCCAACAATGCAGAAGAGCTGAAGGCCACTATCAGAGCAACCTGGGCTCTTATAACACCTGAGCAGTGCCACAGACTGATCGACTCCATGCCACGCCGCATTGCTGCAGTAATTCAGGCAAAAGGAGCCCCAACTAAGTATTGAGTGCTGTACATGCTCATACTTTTCATGTTCATACTTTACAGTTGGCCAAGATTTCTAAAAATCCTTTCTTTGTATTGGTCTTAAGTAATATTCTAATTTTCTGAGATGCTGAATTTGGGATTTTTCTTAGTTGTCAGTTATAATCATCAAAATGAAAAGAAATAAACATTTGAAATATGAGGTTTTTTTTTTCCATATGCATTCTAATTATTGTGAGGAAAAATGTCTTCCATTTTATTTCCAAGCCATAATCAATTAAATATTTTTGTAATTAAAATGATGTTGGACATTTTGCATAGGTGTACTACTGATCAGGAAATAATAATAGTCCTAGTACATACCCTTGATGATCTAAAGGTATGCCTTCCACACCCATTGACATCTGAATATGCGTGCAGCAATGACACATTTCTCACATCAGTAACTATTATGAAATGGGTGTACCTCCTCTCTACAAAAAAACGCAATGGCTATAGATTCTTTTATCCTTCACAAAATGGTGAAAGGTTATAGAATCGTCTTTACTCATTGTCTACAGTGTTTTATCTGTCACTAGCAGGTGGAAAAAAATTAGAATACTCCTATTTTGCCTAAAGGAGTGAGAGAACCCTAAAACAACATTAATATGTGCGTCATTTCAGTTGTGCCAAGATGTAATTGATGATTACCAGCCTGTTAGAGCCTCATAGCTCTGGGATATGATAATGGAAAAATTGCTAAATATCAGTGTTGGAACATCTCAAGGTGCTGCTTTTTAAACAGAATCTTGTGGTCTTGGTCTCATATAAACATGTTGCTGTGGGTATGTGGGTTATTACTCTTATTTCCAACAAACTACAGATGATATTTTCCTCAACCACAGGTTGACACAATATCCTCAGCACTGCAGGAATTAACAGGACCTCATTGGCTTTGAACTACTTGGCTACTATACTATAAAGTCAGCATTTCAGTTCATTAGAATATAAAGCCTGGTCTGTGGAATAATTTTATTAAATACATTTTATTGGACGATATTGAAAATACACTATTGTCTACACCAGATGTGGTATTAGTTTGGTCTGAGTGTAGGTCTTTAGAAAGATCTTAACTCCAAGCTGCTTTTTGGAAATATAGGAGTGTACCCAAAAATTATGTCAAATATGTCATTGTGTGGTACAACAGCAGAGCCAAACCATGACCGGGCTGATATTGACATTTATGAGTACCTACTTTAAGAAGGTACACTGGTGCCATCTTCTGTCCAAACAGATTCCAAGTGTCAAAGTCTAAATGTTTTATAGCAAGTTATATGAACTCGTCATCAAAAAAAAAAAGAAAGAAAGAGAAAAAAGAAAAAAAGAAAGATCCTTTTTCAGGATACTGTACTTTAAAAATATTTTGTAAAATACAAATAAGCTTTAGGCTACAGATCCTTATTGGAAAGGGTTTAAAAACAATGCTGTTCATGCTTGTTCAGTAAACCACAATTATTGTGCATGTGCATGTGGAACTGTCCTGAAGACACGAACAGTTTACAGGTGGTAGACAATTAAGGTCACTGTTACAATAACTTAGGACACTAAAGAGACTTTTCTGCTGACACCATGGAGAAAGAGGCCCAGGGTCTCTGGTCAACTGAATGAACATGCCATCCTGCTAAAGGAGGCGTGTGGACAGAGCAATAAACTGCAATGTCCATAATGTAAGAGCTACAGGTAGACAGGAAGGACAGCTGAAATTTTGTATTTATTTATTTTTACAAAGTACTAGTTTTCTGTCAAAAATTGGAGTATTAGAAAAAGATTTAATTCCAATTTTCACATTTATTTTTAAAAGCGTTTTTTTTGTTTTGTTTTGTTTTTTACTGCTCCAAAGCAGCTTTACAGCCTCCATACTGTCAACATCAAACTAAACGTGGTCAAAGCAGTTAATCGAGAAAAATGTTATTGTGGACTCACTTGTTCTCCATCATTCACACCGTCCATTAAAACGACACAATCCCCACTCAGAGGTTTTTTTTTTTTTTTTTTTGCTTAGAATGCGTGCTTCATCACATCCCTCAGATTTTACGTCACACAGAACCTGCGTACAACGTCAAGTCACTTGACAGGTGTACCCGGAAGAAACGGCATTTCGAAAATGGCGTTCCACGTAAACTGCAGCCCAAACAGAGGAAAGTAGAACTGACTTTCGTCCAAGTCACGACTGGACAGAGCTGCGAGACGGGCTCAGTGATGCCTGTATAACGGAAGAATGTCATCTGAAGTTAGGATGAGCAGCGTGAGGATGGCACGAGAGGACAGTGTGACGGAAGACTCTTACACCGTGAGTCCATGCTTTAATGTTTGCAATAACAATAAAACTAGAAATACAAAACGAAACTACATGTTTACAAAAGCTGATCTTGAAATAGCGATTACTAAACTGACTGTTAGGCTAATGCTGATATAGCCTAATGCCATATAACGTTATATACGACTAGATTACGTACAAGGAAAAAATGATCTGGTTTTTGTAGCTCTCAAAATAAGGTAAATACAACCTCAGATGAACAACAACACTTGACATATTACTCCGTGTCATTATTTATTTAACAAAAATAAAGCCAAAATGGAGAACCCATGTGTGACAAACTAAGTAGGCCCTATGATTTAATTGCTTGTAGAACCACCTTCAGCAGCAATAACTTGGAAGTAATCATTTTCTATATGACTTTATTAGTCTCTCACACCATGTGGAGGAATTTTTGGCAACTATAAGGCCAAGTATTGTCTGCATTTAACCCATCCAAGTTAGTGCACACACACACATTAGGTGCATTGAGTAGTGAACACGCACACCCCCGGAGCTGTGCTGTGGTGCCCAGGGAGAGATTGGGGGTATTGAGGGTGGTAGAGAGCACTGTTCATTCACTCCCCCAACTTCATTTTCCTGCCTGTATTGAGAATTAAACCCGCAGATATAGTCCAGCTATGAGTAACACTTCTAGCTAAAATAACTTTGAATTTAGTTACATGTCGTTTTTGCCAAAATAACTTGCGAGATGTATGAGATTCTATCATGTAAGCAAAGTCAACAGTGATTATAAAGTGCCTGGTTTCATTTGGTCTATAAAATTTTTTACTGACAGCCCAAATTTTGCCTTGTTTTAGCCTAGATGTCAGGGCTGTGTTTGGACGGCTATAGACATCTTTTAAACGCAAAATTGCTTGCTGGGAGGTTCTATTTATGCACAGCTCACCTTAGATCCCACCACAGCATTTCAATCAGGTTGAGGTCTAAGACCATTGCTGATGTCTGTCCACCTTGGCATTGTGTTAACACAGGCTCCAGACCAGCAAACTGACAATACTTCTGCTTTTATAGAATTGGCAATGCTTGCTGATGATCAATTAATCAATGGCATTTGTTAAGCAGCGCCTGACTGCTACTTAGCCTCTTAATTCCTATAGAATATATATATATATATATATATATATATATATATATATATATATAGTACATTTTAACAGGACATATCTTTGTGATTTATACACAGGAAAACCTCATTGGTACATTGTTAGCTATCTTTGGAAACCTGTTAGTCAGCATCGCGGTCAGCATTCAGGTAAGTGTGTATTTGCAGCCTACATTTATAATTACATTGTGATTCAGAGTCAGGGTGTGTTCAGGTTACGCCCTGTGAAAGTCATCTGCTTTTATTTGCTTTTTTTTCCAACATCTTGTTATATAACCCAGCTGTTGTTTGGTACAGTATCTAAGAGAGTGGGTTTAAAAAGGTGTAATAGACAAACACACATAATGACTGGTGTTTTCTCTTGCAGAAACAAAGTCATGTGACATTGGCGGGAAATAAAGACCCGAGGCAATACTACTACACTAAGACCTGGTGGTCTGGCCTGATGCTGATGGTTCTGGGGGAGGGCGCCCTGTTTGTGTCTTACGCATTTGCTCCGCTCTCTCTCATAGCTCCACTTAATGCCGTGTCTGTCATAAGTAGGTATTATTACTGTTATGCTGCATTCACTTACATATTTTATGCTGTTTTCCTATATTTGATGTAATTAAAATGTTTGTTACAGTGCTTCTTGTCTGATGTTATTTGCCATAAATATTTAATTTAGTGTAATATAGCTCTGAATGAGTGTTATTTTAGTATCATTAAGATAATATTTCATATTAGTAATCATTTTATTAATATTTAGAATTTTAATTTCGTTTTTGTAATTTTGTTTTCATTTTGTTTAAAATAATTAAACATTTATTTTTATAACAACTGTTTTTTATGGTTTTAGTTTTAGTTAACTATAATAATCCTGCTCTGGTTTCTGTTTTTTTCTTCACAGCGAGCTCCATCTTAGGTTTCCTGTTTTTGCGGGAAAAGTGGAAGGCACAGGAATTCTTGAGTGAGTTCTTTCTCACTAAATATATATAAATAAAAAACCAAATACTGATAAATCGTGTTGATTGCATTTAGTTGCATAATGCTGGCTTTGATGTGCCAGCTGTATTTTTTTCCAGCTATGTTTTCAAAAGATCGAGGCCATGCGTTGCTAAGCAACAAGTAACTACTTATTAAATTGTATTAATAATGCAAAAAATTAAATGTAGTCCCTATGCAGTGTAATTGTTCAGACATTTCAGAAATGATTTCTCTCATTCTCTTGTGTTTGTAGAGCGCTACATCTTGACTTTCCTGGGCTGTGTCTTGACGGCGGGTGGCACTTACCTCTTTGTGACGTTTGGGCCGAACTCCCATGAAAAGCTGAATGCGGAGAACATAGTAAAACATGTTATTGGCTGGTCCTTCCTTTTATACTTGGTAATACACACCCTCATCTTTTAGAAAGTTATGTGATTATTTAATTGTATATTTGAGTGTTCTATAGTGCAAATGCTTTTGTTTTCAAATTGCAAATAAGGTTGTCACGCTACCATAAAAATGTCTTGCGATACTATACCAGCTGAAGTATTGTGATACCAAGTAGTATTGTGTTAATTTATAATTTAAATCTACAAAATGAACCAAACTTTCATAAATACATAGATGTAAATAAAAACAGACCAGATTTTCCTCTGAATACTTTAATGAGAATGAATAACTGGCTACTGTTACCAATCAAATGAACAAAACAGTGTGAACAAAATTAATCTTAGCACTGCACTGTAGCACAGAAGCTGCATTAAGTGACATTAAGATGTGATGTTTATGCATTTGCACTGCAATTACAATTGCATAAATAATGTTATGAGATTAAGTTTTCAAAAATATGACTAAATACAGAAATATGAAATGTTGGGAAAAAATTAAATACTAGGCTTACTTTTAAATGGGAAACAGTAGGGGGCAGCGAGTGTTAATGATGTCACTGAATCCTTCATCCGATTCGTTCAAAACGACTGATTCATTCAGGAATGAAGCAAATGACTGCCCTTTCTGAATGGCTTAGTGAATCAGTGATTCGCCCGATTTGTTCAAAACATTCAGATTCAGAAACGAAACAAAAACAGCACTCTTGCTCGTGCCATATTGTCAAACTATTAGGAGCATTTTTCCTGCATATCTAAATGTAGAGCAGTATGTATATTAAAACGTATCATTCATTTATGATGTTAAAATCACGTTAGCATGATAGATAAGAACCGAGTGCCAAGTGATTGAGTATTGATGAATGGAATCGTTTCTAGAAACAAACTATTATTACCTGTTCCAGAAGTGGTCAAATGAGCAACGGAAAAACTGTGAGAATACATTCTTATATAAAGATATTATGATGTTGATTTAGTGATGCTTGAGCTGTGGTTTTTAAAAAAAATAATTTCAGACCCTTTCTCCTGATAAACTGCAGCGGGAACAAGGACGTGCAAGTGCAACTTAATCTCATTGCAAAATGAACTGAAGCATTGGGAAACTCTCAATAAGGCGTTAATTATACAAAGCATTTACTACACAGGGCACAGCAGAAAGGCAACAGCACTTTGTGTTTTTGTAGGCTACCTGCCGCACATACAACATTTCTTACGCTACTACCGTACTAACGATACTACCGTACTAACGATACTACCGTACTAACAATACTACCGTTTAAAAAATATAATGGCATCGCCAGTATTTTGAAGCTTTAGTATTGCGATACTACCGTAGTACCGGTATATAGTGCAACCCTAATTGTACATGCCAAATATTAAACTTTTTTTTTGTAGTTTACATTTACAGTGTTGTATATTTACAATAGTTTTGATTTACAGTGCACATTTCTAGTAATAAACAGGTTTAAGTGGAAAGAGAGGTTTTGTTGATGAGTGAAAACACCTGCAAGGGCTTTTTCAAGTGTTGATTATTTGCATTGAATGCGGTTTGTGTTTTTCCAGCTTCTGGGGATCATCACATTCTGTCTAGTGCTGTATTTCTACAAACGTCGGAATGCAAACTACCTTGTCCTGATTTTGCTGCTGGTGGCACTACTTGGTAGGACAATAACATAACATCTGTTGTTTGTAGAGCCCATTGTGTCCATGAAACATAAATATACCAATGACCAAAATAATGGAGCTTTTCCCCTTAGGTTCGGTGACTGTAATCACAGTGAAGGCAGTTTCGGGGATGATTGTGCTTAGCATTTTGGGTCCTCTACAGCTGTCGTATCCCATATTCTATGTCATGTTCGTCTGCATGGTGGCCTCTGTCGTCTTTCAAGCATCGTAAGTTATGGTGTTTGTTGTGTGGATGTTCTGTTGTGAGTCAGTGATCTTGAAGTGGCAAATGTTTTTATATGACTTTACTTTCTTTATCAGATTTTTAGCACAGGCATCTCATCTGTATGATTCCTGTCTAATTGCCTGTTTGAATTACATTTTCTCCACAACATTTGCAATTGTGTCAGGTAGGTCTCACACATTTCTATCTCAGTTGATTTAGATGACAAGTTTATCTTCATTTCAGCAGTCCCATTCTCATTCCCACTCTGTTTGTTCTGAAACAGGAGCCATATTTTATCAGGAGTTTAACCATGAAGACGTTCTGCACATATGCATGTTTCTGTTGGGGTAGGTTTTATTATGCATTCTAAGTACATACACTACCATTCAAACGTTTGGAGTCAGTAAGATTTTTTTTAAAAGTCTCTTCTGCTTACCAAGGCTGCATTTATTTGACCCAAAATACAGTAAAACAGTATTAAAATATTTAGGGCACAATGATTTCTGCGATGTGGAAAACACGGACAGAATCACGGAATCCAGTTATAAAAATATAATTGACTGTATAATGCAGAATGTTATGGAACGTTTTTATAAATTTTTTTGTTTAGGAAATTTTTCATCAAATTTTTGATGAATAAATAAAAAGTAGGTCAGTACACTTAAATCAAATCATAATTTAGAATTGTCTATGAATATTAAACAACAAAAAGACTATTTAAATGTGAATCCTGCATGTTCTGCGTGTGTCTGTCTGAATGAATAGTGCATATTCATGATTTCAATTAATAAGACATGCTTTTTGATTACTAAAATTTAATATAACCATTAAAATGGAGTCCAAAAAAATTAAATGAAGGGGAAATTTTTTTTATAAAACTGAATTTGGGAAAAAACAAAACTGATTTCCTGGCCCTAAATATTGTGAAATATTATTACAATTTAAAATGTTTTTTATTTTAATATACGTTAAAATGTAATTTCTTATTATCAGTGTTGATAACAGTTGTACTGCTTAATATTTTTGTTGAGACTGAAAATTATTTTTTTAAGGATATGCTTTATAAATAGAAATTCAAAAGAACAGCATTTATTTGAAATAGATTTTTTTGGTAACAATTATAAATATCTTTACTGTCACTTTTGATCAATTTAATACATCCTCGCTTAATTTCTTAAATACCCAAAACGTTTGAACTAGTGTGTATGACATTCACAGAATTGCTGAATTTAATAATTCCAGAAAAAAGCTTACTATTTTTTTTTTCTTAGTAAGAGGAATTGAATGTGTTAATGCATTAACTACAAAAAATGAAATATTTACATGAAATATTTATATTAATTGACAGCCCTAAATTTTACATTCAGTATCTCATTCATCAAGGTGGAAAATACTCACTATAGTACTGTGTGATACACTGTAACACATCTGTGTCTGGAAGAAAACTGTCTGGCCATGAAATTCCACATACATTTGTTTTCTCAGCAGTAGCAGTGACTAACAGACTATCTGGGATTTGTTCAAATGTGTCTTTGTTCTTTGTAATATTCCGCAGATGTTCTATGTGCTTTCTTGGAGTGTTCCTGATCACTAAAAGCAAGAGGAAGGTCAAATCCTTTGAGCCATATGTTACTATGGACATGGCAAAGGGTATGTATACTTTTTTTCTTTTTATTTTTTTTTAATGACTTTTTTTATTAAGATTTAGAAAGGAAGCTGGTGGGAAGATTTGCTTGGAATCTGGCACAAGATAAAAAGACTAGCTCATATCTTATTTAGAGATTGCTGATTTATAATTTTTATCGTCAAGCCAAACAACCAATCATCATATTAGATTAAACACTACATGTGTCAACACAGGTATTCCAACCATTCACAACAAAGGCTGGGCTGTGCAGCCTGACTATAACGGCTCATTTTCCTACGGAGCACTGCAGAACAACGACAGTGTGGGTCCTGTGACACTCCCAGTGAACCAAGAGCTGTCAGCCTCTCCCAGTCCTGTTAGCCCGTACCAGTCATCAGAGCTGAAGAAAGACTGAGCGGAAATGTGCCTGAAGTGCAATTAAGACTGATTTCAGATGAGAAATGCTACTCTGTGTTTAAGCATTACTGGTCTGCTTATTGACAGCACTTACAGAATACAGTTCTAGAATATTGGACCATTCTAGAACTTCTGTTTTCTCTCTTCTCATCCTGATCCAGGAAAGCAAGCTATAACACATGCTAGAATGCAAATAAGACTTTCATTGGTGGCGTTGATTTTATCTTGAGAAATATGGCATGTTATCTTTGTATGATACTCATATCTGTAATCATGCTTTAAATTTGCTGACTGACATTCTGATCACTCCCGGTCTCTTATCAAAGCTCATATTACTAACTAAAATATACCTCAGAAGATGTTTTGGATTCTATTACTGCTTTGTACCAGCGGTACTGCAGCTGGTCCAGCTTTATTAGCCAAAGACTAATGTAGATTGCACAATTCGAAGCTAGTTATATACAAATATATGTTTGCTACTGGCTTAATATACTGTATGCACAAGCTCATACGCGTCTCATTTTCCATTTTCGGGCCTAAAGCTGTGCGGTGCCTATTATTTATTCCCTGTGCCTGTCTGAAGCATACAAAATAGACTTTCTGTACAAATCTGCATGTTTATAGGTAATACATTGAATATCAGAACACTGCTGGTGTTTTAAATGTACTGTGCAGATGCCTTCTGTAAAACTTTAAGAAACACTGGTGGATATTTTGTCATAAGTACCATTGCTTAGACTAATGTGGTAAAATATGTTATCGTTGTTTTGGTGTGTGGCTCTTTTTGAACATTTAACACAAGTAATCATTAATGCTGTATTGATTAAACCATTGACTGACGTTTTATTGAACGATAATGGGAAATCTGACTGTCTATGCCACATCAATACACTGAGTTAAGTTTAAGTGCAATTACTACTGTGTTGAGATCATGTAAATTTAATGTTCTTTTTTCTTTTTTTTTAACCAAATGTTGTTTATACTTTTACAACCATTCCACAATGACAATCATAATGTCTTTAACCAAAATAAATAAAGAAAAAAAAGTCCAAGCTTCAGTCAGCATACAAATCCTGTTGAACCAATAACATGCAGCTTTTTAAGACTGCTTGTTCTTTGATCTGTATTTAACTCAAACATATATGTAGTTTATTGCTGTTTTACATAACTACTGTATTAAAACATTGAATCTCAATTATATTGTTGTGGACTGCTGTATAATAGGGAAATCAACTGGAAGGTTCGGGTTAGTATCTTAAGGACTGACAAATTTGAATTTGTAAAACAACTTTTTTAGTAAGTTTATTTCACTGATAATTGTTGTCCATGTATCGAGCGAGACCATACCCGTTTTGAGGAACCATATGAGTATGAAATATAACTGACACTAATACATTATTGGATGCCTGATGCTGCTCAGTACAGACTCAAAATGTGCTTGTGCAAGTCAAGATTTACAACAGGCTGTCAAGTTAATTAGTAGTCTCGACAGTTGTTGAAAACACTTCCTCATATTGTACACATATTGTAATGGCCATTTTGACAGTATTTATCTGTTATTGATATACTGCTGCTATATGCAGGTCAATGCACTACACAGGACATTTGTTTTTAATTGCATGCGTTTAATATAAGTTAATTCATGAGGTAAAAAATTAAAATGTGTCAAATTCGTAATGAATTCTGATGTCATACACCAAACAGGGCGCCCATTTAAGGGTGAGTCCTCTGTCACGCGTCATGAATTCCGTCTCTCAATCTTCTGTATACTCGAATCCCATTGGCTGATCATGAGATAAACCTGAATGTCATTGGTCATTCTTCACTGTCACTCGTCGTTTTGATAGCATACGATGAATTTACTGTTTATGTTGAAAAGACGTATTTCTAATTGAGATTTTGCAATATTCACATATTGCATTCATGTTTATGTGCTTCGGATCTTAAAGTGGATGGCCTTTCGATCAGACATCGATAGTGAATCAGCTGCAAAGATAACCGGTAAGTGATCTATAAAACTTACAGTATCATCATGCCATTAGATTTGTCTCTGATGTAGGTACTCTGCGATTTTGTTTTGAAATTTACATCAAATGAAAGTGTCAGAATTAATAGTATAACACCGACGTTGAACTCTTTATGACATTTTTATGTTGTCAGTGCTATCTTGACAGTTTAATGCTAATCGGTTTGTTATGAAATGTAGTGCTGCAGCGATGTTTTTCTCCGAAAAATCTGTGAATTATGTGTATATATATTTTTTTTTTTATCGCCATGAATATACAACCAGCAACACGCATGTTTGCATTATCTCCAGGTTAGCGAACACCTACTTTATAATATTACAGAGACACGCGTATAATAAGATTAAACCCTTATTATATGCAATGTAGTCGTGAAAGGGGCACAAGATGGCGCTATAACATTCGTGTATAACCTCCTGAGACCCATAGAAAAAAAAGTTTTGTACATTGCGGTTTATTGACATCATTTGGAGCTTAAGAAACAAACAGCGAGGAAAAAAATTATATATATATATATATATATATATATATATCATTTTTTATAATTTTTATAAAAAAATTTATAATTTATCCCTCTTTTTTTTATAATTTTATAATTTTATATATATATATATATATATATATATATATATATTTATGATATGTCCTATCAAGAGGACAAGAGGTCTCAGTTAATAAGAAAAAGGAAAACAAGACTCAAAAAGTAAAACAGGGTTTTAAAGACTTCGACAGCTCCAGGAAACTTCCACATAAACCAAACTATGCCCAAAGATTTGTACAAAGATTCTCAGTTAGGGTATGAAAGATTGAATGATTTATTATGCTATTTTACTTTACACAATATGTGTAAACATGGCCAAAGATGGGGTTTCACATTATATACAATGTATCTATTTATTGGTCTTAATGGAAAAAAGAAGAAGTAGCTATAATAATGAGAGTAAAAACATGGCAACATTTTCAAAATAACCAATTTTTCTTAAAAATATTGATATTTATTTTCTTTCCTATTTACTTATTAAGTCTTACTAAAATGCCTGATAAGCCCTGGTGTCTTCTGCAGTGGACATGTATGAAAATTATGCATGTCTCATAACAGAAAGTCATATTCTGCTTTAAAACCCCATTAAAGTTGTCTTGAGATGTTCATTTACAATAAACAATTTGAAAAGTAGTCAGATTTAAATGATAATTACAAAATGTTATCATATTCCCATAAGAGTGCTGAATTTAGTCATTCAGTCAATGCCAGTCATATTTAAAGACCAAGGAGAGGGAGTTGTCATGGCTAAACCTCCAAACATTTGGTATCTCTGAAAAGCCCTGAAACAGTAAAAACTGTAAATTATAATTTGCTGAAATACAATGTCCTCTACAAAGGAAAAAACTCCATTGCTGGGTCTCAGGAGGATGAAAATTCAAGCGTGTTCAGTTTTCAAGACATAGCCTACAGAAAACATTGCAAGTGTATTGATGAAGAAACTGGCTAACTCACAGATTACCATTTCAAGTCATGAAATATAGTGCACGAAGACTACTTTTTCATTTTTTTGAACTGTTTTAAAAAGCAAACTATCCTTAAATGCCTCAACATGTCAACTAAATTGTGCCATTTGTGCTAACGCCCTCTCCTGGTGGGGCAGGGGAATGATGCGTGAGGGTGGGAAATTGTGGAGCAACAGCTCCGAGGGTCACAGCAGTGATCCCGAAGAGGATGAAGAAGAGATGCCGTTTGGAGAAACTGAAGAAGACTCCGAAGAGATGATGGACTTGAGTGATCTACCCACAGCTCTGTTTGCCTGCAGTGTGCATGAGGCCGTGTTTGAAGAGGACAGGCAGAGGGTGAGAACAAATTAAACAAAAAATCTTTCTCTTCCCATTTTAATAGTTTATGAGCTGAATTTTCAACTTTCTCAAAGTTTATTTTGGGATAGTTCACCCCAAAATGAACTTTGAAATGAAGTCTGTCATCATTTAGTCATCTGAAAGATTGGACAAAAACAGTTGAAACATTCTTCTACATAGAAGAAAGTAATTTATACAGGTTTGAAACAACAAACCTAATTTTTTGTGTGTGAACTATTCCTTTAATGGTCTATGTGAGCTTGGGATGAGGCATTGTTGGGATAAAAGGCTTTCTGTTCCACACAACACAGTCCGTCCTCAGGCTTTGAGTGCTTGCAAGATCTTTTTATCTTTTTCAGAAAACTCTAGTTTTCCAAATCGGGCATGTTCAAAGCTAATGGAGGTCTTGTGAGCGGTACATTTTAACCTACATTCAGAAGCCAGCACTTTAAGGCCCCGAGGACAACATCTCACGTTCACACTGCGTTGCCTCAGAATTCATAGAATATTTTTGCTGCTCGTTGAAGCTGTAACCTCTTACCTGAGGAGTGGCAGGGACTGAGAAGAGCTTTTACTTCTTCTGTGGTAGAGGAGATAAGCGGAGATGTGATTTCTCAGAAGAAAGAGAGAAAGAGAAACAGTCACTCAGGTCACTGGCTGAAAGCATACCTTACTCTTCTGAAAACCTCTTGTGCTTCTCTGAAAACATTAAACCCAAATACATTTTTCAAGTGTTGGGATTGGAAACACAAATGGACATCTTGTTTTTGTGAATACAATAAGCAGTAGAACATTTATAATGTTAGTCGAGGGTTTTTTTTCCAGTATAGCCGGTTAGCCCCTTCCTTCAATAACTGCCTCTTGGCAAAGCTTCTGCATTACATTGTGACATGTTCAGGGACAGTTTGTGCTGTGCAAGATGTGAAGGTCAGACTGAAATGTTCGGGGGACTTGTTTTCTGACATAGAAGAAGATTTGGTTGACCTTTCCACATTTTCCACTCTTATCATTAGTTCTTCTAGGGTTCAAAAATAATAATATTTTTCTTCCTTCCTCCTGCTCTATTCAAGACCAGTAGTTTACTTGCCCAGCCTGCATTTTGTGCAGTGATAGTTCATTATTTCAGGTTTCTGACATCAGAAATCCAGGAATTATCTAACAATGTTTGGTTCCCAGAACATTCTGGAAATGTTTTTATTATTTAAACTGCTTAATATTTTGTTTGTGGAAACCTTAATACATTTTTTCAGGGTTCTTTGAGAATAGAAAGCTTAATAGAACAGCATTTATTTGAAATAGAAATCTTTTGTAACATTATAACCTCTGTCGTTTAAACCATGTTGGTTCAACAATCTAGTGCTGCCTTCAAGCCATGTCATAATTACCGCAAATAAAGCTCTGTATGCTTCGGAATTGCTCTTGCTGTACTTTGATGTACCCTTTAACCCTTTAGACTGCAGTGGTCAGGTGGTACAGCAGCCACGTGGTACCGTAAGTCGTAGCTCTCAGAAAATTGCAAGTGTACACGTTGTAATTACAAGTTCTACAAGCACGTGAAGGCTTTTTACAGCTTTTTACAGTTTACAATTATTATGGTAATTACGACATGGCGTGAAGTGACTGTCGTTAAAGATGTCACGCGCAGGTGGAGGAGTAATAACTTCTGCTAATTAATCTGAGATGTCTGTGATGCTGCTGTAACGAACATGGCACCCAATGACTACTTTACTGTTTTTGTTTTCTGTCGTTTTGCTTTATTTGATGTTCGACATATTGTTTCCCTCATATGTCATACGCACGTGCACACTCTCCAAAAATGGCGCTAATTGTTGACATGCTGAAATATATAGATTAAATGTAGGAGGGAGGAGCAAACGACAGACACAGTGGGTGTGGTGTCAGGCCTCGGAGAGGCTTTTATTTAACAGAAATAAACACAAAACATTCAAAAACAGGGAATAAAGTGTTCAGGGAGATAAACTGTCCAAATAAACAGGGGCTCTGGTGTCCTCACTGTGCTGGGGTTTGTGAGGGAACCTGGCGAAGGGCGGCGATTTAAAGGATGGGGTGGCGCTGATAATAAGGGAGAGGCAGCTGTTCCATCACAGTATATAAATTGAATGCACTGAATGTTAGGTTGCTTTCTGTGCCCAATAGCACAATCTACTTAATTCCACATGTCATTTAAGACAAGAAACAAGAAACTATGCTTCTAACCTTTTTAACAAGAAACTATGCTTCTAACCACAGCTTGAGAGCTGTAGTTCCAACCGTGTAAGTTTGCGATGCTGTTTGCAAATCTTTGTTCTCAAAACTTTGGTTTCGGGAATCGCCAAATCGCTGAACTAAGTTGGTAACTACGGAACTTGTGACCATAGTTGGCCAACGATGCTTTTGGGAAACGCACCCCTGAGCAAACGGAAAGTTGACAGGCTGCTCACTGCAGAGCCATGGGTGGAAGGTGAAGTCCAGCTCCCCTTCTCTGGACGTCCAGAAGGTTTTCTCTGGAAGGTCCAACCACACCCTAACCCTACCCATAACTTTATCCCTGGATGTCATTTGATCACCACTTAGGAAAGTTTGCTTTGCCAAGCTAACACCTTCAAACTACCATTGGTCAATGGCGATTACATAATAGGTAGGTTAATTTCTTCCAGTGTTGCCAAGTCACTCCAACAAGACCCCCCTGCTTTTTAGGATTTGGTTGTCAAAAAATAATCAAATAGGAATCATACACTAACATTCAATAAATGGTGTTTTTTCACTGGTTTAAGTCGAGAACTACTGCCATATGTGTTTTGATTTCAAATTCAATTTCTTATGACATGATTGCTTTGCAAGTTCAACAGGCTAGTAATGTTGCTACAGTATACTATGCATTGATGACCTTTTAATGAGTAGCCTACAGCTGAGGCTTGGAGACAGCATTGCCGGGTGTTTGCTATCAATACCAGTAAGAGCATGGCTAACATCTCTGTTGTTGTGTGTATGTGCTTTATGACTGTGAACATTGGTGTGTTTTGTGTATTTGTGAGTTTGAATAGTATATTTGGGTCATTATCCTGGGGGTGAAAAAGATGGATAAAACAGTGAGGGCTAGAGGTTACCCATAACGCATTTCACTCTGTGACCCTGTGTACTGCCCTGTAGATTGGGTGTGATCTTGTACTAATGAGCGTGGTTATTCAGAGCAGCCATGAATGTACTGCTGTGTGACGGTGAAATGGGATTTTGACAATCACTTTGTAACATTAATCTTGAGACATCTATTCTAAATCACACTTTTCTCCTGTCAAAACACCACACGTATGAAGTGAATTTATTGTACACACCCCGAGGACTCTGTGCTTTCTCACTCTGTCTGAAAAACACAGAAGTGCTCTTTATTTTTTGCTCTTGAGTTACACTGAGTGTGATTTGTGTCCTTCGGCAGAGCTGGGAGCATCTTTGTGGGCAAAACGCTGGCCTTTATTTCTGTTTTAGAAACTAGAGCTCTCACAGACACCCACTCCTTGTTTTTCCCTCACACAGACACACACACACATGAATACACACTTCATAAGTCTTTCATTTGGTTGTGTCTGGCAGCCTGGCCTTGTTGTTTCATTAAGACTGTTGACCTGCTTTTGTGGCACGTGCCTCAACTTGACTTGTGACCCCCCCTCCCCTCTCTGTTCACTGGGTTGTATCAGGGTCAAAGTCATCTCTGCCTGCCCCAGCACCGAGACTCTTCAGATGGGAGTCAAAACAGTGGATCTGAGCCATGTATGCTTAAATTACAGTCTATAAATAGTCCCTTTATAAACTAACCCAAGAGATCAGGCTGTTGGGAATGATGGATTTGATAGAAAATGCATAATATGTAAAGGATAATTTACATTCAGCAGTCATACAACATCACCCTGGCTGGGGTTTATGATTATATATTTTATTATCCTCCTACTTACCAATGCTAAATATACATAAATAACAGAAAAATCATATAAATTATACATACTGCTATTCACAAGTTTGGGGTCTACAAGATTTTTAATGTTTCTGAAAAAAGTTTATTATGCTCACTAAGGCTGCATTTATTTGAACAAAAATACAGGAAAATCAATAATATTGTAAAATATTATTATCATTTAAAAGAACTTTTATTTTAATATATTTTAAAATGTATTTCTAAATAAAATTTATTCCTGCGATGACAAAGCTGAATTTTCAATATCATTACTAATTCTATATATATCTATAATATGCTGATTTGCTTCTCAGGAAACCACTCTTATTATTATATTATTATTATTAATGTTGAAAACAGTGTACTGCTGGAAACTGTGATACTTTTTTAGGAATCTTTTTCTAGATTTTATTCTTTTTTGTAACAAGTACAATTCTTAACTGTCACTTTTGATCAATTTAATGCATCCTTGCTGAATAAAAGTATTAATTTCTTTATATATAAAAAAAAAATCATACTGACCTCAAACCTTTGAATGATAGAATATATACATTTCATTTGTTTGTACTGGATTGAAAATCTGATATGAAAATTAAAGTCTGTTGTATAAAGGTCATTATACAAAAATATTTTCCAAACTCAAAGCTTCCTCTTTAGTCCAACAAAAGCATTTATTGAAAGTAAGCTGAATACAAAATTTGTTCTGAACTTCCACATTTTCCCTGACATCATATCCATGATGTCTATCTGGGGTTAGGTCAGGTATCATCAGTCATGATGATATGACCTAAATATCAGATATGATATAATAAAATATGATACGATAGTGGCCAAAATTGATGTCCGCCTAGGAAAACTGACCTCTGACCCTTTATTTAAATAGTATTAAAAATTTGTTAAAGACTTTGGCTGTGCCTGAAAGCTTAAAAATGCTGCCTTCAGAAGATATATTCCAAGGTAGGAAGACATCAAGTTCAACGTTGATCAACGTTTTCCACTTCTGATGTCATTTCTAGTGAGAAATTACTACTGTAGTATTTAAATATTTGTTTAGTTCTCACCAAAGCTTGCTCTGTTTTGCTATAGATCATTAAACTGTTACGCGTTTCATGAGGTACCTTTGTGCACAAAAGCTGCCTATGTCAGCTGCCTATGTTTTCAGATGCAGTGTTTGTAAGAATATTGACCTGTAGTTGTAGTTTTTTTTTTTTTTTTTTTGCCAAATAATTTTATCAGATAAATACCTTAACCAAGTTTAGTGTAATTAAAAACAAATATTCCCATCTGGACATTACTTTTGGCCACTACTGTATGATTTAATGATATAATATAAAAAGTCTTTTGTTGATAAATTTTCCAGAGGAAAAAAACATCACTTAATGCAAATAACAAGTGCAATTAACCAAAATCTTGTCTATTTAGCTTTGTATTTTGTGTTTGAAATCATGCGTCTGTGCTTTTGTTATGCATGTTTCCTGTTTTTCTTGTTCTTCGTATATCATGTAAATAGTTTTACATATTGTTTGGCCTTTGCGCTTCACATTGGATTTTAACAGCATTTTTGTTAATTTAGTACAGTCAACAGTTTTGCTACTGTGTTGGGTCACCAACTGATGTCCAGTGTAAAATCTGGGTCCTGAAGCAAAACCACTTCCTTAAATGACACAGACGCACATTATTTATTATTTAATAAGGATCATAGATATACTGCATTGCTCATTTTAGTGAGCAGTCCATTGTCCTGTTGCTGACCTGTTGATAAAAAAAGATTTGAGAATATTGTGTTGTTGTTATTCAGGTCAGGATATGGCAGATTTACATAGGAGACGATTTTGGTGTTGTGTGTAAACGAGTTTGAGAGAGCAAAAAAACACTGAAACCGCAATAGAACTTGATTGATAGAAACACAATGCTATTCTTCTGTTCTTCTACAGTGCACTGAAAATACTGTACAAACTGATCTTATATGTTGTTGCTGAAATAAAATTATCTTCATTTCGGTTATCTTTTTTTTCACTCTATCTCAGCCTGTCTGTCATATTAACTATCTGACTTGCTGTCTCTCCTGCATCCCATATCTGCTGCATCACCTTCTACTCCTCCTAGTGCCTGCACTCTCCTGCACCTGAACTCTCTCTCTCCTCTCCCTCTAAATCTCTCTCTCTCATTCTCCTCTCTGTGATATAAATAGCTTGCCCTAGTTTGTGATAGCTGCAGTGGTGCCAGGGGCTGGTACAGCAACACATGAGCGAGGCAGACTGGCAGTCTTTACACATACACATTTGTAAGTCATGATGGTGCAGTGTCTCTCCAGTGCTGTGTGCATGTGTGTCTGTGTGTGTGTGTGTGTGTGTTAAGCACTCTGCTAAGCACTGTCTCTTTCACAGATTGTCATCTAGAATCTTCCTTCATACAGGTTTGTACCTGAGCAAATTATGACAGAATTTTCTTTTTTGTGTGGACTATCCTGTTTTTTAAAGTTTACGGACATTTCTTTTAACCCTAAAACACAACAAAACGCAATGTGTAATTCAAAATATGGGTAATGTGAAAATTCCTTCCTATTAACATAACATTGGGCACTGATTTGAAGGATTTTACATTTTGCTTAAGGGCAACTTTTTGAGCAATGTTACCGGGCAGTTTTGCTGAGCGATGTTGCTTGGGCTCTTTCCCATTAAGAATAGGCAACAAATTTCGAACTAAAGTATCCAGATAGAAATTTGTTGCCCATTCTCAATGAGAAAGTACCCAGGCAACATCGCTCGACAACATTGCTCAAAAAGTCCATTGCAGCTGGGGTTAAGTGTCTTGCTTGAGGTCCCTATGATAATAAAAATTTTGAAAATAAATGAGCTATAGTGTCCTGCACCCACTAGTAAAATTGAAAATTTCAGTTAATATGACGTATAATTATGTCCTGTAACTGAATCTTCAACTGTTACGTTACAAATGCTGATAATTTACCACTAAGGAATTGCCATGCCTGTTTTTTTATGTCTTGATCAACATTTTGTTAGGTTGTTATTTCATTTAAGGCCATAAAGTTTTAAAAAGTATTTTTTACTTAAATTTTAGATGACACTTTGACTTAGACATCTAAATCATTTACCAAATTAAAACTATCTAATTAGCATAGTCAATTTAGTATTAATTAGTTTAGTATTTAATATAATTAGGTTAATTTAGGGTGATTGGGACACTTGAGATGACTTGGAAAAGTGTCCCAATCAACCTGAATTCACACTACATATTAATTTTACTATTCTTTCTTTGTGGATTTTCTTGTTCACGTGACAGTTCGCAGCATTCATAAATATTCTGACACATCCAGGCTTTATAATGGCAGTGAATGGGACTAACGAGTATGAAGCTTAAGAAAGTGCATCCATCTATCATAAATGTACTCCACACGGCTCCAGGGGGTTAATAAAGGCCTTCTGAAGCCAAGCGATGCATTTGTGTAAGAAAAATATCCATATTTAACAAGTTATAATATCTAACTTCCACCAGACCACGTTCCGTATTTAACTTATGAAGAAAGTGTAATGCCTCTCGCAGTTCAAAATGCTTACGCTACGTCCTACGCCCTCCATAGAGTAGCTGATGCGACATCATTTATGCTTTCCGTAAGTTGAATATGGAAGGCGGAAGCTATTTTACTTTATAACTTGTTAAATATGGACATTTTTCTTACACAAATGCATCGCTTCGCTTCAGAAGGTCTTTATTAACCCTCTGGAGCTGTGTGGAGTACGTTAATGATGGATAGATGCACATTCTTGAGCTTTAAACTCGTTGGTCCCATTCACTGCTATAATAAAGCCTTGATGTGTAAGGATATTTTTTTTATATAACTCCGATTGTGTTCATCAGAAAGAAGAAAGTCATATAGACCTAGGAAGGCTTGAGGGTGAGTAAAACTTGGGGTAATTTTCATTTTAAAGTGAACTAATCCTTTAAGCCGAACACGCCTAATCACAAGCACAGCTGTCAATCATGACATTACAGCCCGTTTTATAGCATCAACTAACTAAAACCAAACTTACTGGGAAAACGAACATTTAAACACACATCTGCATGATGAGAACTACCTAAAATGACAGAAATCATCTTGTGAAATCATCAAATGTTTTGGCTTCACTTTTCAGGACTTGGGCGGCACACTTGGTTAAAATGTATTTGATCTATCAATGAATCATTCATTCAAGAGATTCGTTCAAAAACTCTGGAAGAAACAAGTCTTCATTCATTCATTTCAAACGATTTTTTACACTGAATTCATTTAGATTAATAAACATTTTATTAGATTAATTTATAACATTTTAGACTTTTATAAATAGGCTTATAAATTGCTATCAACTTTTTGCTAGCATGATAGTTTGCATATGAATTAAGTGTTATTTGTTGAGCCATTTGTTCATTTAACCAATGTTTAATTTGTACTGCTTTGAAATACATGCTGTTAATTAAAACACTGTTGAATCTTTTACAGTTAGTGCGAATAAAAAACAATATTATATAACACAACATAATTAACCTACAATACCACAGTAAACATGATGAATTAAGTTGTATGCACATGCCTTACAAAGTATTTTTATGCAAAGTATAAACATCCTCAGTGGACAAGTATTTCACTCGACCTTTACACCATTGCACAGCTGTGGGGGATTTTGTAGAGACAATTTGAGCAACACTCCCCATCAAACCTCAGGCCCTCAAGAAGGTCACCATCCACAAGTTAAACAGAATAGATGTGAAAATTTGTCATGAACTTGTACACTCAATCAGTGCAAGGAAGGGTCAGAGCAGTATACTTAAAAGTTATGGAGGACATAACCTACTTTATTAGAATATGTTTGTTGAATATAATCAAGGGTGGTCATTTTTGCAACATTTCAAATTGTCCAATTTACTTATTTTAGAAATATTGATGACATATTTTTCTCTGTTTTAAGTACATGCATACATTTCAATTTTTCCATCTCTTTATTGATTGTAATAGTGATCATCATTAAGAAATAGAAACATATATTTATGTTCAGAGGAGTGGTACTGATTTATGCTGAGTAGCCTACTATATTAATACTAGATATGTCATATAAAAAGATTTAAAGCTGATTTAAACTTTTCAAAACCCCTCAGCCTTTTGTTTTGATCTTTCTTTAATGGATTTGAAGCCGTAAAATAGATGTGTCGACTACCTACATCCTGTTATTCATTTATTTATTTATTTATTTATTGTATTTGTGTTACTATGGCAGTATCTGAGGTGATTTATATAGAAGGAATTTATGAGGTTTTCTTACCCTTTTTACTACAACTTTAGTTGTTAGATGGAACTATTTCCCGCACTGTTAGTAAATCAAAGGAGCAGGACAACAATAACTGACGGAATCGTTTGTTGGCAAAACCGAAACTTATGCGGCGTTCTGCATTCGTTTCCTTGAGGAGCGCGTGCACATCAGAATAGAGAATCAAACGAAGAAGGCGATGACGTCAATGTGGCAGCCGTGCGCTCTGATTGGCCAATACAGATGAACCTGAGGAGCCTTCTTGCGCTCAGAGCATCATCTCATTCAGCCGGAGAGTTTTGAGTCAGTACCTCACCAACACACAAAAGACTTTAAGCCTCAGAGAGCCGCACAGATACAAAAGAAAAAGCGAGCGAGAGAGAAAAGGGAGTAAAAGACATCATTTCTTTATTTGTTTACAAGCAGCAAAAGAGGGAATGCCATCGATAAACATGAAACTGGAGATGTTGACGCTCATCGCCTGCGATGTAGACACTGAGGTGTTTACATCCGACAAAATGCAGGTACTGCAAGTTTATCTATAAAGACATTTAAAAAGAAGAAAATAATAAATGCACGCTATGTTTAGGAACAGTCTGTCTGCGCGCGAGGAGCGTTCACTGCATGAGCGCGGTCTGAGTGACGTTGCACGCCGCCAGTTCATTGTTTCTCATCGCTGGAATTTTTGTCAATGAATCCGCAGTTCACATTAACATTCTGCTGCATGCGCACCGATGGCGTCAATGCTCCGAACGACCTCGCTGCAGAGCAGCTCCAGACGGGCTGCGCCACCCGTTAGTATGGGGTGAAGCAGCCGGTGTGCACACTTTAAGTTGCATGCTTAAAGGGATAGTTCACCTATAAATAACCATTCTATAAGCATTTACTCCCTTTCATGTTGTTTCAAACCCTGTATAACCCTGTTTCTACTGTGGGGCAGAATAAGTGCCTCAGTCACCATTCACGTACATTGCATGCCCAAAAGACGGTCAGTCTATGCCTCCATTTTCATTTTTTTGTGTGTGTGAACAATACCTTTACGAAAACAAAGAACTGATTCATACAGTTAATGTACTCAGTACACATGAGTTCTGCTGTAGATGCATGCACATATCCAACTCATCTTTGCCCTTTAGTATGCTGCAGGTATGTCAGGTATTGGACTGCACACATCTACCCATCAGACTGTGATAATTGATAAAGCTTAGTTTACCTTGTAATTGGTAACGGAACTTTATTTTAAAGAGAATAAAGAGTATTTGCTAGAATTCCTAATTTGGAATTTGTCCAGAAGTAGGGCACCCAGACACATATTTTCATGCATTCCAGCATGAGCCAGTGCAGTTTTCTGCAGTGTGCAACGTTGAAAAGGCATTTTTAGGTCAGGAATCCTAGAGTTCACATCTTCTTGTAGATGCCAAATAGGAAGAGAAAAAATGTTTTTATGTTACACCTTTAAAGCAAAGCAAACAAATACACTTGTTTTTGCATGGAATTGCATGTATTGTGTTTGTGACAATCGCTCAGATGGGTGGCAAAGAAATACTCTGATACTAAAATAAATTGCCAGTAAGAATGTGGTGTCAAAGTCTCAATCTAGTTTATGTGTTTTCCATGTCTGGCCAATGTTTCTGTGCCATAAACTGCAGATAGAGGGGCAGGCAGTCAGACAGACAGGTGTTTCTGTGCGGCTACTGCAGACTGCAGTATAGCTCTGCTTTGCCTGCAGTGTCCTGCCCTGAGCGAGTAACGACAGGAGAGAAAGAAAGACAACTTAAGATTTATGAAATGAGTGTCTGAAAATGTGTGTGTAAGTATGTGTGCATATTGGTTCTAATCTGGGTTTTTGGCTCGGTTTGAGGACACAGGAGATTATAAGATACTGCACGTGGGCTTCGGTCACTGATTACACTGATCTCTGCACAACAGCTTGTTTTTCTTTTCTTTTATCTGTCGCTTAAGGTTTATTCATTTACTCTGCTCTGATTTTCTCACTGGATGGCTATATATATATATTTGATATTTTTGATATAATTTTAGCTAGTGGGTGCAGGACACTATAGTTCATTAATGTAAGTGAGGATAGCAAAATAAAGTAAACTGTGACATATTATACCCAAAAATTCTTCATACAGTGGACTACCAGTAAAATTGATAAAAATTTGGAACCAAAAATTATTCAGACACTTTGACCTGACCATGTTTTGCTTAAACATGACATAATAAAGAAAATGTTTTTCTGACACAGTTTAACTCTGAGGTCTTGTCATATTTTATTACCTTTTTTTTTAAACTATAGTGAATAAACTGTATTAATGAATGAAATGTTCAAGGTGTCTGAATAAATTTTGGTTTGACTGTGTATATAATATATATATATATATATATATATATATATAATACATACACACACACACGCACACACACAAGAAGGAATGAGTGTTTGTTTGCGTTTTGGATTTAGATATAATGGTATGGTTCACACATAAACACGGAGTCTGTTAACTATCCTTTCATCAACATTTGTCAGACGAGTTAGCGGAGCAACTGGGATCTGAGCATGCTCACTGGAACAGGTGTGGCCTACGGTGTGTGTGTGTTCAATGGAAAATGATGTACTATGGAAAATATGCAGACATCAGCACATTCAGTCTGAAGGTTATGGGCAGGACTCTTGACATTCACGCATAAGCACGTACATACACAAACCCCTAAATAGTTAACACATTGATGGCATGTTTGCTGAGATGATCAACGCGTGACTCTTGAAGTTTGACAAGGTCTGAGTTTTTTGTGTTTGTATTTTACTTCACACTGATTTCCATAAGCAGTAGTGAATGTCTCATCAGACATGATCATTAGGGTCAGTGTGCACAGCAGCTGTCAGATCTATCCACCATTCAAAGCCCTTTATGTTTTTACTACTTTTAGCTGATCTTGATGTGATTGGATGGTGTTGTATGATGGTCAGGGATCTGTGTATGGTCCCAAGTAGAAGTTAGAAATGAAGAGTTCTGGAGTGACACTTCTACTCCATGTGCCCTTGAGCAAAACATTTAACCCCAGTGGCTCTCATGAGAGAGTTTTCTTGCAATTAGCATGCTGTAAATCCCAAAATAACAGGTAACAAAGGTCAGTCTTTCAGCTGATGAGCCTTTTCATCTTTGAATTATCTGGAATAATAGGTCCAGTCACAAGCAGCAGATGATATCTGTCTGATATCTAGAGAGCAGGCCGAGGGCTAATAAATGTGTCACACATGAAGCTCATTTTTTTGCCCCATCTATCAATTTATTTAGAAATACATAATTCAGACATACAGTGCACTGAATACACCTCTTCTGTAATAAGCATGTTGTTTATTTCTAAATTAAAATTCATTTTGATATTTTTTAAGGGGGGAGTGAAGTAAAAATGTCAGGGTGATACATCTGTCCTGATTTTATAATAAAGGAAAAAAGGCTCTTTAAGGTTGTGTGCTCACTTGTAGTTTCTCTAGGTTCTTTTAGCTGTGATTTGCTCCAAACCTAAAGATACCACAAAAAAAAAAAAAAACCCAAAAAAATGCTTTTATGACGTGTGTAGTGGCCTAAATGTGCTTTTTGTAGACTAATCCTGGTTTCTCCCAAGGTTTTTTTTCTTTCCTTTTTAACACCTATTTGCCACCTGTTTGCCACCTGATGTCACCTGTTGGAGTTTGGGTTCCTTGCCGCTGTCGCCTTTGGCTTGCTTAGTTGGGGACACTTGACATTTGATATTCAACAGTGCTTTGCATCTGCCTGCATTGACACCATTTTCTTTAAGAGCTGCTGTGCAGGCAAAATTATATACCAGCTATCACTGTAAAGCTGCTTTGACACAATCTGCATTGTAAAAAGCGCTATATAAATAAAGGTGACTTGACTTGACTTATGTGTATATATATAATTGTATTTTTAACATCGGAGAACACATGTCAGGAGTCAAAACAGCACCAGGAATTCTTCCGTCACACAAAAACAAAGATCTGCTACAAGGAGACACCGTTTCCGACACCGGTACCAAACTGTAATGGGCAACGTAGCTTCTATGACGAAAAAAGCCAGGTTTGCTTGAGCATTCTGTCCTTTTTAGGGTTGCATCTTGTGACATCATGTCCTGATTTTGGTTCGTTTAAATGTCTTTGGTCCGTGTTCTGTTCATATTTCAGTTGAACCACACCAGAGTTCGTTTGGAAGTGGTCTGCTTGTTTGGTGCGCATCAGGGTCTGGGTGGCAGTGTTCCCACTTATTCAAATAAACTGCACTACAGTGATCATTTTTTTTATCACAACATTTTTTCTTTTGTCAAATCAACTTGGATAATTAACGGGGTTCAGATAACATAATATTTTGAGTTTCTGTTGATTAAACCAATCACCTTCATTGTATTAACTCAAATTTTTAATTTCAATGTATTTATGAATGCATATTAATTGAATTTTAAATTTGTAAATTTAAAAAAAAAAAATTGAAAATAATGATCACAGTGCATCCAGTTAAATGTATTTATTCTAGGGGAACTATTTACTCAAAATTCAATTTGAAATGAGTACAAACTAAAATCATATACTAGTATTCTCAGATTAGTCATAAAATGATTATAATAGACCCAGCAAGTATCTCAGTCTAGAGTAGATATTACAACAAATAGCCTGTTAGCTAACAGAGTGACAGGTAAAACTGAAGGTAGCATAGGACTGAAGCATTCCTGGATCAGGTTCTACTCAGGTGGGTAATAGGATCTGAGCTTTGGCAGGTGGAGAGGCTGAAGCCTGCAGCCTGAGATAGCCCTGCAACAGCTATGCTAGAAGTGTGTCTCTCTCTCACTCTTTCTCTCTCTCTTCACTCATCTTAGATGGACTGATAGATGGATGAAACAGCAAGATGGATGGAGGAAAGAGGTTAGCTACATCTGTAACCCAAGAGCATAGGCAGAGCTCAGATGTCACTCTGAAAGGTTAAAGGCATTCGTAGGTAATGATGACGTTAGACAAAAGGCTGCTGGCCACCCACTTGTGTCCATTTTCCTGTGGCTCGGGTTACCAGTCGACACAGCCTGCACATTCTAGTCCTCTTAGCACTTCAAACAACCTTCCTGGATTCTCGGTCCCTTTGTGGGAATAAACATCCACTAATGTGACAACTGCAGTGAATTATATAACTTTGTGGTCAGAGAATTAAAGCTTCATTCAGTAAGGTGGCACATAGTGTATGTGTATGTGTGTGTATATATATATATATATATATATATATTTCAATGTTGAAAACAGCATTTATATGAAATACAAAGCTTTTGTAACATTGCACACTACTGATCAAAGGTTTAAGGTCAGTAAGGTTTTTTTTGGGGGGGAAATCAATTAAAGAAATTAACACTTTTATTCAGCAAGGATGCAGTAAATTGATCAAAAGTGACAGTAAAGACATTCATAATGTTACAAAAGATTCTGTTTCAGATAACAGTTGTACACAACTGTTTTCAGCATTGGTAATAATAATTTTTGAGCAGCAAATCATCATATTAGAATGATTTCTGAAGGATCATGTGACACTAAAGACTGGAGTAATGATGCTGAAAATTCAGCTTTGCCATCACAAGAATAAATTACATTTTAAAATATATTCAGATAGAAAACAGTTATTTTAAATTGTAATAATATTTCACAATATTACTGTTCTTTTCAATCAAATAAATGCAGCCCTGGTGAGCATAAGAGACTACTTTTAAAAACTAGTACTAGTAACTTTTAAAAAATTGTACTGATTCCAAACTTTTGAACGGAGGTGTATATAGTCCTGATCTAAACTACACTTATAAACTATCATGTACGTAATATTTTATATATGATATATTCATTTATTACAAGGCTCTGTGAAATACTTGATTCTGATTGGCTATCCAGCGGTATGTTATTCCCAGATAACATCCGCTAAAAACAGATAACACAGGCTCAGGTAACTGAAGTCTGCAGCGCTCTACGCTTGTTAGTAACGTTTTTTCCACGTGAAGGTTTTGCGTTTGGTGAGCTAATAAAATATTAAAACGTAGTCAAATCAATATTTTGTGTACAGTTATTTAATTACCTCATCCGGTATCACGGACTCTCTCGTTTCGTACAAACACAGCTGCTGCCATTTTGCGACTATTGTTTTGTTCACTGTAATGGATTATAAGATAAGATAAACAGGTATGATTTTAAATCAGTTTCATCTCAGATCAATATCTCTTATTTCCATGATTATTTATGTGGCGAAATGCCATGTAATATGTGGTATGACTGTACCGTATCTCTTAAATATCCGTCTAGTTTGAACTTGTCGCTTGCCAGCAACTGTTCTCTCTGCGGAAGCTTTGCGTTTAAAAAGTTAATAAAATATTTTGACTTAGTTCAATATTTCATGTCTAATTATTTACTTAAGTGGCAAGTAGCCATGTAATAAGCAGGATAATGTACATCCAGCCGGTTGTTATCGCAGAATAAACCCCTTCAGGCTGATGCAAGACAGCCTGTTTACCCTGTTGGGGTTTATTTTGCAATAACAACCGGCTGGATGTATATTATCTCTTACATATATAATATTTAATATTTAGATATTATAATCCTAATACCGATTATTTGCTTAGATTAGGAGATCCGTCATAACCAGTTATATGACTGAATACCATACCAGAGCTGTTGCTTCGTTAGTGGTAATCAAGTAAACAAGCACACAAAAAAAAAAAAATATATATATATATATATATATATATATAAATTTTTTTTTTTTTTTTTTTCAGCAGGCCTAATAAAAACAAGTACAAACATCTGTCTTTTCAGTCACTTCCAGATCTCAGAAATTCCCATAACGGCATGGAATTCTGGGATGAATATCACCGCCTATCTCTGAGCTCTGGAAAATCCCCTGGGGCTTTTTCACCAGGCCTGTCAATTGGATTTGTTCCCTACCATTGATTCTAGTATAAAAACCACAACAGACCTGAGTGATGGAACCAATTCCACCAGAGCTAATCAGTGTGACAGCATTTGTTGTTGTTTAACTCTGTTCTGATAAGAGTGAGGGAAAACACAGAGCCCTCTGTATTTACAGCACATGTGATGAATCGCTTCTGCCTCTTACAGAGATTTCCTTTCACAGAAGGTCAGGGATCAGCTTCTTTTGTTCAAAACTGTTTTGTGCCTCGCAAGTTGGCACCTCACGCACAGAACGGCTGCTTGGCTAAATGACTCCTGTGTGACATTATGATAACATTTAGATTTGGTTTTCAGGGTTGGTCCTCCGGTTTCCAGACTCTGTTTTGAACGAAGTGCTGATTTAAGGCTGCAAAAGTTCACTCATTATTCACTGACAGGCCACACAATGAGAAAATGAATTATGGGGAAACCAGATGTGATATGGTCTTTATGGGGGCATTTAATAAAATTTGTGCGTTTGTCAAGTTTAGTGACTATGTTTGTGTCTGTATTTAAATTTAGTTGTGATACAGTATTTCTTTGAATCCTGCTCTAGCATGTATTACCCAAGGGCTCTTTGGCAGCTTGTCAGCGTTGTGTAACATCAGCAGGGTAATTAAAAACATCTCCCACTCGTTTAACGGATTAAACTTCTTAATTATTTATGGTTCTGTTCTCAACCCAAAATCATGCCAGTGTCCCAGTGCACCATATGCCCCAGATTCTGGGAAATATTCCGTTTTTAATGGCTTTCGGGTAACGAGTGCATGTGTGGAGCCTGTCCTTAAGTCACTTTCTGAAGAGACCGTAGTTTAAGGACAAGAAGATAAGTACATCGAGATGTGCAGTGTACTAGGACAGATTAGTAATCAAATATTCATGATATATTCACAAAAATTCTGCATTGCTGATGTGTAGTCTCTTAACTGTTTCATTAAAATTCCATGTTGTTAAATATTGCTGTTTATCATTATGTACTGTTAAATTGGTGCATAGGCCAAAAGTATTAAAAAAGAAAAAGAATTAAATATAATACTGTTCATTACAGAAAAACAATGTGATTGTTTTTTTTTTTTTGTTTGTTCGTTTTACTTTCATTACATTTTGAATCCACTTTGCATCAGTGGTTGTTTGGTTGAAATAATGCTTCATAAAAAAAAATCAGCAAATAAATGGGATATGAGATAAAGACTGTATGTTGTCAAAGGGATAATATCTAATATTTTAAAATGCATAAAATTATGTATACATAATATACACATAATATATACCTCAATATTTACTAATATTTAGTGCTAAAAACATTACTGATATTTAAAGTGCACCTATTATGCTTTTTCAAATATTCCCTTTAATGCAGTGTGTATTTTAGCTGTTTGTGAACGTAAAAGGTCTACAAAGTTTTAAAGATCAAAGTGCACGACAAATAAGGTTATTGTCTCCCAAAAGAAAGAACCGATTCTGAACTGCTGAAATGAGCCTCAGTAATTCCAGTCTTACTTCGGCAACATTCATATGTAACAAATTTGCATAATGCCAGCCTATGGTCTTCACTGGCTGCTTGCAAAAAACGTCTACTTTGACCTGTCTTCAAACACTGTAGTTGGTTTGTGTTGTGTATGTTGTGAAGACGCTGTTTTCTGTGTTGCAAAGGCAAATTCTCTTTGTATAAACTTCCAAAGGATGAGGATGTGAAGAGTCAGCGGTTAAAATTACCACAGTAATGATTGCTTCTGAAATCTCAGCAAGGTCAAAAACGCTTCCGGAAGCCTCCGGAGCTGAAATTCAGTTATGGTAATGGACGTTTCGTTTTCGACACACGCTGTAAGCGGTCGACCAGTCACAACAGACTGGGCCATCTGACCAATCAGAGCAGAGTAGCTCTCAGAAAGCCGGGGTTTAGAGAGACTGAATGTTCAAACGAGTCGTTTTCAGACTCGCAGAGAAATAAGGTGATGTGCAATGTATATAAAAAGAAAATGAATATTTTGTTTACCTTGGATGCATGTAAACCTGTTGTAGGACATCTTCAAAATAAAATGAGGAACTTTTAAAATAGAATAATAGGGCCACTTCAAGAGAAAAACAGATGTGTTAGTTACTGTAGTCTTAAGATAGTAAGAGTAAGAACTCTACTCTTACTATCTTAAGACTACAGTAAACAACAACTAAATGGATTTGAGTCAGATGCACCAAACAAATTGAACATTTGCCATGATTCTCCTCAGTCTGTCTCTTACTGACTCTCTCAAATGATTCTTAGTCTAATTCTCTGTGAGGTTGTCTGGCACTTCCTTTTACTTCTAAGAGGCTTTTAGAGGATCTTTTATTTAGAGTGTCACCTCTCTAAATCTCTCTATGTGAATCTTTACCTTTCTATGACTCTTTGTCTGAACATTTTTGTTTCAGGGAATTCTTTTTGTTTGGGAATTTCTTTCTCATAGACATACATTCCATCTCTATCAAATGTTTTTACAGAGTTCACACATCGACAATTCTGGACTAATGCTTGACTGAAAGATTTTAATGCTTGAACCTCACTAGCAGACATGTTTTCCACACAGGAACAGTAATATCTTTTTTTAAAAATTCCACAGAAATGACTAAAGGTTACTGTGAATTAATAGAAAGTTTTTGTTTTATTTTCACTGGCTTCATTAAAAAAAAAGACTGTATATAAAAATAAATGTCTTTTTTTTTTTTTTTTTTTTTTTAATAGATCTTTAAAAGAATCGGAAGAAACAGTTAAAATTTTGAATGATTTACCTATTTAGTATGCAGCTCTCACTTTTTCTGACCACACTGGGTGTGAACGTCTGCTAGATTTTTTTTTTTTTTTTTTTTTTTGACTACAGTTTTTCATCAGTATTGGTAAATGTTTCTCTATGCCCTTCATCAAAGCTGACCACAGTGATCCTATGTGTCACCACCTGTTTATCCTTTCCAGCCAGGTAAAAGGTGTGTAAATACATGTGATTGGCACAGGTGTGAAGTGAGCCAACACACACACACCTGTGCTGTTGCATAATGGAGTTACATGGGCCTTACATCACACCAGTGTCCTGAACACTTATCATTGATGCTCCTTTGAAAAGGGGCCTGTTTACTGCCTGATATCAGGGTAAATAACAAGCTTTTGTTTACTGGATGCGATCTCGAAGTTTCGCTGTACTGTCTGTCCATCAACCAGCAACACATTGTGAGAGAAAACCTCAGCTGTCTTCTTTGGATGCTGGGCCTCAGTAGGACTACATTTATTTATATATTTTAGTATTTATTTATTTTATTTATTTATTTATTTTTTTAATTACATAAGGGATGCACAACATATCGGTGCCATGCCAAAGAAACAACATCTAAAAAAATTATTAATTGCTCAAAACTTAATTAACACTGTTAAATAAATTTTTTTGTAAATCTCAAAATGAATAGCCATTTTCATACTGTAACTGTACATTATAATGTCGTGGTTCCTAAATTCACTTGTAGTATTTAAAATGATTGATTTTAGCTTTTAGTGTTTTATTTTTAATTAATTTAGTCAAAGTAGTATATAATTTTAATATCAGCCATAACATGGAAATAATTGTCTTCTTATCTGCATTAGCCAGAAGTTTAACATTGTGCACCCCTAGCATCAGTACTTCCTTTTATCAGTATAAATATTTTATTTTTATTTTATTATTTATGCATTCACATTTTACAGTTCATTTAAGGTTGTCATGGTATGTATCCCCACCTGCACAAAATTTGACTTCGCGTAACCAATAAAACATCCATGATCATGAGCTTTTTACAACAGCTTGGCCATACCAGCACTTCCATGTTTTACAACAGCTTGGCAATACCAGCACTAACCGACTTGTAAATTCATGGTGTTTTAGCTGGTGTTTTCAGCAGGGTAAACATGCAGTTTATTTTACATGCCACACGCGCTCTCCTTTACACACACAAAGAGGTTTTGTGTCATGAAGGCGGATGTCCACTCCTTCCACCCGGGTAGTGTGTAAGTCTACACCACTTGCAGGAAACGCTTGACACTGTGCATGAATTAGTGATTGACACATCTCTTCTTGTTACACAGTGTCTGAGTTCAAAACAAACTCGCTATGTGTGGGGACAGAAACACTGACATGCAATGCAAACAAACATTTTGCATGTGGGAAGCAAAAATTATGCAAAATTCAGATTAGTTTTAACAAGTTTAATAAGTTCTATTCATAGAAAGAGAACAAAAGAGAATATATACATATATTGGTTGTTTTATTATGATTTTTTTGTTTTGTGGTATCAATTTGAATGTTGGATTTTGCACTTTGGTGCAGGGGCTCCAGTTATTAATTGTTTTGTTTTTTTAATTCTCTTCAGGAGCGGTTTGAGGCTCTGTTCAGGATCTATGATGAGCAGACATCCTTCCAGATGTTCAAGAGTTTCAGAAGAGTTCGGATCAGCTTCAGCACTCCAGAGGCTGCTGCACGCGCACGCATTGAGCTCCATGAATCTGATTTCAACGGCATTAAACTAAAACTGTACTTCGCACAGGTCAGTGTGTTAATATTTGTTGTTTAATTCTGCAGTATAGGGACTGTTCATCCAGAAATGAAAATTTACCGCCATGCCGTTCCAAACCTGTATACTGGTATCCATAATGGATCCATATGGTAGCCATAGAGAACAGCCATAAAATTAGTCCATACAACTTTTTTACATATTCAAAGCCTTCTGAAGCTATTTTTTCAAACTGACCAAAATACCCAAAAGTTTGGGGTCAGTAAGATTTTTTTCTAAGGCTGCATTTATGTGATCCAAAATTCAGCAAAACAGTAGTATTGTGAAATATTATTACAATTTACATGAACTGTTTTTAATTTTTATTATAATATATTTTAAAATATAATTTTTGTGAAGACAAAAACAAATCAAACAAAAAGAAAACAGACAAACAGATAAACATCCCATGTTCCTTCGCCTAGGTTTAGTTTGTCGCTACACCGGTATTAAAGGAGAGAGGTCATAGCAAGTTTGTAACATTCTGAATCAAGTGATTTGCATAAGGCGATTCATTTAACACATTGTCTTTGACAATAATAGAAGACTAATAGGAAGCGACATGAGCTGAGATCTAAGGACTGTCAGTGTAATATTAGCAGGAGACCAGAGGAGAGAATAGGAGAGTTTAGATTTTCATTTCTCCTCTCTCAAAGGTCTGTCAGCTGGGGATAGTTAAAGAACACACAGTTCTCAGCACACTAACACACACATCCGTGTGTGACTAATTATCATTGCCAATAATTATCTGAAATCAGACAGTTATATTTCTAGAATCATTATGTAGTAAATGTGCTCCAAGTGTTTTACTTTGAACACATAAAGAATGGACACACTCCTCACAATGGTGCTGTGTATTTTGTGCTGCTGTGTGGGAGTGTGGATTTGATCTAGGACATTGTGTGTCTTTGAACAGTAATAGAATAGCCTGTTTCCTTCAGAGAGATGTAACTATGGGGAGAGTGAGTATTCCTTCAAATCAATGCGATCTGGGCCTAAACTGTGCTATATTTAGCTTAGAGGAAATATTTCGTTTAAAAGGAGTACGTGAGTAGTTAACGTTTTCCTAACATTCCCGTTAAGTTATGAAAACGCTATTTCTGAAAGTTCTCTAAACGTTCAAGAAATGTTTTTTCTTGGTTATAGGAACGTCAAGGGACATTCTGAACATTCTGAAACAAGTACTAACATTTAAAAAAGTGTTAGACAAACGGAAACGTTTCAGAAACAAAGTTCTTTGAACAATTTATGTGTAACATTTCTATGCTAAAGTTGTGAGAACGTTATTAATGACCAGATAACTTTGAACAAACATTCTATTACCGATTCTGGAACGATACACTTTACACAACAAACATCACATTCTACACGTTTCTTCATAACTTGAGAGAACCTTGTTGTCAGAACATTAGCAAAAGTTCTGAGAATGTTCCCTGTTAGCTGGGTTACCACCCCCTCTTTTTTCTGTCTGGCCACAGGTGCAGAATTCAGGGGATGATGTGGACAAGACATACCTTGCCCCGCCTCAACCTGTCAAGCAGTTCCTTATCTCTCCACCTTCGTCCCCACCTGTGGGATGGAGTCAGAGTGAAGATGCCACACCTGTGATCAACTACGACCTGCTGTGTGCTGTAGCCAAACTGGGACCAGGTATAAAACACACACACACACAAAATCATTATGTATTATGCACAAATGCACTTCTAGAAGAATGGTCAAAAATTCCCATAACTCACTCCTAAACCTAAGCCTTCCCAGAAGAGTTGAAGCTGTTATAGCTGCAAAGAGTGGGCCAAATCTATATTAAACCCTATGGATTATATGTATTCTGACTTATTTACACTGTTAAAGAGTTGGATTCTCATGCTAAACATGGGTAAAGTTTCAAAACACGAGTGGGACGTATGACGGAGTATTTCTGTAAAAATAAATTCATCCTGATAAATTGTCTTTTTTCGAGTATGTGCCTGTGTGACATCAGAAAGGAATTCCTTGAACGGGCACCTCTCCCGAAAGAGTGCGTGCACACGACCAGAGCGAGAGAGCAAGAGCATGCACGTCAATGCACGTTCGGCTTTACGGAAGTCACCGGCAGCGCTGCATAGGTCACGGGACTTCACGAAATCAACAATGTCACCAAAGAAGTGTGTTTTTGGTTGTGAGGGAAAGATAACCTTGCTTCCCAAAAAACCCAGCATTAAGTGGAGCTGAGAGTTTTGTGCTCACGCATTACATTGATGCGCTTTCGATATTTGTTATTAAAATAACCATAGAAACTGATAGTTGCAATCACTTTTTTATTGGTTCAAATGAATGCAGAATATCTCATGTTTTTCCGTGGCTGCTCGAGCCCTCAGGATCGGCGCTTATGGTTTCATAAACAAGGCCTAGTTCTACGCTGGATTTACAGCTCGTTTGAAACTGAAAGATGGAGCGGTCACAGCGATAATGATCCCGGTCATGAGTCTGAACCGCGGGTGGTGAATAAAACTGCTTTAAATGTCTGTTTTGTTGGCAATAGGTGCCTAAGTGCATATAATGTAAACAACACGAACGTAGTGAATTTATAAATTCATTATTCATCATACGCTATATTCATTATAGTGATTCAAAAGTTATCCAGGGATAATGTGATGGTGTATTGTGTGTGTTTAAATACATTTGTTTAGCTGACCAGTGATAGCTTGTAGACGATTGCTACACAAAAGCTGCGCATGCTCTTCACTCTTTAGCTCCGCTCACACGGCACGCATCCAGGCACTCAGCTGTTTTTGGAAAGACTCGGTACAGCGTATGTATCTTTTATAAATATGATAAAACTAAAGACTTTTCGGAGATATGAAGGATGCAATACTACTCTATAGGTACTCAAGATTAACATGAGATTGGCAGAAACTGTGTGTGATACCCCCCTTTAAGAATGGGATGTCATTAAAGTTCATGTGCATGGAAAGGCAGGCGTCCCAAAACTTTTGGCAATATAGTGTACAAACAAGCTGTGTCTAGTTTAAGTGTGTGCAAACATCTGGACCAAATGTCTGTGGCCTCATTAATTCAAACACTGATTTTCACACCAACAGTGGAAAAACACACTTACTAACTTCTACAGATAAATAAAGGGACTCCAAAAAACATTTGGAGTTAAACATATTGTTATAAATCAAATGTATGAACATTATATCTGTAATTTAACACGTTCCAAACTTCTTTTTGTGTCCGATTAGTGTTTTGTGCTTGTTTTGAATCGGAATGATATAATATATTAATATATAGATAGTAATTTCTTTTTAAAAAATGTTGTGTATGTTGCAGAATTTATATCCAAATGTGGTCAATTTCTTATATTAAATGCATTTATTTGAAATAATTTTTTTAAAAGTCTTTAATTTGACTTTTGTTCAGTTTAATGCACCCTTGCTGAATAAAAGTATTAAACACTTTTGAGTGATATTGTAGGTAATCACTGGTTGTATGTAATGTTTATTAATGTTTACATTCAAGTTATTTATACAGTGTTATTGAGAAAATAAGGTTTCCTGAGTTGGAAAAGGTTGACAACCCCTGATTAAATGCCATAACAGCTAGATAAAGTTTGTCAAGAACTTTGAAAAAGCCTGACCAAAAAGTTTAAAGTTGTTGTAAAGCCTGACGAAAAAAATTAAAAGCTAGAAGGCTAAAAAATACATTAAAAGCATGCTGTATTGTGAGAGAGATAATTTTGGTTATCGCTCGTGTTAATGTGCAGTTGGAGCTAATGTGTTTAAAGAAAACTGTAACAGGTCAAATGTGGCAACACTAAGAGAAATGCACGGTTAAACAGTTTTAGATGTTCCCCTCCTAATGATCAGCATCGTGTGCTGTGTCTGCGCCCCCTGCTGGTGCATATCACAACGCACTCTCTGCCATGGCACACCTCCTATAACCTCTTATGGGTCTGGCTCGTTACTATAGCAACCCTTATTCTGTTTCTCAGTGTTTGTGAGCATAGTGTGTCCTCAGTGGTGGTGTTTCTATTACCCAACCTTGGGGATGTAAAATATATCTGTATACTAAGGGTTCTAATCTTTTAATGGCTTTTAAATCTAACATCTTTTATTAGTGAGAGAACATTTCTCTGGCTTGTGCTCCTCAAAACATCACCTGATGCAGAAAAGAAGGCAAAACCCATCTAACACAAAATGTCTGGATTTAATAAAATCCTGAACTCTTCAAAACTCATATTAGAGTTGTCTTTATAGTAACAAGTCTGCATGATAAAACATGCTCTCTAACATAATTATTTTACATAAAAAAAGGATCAGATTGATAAGGAGATGAAAGTCTGTCCCAGTGGCTGTTCTGAGAAGAGCAATAGAATATATAATCTTAGAGAAGCACCATTTTGAACTAAAGGCAATATAGTAATTTAGTATAAATAAATAAAAATACTTGTTAATTATAAATAAATGTAATATAGTTTAGTAAATCATTATTATTATTATTATTATTATTAACAACACTGATAATAAATATAATAATATTATATAGTCTTAGAGTACTAGAGGAGAAATAATTTAGTATAATAATAATATATAATAAAAACAGATATGGTATTATTATTAATAATAATAATATTATATAATCTTAGAAGAGTTGAACTAGAGGCAAAATAATTTAGTATAATAATAATAGATATAACCTTAGAAGAGCACCATCACAGGACATTTTATTCATTAAAATAATTTAGTTTATTAATATTATTAGTATTGTTGTTATCATTAATCACAGGACATTTTATTCATTAAAATAATTTTGTTTATTATTATTATTATTATTGTTATCATTAATCACAGGACATTTTATTCATTAAAATAATTTAGTTTATTATTATTATTTTTATTGTTATCATTAATCACAGGACAATTTTATTCATTAAAATAATTTAGCTTATTATTATAATTATTGTAATTATTAATCACAGGACAATTTATTCATTAAAATAATTGCGTTTATTATTATTATTATTGTTATCATTAATCACAGGACGTTTTATTCATTAAAATAATTTAGTTTATTATTATTGTTGTTGTTGTTATCATTAATCACAGGACATTTTATTCATTAAAATAATTTAGTTTATTATTATTATTATTATTGTTATCATTAATCACAAGACAATTTTATTCATTAAAATAATTTAGCTTATTATTATAATTACTGTTATCATTAATCACAGGACAATGTATTCATTCAAATAATTGCGTTTATTATTATTATTAATCACAGGACATTTTATTCATTAAAATAATTTAATTTATTATTATTATTATTATTATTATTAATCACAGAACATTTTATTCATTAAAAGGTACTTATGGCTTTAAGGTATATTTTACCTCATATACATTAGCTGTACAGTTTGTTCAAGCCATGCTAAGAAAGCTTTTCGTCATGGTTAAGTTGTTCTTGTTTAACAATAGCTGAGAAATATTTTTGCAATCATTGCAATAGTCTTTACGTCATGGGTCAACATTTGGATCAAAAGACAATGCAAACATGATGGATGTAGTATGTCCAGGAATGTATTTGTTATCTAGTTTTCATGACAGTTTAAAATGTCCTACCCACAGAATGTATTTCATCAATCGAGAAGTTCATCATTAAATTCAGAGTATATTTTCAGGGGGAAAAAAGGGGGAATTTGGATGCATCTTTTTTTTGGGCTGGGAAGGAAGTCTTGACTTCTTATAAAAGGTCAAGGAAAATTTTATCTTATTGTCTTTCATCTATCTCTCTAGGTGAGAAGTACGAGCTGCATGCGGGTACAGAGTCCACTCCTAGCGTGGTGGTCCACGTGTGTGAGAGTGAAACTGAGGAAGAGGAAGAAGCCCGGCCAAAAGGCAAGATAGTCCAGACCAGACGTCCCGACGGTCCCCCAAAAGTCTACAACTAAAACCTTCGGCACACTGCACACGTTTTTCTCTCTCTCTGTGTCTCTTTCTCTCATCCAGGGAAAGGCACGCTTTATTTCAATAACAAAAAAAGCTAAACCAAGACATGGATGGATTTGGAGGGGTGCTCAGTGCACAGGTGACTTGTGGTGTTCTGAACTGGACTCGTTGACTGAACACACTGTCTCACCGCTGCCTCACGGGACAGACAGGGGGCGATAAGCTTGCGACCCCCCCCCCCCCCCCCCCCCTCACAATCATAGCACTTTCATTCCCTCATTTAGAGTCTTTGTCCTGTAGCATTAAAAAGAGCAGTAATTGTAATTAACAGTCGTAGAAATAGGTTACATGTAAACTTTGTTACTGTTTGTCACTTTGATTGATCGTCAAAGAAAAAAAGCCCATGTTTATCTCCATATCGGTCAGGTTGGCACACCTACAGCGGTGGCGCGGCTCGCTGGGATTGTGACCTGCGTGCGTATTTATGCCTGTTCATACCCATACCATGCTAGAATGGGATGACAAGTTGTTCGATGGAAGCGATAAGAGCGAAGGTGTCAGGTGAAGTGTTTCAGTCATGTTGGCAAAGACGAGAGGGTGTTAAACGTTCGTTCACTAAGTTAGATGTGTATTATTCTTACTGTGTATTTGATACCACACATTTTTGCATGCTAACTGGTGTATTTTATACTCTGTTAAAGCAACTTTGAGCATATCTGTCTGCTGTCTTTCAGAGGGATGGCCTTGGAAAGTGAAGAAACAGTTGTCAGGTGTAAAGTTTGACATTTTGTACTTGTATACAGTCAAACAATTAGAAAAAAAGCACATGTTATGGGTCGTAGTTTCACCCCATCTTTGTTTGGTGCATTTATGCTTTAGCTTCTTCTCACTACAACTTCAGTATCATTTACATTGTTTCGCACTGACAATGTTTGGTGTCTCTGCATATGTTTACTGAATCTACACTGACTTGTGCTCAAGTTTCAAGGTAAAAATCAGTGATTTGGCCTAGAACTACTGTATGAATGCTTTACTACTGTCATATCAATGTTAACTGTTGTGTATTTTGCATTGACAGATTAAATCTTAAAGGGATAGTTCACCCAAAAATGAAAATTCTTCATCATTCATGTTGTTCCAAACCTATGAGACTTTCTTTCTTCTCTGGAACATAAAATTCAATTTTGAACAATGTTGGTAACCAAACATTTCTGGTGCCCATTTACTTCCATTGTTTGAACAAAAACACATTTCTCAAAATATCTCATTTTGTCAAAATAAAGTAATACAACTTTGGAACGACATGAGGGTGAGTTCTATTTTTGGGTGAACTATCCAAGGTCTTTTATGCCTCTTTTTTTCCCAGTTTATAAATATTCACTGTGTTAATTCACACCAAAATGGTTACAAATTGATGAATAATGTAATTTTAAAATATATGTTGTAGAAATAATGTACAGTCAGTGAAGCTGAATGCAGCGGTTGACCAATCAGATTGAGGACTGCAGAGAGTCATGTAATGATGGCGGTCAAATTAGCCTTATTAAAAGTCATATTTTAGTCACAAAAAAAAAAAAAGAAAATCCAGTTAAATATTGAATGATATTCAATCATATTTTGAAAAGTGATTATGGCAATGTGTAAATCGCATAAAAAAGAAATCATGCAAAAAAATAACTGTGACTTTCTAAATTGCCTTTGCTCCCTTGCTTGTAAAACAAAAGATTTCAAGTGTTCAAGTGTCAATCTTTCAATGACGAAGGAGTCCTTTAGTAATTTTTTGTTTTGTTTTTTGTAATTCTGCATGCTGTGACTTTTCCATAGATGCAGTCTTTCCCGCTTGTATTTCTCTCCGAATGCAGCCCTTTTCTCCTGCCTGTTTCTACCTGTTGTTTTTTTCGGGTGTTCGGTCACTACAGGGGCGAGAAACATGGGTGAACAAAGCTCATTGAGTTATTGATAACCAGCATGAAGAAATGATTTGGACTCTTTGAGTTTAGTGCGTGTTCACCTTTAAGACAAAAGGAAGAAGTAAAGCGAAGTATATGAAACAAATTTGTACAGAGCTGTTACAGATAAGCCTGTCATTGGCAGCATAATGTATTGATATTTTTACTGTCTTTAAGGCTATCGTTGCTTCGTAACAGTAAAATAATCTTGTTCGTCTTTTTTTTAAGGAAGTCTACAGATGGTCAGCTCTATCACTGTTGCTGTTCTGTTTGAATATAGATATTGTCTAGTACTGTAACTGTAGTTCATAACCTGTGAACATGAAGCAATAATTTACAGTTATATGTCCATGTCCTGTATGTTTTTCATTTGCAGAGGTGTTCTCTGATTCTTAGCTTGCTTATGTTTGTGTAAATATGATTATTTGTTTCTCATTGGCATATAAATATATAAATAAATAAATATATATATATATATATAAAGAACTGATTCTTAGAAAAAGTGCTGTAATGTGTTTTTATTTCACACAAGTAGTCAAATACCTCCAAAGGTCACAAAAAAGTGTGCATCTAAAGTCCACCATGATTCAATACTGTTTAAGGGTGTGAATAACATTTATAGTCATCATATATTAATAGTGAATAGGAAGTGAATATTTACAAAGTTTTGTGTGTGTCCTTCTCTTCCTCATTCCATCTCTTTTTAAAGGAGCAGTTATGTATCAGCAAAAGCTTTAAGTTCAATTCTGAATAGACGTAGTCTGTGTGAAATCATTAATGTAAAAACAATTTCAAATTCAGATTTGTGCCAGGCTTTTTAAATATCTCAGTTTTCCATATTGTCTGTTTCAACCAAAACAACAAGGTTACAGAATTAGCCTACTTTCCACTATCCACTTTTATTAACTGACAATAAAAGGAGGTTCCTCTCAACCTCACTAGGGGAGAATAGGACACACCTGATTTTTGTTTCTACCTGTCAATGAGGAGATCCCAGCCCAGTCTCCTGGGATACAAATACTGATACAAAGATACTAATTATACACATTTTCACACGTCCTGTTGGGAATTATTCATTGAGGGAAGTAATAAGGAGCTTGTGAATCACAGCCAGTAGCTTTGAACAAGATGTACTGATATAACTAGATCTACCAGAATTTGTTACGTTTTTTTGTCAGGTGTATACTGAAAATCTGCTCATAACCACTGAAAAGTACAGCAATACAGAGGATCTGATCATGTATACTGAAGATTGGATCACTTTTACTGTAATCTGAAAATGTATATTGAAGACTTATTGTATATGTATAAATCTTGTCACAAAGTACACCCAAAAGTATTTGAACACTGTCTACATTCACAAGTTCGCCTGCCCATTCAGTCTGAATGGTTAATGGTAAAACAAACTTGGCTTGCTGTCCTCGTCTGATAAATAAATGAATGCAGCACAAGCACATTGTTTTTAAGCAAAAAAAGAAAGAAAAAAAACAACAACATTAAAATACATTTTCTATGGGTGCATATTAAGGTTGGAAAATCATGCTTAAAAATATGAGTAGGCAGAACATCAGAAGGACAAAATGAGAAACAATATCATAGAGTTGTGAAGAGGACAGGTTGAAAAAGAGGAAGAGAGCTTTGATGAGAAGGTGTGTCTAGAGGAAAAGAACTTATGAACAACTTTATTAATAAAATTATTTAAAAACTGATCACACAAGTCCGTAGAAATCTCTAATATGGCACTAGGAGTGGGATTCAGAAATGCCTTTGTGCATTTTTGGGCAATTAAATCTGACATGTATTTCAACTGCGCTCTTACACTGTTTAAGACACTCCCTGAAGATGATATCCCATTCATATTATATCTGAAGTTTATCTTTTTTCCATCTGCACCTAAACTCCTGTCTGAGGGTGCGAGTAGGCCCATTTAGCCAATACTGAACTTTATTCCTCACCTTAGATTTCTGTAACTTAAGGGGGGCAGCTGAGTCCAAGGTATAAGTGGTACTGATAAAAAGATTGACCAGTTCATCTGGATTGACACAAGAGGATAGGACTTTCATAGCATTTGGGATTTCGGTTGATAAATACACATTTTTGAAAGACCTGGCAGTAGAAAAATTAAATAAATCTTATCACAAAGTAGACCCAAAAGTATTTGAACACTATGTCTACATTAATCTGGATACATTTGAAAAAACACTCTCCGTCCACACTAGCATTTTCCAAAAGTTTCACATCCGCACTGAAGTGTCGGAAATGTTATCATCTGACAAATAAATGAATGCAGCACAAGCACATTGTTTTAAAGCAAAAAAAACAAAACAACACCATTAAAATACATTTTCAATGGGTGCATATTACTCTTTAAAAATATGAGTAGGCAGAACATCAGAAAGACAAAATGAGGGCTTCATATTAGAAACAATATCATAGAGTTGTGAAGAAGACGAGCATCTAGAATAACACGGAGAGTGATAGGATTTGGACAGAGTACAACAACACAGTCAAAAACAACTGGAAAATGATCAGAAATAGCAGCATCATATATTTCAAGTTTAGTCAAACCAAAAAAAAAAAAAGAGAAAAGAAAACACTAATTCCAAAGTATGACCCTACCGATTTGTAGGTCCAGAAACTAATTGTACACAGTTAAAAGAGTCCATAAGACATAAAAACTCTTTAGCCAGGGGTTCCCTTTATGGACATTTTGACTGGCAACAGACATGAATATTAAAGTCACCCAGAATCAGAGGTCTATCAGCGTGTGACACAAGAGAAGCCAGAAAATCAAAAAAATTATTTTTGATTTTAGGTGGTCTCTAAACCAGGGCACAAAGCAGAGAGCTGAAAGCTTAGAAAGCTTATAAAATGATCAACAGGCAGGGGTTTATACTTTTTTTTTTTTTTTTTAAGATTACACTTAAAAACAGTTCTTGAAAACTGTTGCTATTCCACCTCCACAACCTACAGTTTACACTTACAAATCATCAGATAGAGTAAAGGAGTATGCATGTTTGTTGTGCTGTCCAAGGAGAGGGCTCCGAGCTCAGTATTTTGGCCCAAATCCAGAGTACTCCGGCTAAAAAGTTGCAAACCAATGCGGCACAGCAGCCAGAAAACGATGCCGATAACCCCCAGAAAATTTTGATGCGCAAATCGGGTGGGTAAGCCTTGTCGGTAGTTGGCTGGGGGCTGTTGCACATGGGCAAGCTCCTGCGGGATTGGAGGAGATAGCACTGCTGCGGCAGTGAAAGCAAGGTTACACTGAAAAATGGAGGTCCATGGGAGCAGAGGAGATAATACTGCTGCGGCAGTAAAAGCCAGTAGAACGAAGAAACGGAGCTAATGTGGGAGCGAAGGAGATGACACTACTGTGGCAGTAAAAGCCAGTAGGACAGAGAAACGGAGCTCCTGTGGGAACGGAGGAGATGACACTGCTACAGCAGTGGAAGCAAGTTGGACAGAAAAATTAAACTCCTGCAGGAGCGGAGGAGATAACACTGCTGCGGCAGTGGAAGCCAGTGGATGGAGAAACAGAGCTCCTGTGGGAGCAGAGGAGATAACACTGCTATGGCAGTGAAAGCAAGTTCAGTAAAGGAGACATGATCTTAATGCTCGACGGGCATTATTGTCCATTTCTCTATGGCAGGAATGATTAAATGGGCCTGAGCTCGATGTTGGGAACTTAAGGCGGTGCCAAATTCTGAAAACCTTTGAGGAACATAGATGAGTCGACTGCGTATATATATATATATATCTCAGTTTAACTGCTCAGGACAAAGTGTTCAAAAGGGACTCATGAACAACCATCACACACAAAAAAAACAAAAAAAAAAAAACAGTCGTAGATCATCCAGGTAACCACACACAGTATTAAGAATCAATGGTTCACATACTTTTGAACTGGGTCATTTTAATAAATTCAGCCATTTTTTTGTCTTATGGATTATATGTAAATAATCCTTTATGTAAAATATCTTACTCAGGACAGTACTAAATAAAAAATAACATGCATTTTGTATTATCTCCCTTATTTTGTTAAAATTATTAACATTTTCACAGATTCTGCAAGTGGTTCACATACTTCTTCTTGCAACTGTACATATAGGCCTCCACTCATGCTGATTGGGTAGATATGTGGATTGCTAATTGCTGATTAGAATGAGGAGTAAATAAGCCAGGTCTCCATCACAAATAAAAAAATCCAGAGTACGAGAAGTTAAAAAGTCACTCAAAAGAAATTATTTGTTGCACAAAGATCTAGCATTTATTAGAGCAAATTTAACAGGATGGTCTGTAATCCACAATGGGTCTGACGTGAGTTTTGTTGGTGAATTTCCAAACACATTTGGGGGAACATTTTGCATGCAAGTCAGTCTATGAGAAAGGAAAAAGGTAGCCACAATGTGATATTTGGACAAACAAAGGCAGCTTAAACTATGTAAACAGTCTAATCTTCAGGCCGGATGTGTAATGACTGATTGCAGTGCAGTGTGTACATGCGGTCGTCATGTGTTTGCTGATGACCATTGGAAACAGCCTGACTTTAGCTCTTATCTCATCTACGCGTAAAGAAGATGGTGTATGCAAGTGACTTTGAAGAACAAGTGAAGTTAATTGACTAAATTAATAATAGTTGTTTTTTATATAAGCATGCAAGTCTTTTAAAGGAACCTCAGGGTAAGAATAATGGTTATGGGATTATTGAAAAAAAAAAAAAAAAAAAAATAGCGCGTCAGAAAAAGGTTTTTGGCATATTCTTTATATCATACAAGAATATATAGTTTTCATTAGGGCTTTCAAATGTTATAATAATAATAAAGGTAAGATATAGCGTGTACGTGTCGCCACAGTCTCGGTAACGCATGAGTCACATGACCAGCAGAGGAGGTAGGCCTATGAAAACATGTTGCTCACACAGTTTTCGGGGGATGTCGATAAAGCATGACAAGTAGGCTGCTATCGTTATGTAGGTTATCACTTTATTATAAATGTACATATAAATATGTCATAAAAATGTTTGTGTTTTTGTTAAAAAATCTTTTAGACAACTGATGTTAAGGTAACTACTATTGGCGTCAAATTACAGTTTGTTTCACGAGATGAACTCAACAGGTTGCCCCCTTAGAAATGATCTGCACATTTGCCTTTTTAACAAGCCGAAGTTTAAAATTTCCTTTAGAAGCCAACATATCTGTAAAATAGTACCATCAGAGTCATTGTTTATTTTGCAAAATGAGGAACAACCCATCCCATGACTCAGCCTTTGTAAAATACCAATTAATCAATCAAATCAGATGATACAAGAAGCTGGCAGCGTTGGCCATTATAGAGTTTTGTTTTGTTTGATCTAGATCGAGGCCGAGGACAATGGAGTCCCTTCTGTAAGTCTCTACTCTCTTCTAGTTGTTTGTGAAAGTTGAGCAGGACCTTTAAAAGTGTTCTTGTTATATAATGATGCCATCTGACAAAAGTTTCCCACAGAGAAAAGAAAAAGAGTGCAAACCGCCAAACACAAGAGCCACATTTTCCCACTGGGACAAACTGTATCGGGGACCATGAAATTTAGTTACACTTCACAAAAAAGAGACGAGGTAGAGGGACGGAGACAAAAGAACTGTATATGAATAGAATGTGCGAAAGTATGTTAATATCTGTAATTTCACATAAACTCTATCTAAAAGAGGAATGACAGAAAGTGGCTCTCATTGAGAAAAAAAAAAAAAAGGGAAAAGAAAACACTTTTGCTCTTTACAGGTAACTTGATTCCCGCTGTGGCATATGGCCCTGGCTGGCCGGCTGGAAAACCTATGAGTGAAACTCTGTCATGGGATCCCCTAGAGGAAGGAATCCCCTTGAAAAAGAACAAACGCCCCCTTTCATTTATTGACGCATTACTGTTACAAAACAGGTGTGTGTGAGTGTGTGTGTATCGGGACAGAGGGATGAAATATACCCTTTTCTGAGAGTTGCTTTCAAAAAGGAAGAGTTACAGAAACACACCAAAGTATGACTCATCTTAACACAGATGCTTTATTATGCTGTTAATATCAATATTAGTAAATTATGTTTAAATGTAAATGATAATGAATTATACAGTTCATAAACACACAGCTTTATCTTTTAAATTTATTTCAAGATAAAAAATCTGATCCTTAGAATATGTTAACTGGCTTAAGTGATGCATAAAAACAGGATATTTTATGCATGTTAATTTTTAAATGAAAATCATGAGAATCAAAACAACTCTGATGTTCTGGTAGCTGCTCAAATCATCTGATTGCAATTGAGTGTTTGTTAAGGATGTACTCGAAGGGAATCTGATTGAATATTTAAATGAGGCTGATAAGACATCAACTGTAAACCACATCAGCTCTCTCTGTGGCCCTTGATTTGCATGGGGACAGCAAGAGTGCTAATACAATCCTGTAATGATTTTCTGTCGCAGAGAAAGTCAGTGAGAAATCTTGTGTGTGTGCGTTTAATTAAAGGTGAGTAATGAAGAGAACGGAGCATGTGTTGTGAATGTGGCACGCCTTGGGGGCCAGGCCAGACCTGAAAAACCAGCTACCGCTTTTAGTCCAGAGAGCTCTGATATGGCACGTTGTGTCAACCTCCCAAACCATCCCACACTTTCAACTCCTTCACTTTTCAATCACACCTGAAGCGAATGTTCACTCATTTCACCTGTTCAGACTAATTTCAGACAAGGTTTTCCATTTTGTTTTTCTGTCCCAGCGGCAGTTTGTGCGAGGGAAAGAGCGTGTGGACTATGCTCACTTCAGGCGATTAAAGGAGGGGGAGTGGAAGGATTGATTCTGTGGAGAGAGAAGCTCCACGACAGGGAACTGATCGTACAGGTAAGCCAAATTGCAAGTGAATTTTTTTACTATTATCACTTTGTACATTCAATTTTGTATGTGATTTGTCTCCTATCATCTTGGGACCTCGCAGAGTCTCTAGCTACATGCCTCAGGTGTGTGTAGGAAAGTTATTGAGATGGACAGATTGTGTATATTCAAAGCGAGTTGAATAAGTGGCTATTATTCACTTCACTTTGTCTCTCTGTTGTATAGCTAAAATAGTAGCAAACCAGTTAACTAAAGTAAACAAACTCATCTCAGTAGGTCGGGTCATGTTTCATGGCAGATACACTAAAATGTAAACTTTTGCTGTTGTTACCTTAAAGTGAGATTTCTACCTGATCTGATCCTTAAAAATGATTTTTGTTGGTGTTATGTAATATATTAAGGTGAATTTAGTCATACACAGTAAAAAAAGTTGTTGTTTTTTTTGTTTTTTTGTAGTTGTAAATAAAGATTAGAGTACATTTTACAAGAAAATACTATTTCAGTCTTTCTACTTCAAAATTGTACATTCAGTTTATTGTTACTTGCCAATTCTTTGTAATTATGTACAACTATTTAATTACAAGTTACCACGCATGAGGTTTTAGTCCTAATACTCTGAGAAACTAACAGTAGTATACAATGTTATGATGAATAATATTTGAAGGCCTGATGTCCTTATCCTTTGTGTTTGTGACATCTGGTCATATGACAATGATATTGAACTAATAATGTTTCTGGTAGGAACTATCGCAGCGTTGTTTTTCCCTTTTTTGAGAGGACTAAGAGGATGTGTTGTTCTGTACATCCTCTGAGAATCTGATAAACACAATCACTTTTTAAAGTTTCTTTTTGACTTGCTTTTGATGTGATTGCAACCTTAGACTGACATTGCACACAAAGTGCTGGCAGGCCAGTCAATACTTATTGTGTGTTCTGGAACAATACAGAAGGTTCCTGTAAACAGTCAGGTTGGCTTCATTTATATTCAGTTCAAATGTTCTGCTATGTATTTTGAAGTAGTTTTTTTTTTTTTTAGTGAGTAAGAAAGAGTTGGGGATATGTTTAGGAATCCGTCTTCAGGTGGACACATACCTGTAACATAAGTGATGAATGGGCCATTGTTAAGTCAGGGGAACTGAGGACTGATCTTGTGTGTGAAGGCTAGTCAGGGCTGTGACGTGCACTGGAGATCAGACATACGTGAGAACACACCTGTGATCTAATCATTTTTTTTACTGGTTAAATATTGACTCGTGATCTTAACCCAAATTGATCGCGTTTATGTTCTATTGTGTGTATGATTGATTGTTACACCGAATCAACTGACAATGACACGCATATGTTTATGAATTTGACCTACAGTTTAACTCATTTAGTTAATAGAATTGTGTATTACATCAAGGACAAGGTTAAGCTTTTTAGTCAGAAGCAATCATAACAGCTTATTTAAAATGAACAAATAAATACATGTAAATCTACAACTATATAGCCAATTGTTAGAAATAGATTAGGCAGAGACTTAAACTTTTGAAATGAGATATAACCACACCTTTTGTTGACAACAAGTAATTAAAAGGCACTTCAAGGGAAGATATAGAGAGATTGAGAAAGGGTGAAAGATCACACTAAGAGTTAGCTTTCTAGAGTTGCTTTCTCCACAGTTTTAAATCTGAGATAAAAAGGTGTTTTGATTTATACATTCCTAATTTTTTTTTTAACTACTATTGATAAAAAATAATAAATGCAATGTGTATAATTAATGTGGTGATTTTTATTCATGTGGACAATGAGATTAGTTAAACACACTTTTTTTTTTTTTATTAATGTATTAATGTAACAACTTTATTTTAGGTCTTTTATTTAAATGTCAACATTTTATGAAACAATACACACTGTGTCCTTTATTTAATTATTTGAGAATAAGCTTATTCAATTTTTATTTTAATTATTAGCATTTGATGCAGAAGCAAAGTGTTTGTTCAGCCAAGATTTAAATTGTTGAGTTGAATTTAGCAGAAATGTGGCTCTGGCAACATTCAAGGTTTGTCTTATTCTGTTCCAGCTGCTCTGTTCATCTCTGAGAGTTTAAAGTGGCTGTAAATTAAATCAAGTGGCACAGGCTGACACTTCAAACCTCAGAGTGTATTATGGTCTGTTTTATGGTGGTGTGAAACCGAACTCCATACTGATGTCCTGTGATTCACCTTGTAGCTCAGGCAACAGAATTTACAACTATTTGCTGTTCTTTGGTGGTACAGGCGCTGTATTTTTCTTTCCATCAGCTCTGATTGCTTCTGTCAGAAGTACTCATAAGAGCCAGCCTCGAACGTTAATGGCCTGTCTGGTACAGAAGAAGCAGCTTTACGAAGTAAGGCTCTGAAAATAGGAGGATGAGCTTGACAACTGTGTAAATAAATGCAGGTTATTAGGTGCCTCTAAAAATTTATATTCTCATCTCAGATCTAGATTATTCTGTTTACTTCCACTTCCTTGAGGTGATAAATAATAGATAGACATCTGTTGATAAATAACGTCATATAGTGACGAAGAATTACCAATATTAAAATTTATTTATTGATTATTATGTTCATATAATACTCAAACTTTTATTTTTTGCATTTTGTCTAAATGCACAACATTATAATATACCATATGAAAAACAGATATTAATTTTGAGATATATATACCCCACATATTTATTATAGCTTGTCAAATTTGCCTCTTGGGTGTGAGCAAAAACACAGTTTTTGTGTCCCTTTAAACGCAAATGAGCTGGTTTTTAAAAAAGGACGAAGCTTTAACAGCTTGCGTAACAACAACAAAGCTGGACAATCTCACGCAGATAGTCATTGGTGTAATGGTGTTCAGCCTTACGTTGTTCAAACCGGAGTCGGACACTGATGGAGAGACTCAGGAAGAAGTTACAACTTTTAGAATGCAACTGGACGTTTTTGAATTGTTAGTGGATAAATTTATGTAGTTGCGGTGGAGTTCAATCAACTCATCGTCGTGTTAAACTTTTGTGCAAATCCAGCGTTGAATTGACCCTTGTTTGTGAAGCAGTCCGGCGTAAAATGATGGCATTGGCAACCACACTCTACTACAACTCTTCCTCTTCTCTAAAGCAGCCCAACGTGGCCTCACCCCCTTTGTTGTGTGTTCCCGGGGGCAGGGTTTATGTAAATTTGGGGGTTTGTGATGTCACCAACCCAGGAAGAAGCTCGTTATAGTCCTTACCAGCCATTTGTTGTAAGAAAATATCTCCCTTTGCAATGAAATTTGAGCGTCGTACTTTTGCAGATGCTGTTTGTGCTCAAACAGCAACATCACACACTAACTAAAGTTAAAAAGTGAAATCATAATCAAGGACCCCTTTCTTTAAAAGTGTTAATCTAAATGTAAAAAGACAGGAAATAAGCATGAACAATTAAATATCCATTCTCATCGGATACCTGATAAAAAAATGTCTAATATCATATCTTACTAAAATCTTAATCAGAACAGCCAAATTAACCCAAAATAAAGTGGGGTTTTGGTTCCAATTCACTCCAAAGTCCATTACAGTTAAAAGTGGCACAGAATTAGACAACTGATAAACATATATTTTTTTTACTGATTTGCTAATTTAGACTCAGAAGACCTTGTTCCTCTGGCCGGAATGCTGCTGTGAAGCCCACGGCCATTATGAAACTGAAGGTTTTGCATGTTTTGTAGTTGCCGGTCTATTTGAATATAATCAGCAGCTGAAGAATAGACTTTACCTGTGCTGGAAAGTGTGTGAGCATGTAGGAGTGAGAGAGTATGCTGGATTCACACTGTATGAATGCACTTGGTTGAGTGATTTGGGGGAAAGGGATGGATTTATGTGTGTGCTGGGTTATTCAGTTTTTTATAGCCAATGCCATTTTCTTTTGAAGCAGCTCTGATTGTATCGTCGAGGATACTCCACAGTCAATTAAATCTAAAACCAACAGCAGCTGTATAATTTTGAGGTTGCGGTGCAGTTCAGTACGTCTGCGATGCACCATAACTGAGAGTTCATCGAGTACAAACCCTTGTAGTAAATCACATTTGTGCTGATTTGGACCACGGCTCTAATTCATCCCCAGAAACATGCTGGACAGACTGTGCTGCGTTAAGCGATTAAAAAAAAAAAAAAAGGGGGAAGTTGATGGGTGTGAGGTGTTTATTGCTGACAGATATATGGGATAATGATATACACCTCTCTGTATTTCTTCAACAGATTAACTTAAACCATTTAAACACATAATCACTCTGTCAAGTGCCTAAAGTACATAACCAGGGACCTGATGTGAAATCCAATCAAATGAAATCTTGGAGGCCCTGTAGAATTAGCAGAACGTCTAATAATATGACTGTTTTGAGACTATAATGCACGAATAGGGTTTCTAAACTAATTAGTAGTTCGCTAAACACAATGAATCTTGTATTCAGTGTGGTTAAAGTCCCCAAAGCAATTTGGACTAATTAATGCTTTGTTTTATAGAAGGCAAACAACCAGAGCCAAAGGCACTGCACAGGAAGAAAACATTGTGAAATGTTGTTGTTGTTAAAGTAAAATGATAATATCAAATCATTCCTTCCTTGTTTATGAATTTTAAATGAAAATGTATAAACCAAAATGGGATTGTATGTTTAAACTCTTTTTTCCTCTTTTTTTTTTTTTCAGGACAAATCTAAAGATGCAAAGGGCGGCCACAACATCCGTGACCCAATCCACAATAACACACAACACCACAGCCATCACCAAGTCTAGAGAACAAATCCTCACGCAGAGTACGTTTCAGATCTGTATACTATGATGAAGTCTGACACCCATGCAAGCGGCTGATGCTCCTGCATTAAAAGCTATTAGAACCCATTATAATCAGTGATTCTGTCTGCACTGGATGCACTATTCCAGTGGTTCTCAAACCTGTCCTGGAGTACCACCAGCTCTGCACATTTTGTATGTCTCCCTCATCTATCACACCTGATTCAACTTATGAGCTCATTAGTAGAGACTGCAAGACCTAAAATGGGGGTGTCAGATATAGGGAGACACACAAAATGTGCAGGGCTGGTTTGAGAACCACTGCACTATTCTATTTCTGATGTACTCCATGTGCTTGTGCTACTTCTGACAGGAAGGACAAATAGATTTGGAACATGCACTTTTGACACGTCCAGCGTAGACAGCCTTAAGTTGTTACACACACTCTTCTCACTGAGAGTGAGAAATCTAGAAGCACGAACATTGTGAGCGCCTCACGTCCTGGAACTTGTTCTACAAAATTTTTTCAAATATTCACATTAAGTATTCTACTATCGTTTTCCTCATTTTGCAATCAAATGAAGGCACTTCTCTAAATGTCTTTATTGATGTGTTTTACTGTTACATTTTTTTAACTACAGAATTTTGCTTACATTTATTTCTTGCAGTTTTGGCTTTATTTGTTTTGAGGTTTTCATTAAATGACTGGAAGTAAATATTTGGTCCTCCCAACTCTTAATGTTCACAATATTTCTAATAAAACATTCCCTGTTTGTTGTGTTCACAGGCTCAGGAGCCATGATAGCTGTAATCGTCATTGGTATAATCATCATTCTCACGTTTTTGCTTATAGTCCTCAAGACGTACAACAGGTATGGCAGCATTTTGATGTGAACCATAATGAATGAGTTGCATACCACAAAGTGAACAGAACACCTTGTCTACCTCCTTACAATAGCACGACAATTTTAGGCAGACCTTTTAATGAGGCTTAAAAGTAGATATGACGCATTGTCCAAATTCATTGTTAGACAAAGACACTTAACATGTTCTCAGGGCCAAAAGGAACAGGTTATGAAAGACTTCAGATCTGTTTAGTTAGGAGAACTAAATTGATTTATATGGTTTATTATTTTAGGGATCGTCAATATTAAAAAAACAATTTGACAGATATCAATATGTAGATAATATTTTGTTATTGTGCTCAGTAACAAAATAAATGGCCAAACTACATACTATTTTGTCTAAATAAATAGGCTAAATTAGCATTATTAACTCTTTTTTTAAAAAAAAAAAAAGAAGGTTGTCAGCCACTGCTAACATTTTCACAAAACATTCATGGCCCCCAGAATATTTTGTTGTATGAATTTCTGAACATGCAATATATCAACAGAAAGAACAGAGCCTCTGCTTAAAAAAATCTAAATTTTCATAAAAATAAAAACATTTTAAACAAAAAGCTGAGAAAATCGTGTTTTTGTCAAAGACTACAACGTGCATAAGCAATGCTTGTGTCTGGTTCTTTTTTCCTGTGTTTTGATCTGGAGATTCTATATTCTTTCAGAAGATGCATAATAGCGCCCCCTACCTTATAAGGATAAAAACACGGAAAGCTAGAAAAAACCCGTCCATGGCAGGGAAGCGTTGTCTTATAAATGATGGAAAATTCTGTCATTGGGAGGGAAAGACTTAAGTTATTAGTGTTTCAAGATATAGCTAGATAATAATAATAAAAAAACTCCATTATCGGCCGATACCAATATGGTACCCATCCTTACATTTTACTCATGAAATGTTATTCTTTTTAAAAAACATACTTCTATGTATCAATCCATTTTTATAATAATTTCTCTGACAGGAGGACTCATGCAAACAGGATGCTGGCAGGAGGCTCCAGCAAACCACGAAAGAAAGCGTCCTCAACTACTACAAATACAAACCTGGCCATGAGCAACGTGGCTGCGAGCTCAGTCTCTGGAAGCTTTGTGCAGTCTAACACGTCCTCAGAGAACGGGTTCCGCATTCCTCGGGTCGAAGTGGGGAACTTGGAGAGGAGTAATGGAGAGCATTTCAGCACCAACAGTGGCTCAACTATTGTGACAATACATGACATGCCATCAGTAGATAACACATAGCAGACATTCTCTGGACAAACATGTGCAAAGATATTAATACCAAAATGAACAAAGAACCAATGGAAGAGGCCCGGTCATATCTGAGCACACACCATTAACTGAACATTCACTGCCCATTTAGGATCTTGTGGAACTTTGAGGACCTTAAAGATTGAAAAGAGTCTGTATATGATAATGAAGAACTTGAAGAAAACTACAGACAAGTGTCTGATGTGATGTGATTATAGTTTTTATTTTTAGCACTGGATTTGGTGATGAAATGTAGGTTAAAACAATGTAGGTTTCTGCCTTGAGCTAAAACGGTTTTCATTAAAAATTAAATTGTGGGAGCCAGTTAGAGATGTTAAGGATGCTACATCAATGTATTACCAGGACATTTGCACTCTAATAGTAAAGTCTCTGATATAAGATTCATCAAACATTATACTATTTTACTATGCTGAATATTCAAACTTTACACTTTGCAGACGATTGCATTCAAGGTATATATTTTCTGTGAAGCTCGAACCCATCACCTTGACAGTGCTAGTGCTATTTTAGGGCTCAAGACTAGAACGCCATTGGTGAGATGGGAAAACACTGTGTGCATAAATATGCAACATTTTTAGATGTTATCTTGTATGCTGTTGGTAATTACATCTTTAGAAGTGCCAGTGTTTCCTGCATTAAACAATTGCGATGACTGATTTGTCAACAATTTGTTGGCTTATTCTTGTTCTTTTCAAGGAGTCAGTTGAAAAGATTCAAACATGTTTGTGAGTTAGCTGTTTGAATCAGAATCAGTGGATCATTTAGAATCATTATTACGGTGGCCGAGAGAGCTGCAACTGAGGAAAACACCAGCAAACATAAAAAACACCAGCAAATAAAGAAAACATCTTCATCAATTTGACAACACATGCGCTGCAAAAGTTCACAACACAACCAAATACAGAAACGCGCTGCAAAAGTTCACAACAAAAGCAAATACAGAAACGCGCTGCAAAAGTTCACAACAAAACCAAATATAGAAACACGCTGCAAAAGCTCACAACAAAAGCAAATTATGTTTTTTTAACAAAATTTAGGAGGAGCACTTTCAAATGATCCTTCCAATCATCACGTCATTCCAACCAGCTGTCAGCAATCAGTAATCAACATGTCTACCCAATCAGCATAAGTGGAGAACACTTTAAATACGCAGTCGACTCACCCATGTTCCTCGACAGTTTTTCATCATCCCTCCACCACCCCGTCTCCTCACACTCGCACGGTTATCTTTCTAACCAAATCTCACACTCACCTGGTTATCTTCCTTAACCAGAATACGGGGGAAGTGCTCTGGGTTCGGGCCAAATACCGAGCTCGGAGCCCTCTCCTCGGAGAGCACGCCAAATATGAATACTATTTATTTATCTGACTTATTTGCAAGTGTGAACTCATGAAATACAGAAACGCGCTGCAAAAGTTCACAACACAACCAAATACAGAAACACGCTGCAAATGTTCACAACAAAAGCAAATACAGAAACGCGCTGCAAAAGTTCAGAACACAACCAAATACAGAAACACGCTGCAAATGTTCACAACAAAAGCAAATACAGAAACGCGCTGCAAAAGTTCAGAACACAACCAAATACAGAAATGCGCTGCAAAAGTTTACAACACAACACAACACAACCAAATACAGAAACACGCTGCAAAAGTTCACAACACAACACAACACAACCAAATACAGAGACGCGCTCAAAAGTTCACAACAAAAGCAAATACAGAGACGCGCTGCAAAAGAACACAACACAACACAACCAAATACAGAAACACGCTGCAAAAGTTCACAACACAACACAACACAACCAAATACAGAGACGCGCTCAAAAGTTCACAACAAAAGCAAATACAGAAACGCGCTGCAAAAGTTCAGAACACAACCAAATACAGAAACGCGCTGCAAAAGTTCACAACACAACCAAATACAGAAACGCGCTGCAAAAGTTCACAGCACAACCAAATACAGAAACGCGCTGCAAAAGTTCACAGCACAACCAAATACAGAAACGCGCTGCAAAAGTTCACAACACAACCAAATACAGAAACGCGCTGCAAAAGTTCACAGCACAACCAAATACAGAAACACGCTGCAAAAGTTCACAACACAACCAAATACAGAAACGCGCTGCAAAAGTTCACAACACAACCAAATACAGAAACGCGCTGCAAAAGTTCAGAACACAACCAAATACAGAAACACGCTGCAAAAGTTCACAACAAAAGCAAATACAGAAACGCTCTGCAAAAGTTCACAACACAACCAAATACAGAAACCCGCTGCAAAAGTTCACAACACAATCAAATACAGAAACGCGCTGCAAAAGTTCACAACACAACCAAATACAGAAACGCGCTGCAAAAGTTCACAGCACAACCAAATACAGAAACGCGCTGCAAAAGTTCACAACACAACCAAATACAGAAACGCGCTGCAAAAGTTCACAACACAATCAAATACAGAAATGCGCTGCAAAAGTTCACAAAACAACCAAATACAGAAACGCGCTGCAAAAGTTCACAACACAACCAAATACAGAAACGTGCTGCAAAAGTTCACAGCACAACGAAATACAGAAACGCGCTGCAAAAGTTCACAACACAACCAAATACAGAAACGCGCTGCAAAAGTTCACAGCACAACCAAATACAGAAACGCGCTGCAAAAGTTCACAACACAACCAAATACAGAAACGCGCTGCAAAAGTTCACAACACAACCAAATACAGAAACGCGCTGCAAAAGTTCAGAACACAACCAAATACAGAAACACGCTGCAAAAGTTCACAACAAAAGCAAATACAGAGACGCGCTGCAAAAGTTCACAACACAACACAACACAACCAAATACAGAGACGCGCTCAAAAGTTCACAACACAACCAAATACAGAAACGCGCTGCAAAAGTTCACAACAAAAGCAAATACAGAGACGCGCTGCAAAAGTTCACAACACAACACAACACAACCAAATACAGAGACGCGCTCAAAAGTTCACAACAAAAGCAAATACAGAAATGCGCTGCAAAAGTTCAGAACACAACCAAATACAGAAACGCGCTGCAAAAGTTCACAACAAAAGCAAATACAGAAACGCGCTGCAAAAGTTCAGAACACAACCAAATACAGAAACGCGCTGCAAAAGTTCACAACAAAAGCAAATACAGAAACGCGCTGCAAAAGTTCACAACACAACCAAATACAGAAACGCGCTGCAAAAGTTCACAACACAACCAAATACAGAAACGCGCTGCAAAAGTTCACAACACAACCAAATACAGAAACGCGCTGCAAAAGCTCACAGCACAACGAAATACAGAAACGCGCTGCAAAAGTTCACAACACAACCAAATACAGAAACGCGCTGCAAAAGTTCACAGCACAACCAAATACAGAAACGCGCTGCAAAAGTTCACAACACAACCAAATACAGAAACGCGCTGCAAAAGTTCACAACAAAAGCAAATACAGAAACGCGCTGCAAAAGTTCACAACACAACCAAATACAGAAACACGCTGCAAAAGTTCACAACAAAAGCAAATACAGAGACGCGCTGCAAAAGTTCACAACACAACACAACACAACCAAATACAGAGACGCGCTCAAAAGTTCACAACAAAAGCAAATACAGAAACGCGCTGCAAAAGTTCACAACAAAAGCAAATACAGAAACGCGCTGCAAAAGTTCACAACACAACCAAATACAGAAACGCGCTGCAAAAGTTCACAGCACAACCAAATACAGAAACGCGCTGCAAAAGTTCACAACACAACCAAATACAGAAACGCGCTGCAAAAGTTCACAACAAAAGCAAATACAGAGACGCGCTGCAAAAGTTCACAACACAACACAACACAACCAAATACAGAGACGCGCTCAAAAGTTCACAACAAAAGCAAATACAGAAATGCGCTGCAAAAGTTCAGAACACAACCAAATACAGAAACGCGCTGCAAAAGTTCACAACAAAAGCAAATACAGAAACGCGCTGCAAAAGTTCACAACACAACCAAATACAGAAACGCGCTGCAAAAGTTCACAACACAACCAAATACAGAAACGCGCTGCAAAAGCTCACAGCACAACGAAATACAGAAACGCGCTGCAAAAGTTCACAACACAACCAAATACAGAAACGCGCTGCAAAAGTTCACAGCACAACCAAATACAGAAACGCGCTGCAAAAGTTCACAACACAACCAAATACAGAAACGCGCTGCAAAAGTTCACAACACAACCAAATACAGAAACGCGCTGCAAAAGTTCAGAACACAACCAAATACAGAAACACGCTGCAAAAGTTCACAACAAAAGCAAATACAGAGACGCGCTGCAAAAGTTCACAACACAACACAACCAAATACAGAAACGCGCTGCAAAAGTTCAGAACACAACCAAATACAGAAACACGCTGCAAAAGTTCACAACAAAAGCAAATACAGAAACGCGCTGCAAAAGTTCACAACACAACCAAATACAGAAACCCGCTGCAAAAGTTCACAACACAATCAAATACAGAAACGCGCTGCAAAAGTTCACAAAACAACCAAATACAGAAATGCGCTGCAAAAGTTCACAACACAATCAAATACAGAAACGCGCTGCAAATACTCACAATGCACATATGACCAGGGTGTTCAAATAAACAACAACAACAAAAAATGTGCTGCAAAAGTTCACAACACAACCAAATATAGAAACGCGCTGCAAAAGTTCACAGCACAACCAAATACAGAAACGCGCTGCAAAAGTTCACAACACAACCAAATACAGAAACGCGCTGCAAAAGTTCACAACAAAAGCAAATACAGAAACGCGCTGCAAAAGTTCACAACACAACCAAATACAGAAATGCGCTGCAAAAGTTCACAACACAATCAAATACAGAAATGCGCTGCAAAAGTTCACAAAACAACCAAATACAGAAACGCACTGCAAAAGTTCACAACACAATCAAATACAGAAACGCGCTGCAAATACTCACAATGCACATATGACCAGGGTGTTCAAATAAACAACAACAACAAAAAATGTGCTGCAAAAGTTCACAACACAACCAAATACAGAAACACGCTGCAAAAGTTCACAACACAACCAAATACAGAAATGTGCTGCAAAAGTTCAGAACACAACCAAATACAGAAACGCGCTGCAAAAGTTCACAACACAACCAAATACAGAAACGCGCTGCAAAAGTTCACAACGAAAGCAAATACAGAAACGTGCTGCAAAAGTTCACAACACAACCAAATACAGAAACACGCTGCAAAAGTTCACAACACAACCAAATACAGAAACACGCTGCAAAAGTTCACAACACAACCAAATACAGAAACGTGCTGCAAAAGTTCATAACACAACCAAATATAGAAACGCGCTGCAAAAGTTCACAGCACAACCAAATACAGAAACGTGCTGCAAAAGTTCACAACACAACCAAATACAGAAATGCGCTGCAAAAGTTCACAACAAAAGCAAATACAGAAACGCGCTGCAAAAGTTCACAACACAACCAAATACAGAAACGCGCTGCAAAAGTTCACAACACAGTCAAATACAGAAACGCGCTGCAAAAGTTCACAAAACAACCAAATACAGAAACGCGCTGCAAATACTCACAATGCACATATGACCAGGGTGTTCAAATAAACAACAACAACAAAAAAACTCACCTTTCAGGTCATTGCTACAACACTGAAGAGTAAACACTGAAAAATAAGCGGTCCCAGCCAGGTTCGTCAATTGTTGGTGTCCCCATAAAACATTTTCGTTATGATCTGTGCCAGAACAGGTGTGGTGCCGAATTCCTACCCCTGCCAAGTTATTACCCCCCTTAGTATTGGTAGGTTTAGGATTAGGTGTGGGGGAGGGGTTAGGATTAGGGGTGGGGTTAGGATTAGGCAATCAGATAGCGACTTCAACGAGGGGAGTAATAATTTGGCAGGGAGTCAAAATTAGGCACAACACCGGCGCCAGGACAATCGACCGGGCTTTTACAATTCTCAGGGGGGCTTGTGTGAAAATGTATTATTAATAAATTATTATTATGAATAATATTTATTTCATAATTTACTTGATTTTTATTATCACAGGATATAACGTGTGCGAAATATGAATCGTTGTCCATCATTTTGCAAGCAATTGTTGATAAAGACAAAGGTCACGTATTGGAATTGTTTGTGTTTTAAACCATGAAGGCGCTAGGACTCTACTTTGCGCTAGCATTCCCTCTGCCCCGCACCTGCACGTCATCACCATCACCCGCACCTGAAGTCTATCATCATTATCACTCATCTGGACTCACTATTTAAACAGTCACCTTACTCACTTGTCTTTGTCGGTTATCGCTTACGTTTGGATGTTAGTGTGTGTGTGTGTGTGTGTGTGTGTGTGTGTGTGTGTGTGTGTGTGTGTGTGTGTGTGTGTGTGTGTGTGTGTGTGTGTGTGTCCCCGTCCGTCCGTCCGTCCTATGTTCCTGTATGCTCCTTTGGATTCTCTAGTAAAGTTTGACTCTTGTTAATATATTCCTCTTCGTGCGTGTTTCTACACGCCTTAACTGTAACAGAATAACCGACCACCCTAAATGGATGAATGGGTCAAATTCATCACCTTGGCTCAGGAGAGCCAAGATTTCATCACTTATTCTCACGATGTTTTAATTTCGCCATCAACAGCCAGCTGGAGGATGAGGAACTAAGGAAGATGTACTGGATCGGGGCGAGCTACAATGGACCTTGTAAGCTTCCAGATACCACCGGCTTGAACTGGAGGGAGGCCATGCTGAAATGCGTGGAGTTCAAGCTGCCCCGATCCGGAACGCCTACAAACCCAGTTCCCAACCAGAGACCCACTGCCGATGGAAACGACAACCCCGCCGTGACGTCAGAGCTGCAGAGTTGCAGGAGGAGCAACCGAGCTTGACATCACCCTGGAGCCTGAGGTATTTCCAACTGAGGAGAAGTTCGAGTCAGGGGTCCCTTCCAGCGTCAAGGGAGTAGGTGTCGAGGACAACGAGCAGGACCAAAGCCCCGCCCACCCGCCCGTCACTGAGAGTGAGTCCACTGTCAACAATACTACTCTCCAGCTGTTTGAAAACTCTATACTGGACTCTTCTATCCCTACCAGCCTCTCTCTTCCACTCCCCCTCTTGGAAGTATTCACTGAATTTCCATCTCAGCCTTCTTCCCTGATCCCAGCCAAGTCTGCTGTCCTGCCTGAGCTGTCACCCATCAGTCCCGCTACACCACCATCACCTCCTCTCAGTGACGTGGTTACATCGCGGGACCACTGTGAGCCATCTCCTCCAGTGCGTGAGGATCCCGTGGCTCCGCCTCCAGCATCTGTTCTCGTCTCTCCTCCTCAACCAGTCACCCTGACCCCTTCACCTACGCTCCTCCCTCCCTCATCGTCTGCTGGGACCCTCGAGCCATAGGCTTCGCGGAGCTTCCTCGGACCGTCGTCTTCACCTGGGTCGGACGTCACCGCCTACACAACGGACCTGCGGGCCGTCCGTTGCTCTCCGGCCCTCCACCCCTACTGCTCCAGCTAGCTCCACCCTCCCTCAGGCTCCGCCACCACCCTTGGTTGCTCCAGCTACACCTCAGCCCTCGGGATCCCTGCATCCTCCTCGGGGTTGTCGCTGCGGCTCCGTCGCGGTCGCCTGGGTCATCGGCATCGAACCGCTCCATCTGCCTTCCATCAGTGCCGTGGGTTCCTCTTCCAACGCCGCGGTCGCCTTCGCTCGTCCCCAAGGTGGCGCTGATGCCTTCTCCACCATGGCTCCTCCCTTCAGCGTCTCCGCTGATGTCCATCATCCTGGTTGGGGACTGGGCCTGGATATTCCTTTACGGCGCGAGGGGGGAAGTACTGTTACAGTCACCGGTTCCTGCACTACACTTCCCAGCATTCCCTCTGCCCCGCACTTGCACCAATCACACATTTACACCTGTTTCCCATCAGTGACTCTTTATAAGCTGCACTCAGACACACACTCTTGGTTGAGTATTGTTTATCCTTTGTTCTGCCTTGTTCTCTGTGTTCCTTGTCTTTGCCTAGCCTTGCCTGTGTTTTGACCCTGGACTGTTTCCTTGTTTGATGATCATTTGCTGCCTGCCTTGACCATTGCCTGTTTTTGGATTACTCTTTTGCCTTGCCTTCCTGTTTCTGTTTGCTGGTGTTTGACCTACTGCCTGTGCGATTACGCTCTCCTGTAAATAAAGCCTGCATGTGGATCTCCAACTCCGTTGTCCTGTCCCATACGTTACACAGGGGCAGGGGCGGACTGGGGCAAAAAAAGTGGCCCTGGACTTTCCAGCACAAAACGGCCCATCACACGGTCCGCAACACACCTCACCATAATACCCACCTTTTTTTTTTTTTTTTACACCACTTAATAACATAAAAATATAAATGCTATTTGTACAGAAATATAAATGCTATTTTTTTTTTTTTTTTTAAATTGAAATGCTTATCATTAACATTAATGAGTGACTGGCATACTTCTTTACATTATAATTTGTCTTTCCTGGTGCACATGGCAAATAGTGAATAATTAAAAAAAAATTCAAATGTCTTTTCCATACAGGGAAGTTTAATATCACTAAAGTTCAATACCTACCATTAAATCAGTCCATATATAACAATGCTCTGGTATGGTCTGACTTAGAATGTAGTGCAGAATGTGGACTGTTTCATGGTGCCTTTCTAGTATTTGTCCTTTCAGGGGCTTGACAACTGTTATTTTATGGAATAGAGGTCCAGTTGTGGAGGTCCAGGAGTGTAAAAAATATGTTTTGAAAAAACGTATGTTTATTATGTTCTTATGTTTATGAAAAATACAGCATATTAGAATGATTTCTGAAGGATCACATGACTGAGGACTGGAGTAATGATGCTGAAAACTCATCTTTGATCAAAGGAATAAATTATATTTTACAATAAATTCACACAGAAAACATCTATTTGAAATTTTATGAATATTTTATCATATTTTTTTACTCTATTTTTGATCAAATAAATTTACTCTTCCTCTTTCAAAAACATTAAGTCTTAATTCAAACTTTTGATCTCCAGTGTGTAAAATAATGCATGTGAACTAATTCGCAAATTATATTTTTATTTTATATACTTTCCTAACGCGGCATAGGCTACTTGAATATGAAATAGGTTATTACCATGTTTTAGTGTAAATCTGAGAATGATATTTTAAGTTTTATGAATAATTTTCAAAAGATTGTGAAATTAGAAATCCTAACAACAGATAGGCTACACAAACATTCACTCTTATCTGATACACTGAAAACTAGGCTACTTTAATGTTTCTTTGTGCACTGTGTGACGAATAACGTAAATTACATTAAAATATGAACGATTAAAAAAGGCCAGAAGTAGTTGCATCTTTGGAAATGAATGTACTTCGTTTTATCGTAAACAGTCTGCAAATATTGCTGTATGTTATTGTCTCGTCACGTTCAGCTAATAATCTTACCTCGGCTCGCATTCTTCAAGCACTGAAAAGTGCCGCGCTGCTCGGTATCTGTGGACAGTAAATCCCGCCTCCGGATTAGTAGCCTCAAGTGGCCGCGCCCGCGCGAGCAATACTTCTGTGCTGGCGGATTTTTAGTAAAGATAGTTTGACTTCCCGTGGCATTTTGTAAACATGTGATTGTTAACTATAGGCTATTACTTTATTGCAGTTGTGTTATGAACCAACTTTGCATGTGTGGACCATTTTGCAAAAATAAAGCAACAAACAAAGAAATAAACCTTACGAGGGAGCAAACCCAAACTCCTCGCAACCGAGGGAGACAACCAGTCCCCCCATCCCAAAAGAAAGCGAACAAAATAGAGTAAATTACCTTTTGAAAATCACCATGAAGACTGCAGCAATTACATCGTTACACCAGTAGGTGGTGACAGGTGACTGTTAAAAATGTATTTGTCATTGAATAGTTCATTTAAAAAAAATTGTTCAAAAATGTTGATTCAATTGTGAGCACTATTTAAAAAAAAAAAAAAGTGATTCTCAGTTTCCAGAATCTTGAGTAAAAACAGCATCATAACCTCTTGTGATGAAACAGGTTGTGAGAGGGAGACTGTGTGACCTGTTCAATTCAGTATGCAGCACATATGCATATTCCTAGACAATGTATCTTTAATTTGGACAAAATCAAACAGGTAATTTTCTCCAAGCAGAAATTCTGTTGAATGAACATGTTTGTGCCATCACACAATTCATAAATGTTGTTCATTGACCTTTCATGTGCCTGCTTGATAATTAAGAAAATATTGTTTGGAGGAAACATGAAATAGGCCTGTTTAGTGTTATTATAGATTATATAATATTTTATATTTAAATACATCTGAAGTCATTGAAAGTTAAAAAAAAAAAAACTTCCCAACTAGAGACCCCCCAGTGAATTCCAGCCATTTCCAGCCATATTATAGATGCACCAATACTAAATTTCTCTGCAGATACCAATATGCTGAGTTTGTTTTTTCTTAAGGAAGAAAATCTCTCCCAAATAATGCTGCAAACTATACAGGGAACTCTCTGAAAACTGAAATGCTTGTACAGAACTCAAACATATAATTAACAGTAAATAAGCTCCTCTCTAGTGTTGTATGTATATATTGTTCTCAAACTGTTATATTGACGTCTCTCCGCGGTTGAAAGACAGATTAAGTGATTACGTGATACATTCCGGCAAGCTGTACTGTATCTTTCAACATACCTTTTGATGTTCATGCATGTTTTTTCGAGATACAGGCTACCTTGCATTTAATGCGGAAGAAAAGACTCGCGCTCCGCCCTGCTGCTGAGGCAATACAGCGATCTGTCACGAAGGCAAAACACCATTTATTGTTTGAATTTCGTGATAAAATGGACAGAATTTGAAAAACTGAGACTTTGTTTCTTATCATAAGCAACAAAGCTCAAAGCTCTTTGTGATTATCGGATGGGAGAACAACAAAAAAACAAAAAAAACGCAGACCTGGTAACTCTAGCTTGGAATTTGTCCTCTGCATTTAACCCATCCAAGTTAGTGCACAAACATTAGGAGCAGTGAGCAGTGAACACACACACTGCAAACCATGGACAAAAGGGTTTGAGAATAGAACCTGCAACCTTCGGGTTATCAGTCTGACCCTCTAACCATTAGGCTACAACTGCCCCCTATAACAGATACAGAATCACTACAATGACAGCATCAGAAGGGAACTAAACTAAACCACTGCTGAGCAACCATCTTTATAGATTTCTGGGGTCGCAATGTCTACGATGTCATTTTTCTTTAGACTGGAGCCCTCTATTTGAAGTACAGGAATGCAGAAAACTTCAGATCTCCAGAAGTAACCTCAAGAAAATTTATTCACAATTTGCAACAAAACTAAAGTATTGCATAAGAATAAAAGAAAAACAAAGAAAAATACAGCAGCACTTGATTATATAAACATGTAGAAACTTTTTTTTTTTCTGTGAACACAGTTATATCAAGCTCTCTGGCTAATGTTCTAGTGCAACATCTTAACGAAAACACTCAGGCACAAATAAACCTTTTCTTAAGGAGATCAACTCACATTTTGCATGAGAAGAGACATTTACAGCTATAAAGAAAAGATGCAAGAACACATACTTTGAGTACTGCTCCAAGGCAACCATGTCAAGAAGATCAGTTCTTTCAACACAAGTGTCTTCATTAGAACTATGATAGTGTCTTGTGTTATTGTAGAATATCAAGTGCAAAAGTAAATTCAAAGTAATGGATACTGGAAGTAAATGATTGTTAAAAGCCTTCCTGAACAGAGCTGTAAATGACATACATTATGTGTGTCAATTTCATCATACTGATTGTGGATCTGTCTGTCTGGATCTACAGTGTCCATCTATTGCTGAAGAATATGGTTAACAGAAAGAGCTGTTTTTTTTATTTGTATTTTTCTGGAAAGGAGAGTACATATAAGGCATTGACCTGTTACACACTCAGTTTGATTGAAAAAAGAAAGACATAACACTATAAATTAAGTACAAATATAAGCAGATTTTACCTGAGAAGGAAAAGGTGCCACAGGTTAAGTATGGCACATATCACACATACACAACATGATGGCCTTTTAAGTTAACTAAATACTGAGAAATAAATTATATAGTCTTTCCTAAATTTTGGACACTGGTTAGACTGTTGTGGTCAGTTATTTTTTAAACAGTTAAGTGCTCAGTTAAGTGCAGTAATTCTGTGGGACTTAAGACAGTTGGGCTATACTGGCTTAGTTTCATGCTGGTACCATCCTCACAAGTGCTCATAACTCATCTATGAATTGTGCCAGTTAATTTCACCTGATTTGCTTCATTCATTATTACAAAGATATTTTTCTTCTTCATCAGCCAATTGTTTGGTCTTTGAAACCTCTCCGCGTTTGTTTTTAACATACACACAAAAAATAGTTTCAGCAACAGCAGAAAATTACAGAATAGAAAAATAAATATCATTCCACCTGTTCACCTTTCATTGAAAAGCAAATGAAGAAGACAAAAATAATATTTTTGGACACATTTTATGATGCAAGTACTCCACGTTGGATTACGTCCGAACCGTAACGTCTAGTCATCGGGCTTCGAAGTCTTTGGGTGTGACACCTCTTTCCCTGCTCTGATTGGCCAAGATCAGACTCTTCCACATGGCTTCGGTTCTCACTTCCTGTCCGCAGCCGGGTCCTAATTTGAGGGGAGGAGGAGGAGGCGGTGGCGGGACTTGTATTAAAAGTTTTTAAGGAAGAATTTTGGTCCACCATGTCGTTTCTGTCCTGCACATCTTTCCCTGCTGATGTTCTCTCACTCCGTTTGGGGATTCTGAAACTGCCCCAGTTTTTCAGATGCCGCTTAGTTGTTCCATTTGGCACTAATTTTCCCTGATGGCTGGCGTTTGTCTTCCTCGGCGATCCGTTATACGTGGTCGGAGCAGTGACCACAGAACTAGAAGTGGTTTTGCTGTGAGACAGCAACAATCTTTCATCCATGTTGTCAAGCTCTGTCTTATTCTTCAGCGTGTCCTCAATAGGCTTCGACTGTCTCAGTTTGTCTTTGATGGACACTTGTTCCCACAGCTTGCTCCTCCTCCTGTCCTCCAGGGGGCACTCGCTCTCCTCATCTCTTCTATGAGATTCACCACCTCTTGGCCTGCCCTCCGAACGTTTCACTGTAGATGACGCTGCCGTCTCGTTTCTCTGAATTTTACAAGCTCCAGAGCCTGAATCAATGACCCCAGAACTGGGAACGTTGTCCATGACCAGGCTGTCCAGTCTGGGCATCTTAGCAGGCTTGTCTGCTTCAATATGCCTAGAGACTCTATAAGGGTTGCTCCCCTTCTCAGTGGAGCCTAGGGCGCTGTTCTGCCCACAGTGACCCTTTAGAGGTTGGGGGGACACAGGCACGGGTGGCGTTGTTCGAAAGTAAAACATTGCCTCCTCCAAACGTCTAGTAGAGGATATACCTGACCAGCAGAGAAAAAAGAAGAGGTAATGGTTAAAAGGAGAGAGAAAAAAAAAAAAAGACGGATCCAATACTTTTCAAGCACGTGCAGTAAGCATCATACTAACCAGCGATGCGTCCTTGCTCGAGCAGCCTGACATGGTGATGAAAGATCTGTTCCTGTACTCGGCACAAGGTCCGTTTAATCCTCTCACGGCGGCTGACCATGTACGTCAAATTACGCACCTGAACACATATATGTACATAAGACATATGAAATCTTAAAAAAAAAAAAAAAAAAAAAAAAAACCTAAACCCAAACAGTTTTTTAAAAAGGGACAGTCCACCAAAAAATTTAAATTGACATCATTTACCCACCATTTCATTCCAAAAAGTTTTTCATTCATCTTTAAAGCACAAATACAGATATTTTTTGATCTTCTCTCATCCTTCTTGACATGAGAGAACCTATGAGATTTGTTCTCACATGTCAAGCAAGCACAGATAAGCTTCCATATTTGAGGTGCTCTATAGCCATGTTTCCACCAGTAGAACTTTCCCCAGGAACTAGGGACTTTGGGGTGGTACCAGGGTCTAAATGAAGTTCTAGCTAAAAATTTCCCCCTCAGAAAGTCCCTGCTTGCGAGCTAGTACTTTTAAAGTTCAGGAACTTTCAGTGGTGAGACTTGAGTACTGAACATGCAGATTGGTTGAGTTCATGCAGCATTTTGATTAGTTGACTCCATGCAGCATTTTTATTTCAACCACCATTTTTAAAAGTCTGTTGCGGTGCGTGCAGTAAGAGTTGCTTGCTATTTGAATCAACTATGAAGTTGACCGATGAGTCGACAGATGGACCGACGGCGAGGTTCAGGGCTTTATTAACCTTATATATGCGGAGGACGAAATCCAGCAGTAAGTGGAAAGCCGCACACAGTCCTACGTCATCGGACTTAATCTTTATGGTGCTATAAACTAGAGTTGTCAAAAGTACAGACGAAATTTTAAAAGTGACGCTTTGAGCGCTGTTGAGCGGATTCGTAAACAACTCTGATTGGCCATTATATTTACGGCTCATTGGATATGTCTGTGATTGGCTTCAATGATCAACACTGTAAAAACATTGTAAATAGTCATCAGTGACGCTCTTCACCAAGCGATTACACAGATACACACGGGACCGTTTGAAAGCAGGCATCTATCGCGGAACAGTCCACTGATAGACACCTGCTTTCAAATGCTCCCGCTTTCAAAACACTTTCAAGTCCAAACACTTGTGTGCTTTCAAACACTGTCGTGCGTTGATCATTGAAGCCAATCACAGACATATCCGATGAGCCGTGAACACAATGGCTAATCAGAGGTGTTTACAAATCCGCTCAACAGTGCTCAAAGTGTCACATTTTTAAAATTTCAGTACTGATAAGTACTGAAGTTAGTACTTTTGACAACTCTACTATAGACCGTGATGGAAACGCAGACAGCAACAGGTCTGGAGGAAAAAAGTTCCTGGGGCAAATTGTTCCGGGTAATTTCAGTGGAAAAGCGGCTTATGTATGTGCTTTGATCCATATTTATATACAGTATGAACAAAAGCCTAAATGAAATTTGTTCATCATGTAAAGCAATTGCATCTTGTGTTAAACCACTTGATTCATTTGGATTACTTTCATGATGTAACTTTTTAATGCATTAAAGCATGGACTTCCAGTGGATGGACAAAAATGATGAGAAATTTAAAAATATCCTAATTTGTGTTAAGAACATGAATGGGTTTGCAAAGGCATGAGGGTGTGAGGAATCAGTTTCCTTACATGGAAGACATGCTCTCCTCATAAGAAACCAGGGGCTAATGGGTAAATGCCACATTAAAGAATGTTCTGGATTGAAGGTAAGATCCATCGAAAACATTTATGGAAACAACAACAGGCCAACGTTTCAAAGAGTTTCAAAGCAAAACTGTGAAGCTTGTGCTCAAAGTACTGACATCAACTGTAAAAATGGTTTATTATTTGTCTAAATCTTCCTTTCTGAAGTGGGAATAGTACTTGTGGCTGGAGTTCACAGATATCTCACATTCCCTTCTGGTATCTTACTTTCAGACAAATAATTAAAATTCTTCCACTACTGTTGTTTTACCCAATCCATTTAAAAACAGGGGTTATTGTGTATTTTTTCTATTTGGGTTTGGGCTAACAACATATTTTATTGTCTAAAGGTAAAGATAGAGGTGTGATAATGACTGTGGTGTGACAGAATGAAACAAGGACAGAAATAACGTAAAATGTTAGTGATAAAACTAATTTAAAACCTTTAAAACTATCTGCATCTCACTAACTGTATTTGAAATCATCAAGGAAGGGCAGAGATTGGATCCTGCTGTCTAACTGTCCTGAGCTGTGATTGGCTGCTGCTGTCTTCCCTCATACTGATCTAAGCATATTTTGGAGGTGGTAATGTGGCTCTGCAAAACGTACCCTCTCTAGATCCTGACGTAAATGCGTGAAGAGGCGAAGTCGCCGTAAAAGCACTTCCTGTTCCCGCCGGGCAAGGCTATCTTCTTCCTCCTTCTTCGGCATGATGAGCGGCTGGTTAAAGTTCACCTTCCTTTTCAACTTCCAGTATTGGAACAAGAAGTCCACCGTCTCCAAGGCTAACTGCAGGTGCTCAGCAACTTCATCGACAGCAACAAAGCGATAGAATTCGTCCTCAAGCTGCTGGACTCGAAGCTTACGCTCACTGAGTCTGGTCTCTTCAGGGTTTTGTGTGAGTCTGGGCTGTGAAGAGGACGAGATGTCTGCTCCCCTATTTCTCCCTCTGTCTTCACTGGTCTGGACTTTTACTGGTCTGTCATCATCCCCCTCTTCCTCATTCCAGTCCATGCCTGAGTGCTTGGGACAAAAGGATTTAAACTTGACTTCATCCGCCTCCGTGAGGATCGTGTTCATCTTCAACCCACAATGGAGACCACAGGTCACATGGAATGCCACACGGCAACTTTTGGCAGAACACTAGGGGGATTTGGAAAGAGAAGATGACAGGATTAAACCGCAGAAGTTGGAAGGAAAAATGTGAAGCAGAAGAAATGGTTTCTGATTTCTGATAACTTAACAAAATTCTACATTTAAACGAAATTTAATGCTATGTTGAGTATTTTTTGTTCATGTTGTGCTGGCCAACATGGCAGTCATAGTAAATTGAAAATGACATCTAGTGGCGTGGATGCAGCATCTTGTAAAAACTAAATATTTTAAGTCACTAAAGCCACTGCAGAATGTGATATTGACCAGTTGTTATTGTTTTTGTTAATTGAAATAAAACTGAAATAAAATACAAACATTAGATGATGAACTTAGAAAATAAATTAGAAATGCTGAAATAAATTAAGTTGAAATACTAAAATAACTAAAGCTAAACTTGAAATAATAAATTAAAGCTCAATAGAAATATAAAAAGCTAATGAAAATTACAAAAGCATTACAAAATTACTAAAACTAAAATGAAAATAAAAATTCAAAATATAAAAATAAAATTCTAAATATTTAGAAATACTATAATGCATAAATAATCCTAAAATAACACTGCTTTTAGCAGTCAACCATTATTCATTTATTCTGCAAGTGAAAGTGTCCAACAACTGAGTAATATTCATCTGGTCATGTGATCTCAACATTTCGGCCCCTATCAGGTGACTCACTCCATGTAAAATTAAACAGCTTTTATTAAAATACTGATATAAACACATCTCACATGAATGGACATAATTTCAAACATTTTTCAAAAGTACTATTCAGTTCGTATGTGTCAACTTTTTATTAAGAGAAAAATGACTTAGCGCTTAAACATTAATTTATTGATGTTATCAATTGATATTTTAATTTTCCAGCACTCAAATTAAGATTTTGGTAAGAAGATATTTAGGTTTAAAATGCACTTTGGACCTTCTGGAAGGTTCTGAACATCTGCATGAATAGCATAAAAAGAGATAAAATCAGTACTCTGTACCTGAATACAAGCTCCTGTTTTCTCTTTACACAGACAGCATATTAGAGCCCATCTGTTGCTGGGTATTTGAGACACATTAGTGATAGGCTCCATCTTCTCAGGGTTACCAATGCTTACCTACAAATAAAGAGCGCACAACAAAGTCCAGTCTGAACTCACACTCTACTCTTCTGAGTCATTAACACAAGCACTTTAAGGCCACATACACACTGCAGCTAAATTTGGCTGTCAATTCACCTTTTAGTGCTTAATCGCGTTCTGTACACACACAGTTCAGTAAAATACAGAAGTATTCTACAACCAAATTAACTCTTAATTAACTTAAAAATACAGGTAGTAACAACTGCATTTACAGAAATTCTCACAAATGTAAAAATTCACAAATGTACAGCCTGTGTGAAACCGCAGTTTCGAGAATGAGTCCGTATGTTCCGTACACACATGTAACCATAATTTAGGGGATTCACTCCCACATTTAAATGCGGTTGTCACTCCTGAAACTTACAGTGTGTACGTGGCCTAAGACTTAATTTGTGCATGCATCCTTACTTCTGGTATCCAGAGAGCACAGCTGACGTGGACCCACTTGGTACCACTGCGGGTGGGTTTCATTGCTCCGCCTTTTTTAGGACAGAGATGGCATTTTGGAAAGATGCCCAGCGCACAGGTACGGCAAAGCCAGCTGCCCTCTGGAACTTTCAGTATCCCATAACACGCCTGTGGGGAGGTACACGGTTATGTAATTCATATGTGCTTGCAAATGCTTTCAAACACTCAGGTTCCCAAACACACATACACACACACCTGATGAACACAGATGTTGCACTTGTCACAGAACACCATTTCATTGCCGTCCTCGCCATCAGGGGATTGACAGACGTCACACACCACGTCCTCATCGTACTCGATGCCAAGCCCCTCCTCTGTTTCCATGGCGTGGCTCATGTTGTCATAACAACGGCGCTCAAACTCCTCCATGACACGCTCCATTGTTAGCTCATCCAGGAGTTGCATGCCTATAGGCAAATCAGTTAACCTGACGTTTCCACAGTATGCAAGAAATTTGAGTGCATAATGGGTAAAATGAAAACTCTGATATATACTCACCCATCTTACTGAACTCCTCATTAGCAATCTGCAGCCAAGCTACATCCTCCTCATTCAAGTCATAACGACACATGCCATCAGCTAGCGTCTGAATACCCACGTACCCCAACATCGATGACTCAGATGAACGAATCAGCTTCTTCGGCCTGATGAATAGAGGAGCGGGGCTTTTCTCAGCTACAGTGCTATAGTCAAAAAAAGAAAAACAGATTTCACACACACACAAAAAAAAGATTTAGACTCAATGGCAACAACTAAAGAATAGCTTGACAGGTTTAGGAGAAAAAAAAAAAAAAAAATTCATACCGCACTGAACACTGTGGTATAGAGTCAGGACTGACAGGGACTTGAACCCCTTTCTCCCACTCCTGTCGCCAGGGATCGGCCAGCTCATAATAATCCTCTGGATTCAGCTGGTAAGAATCGTGCAGCTTCATAGCGGTGATCAGGTCTGTCCTGAACACCTGGAGGAGAAAGAAAAGGAGTTGCATGAAAAGATGTGTGTTGTGAATGAGCAACAAATCTCTACAACATTCTCCTCTTTATCAGTTAGGGTCGTTTATGAGGCAGCATTTGAGTGCGAGACAGTCCTGCATACCTCTGAGGGTCTCTTTCCATTCTGTTTCCTGTGCTTGGAATTGGAGTGCTGAGACCAGGACGTGGAGATACCTGAAAGAGACAGAAGGAATGAGAATGAACCTCATTGGTTATGCAGCATGTTTGAGCTTCCGGAATAGGTTTTTTCTCATGTGCCATTCATCTTCGGTTGAGCTTCTATTATGTTCACTGATCAATGTTTATATGTGAGTAAAAGCCCAAATTAAATCTGTTCATCATAAAAAGCAAACGAGTCACTTCAGAAAATTGACTAAACCACTCAATTCATATGGATTAGTTTTACAATCTCTTTATGAACTTTTTTAAACATCAAAGATCAGGTTGCAAAGGCAGTCTATGGAAGGACAGAATGCTGTCAGATTTCATCAAAAAAATCTTCATATGTGTTTCGAAGATGAACGAAAGTCTTACAGGTTTGGAACGACATGAGGGCAAGTACTTAAAGGGATAGTTCACCCAAAAATGAAAATTATCCCATGATTTTCTCACCCTCAAGCCATCCTACATGTAGGTGTATGTGTCTATATTCTTTCAGATGAACACAATCAGCTAGCCCGGAAGACTAGCCCCTAACCCAACAGATGACAAACGCGAAAGCTCAGAGGATAGATTTGATAGAACTATCCCTTTAATGACAGAATTTTTATTTTGGGGTGAACTAACCCTTTAAAAGACCAAATTCAATAAACACCTTATTGATGATACATACTATGTACAGGCAAGCAGAAGAATATAAACAGCACACAGATTCTTGTTAAGTGTTGTTCTACAGAAAACCACTATAAAGAAAACACCACCATTTAACACTTTGCATTCATATTCTGGGCTCATCTTGCCTGTATATAGTATTCATCATCAATAAGGTGTATACTGAATTTGGTCTTTTAATATCACTGTTTTAGTACATTAAAGCACTTGGATCACTGGTGCCCAAAACTTGCATTTTATTCACATATTTTTGTTTTTCTTCTTTTGTGATGGAAACTGGAAAATTGGCAGGCCTGTAATGCAGTTCTATAGATGTTTTGCCCACCCGGTTTCCGTGCCAGTCACTTAACTGAAAACTATGAACAATGATCATTTTAATTTGAGCAACTGGCAGTATTAGTTTTACATAAGGAGAGGGACTGTGCTGGGGCTATAGCTAAAGGGCTAAATGGTAAAATATCTTTGTTTCTCTTCTATTGTGATGTATATTCAAGTGAAACAGTTTCTTAAACAAGAAAAAACAAGTAGTGCGAGACTTGATTTTGTCCATCTGCAATTGATTGGATCATTGTCGTTTGCTAATTGCTTCGATCTCATGTGAGTGACAGGTTACTATTGTCCAGTGCACACATCATCAGGGAAAAACGATGTTGTAGGGGACGTTTTGGAAAGATTACAAGGGCACATAAATTACAAAAAATAACGATCAGCATGGATAAATTATTTATAGTAAACACTGCAATAAAAAGTAAACCAATCAAAGCTATCATGAAGGACATCTCAGTTCTCTAACTGCACCGTGAGGAGTCGAGGAACAAGGAGTGAGGAAGCTTCTAGAGGAGCTGTGAGTGTGGATGCACAGGTGTATCTTATGCAGAAGTATTTCTTATGAAAAACCTAATGCATATATAAATCCCCCTCTTACATCTGTCACAATATTTTTAATTTATGTTTTACCATGCAATCTCACATATTTCAACAGGGCATTATTAATATTTATTATCAATTTCTTAAATAATCATAGTTCAAAAACATAAGTGTAGATCCCCTTGAGTGCAGCTGATGATGTTTTGAAAAGACGCTCGAGTGATCAAGAATATTCCAATACACAAATAAGGATTCCTTCTATCCACATTTTCTTTTCTTGCACCCTTCCCTCGCATCCTAGTGGAGGAGGGTGTGAGATGCGAGGAAAGGAAAAAAGGATGCACAAATAAGAAATTAGAAGCACCCAAGGTTTCTCTAGGCAAGCTGGTACTAGAATATACAGAGTGTGTCTACTTACTTCCATTGTCTGAGTCCTCACTGGTGCTTGGGACACGGCTTCGCTTCATTATCAGCTGCCGTGGCCTTCAAGTGATGCAGAAATCTGCAGAGGATGATCAAACATTAGCAGAACATTCCTGAAAACTGATCCTGCAGAGATCACTGCTGAGTGTGCTTCCCCTCAGCCAGCCACAACTTGACAGACTGAAGCCAGCAGAGACAGGCAGTTAAATGAGAATTAACAAACCTAATTCAAATTAAAGGCTGTTAAAACAATCTTTATATAACTCCATCTCAGCCTAATGTGCTGAATTCAATCCTTCAAAAAGTCCTAACAATGTGGCGCTATACAACCGTCGCTGTTTTTGGTTGAGCATCTTGACATGACAACAACATGATAGGTTCAACCAATACCGTGGGTCTGAGGGCGGGACTATCTGTTGAACCGACCAATGGCAATTGGCAAACGGGGTGCGTGCATGAAATTTTACACACTTCACCTTAAAATTTAGGTTATTCTGCTCTGATATAACGTTAGATATCAGTTTAAAACATAATAAACAAATGTAATTTGTCAAATATCACATAGAGAGGTCAAATCACATCTAACAGCAACTCAAAAATAAAAAACTGACCTATTGGTGTTCACGGACTGCCATCAGCTTTATCTGTGTCAAATTAAAAGCCAGTCATTTTTTAAACTATCCGATGCACCATCTGTCACATTTCTGTGCAATGTACACATGTCTGGAACGTCATAAACAACAACAATAGACTGACAGCCCAGTTTCACTGAAAAATAAACTCAATCCTTTCATTATTCATGCGCTTTCCAGCTTTAGACACAGACCGAACATCTAAGTTAAACACCTAACACAGTTAAAGCAGAATTACTTTTCATTAAAATACATTAACCTACATAAACAACAAATGAAAGTGTTTTAAAGTATTAATATATTCATGCGGCTAAGTAAGCAAAGAAAACTCATTTATAAAAACATTGAAAATGGTTTAGATCTGCCAAACTTCCGTTTACATGAATTTAACCAAACTGCATACGGCAGAACGTCTATCACTCCATATAAACAGCAGTTGAGTTCACGCAGTGCAAACGCTACATGTGACGCTGCTGACAGGCCACGCCTCTTGACGTCACATAGCTGTTCATTTTCATGCCAGTTAGAAATTGAAAACAAAACTATTATTATTTATGTTTTCTACTGAATACAAATTAATTTTACAGTGTTTAATACACATATGATATTATGATCAACGTTGGTATCTTTAAACACCAACCTACAGTATCAACAACAAACAAATGTGTCGCTACATTCGATCGATCAGAAAACCAAGTTTTATTGCACAAACAGATACATTTGGCGGATTTAACTTCTAACGCTAATTCTACAGAAAAGTTGAATATTTTCTACCGTTATTTTCCAAACATCATGGCAGAGATGAATCCGGACCAACCCAGACCGTTGCATGCGGAAATTTTTCAAACATCCCTCTGAAACCTACTCAAAATTCATTTATAAATTAAAACCGCAAGACATGGACATGCGTTTGATGCTATTTGCTGGTTTAATACCAAAACTTTTAGGCTAAATAACAAGCCGCACAGTCAGGCCAGGACGCGCGCGCCTAACTTACGATATGACGTTTGGACACGGACACACACACACATACATATACACACACACACATACATACATATACATGCGCGCGCACGGCCAGCAGCTACGCGATTCAAAGTAACTGCCAAATATCAAAGAAAACCACACCATTAACTTATAGAAATTAATCAGGAGGCCAAATGCATGTAAACATTTATTTAGGGCATCATCTGCTGCACCTCAACTTAATCTTTTGGCGCCATTTTAATTACGTGCTACATTTGCACCGGACCATCTGCATGAAGAGCTCGCTGAAATCCTGGAAAACATTTGCACGTCCCTCCCTGTAAAACATATATACTACATCACAGCAAAACAAAATTTAGTGTACCTACAAAATAAGATATTCTTGATCCTGCGCTGGCGTTTCTATGTGGCGCTTGTTCAGAGTTTGTGTAGTCGCCTCTCCTCCACCCCACACACACACAAACACATGCAGGTTACGTATGCGCGTTTCTACTGCTGTATTCCTCATGCACCTGCAGGGGGAGCTGGTGCACACGAACACGAACACACACAAAGATTATTATCATGACTTCCATTTCAGCTGTTTCATAATAACCAAATCTGTTTTGTTTGAAGATGATGAAGGGATTTTTGTAAAGCTCAGGTTAAAAAACACTTCACAATTTAATATGAAATAATAATCAAAAGTTGGTTTAATAATGTAATACTTTTTAAATATCAATCAAATCTAATTAATCACAATTACAAAACAATGAATGCATTGGAGTTGTTTACTTTTTTAAGTAGGTAAGATGTCATGATGAACATCTTGGAGATGGAAAGGTACGAAATACAAAAGCTGGAAATCACATGGGAACACTTCACAACAAGCTTTGTTCATCATTTTCCTTTATTATATTTTTTCCTGTGGGCAAATATAAATGTGTGGCAAAAGATCAAGGGTGGTGCATGTTTTCATTAGAAAAACAATAGATTTAAAAACAATTTTCAAGAGTCATGCGTTTTTTGTCCTGTAGAAGGATTGATAAATGAATTGTCTTGGAATATTTGACAAAACTCATATTGATGAAATGGAGCAAGAACAGGAATACAAATTTTTATGGATGTGTGTGTGTACATTTTTAGAAGATTGTTTTTTATTGTGTTTGCAAAAGATTACCACTGGGGGTCACACTTAAGCTTGTGTCAAGATGGCAGTGCATAGATACACTAGACAGGATGGAGGGAGGAGCTTATTTTTGACACATCAGTAGCCAATCGAAAACAGCTCCTCATCCCACCCCCTCTTAGACCACTTCTGTAGGCCTCAAGAGAAAGGTTCACAAATAGCTAAATCTAATCGCTACTAAAACAGTCTTTTGAAGGAAATGTAAGGATCAGGAGTGGGCTTACTCTGTGTTGGAGACAATACTGCTTTATAACAAGGCAGGAGACTCAAAACGAGGCCAAGGTGGAACAACAGATGTCTGACATGTGCATGAACATGATTATTGACGTGTCTGATCACAACAGGTCTGCAGATTAGGCAGAAGGGGTCTGATTATTACCGACGACTCTTTGGTGCATGTTCATTTAAGTGCCAGAATAGCATCATATGATTTTCCAGTCCGACAGACCTGTACATCCCTGAATCCTGCATCAGTGAGCAGACGTGTATAATGAGAGGGTGGATGCTCCTTCCCTTCTGTCTGGACCAGCATGTTCAGAGAAAACATCTGAACCGTAGTTGGACCCCGGCGGTTCTCAAACAGCAGTGCCTCTGCGATCAGAACGCCTCCACCTTGATACATAAAAAGAAGTCAGATGCTCTGAAAAGTATCATTTTAGGGCCACTAATTATTGACCTATTAATAACATGTTTTCTCACCTGGATGACATGCTGTATGAATCTTCCTCAGTAGTGTGAGATTTTTTTCCTCTTTCCAGTCATGAATTATCCGGGCCAGAATGTATAAATCTGCAGGAGGGATTTCTCCTTCAAAGAAGTCTCCTACAAGCACACAACAACAAATATGTAGTTGTTTTATAGATTAGAAATGTCATACTAGAGTCATAATTTAAAAAAAATATTTTGTTTTCATTTTTTAATTTAGGGTTAGTAGCTGCATTTATTTGATCAAAAAACAGTAATATTGTGAAATATTATTACAATTTAAAATAACTTAAAATATATTTTAAAATTTACTTTATTCTTGTGATGGCAAAGCTGAATTTCAGCTGTATTGTCCTATGCAGATTTGGTCATCAAAAAAACATTTATGATGTTGAAAACAGTTGTGCTACATAATATTTTTGTAGAAAATGTGATACATTTTTTTTTTCAGGATTCTTTAATGAATAGAAAGTTCAAAATATTTTGTAATTATGTAAAGTCTTTACTGTCACTTTTGAATCAGTTTAACGCATTCCTTGCTGAATAAAAGTATTAATTTCTTTGAGAAAAAAAAAAAACAATCTTTGGTATATTTAAACATTTAAATGGTACTGTAGTTTTTGTTTTGTTTGTTTGTTTTACAGGGTTTTCTAGTTTCAGTTGATTTAGTTTTCTTAGTTAATGCGATAATAACTGGTATCATTAAAAAATGCTTACATTTATCAGCACAGCATTTCTGCTATCAAGTTACATTTTCATGTTTAATGCAGACAGTTTTATATTTACACTATGTATTAAAACACGATACTTTGAGACCATTTTTGTTTGAGTTTTGTTGAGTTTTAGTTTTTAGTCATGCAATTGTATTTTAGCTTCAGTTTTTCCCATTTTAGTTATTGTTTTAGTTTAGCTAAGAAAAAGGTTTTTATTTTAGTTTTAATTGACTATAATAACACAACAAACTTTTAAAAAGTTATTTTGTCAGGACAGCCACTAGACTGCTTGCTGAAGTTCAGAGAATTGGTTTAGAAAGGATTAGTTCACTTCAGAATTTAAATTCCTGATAATTTACTCAGCCCCATGTCATCCAAGATGTTCATGCCTTTCTTTTTTCAGTCGAAAAGAAATTAAGGTTTTTTAAGAAAACATTCCAGGATTTTTCTCCATATAGTGGACTTCACTGGGGTACAATGGGTTGAAGGTCCAAATTGCAATTTCAATGCAGCTTTAAAGGGCTCTACACGATTCCAATTGAGGAATAAGGGTCTTGTCTAGCGAAATGATGGGTCATTTTCTAAAAAAAAAAAAAAAAAAAAAAAGTATATACTTTTTAACCACAAATGCGCTGTGGTTAAAAAGCCGACCCAGTGTAACAAAGTCAAACGGCCTTTACAAAAAAGGTAAAACAACGATGTCGGACGATTTCGAAGTTAGAGGAGAAAATGAGATGGAGTTTTTCGCCCTACTCTACCCTGCTGCTCGGTCGGTACTTCCGCTTACATCATGCGTGACCTTTCCAACGTGATTACGTAATGCACATCGCAGAGCTAGCACAAGACGAGCATTTGTGGTTAAAAAGTATATACATTTTTATTTTTTTTAGAAAATGACCCATCGTTTCACTAGATAGGACCCTTATTCCTCGGCTGGGATCGTGTAGAGCCCTTCAATTGGGCTTCAATTTGGACCTTCAAACCTTTGCTCCCCGTGGAATCCATTTTATGGAGAAAAATCCTGGAATGTTTACCTTAATTTCTTTTCGACTGAAAAAAGAAAGTCATGAACATCTTGGAAGACATTGGGGTGAATAAATTATCAGGAAATTTTAATTCTGAAGTAAACTAATCCTTTAAATGCCAACCAATAACAATGTTAAATTGCATCGTTACGCACCCTCTTGAAAACAGATGGTGTCATCTTGCTGGGTGAAATGCCGCTGGGCAGTCTGGACCACAGCTGGGAGATCCAGAACCGTGACAGTGGAGGAAGGATACTCTTTCGCCAGCTCCCGCGCTAATGCACCAGAGCAGCCTGCAAAGCATCTCAAAATGACAACTTGCAATGCTACTGCTTCTTGCATTTTTCATAAAATTATTTTTAGCTCGAATCATTGTCATAGGAAAAGAGCTTAAGCTAAAAATACATTCACATTCACCTCCCAGATCTATGATGGACTTGAAGCTAGAAAGATCGAACGCTGTCACTATGTCATGGCCGTCAATGGCCCACGTAGAATTCATCAGTCCCATGAACTTCAACATCTCCTCTTCTGACCTGAAACAAAACAGCACCTGTCAACAGATAGATCTTTTCCAGATGGATTCACATGAAAAGGAGGACAAACAAACCCTAAAACTGACACTTATACCATCTGTTAGACAACATGTACGCTGACTTTAAACAGATGCACAATCAAAAAAAAGTATGCATTTAATGCAATTAAAGGTAAAGTTAATAAAGCAAAAATGACACTTGTAATAATTTTTAAACAGAAATATGGTGTCACAGACACGCCAGACTCTAGCACCGTCCAATCACTGCGCACACCCTCTCCAGAATACTGATCACTCACACCTGCACCTCATCAGCTCACCAATCAGTCACCAGTTAAAAGACACTCACACACACTCAGTCACTGTCCAGTCTTGTTTGCATCAAGATGTACCTTCATGCTTACCTTAAGGACTCCAAATGATCTACTTACTTGTCTCCAACTTGTCTCCAACTTGTCTCCAACTTGTCTCCAACTTGTCTCCAACTTGTCTCCAACTTGTCTCCAACTTGTCTCCAACTTGTCTCCAACTTGTCTCCAACTTGTCTCCAACTTGTCTCCAACTTGTCTCCAACTTGTCTCCAACTTGTCTCCAGCCTATGTGTGAGTGTTCTCAGTCTTCGTCCCAGCTCCTCGTTCACTTCATCCAGGATCCTCACTACGAATCATCACAAGGACTGTATCACTCACTCTGCACTTCAAGACACTTCATTCACCTGCACCTGTTATACTCTGCTGAGTGTCAATAAACATCAACTGTTACCTCCTGTCTCAGCCCTGTCCGTATTGTAACAGAAGACCAGACCGTAACTGTTTGACACCAGCATGAGTCACCCGGATCCCTTCCAAGAGCTCGTCAACTCCCTGCATCAAGCTCTTACCACCACTCCACCGCCATCACTACAGACAGCGCTACCACCACTTCTTCACCACCTGTGTATGCCAGTCCCATGGCCAAACTGGCGCCCTTCTCTGGATCGGCGGATTGCAACAGATTTCTCCTGCAATGTTCGCTGGTCCTGGAGGTGCAACCGCACTTATTCCCCACCGAAACCTCCAAGGTAGCGTTACATATCTCCCAGTTAAATGGCAAAGCTCTGCAATGGGCCGATTCCATCTGGTCCCAGAACAATCCAGTCGTATTCAGGCTTCGTAGCCCACTTCAAAGAAGTCTTCGGGAAACCATCTGGTGATTCGTCTATTGGTGAGAAACTATACAATTTAAAACAGGGCTCTTTAACTGTGAATGAACATGCTCTTCGATTTAGAACCCTTGCTGGAATGAGCAAGCCCTCATTACAACCTACCGACAAGGACTGGATCCTCGAGTGCGGTTGCATCTCGCTGCATACAAAAATACCATCAGCCTCAAACGCTTCATCTAGCTCTCTATTTGCTTCACCACTCGTATGCAGTCATGTCTCGAAGAACACCAGGGCCAGCCAGCTCTCAACACCTCCCTCTGCCGACCAGAACCATCAGCCCTCCAGAACCCACCTACGAACCTATGCCACTGGAGAATTCACGGCTTTCCTTCACTGAACGGCAGAGGCGGCTGACCCAGAACCTTTGCCTGTATTGTGGTACCTCCTCGTCCCATGGTGAATGCCTCCAAGCTGCCTCCACATCGGCCATGGGACTGTGTCTTCGATCTGCTTCCAGGTGAGTCAGTGCCCAGGGGAAGGATCTACCCCCTGTCAATTCCGGAGGAGAAGGCCATGGAAGGTTACATCAAGGAAGCTCTGGCACAAGGTTACATCCGTCCATCTACTTCCTCTGCTGCTTCGAGTTTCTTTGTGGCCAAAAAGGACTGAGGCTTGCGGCCCTGTATAGACTACCGTGCCCTCAACAACATAACTATCAAGTTCCATTACCCCCTTCCTCTCGTCCCAGCAGCCCTTGAATACTTCCGTGGTGCCACTGTCTTCACCAAGTTGGACCTCCGCAGCGCTTGCAACCTCATCCATATACGTGAGGGGGACAAGTGGAAGACCACCTTTGTGACACCTACTGGACACTACAAGTACCTCGTTATGCTGTATGGCCTGGTCATCGCCCCCTCCGTATCCCAGGACTTCATACACAAGGTGCTCCGGGAGTTCCTCCATAAGTTTGTCTTGGTCTATATTGATGACATCCTAATATACTCTCGGAGTATGGCCGAACATCGCCACCACGTTGCAGAGGTCCTGAAACGCCTGAGGGGGGTGTTACAGCTCTTCCTAAAGGCTGAGAAATGCTCCTTCCACCAGCCCTCAGTGCAGTTCCTTGGATATAACATCAACAGCAGTGGCATCCGGATGGACGAGAGGAAGGTGGATGCCATCCGTAACTGGCCCATCCCATCCACCATAAAGGAACTGCAACGATTTCTCGGCTTCACAAATTTCTACCGACGCTTTATCCAGAACTACAGTACCATCACCAGTCCACTCACCAGCCTCCTCCACAACAAGTCTCTGTCCTGGACCCCAGCTGCCACCAATGCCTTCAACTTCCTAAATGAAGCCTTTACCACCACTCCTCTCTTCGTCCATCCCGACCTAGAGGAACCTTTCGAAGTCGATGCATTCACCACCGGAGTAGGAGCGGTATTATCTCAGCAGCAGGGGAACCCAAGTAGACTCCACCCATGTGCCGCCTCCTCCTGCAAGCTCAACCCAGCGGAGACCAATTATGACATCAGTAACCGGGAACTGCTCACCATCAAGCTAGCTCTGGAGGAGTGGAGGCATTTGGTTGGAGGGAGCTAAACACCCCTTCCTGGTGCTCACCGACCATAAGAACTTTGAGTACCTACGGGCAGCCAAACAACTGAACCAAGGCAAGCACGCTGGTCACTATTCTTCACCCGATTCGACTTTACCATCTCCTACCGTCCAGGCCCCAAAAACGTCAAGGCTGATGCCCTATCCCGATTACATGCTCCAGAAGAAAACCCTGAAGAACCTGAGGCCATCTTTCCCGAAGAACTTATTGTCAGTCCCATCACTTGGTCAGAAGAGACCATGCCCTCCTCCAATGCCTCCACCAACACTCCGCCGGGTTGCCCACCAGGCTTGCAATACACCACCCGGTCACGGCACACCCCACTCATTCACGCAACCCACACATCCTTAGGCACTGGCCACCCGGGGGTCAATGAAACCCTCTCGCTGCTGAAAGAACACTTCTGGTGGCCGAATATGGCATTCGATGTCATAAGGACGCATTCCTTACACCCCTGCACGTACATCTCGAAGAGCCCTCACCATCTTCCATCCGGCAAGCTCCATCCTCTGCCCGTTCCCATCTGACCCCTACTGTCACAGACACGCCAGACTCTAGCACCGTCCAATCACTGCGCACTCCTTCTCCAGAATACTGATCATTCACACCTGCACCTCATCAGCTCACCAATCAAACCAGTTAAGACACTCTCACACACTCAGTCTTGTTCGCATCAAGACTTTCCTTCATGCTTACCTTAAGGACTCCAAACGATCTACTTACCGGTCTCCAGCGTTCCCAGTCTGTGTGTGAGTTCTCCATCTTCGTCCCAGCTCCTCGTTCACTTCATCCAGGATTCTCACTACGAATCATCACAAGGACAGTATCACTCACTCTGTACTTCAAGACACTTCATCATTCACCTGCACCTCTGTAATACTGAGTGTCAATAAACATCATCAACTGTTACCTCCTGTCTCAGCCCTGTCTGTATTGTAACATATGGGTAACCATTTACAATAAGGTCTCATTTGTTAACATTAGTTAATGCATTAGCTAACATAAACTAACAATGACCAACATACAGCATTTATACATTTTTGTCAGTGTTAGTTAAAGGTACACTATGTAACTTTGTTAATTTTGAAAAGGAAAAAAAAAAAAAATTTCAATAATGAGTCAAAACATAAATCCTTCTTCCAAAATGTGTTTTTTGTCTTACTCTGATACAATAGTAAGCCTATTATTGTTTTTGCAATGAACAAGAAAGTTTGACATGAAGGACCCTAAATCTCGAACCTCCAAGGAATCACTTTTTTTTTTTTTTTTTTTTTTTCTTTTTTTTTTAAAAAGGGGGAAAAGCTGAACACCAGAGTCTGCTGGCAAAAAGAGAATGTGACCGAGCTCTTAATAAAACCAGAATCAACATTGTCTTGGCTTTTCGAAGATGGCGAGAACTGAGGGATTTAAAATATATTGTAAAAGCAACATGAAGATGGCATTTTTATTACTCAACAGGTCAGTAAGGTATTTTATTGAATAGGTAAATTGCCATATGTAGCTCTAATGTAAAGCATTATCTATTGTGAAGGGTAATTTCATTATGGTTGTTGTAGTGCTGTGTTGGAATTAATTTTCAAGGAAATACCATGTCTATTAATAAATAAAGCTACAGTAACGTCTTCAGCTAGTCAGCTTGAGATCCTTTCCATCTAAACTGGTTATAAGTCTAGTAGTGAATGTTTTATGAGCAGTAGGATAACCATATGACTGACTGTTTATTTATGTTACAACAAATACAGGTTTTGATTTTAAAATTGTATTAGTAAATGTTGAAATTAATTTGAACTAACAATGAACAACACTTACACAGCATTTATTAAGCTTAATGTTAAATAATGTAGTTAACTATTGTTAATAAATTGATCCTTATTGTAAAGTGTTACCAAAATGACAGTTGTTTGAATTTATATCTCTATACATAGTCCCATGCACCCAAATTACTAGGCTGGGAGATGCCTTCACGCACACTCACAGCATCACAAAAATCCAAACAATTCTAAAACACACAGTTACACATACAATAACACAAGTCATTCTTTCACTATCACATACACTCCATTGCACACACACACACTATCCCTCCAGACATTGGAACGGCCTGTCATAAAGCCTCAAATTTGAATGAGTTTAAAGTCCATGACCTAGAATTACACAGCACCAGCGGCTAATCGCTTAAGTCTGCCTCACTGCAGTCAATAAAAGGACTTTTAATCTAGTGACATCTAAAATAATTTACCACTATGGTACTGCTAACATTATAAAAAAATAAAAATAAAAAAAGATCACACAGACCTGTATATGGCAGAGAAGATCTCTTCAGATGGGAGGCCAAAGGTTTTCTCATTCTGGTTCTTTCCATCCCTGAGAGGTTCAGATATTCTGATTATTCAAATATTGTTTTAGAAATGCAGATGACTTCCAAATAACTTTTTAGTTTTAAGAAGGCAGGCTTTTCTTTTTCATTCTGATGTGTCCAAACATCACATTTACTGTATCATAAAAAAAGTACATTAAAGTGGACAGGAAACAGTGTCTTTCCAAACAGTGATGAAAACGGCAATGCCTACCTAACAGCGTCTACTAGATTGTTCCAGAGTGGGTAGATGGTCTGAGAGTAATAAATGATCAAATCATGTAGAGATTTGGGGCTGGTCTTGGCCAGGTATAGATTAGCAACATCTGTACTGCTGTAATAAGCTATGAGAGAAGACAAGAGTAAAGGTTTAGAGACTGGGCAAATCGGAATCTAGACACAATGGATGGATGATTTTATGAACAAACAGATCCTGTTCTGATATTATAATATCTGATATATATCACCTTTACATTATAGAGGAATCAGGTTATTTCCATCTTGTGGAGGAATATTAAAATACTTCAACAGCTCACCTGTTCTCTGTACCACTTCCACATCCACAATCTCAATGGCAACCAGCACATCCAGTAACCGCTCTATACCATCTTCACTGGTGCTGAGCTTCTGTGCCACTTCAGCTGCACTCAGCGGCTTTTGGGACTGGAGGAGAAGGTCGAACACCCCTAACTCACAAGCTGAGAATATCGCCTGGATGAGAACATGGATTCAGGGTGATTTAATAAAAAACTGCAGTGGGAACTACTCATGTTATTTATGTGTTTGCATAGTCTTTAAAAAGATATGGCAAACATATGCATGCATGCAAAATGCATTTTAAGATGCAAAAAAAACACGCAATGCAATCTTTATCTTTTAACTAAATTTGCATTTCACCCTGGAGTCATTTTATTCCACAAAAATAATGAAAATTTGTTTCCTGTTTTAAGAAAGTTTATATAGTTTTTATTCAAAAACAAGACAAAACTTTGATTATTGATATTCTATGATGGAATATGGCTTTTCCAGTGTAATTTTTTTTTTTGATTGAACTTTAAGTAATATTGTGAAAAAACTGTTGTCTATTTTTATATATTGTTAAATGTAATTAATCCCTGTGATGGCAAAGCTGGATTTTCAGCAGTCACTACAGAAAATAGTACAGATATCATTGTAATATTCTGATCAAGAAACATGCTTATAATTATCCATTTTGAAAATAGTAGTACTGCTTAATATTTTTTGTGGAAGCCGTGATACATTTTCTTTCAGGATTTGTTGATGAATAGAAAGTTCAAAAGAATAATATTTATTTAAAATAAAAATCTTTTGGAACAAATGCCTTTACTTTCAATTTACTTCAATTCATCCTCTTGCTGTATAAACTTTTTTTAGACTAAAACTACATAAACTATATTTCTCTAGGAGAACCCCAAAGTTAAGGGTAGTATAAATAATATCAGCCCATGAACATCAGATTTTAGGTTAAAATGTACATCCTATGTATAAGGAAATGTATAAGGGAAAGTACATATTTTAGGTGATATGACTGGATACAATTTCGTATAGCTTATTCTATGTACATAATAATTGTAAGAGAATTTACAACTCTCCAGCTCAAGTGTCATCATTTCTGGGATTTAACAATCTTACAGAATCTCATGGTACAACAAAGTCCTGCTGGAGGCGAAATCAGCCCTGACGGCCAAAGTGGAAAATGAAACACAACAGGGATGCACAATAATAACACAATAATAGATGCTCTCACATAAAACATTTACTCATAATCCAACAATAAATGTCACATGTAAACACATTATTAAAATCAAATAGTCTGCTAATGATGTTTGAGGTGATTCCTGTACCTGTATGAAGGAGCATAGAAGCACTCATTAAAATAATGTGTCTTAGAGAGATACAGCAAAAACCACAGACCTTTGATATCCGGAATCCATTGAGATATTCCAAGAGCTTGAAAGGGTAGTCCAGTTCACTCTGGGATAAATGCTCAGCCATGATGAAAAATGTCCCTCCTGCAAAAAGTTAAGTGCACCATCAGCATCACAATCATGAACAGCCTCCAAATTACAAAGCAACTCAACTGTCAGATCCTCACAATTCTTGACAAGTGTATGCGAAATATTTATTTAAATAGTCAGTAGAAGTTATTTTTGGAGGATCCGCATACCCTGTGTATTAACTTTTTTACAGAAAATACTGAAAACTAAAATAGGATGACATCATGTACCAATCATGCAGGCCCATAATTTCTTTAGTTTGTACTGGATGATGTATATAAACGCTATACAACTTCTTATGTTCTGTACTCCATTCTTTGCATCAAGTCTATTAATGCTTTAAAACAAAATTTGCACGACTGAGAAGTCACAAAAGCTGAAAGCATCACTGGCTACTTGTCTAGACCAGTGGTTTTCAAACTAGGGTATGGGGATGAGTGCGGTTTTATAGCATATTTAACTGCTAAATGATGATGGTATGACCTATTTCAGGGCTGGCCAAAATTATGATTTAAAATCAGTCAGAGCTAGAAATGAATCTCCATATTTACAGGTAACATTTATTATATTTACTTGACCCCCAACATCTTGTTTTGATGTCCTTCAGGGGGATTGAGCTAAAAGAGGCCACCCGTAATTCGCACTCTGTTTGTAATGTTAAAATTTCAGAGTATAAATAGGGACTCCTTATACATGAAAATAAATAGCTAGCTACCTTTTAAATTTCAGATTGGTCCATGGGTGCCATTTAATGCCTGAGGCATTTAACATCCTTCTGTGTACCCGTCTCTTTCGTTTAAAATTTCTTTATACAGCAGAGCAGAGTTAAGACTGCTCTGTGCCTGCTCAAAATTCTGCATGAAGACATAATGCTGTATAAAACCAGACCAAATTATGCCTGCTCTGAGTCACCTCAGCCCCTAGTATCAAAGTATATATAATATTGTATATTGTACAATATACAATAGTATATTGAAATTGCTGTGTGAAAGCGCTTATGTGCTACCTTTGCCCTTAGACTGCAGTCACACCTTTTCCATTAAAGAGATAGTTCACACAAAAAAAGGTATTTTGAAGAATGTCGGTAACCAAACAGTTGACAGGCCCCACTGCCTTAGTATTTCCTTAGAACTATCCCTTTAAGGGACTACATTTGCCCCCTTAAAATGATTTTCCAGTGCATTTTTACCTTTATAAATAGCTTTATAACATAATGTTTTAAATAAAAAATATTCAAAAAAGAAATATGCAATGATGGCAAAAACGAAGTGACACTTTAAAATATTAAACTAAAACCGCCAGTAGGTGGCGGTAATTCGTCTTTTGTATATCTAACGGGCGATCTTTGGTCTCACGAATCTATAATTTGTTCTGTGGCAAGTCGTTTTGGCTGAGAGCAAAGTGACGTTTCATAACTTTATATATTTAGGCTATTTAATAACTTTACCATTGTAGCCTACTAAAGCACTAATTTTGTACGTTTGACTGAATTGTTTGCTTTATTTCTTATTGTATATTCTAATACCTTTTATGGCTATTACTGATCATTAAAACTGACATTTAACAAAAAAAGACAGGGTTGTGTTTTATGTTATATTTCATTTTATTACAGTGAAGATCAGAATATGCACATATATTAATGTTTAATATTTTTTAAATGGGGTTGTTTAATATTTCGTTTTGTTATAAATACTTTGCAGACATTGAAGATAATCAATGAACGCGTTTCCTGAACCACATTTGTGAGGCTATATATGTTTTTTTTTTTTTGTTTGTTTATAAATAAAACGAAAAGAAGCAGAGTGGTGTTTTATAACACATTTCGTTTTATTGTTGATTAAAATATACAGAGATAACTGGAGAAGCCAGAGCCAGCTGAGTGACGTTATCAAGTACGCTGCTGTGCCATTTGCAGAATCACCGGGCTTGCGTCCTCCCGTCCACCGGAGTCCATTCTCCTGAGTCAAGTCCAAGGACGTAAGTCCGAACTTTGCAAACTTGGTATTGAGAAACGCCTTATAAATGGTTAAATCATTAGATGTGTCTCAATTCAGGTTCTGGGTAAAAGTAACCGTAATAAAATTGACTTATTCCTCGTGAGGTGTAAAATACCGTAATTTCTTTATTACTTTGCAATCTAACGGTTACTTTTCTTAAATGATACCGACTCGATGACGTATGCAGCCTTTAAATGCTACCTCCGGAGGACGCAACCCCGAATTAGGACACAGCTAATGACTCACGATTTGTTGAAAGCCGCATATTAGTTCACAAAACACCGATGCGTGTTGAAAACTGCTGTTGCTTTCATTTGAACTATTATCTCGTTGCAAAATAAAGCAAACAATACTGACAATACTGTGTTTAAAATGTACGTTATATTACTTGTTTGTTGAACTATTGTATAAAATCATGTCACATTTGTCAGTGTGGATATTTGGGGAAAACTGCATTCTTGCTCGTACACCATAGACATTATAAACATTAAAAACAAGAACTGAAGTCTTAAATCGATCTTTCTACACAATCTTTCTATTCTTAGTGCTAATGCTAGTAAGTGCTAAATCCCCACTTTTACAAAGGTACATTGCCGAAAAGAACGTCGTGTAGTGCGATTTGCTTAGACAGCTATCTCTGCACGCAACCTATCATATGCCAGCCGCTTGTGTGGATGCAGTCAGTTTTTTGCCGCAAAAGGTAAGGTCATTTGATTAGATGTTATGTATTTGACCTTCTACGGCATTTTCCCTGACAGAAATACATGCTCGTTTTTAATGTTATTTTAAAGCGGGGTAGAATTAAACGAACGGCAAAACTATCTTTGTTCGCGTAACGTTACCCCCTCCGTCACCACACGTACCCCCAGGGGTATATGCGTACACCAGTTCGGGAACCACTGGTCTCTAGATAATCAGTCTAGACTAACCCATGGGAACTGTGTGGAAAAATACACATTATTTCAGTCGGGATACGTTTTCCCTCTCAAATGAGATTCGACGGAATCTGTTCACGCACTTTTACACAGCCGGTGAAACAATGTGTATTGTGTAACCACAAAATCATTCAAACAAACTCCCCACGAGAACGTGTACATGATGCCCTGACCGCAGGGTTGTGAAAATAATACTAGTCGATACAGTATAGTGGATAAAGTTGCAAGATATCGATATGCGCAGAGTTTAAAACCTGCTTCTACAACTCCAACATATCACTTGACGCACTACAGTTCAAGAGAACAGACTTACCAAACAAAAGACAGCCGGTTTGATATGCAGTTCTGTTAGAAATAATTCTACTCCAAATTTGACTCTTCTCTGACAGTCATCCCGTGGAAAAGAAAGTACCGTTCAAGAAATTAAATACGAAAGAATCACACGATGCCCCTGTTCTGTTTAGTGACGTCCGATTCGTTAACATAGCGTTCTTTTGAGTCGTATCCTTTCAGTGAATCTGTTGAGCCAGTTCATAAAACCGGGGTTTGATCGATTCATTCACGAACTGGACTGACTAATTGAACTGAGAACCACAATAAACAACCGTTCTACTTTTCGCTTTTCTGGAACGTTTTAGAGCATGTAATACAACACGCCGATATATTATGGATGACGCCATGACGCAAAAAGAATCACTGAAATTTTGAACCGGTTCGAATGAACTGTTGGAAAGAACCTATTCGCGGAAATGATTCGAACTTCTCTGTTGCTTATTGACGCGTGAGCCTTCCCTTTAAATGTGTTGTGTTGTGTAAACTTTGCTCGCAATAAGCGCTGTTAGAAATGAATAAAGAAATATTGCATTTCTCCGCCACATTCAATTGTGCGTTAAATACGAACAATGGGTTTAACAAAGGACGTATTGATCTTGTAAAAAAAAAAAAAAAAAGTACTGTTACCGTTAATTGAACGTTTAAGTTTTATATGGTCGCTTTTATATGGTCGCTATTTGGCCATCAGTCCATTTCGCTGTGCGGTTTCTCGGCCGCCATAGAGGGTGCGTTAAAATGGACACAAGGACGAAATTCAAATTTTTAGCACTTTTTTTACTGAACCGTTTATATTTATGAACGTTGAATTTGTCTTATTATACAATGCACAATGAGCCGTGTGCGACGATGCTGAATCCAGCTACTTATTCGTTTGTTGCTTATTGAGGCGTGAGCCTCCCCTTTAAATGACGCGACGCTTCCTTATGCACGCTATGTGTATGGCGCTGCTCGCAATAAGAAATGAATGAAGAAATGTTGCATTTCTCCGCCACATGTAAGTGTGCACAAAATACGAAAAATGACTTTAATAAAGGGCGTATTGATCTTGCGAAAAAATATTTTTTTGGCTCGTTTTAATGTACTGTTATTTTTGTAATATTGAACGTTTAAAATGGACAATACACACCGAGTCGCCTATTTTGGCTTCGGCCCATTTTGCTGTGCGGTTTCTTTCTTCTTCTTCTTCTTTTTTTTTTTTTTGGAGTGTAAGCCTATATCTTGGCTGTCTTTGAGTGTGCGTTAAAAGTTTCATTAGGGGCCTATACCTAGTGTCATTGATTATCACCATGTAAACATTCAGACGTTTATACTGTCTCTGAGTACGCGTTTAAGGGAGCTCACCCAGTGTTCTCGTCTACCGTGCCAATTGTCAGACATTTTTACTGTACCATTTTGAAATGATGGCCCCATGACGTTGGTCTAATGAATATTTCTCAGGATTGGTTCATTTTTAAAAGTTGATTTCTAAGACAAAAATAAAAAAAACATTAAACATTTCTACCGTTGGTCTCAAGGAAAAGGAGTTTGTTCATCATAGCGAGGGTAGATACCATATTTGAAATGACGAGATGAAAACAAGGCCGTGAAGGAAATAATATTTCCATATTAATTCTATTATGCAAAGAACCATGTAGTCAAGAACCCTAAAGCCAAAATTGTTCTTGACAAGAACCTAAGAACCATTTAGCCTACTGAGGCCATGAACTGAAGAACTTGGTTTACACATGTTTTGATGAACATTTTTAGGAGCATTGCTCAATGAATCTGGGGCGGAAATTATGGCTTTCTTCACAAAATGAAAGGTGAGAACCTGCTGTTTACTGGCAATTCAGTGTGAAACTGTGAATAATATATGGACTCATTTCAGGCTGTGATCCAATCCGATAAATCAGTGCCCTCTGCTCTTCTGGAAAGTTTGACGAGAGACTATATAGATACCAGAGCAGACTACTTCTTGGTGTTGAGAAAACAGAGAGACGTTGACCTCATAATTTCCCTGGATTTCAGTGATGATGATCCTTTCAAGGTATTAGATGCATATATGACTCTCTCTCTAGCCTATATAACAATGCATACAAAATCTCATTTAAAGGAATAGAACATAAATTCCTAAACATAAATTCCATCATCAAATGACTGTCTTCAGTGGAACACAAAAGGAGTTCTTGCGGCTCGTGACATTAGTGACCACCAGAGGTCGCCCTAACCTAAAATATATAGAATTTAAAAACTGATAGACGATTACAAATACTGTGCGTCATATTTACAAATAAATACAAGATATAAAACCATTTAAATAATCTTAATGTGGTATATATCTTTATGAGTTCTACAACAGCTGGAGAAATCTATCCATTAGCATTCCCATTCATCTCAGTGATGGTTTTTTCAACCTGAAGGAGATTTAATTGATCAATAACTTTAATATCAACTGAAATGTCTATCTAACCCTTGATGCTTTTCTGCAGACTGTGAAAGAAGCTGCTCAGATCTGCAAAAAATCTAAACATCGAATGAGCCAATTTTTCTCATTCATTTTCATGCACTGACTCATAGTGTTCATTCACTGAAATCTCTCTTTTAAAGTGCTTGACTGCTTTCCTGCCTTCAAAGACTGACTGGAGCACAAGCAAATATCATTCAAATTAAATGACACAAACACTGTAAGTCATTACCAACGTTATTGGTAATTGATTGATTCTATGTTCTTGCCATGAAAATAACCTTTGATGCTGACATGGCATTAATCAATCCTACAGGCTTACTAACCAAATTTTATTAACCCAGGTCGTATTAGCTTATTTTTATAACAATGCTGAGGCCAGAGTCTTGGTGAAATAGGGTTTAATCCTCTTCTGTGCATAAGTTCATTGTGTGTATAACTGTTTAAGCTACTGTTGCAAATTCAATTTGCAATACTGTTTGAGCTAACTTATGTAGTTCAACCAGTAGGGTGTATGGCGCTTGCAACGCCAAAATCTGGAGTCGATTCCCAGGAGGATGCAACCTTATAAAATGCATAAATTTACTTATATTGTGGCGTCGATATTCTTCCACGTGTCATGTGCAGGGCTCCGTATAGCTACACCATCAACAAGTGAAAAATAGAAAAGGCAAATTTTAGTAAAATAGTGACACATGTCAGTTATTTTAAGATATAAATATTTTATGATGACATTTTTATTATGTATATAACATTATAACACGCTGAGATGTGAGCCTGAGAAAAAATCAGTAAGGAAATCAATCTCTACCCAACTAAAATTTGTAATGCATCACTTGAATTGACTGTAAATAAACACTGTAGATTCAGGATGTGCTGATATTCTGTAAAATGCATCAAATGAACAGACAGACACAAACGAATCACACTACATGCCATGTCATGCCATGATCCCTCTTTTGGTATAACCTATTGCTTACATTAATTAATTGTTTTATTATTTCTAATTTACTGTTTATATACCACATATACTTTTATACAGTTAATTTTTTATAGGTTAAACGTTCACTTAAACTGGCTGTAAGAAAACATTCGATTGTTACAAAGTATCAAATGCAAGAAATAAGAGTATGCTTGGACAGCCTACTCAAGAAAAGTAACAAGGGTGGTTGACTAATTACATTTTTTTTTTTTTTTTTTTAACATCATGATCATTTTAGGTTACATTGTACTGTATGAATAAGTAGAAAAATGCTGTTTTTTGACTATTTAGCCTTTCAACTGTAAACACCTTTGCTGTTGAAACTTGATGCACCTGCACATTCTTTCTGTCATGACAGATGGCGCTGTGTGTTACTGTTTAGTAATAATAGAGTTAAAGGGGCGGAGCAGAAAGAGCATTGCACACATACATCGAAGGCTGTCTGTGTTCTCGGACTCTCCAAACACAAACGACGAAGAGCCGAGCATCCTTCTCCAGGATTGGTGAGTGCTCAGCATCATCACTGACCGCAGCACGAAGGAATATGTGTCTGCTGGTGTTACACCCCAATGTTACACATCCTCTAAAGCTGAACTGATATCCTGACATTCTCCTGTAAAATACACTTTTGAATTTATTCTTACTTAAAAGATTTTAAAGTGTCCAGGCACTGAGGCAGCAAAACAGCGATAAACTCCCTACACCGTGCTTTACAGCTGAGAAAAGTTCTGGTGTTGGTGTTCAGTGGCCTTTTTTCCTTTAAACCAAGTGTTTTATTGTAGCCAAAAAGTTCAACTTTTGTCTTAACTGTCCACAGAACTTTTTTTCTCCCAGAAGCATAGAACATCCAAGTAGTCTTGGGAAAACATGAGGCGTGCCACAATATATATACATGGGTCTTTTTTTTTTTTTTTGTCCAAAGGCTTTAATAATAATAATAAAAAACAAAGATATGACATCCAAAATATGTAAGGTAGTACAACTAGATCTCTTTTATTGAATCCAAAAGGTTTTAATTATATTTTGCTACATATAAATGTATTTTAAAGATTTTGAAGTGTCAAAAGGTCATTCGGTTTAACCGTCCAAAGGCCAATACAGTCATTTTATTCGTGATTAAAATATCTTAAAATGTAATAAATGTATATATTACATCATATATCAACATGTGTAAAATGGTATTAATATTATGTGTAGAAGTCGTTGCTTTGTTATGAGAAAGAATGTCCAGAAAAATGAATTTCATTGATGTCATTCGGAGTAACCAATATAAAGGGACCATTTTGGATCAAATCATGCGTTCCATGTCATGTGACAGGATGTGACATCATTCAGACACCTGCAAAGGACCACAATTGTCATAAAGCAAAGTAACTAACTAGCATGCTCTTAACATGAATTTTTCAAATAGTTTTCACTTGCTCATGCGCATGTCCCGAAACATCAGGTCAATCGGTTCATTAGTTAACATTAGTTAACTACATTAGTTAACATGAACTAATAATGAACTGCACTTCTACAGCATTTATTAAACTTTGTTAATGTTAATTTCAACATTTACTAATACATTATTAAAATCAAGAGTTGTATTTGTTAACATTTAGTTAATGCACTGTGAAGTAACATGAATAAACTACGAACAGCTGGAATTTGATTAACTAAAGTTAACAAAGATTAACAAATACAGTTACAAATGTATTGCTCATGGTAAGTTCATGTTGGTTAATACATTAACTAATGTTAACAAATTAACCTTAATGTAAAGTGTTACCAAAATGACAAAAGCAGTGTTAACTGATTATAAAAACCACAATCTCATTGTCAACACCTAATAAAACTTCAAAATTAATTATATCTCCATTAGTTTTTTTTTTTCTTTCACTTTTAAAAACCTTATTCGTCAGTGACCCATATATATACACACACATATATATTTTGACCTTGGTACTAATTTGCTATGTCTGTTCACCTCATAATGACCTTCCCGCCTATCTAAGTCCTCTCTTGTCTTCTTCCTGAATCTGATCACTATACGGACTGTATACTGGTCTGACCCTTCCCTGTCTGACACCACTTTCAGATTGGCCCTCTTGCATAGGCTCATTTTGTTCTGTTTCAAGTGCTAATAAAGTCTGAGTTAAGCATTTATCTGCTTTTGGGTCCATCCATTTTTGGTCTTGCCATGGACTCGAGCATTTGTATTCGGACTCGACCCTCTTCAAGTCTCTGTCTTGACTTGTATTAAACACTATCCGCTATGTAATTCCATAAGGGCTCAGAGATTAATACCTTGACCATTTCCATCCGGGCATGCTGAGATCTGTTGCAGAGAGTGTTGTCATGTGACAACCCTAGCATTTTGCAGGTTCATATATCACAAGTTGCCAAGAAGTAAAAGCAAAACTGTTGTTGTTTGGTGACTTTACTGGAAATTCTAACAAAACAATGCAAGATGTGACATGTTTTGTTTCAACTGATTAAACTGACAGATGATTTATGACAGATGAGACTGATATTTGAGATAGATATGCATCTTTTTAATTCTCTTTGTGTCAGTGTTCTCTTCTCAGAAAGAGACCAAAGAGTCACAAGACTAAATGAGCCGGAAAATTCACGCGAACAATTATAGTGAGATCTTGATCGTGTTGAAAAACCTGTCGAATACACACGGAAGCTCTTTGTGATGCTGGCATTTTTCTCACCTGCTTCACTGTCTGTGTTATGCTAACATGTTGTGAATAGTCACACGTCATCTTGTTAGAGCTCCATACAAAGTATATAGTATATAGTAGCACAATAGCAAATAAAAGCACTGATCCAGAAGTGCAGTTTAGAAGGCATTCTAAACTGCAGAAAACACTTATAAAATATCCATCCATCTCTATCCATCCAACTTTGGGGCTTTCCTGATAACATTTTGATATCTGCTTACAGAAACAGAGCCAAAGTAATCTGTGACGTGCACTGTTCACTTTGCAGAAGCTTTTAGGTGCATACCATTACCTTTTATAGAAATGTTCTTTCCAAAGGATTTCAGAAATTTGCTGTGTTATGGACATTATATCAGGGCCTCCCATGAAGGTGCCCTAGTCTCATGGTTATTCATTCAGTGGAATGCAATGAAAAACACCTGTACATATAGCTATCTGGCTGTATCTTTACTTTCTTTAGATATTTAGTGCAGATTATCCACCCACTATCACCAAACATTTTTGTTTTCATAAAATTTGCGTTTGATCAATCTGTGATCAAACATGCTGTCAGCCTTCTGATGAAAGTTTTAAAGATGAAAGATATAAAACGATGTCACACCCTGAGTTATTCCTACTTCTGTGGGATTTTGGAGGGTGCTTGACTATTTCACCCAGCATCCCAGCTGCTATTCTAACCTCAGCAAGTTCAGATTTAGCTGTTCTGGGTAGGCTGGGACTTCTAGCACAGCCCCTGGCACTGGAGAGCAGCGGGTGGCTTTGGAGAGTGGGTCTGCCTCTGGAGCCCAGAGCATGCTGTTAACCACCCTAAACGCAGAGTAAAAATAGAGAGCTTTGGTTAGCAGGCAGACAATTCCAACTCTCTCTCTCTCTCTCTCTCTCTCTCTCTCAGAGTTAGGGAGGTATAGAGGGATGTACAGAGGACTGAAAAGCAGGGGTGATTATAGGATTTCAACATTATGGCACAGCCCCAGTCAGGGTATGGTTAAAAAATGAAATGGTTTTTAATTATTTTTAAGTATTGTTTGTAAACTAGGGTCAGTGTCTGACCATAAAAAGCCTCAATATCAACTCTGACAACGCAGTGTTTAGGATAATTATTTCAAAAATACACAGTTTTTTCCATTTCCTGCAAAGCAGCGGTTTTGGACATGTTTATGTTTATGCCCGAGGCCTGAACTAAAAGTTCTACTGCATATTATAATAATACATTTTTAACCTGACGAATAATACAGCATCACGATTCACACAGTCTCAGTCTACTTTTAACTATTACAGTCTTTCAAAAGACAAAAACACAAACTTTAGCTATAACTATTGGCTTTACATCAAGTCAGTTGTCACTTTATTTTTGCTCGAGGCAGTCTGCGGCCGCACACTTGGCACAGCCCTTGAGACGGTTCTAGTATGCCAGTTGATTTGGTTGTAGCCATGATAGACAGGATTGGTGATGGAACTGTGTCTTTAAGAGAGACTTGTAGTAGGCGTGTGTAGCGCTTGGACTGATGGTGAGACGCGAGCAACTCAGCGTCGTCCACTTACTGGCACTTCTGAAGTCACAGCGGATAAATTGACGGTATCAGCCCAAACGGATTACAATTTGACAACGCCTTTCTCTCAGAGATGAAGATATACGGTAAGTAAATAGGCACTGCTGATTTCTACAAGCTTTGTAATGATGATTGCTCTGTTAACACTGCAGATACATTGCTGACATTACATATTACTTAATTTCTGTAGGTTATATTTGGACCTATCCTGTTCAGTTCTTCAGAAATGAACCTTCAATAAAATCCACATTACGGCATCAGAATTTTCCTGTAATGCAGATCTTTTTAAATAATGTTGTAATATTAAAGGCGGTCTGATATCTGTTTTGCCAATTGCAATTCCCTGCAGCGTTTTGGGAATGGTAGGCTACATGTGGAATTTCAGATGACACTCGGTGAACGGCGTTCATGCAGCCGTCATGGCAGTCAATGATTGATTGTTTTTGTGAATAAGAACGTTGGTCATTCACTTCTACAGTTGTGTAAGAGAAATGTGATTAGAAACACTATTATTTACAGTTGGATTTCATTCAAAATCCAGTTGCCGGTGTTGTATACCTTAGAAGTCTGTGGCTGTATTATTTTTTTTATTTTTTTTTTTTTGTGGCGAGTAGAGGGCGCTGTTTCCGTCTTTCCACATGAGAAAAAATTACAAATCATTGGCTTTCAGTTCTGGCTGCTCACTAAAATACACAGTTTGTCTCTGTGTGTTTTTAACGTTCTTCAAATTATCTTGTCACAATGTCTCTCTTATTGTATCTGACCAAATACACTATAACTAATTTATGTACAATACAAATATGTACATGTAATCTCCTTTTGTTTATTGCCATAATTCTGCTCATATGTTGGCAACCCATGAATAAATTGGCTGTGTAGTTTGTAAAAAAAACAAAAGGTAAGTATTAGGGCAGATTTTTATGGTCATGCAAAGTTTTGTGTTCACACATAGTTAAGTTGGTGTGTCAGTTATGGCTTGGAATCTGTCCGGTTTAATGCCTGGCAGTTGCTTTGATTGTTTGTATATTTGGTAGGCTATACCAACTGCCGCTGAAATGTACTTGTGAAAACGTGTAAACTGTTTTGATGCCCTACTGAACACCAGTTTGCAAGTTTAATCAAAAATGGCTTGTCGTCTTGAATGAAAAGATGAATTAGATGCCTCAATAAATGTATCAGGAGTAAAATATTTCACCTGTGTGCAACACAACTCCATTTCATTCAAGTCCCCATCAGGTAGCTGTGAAATTATTACACCATACCAATGCCATCACTTTTTCCCCCATACATAATAATAGGGCCAGGATACTTTAGTTACCCCATATACACCAAGATCTTTTAGAGTTTTCTTTGTGTCAGTTGCTTATCAGCAGCTGTATTCTTCTGACCAAGTGAGGAGGTGTGGGCCGGGTGGTGAAATTATGTCCATGCATATGGGCACCAGGCATTGAGCACACATGTATGCTGACCCAGTGATCGAGATGGAAGTCACTGATGTAAGCTGCTCAGACTCTTCATTCGCGTCCAGATGTTGTGGTTGGCAGTGCTCCTGGCTGGGATATAAGTAAAGTGAGAATGTAGGTGTTCTGCTGGCTGCTTCCGTAGAGAGACTGCAGCTTCTGGAAACCTGCAGCTGAAGGTGTTCATGTCCAGATGTTTATGAACATTAGCACCAACATGCCAAAACTAATAGAAAAGTAAACATGCACTTCTGCAAGGAATATGGAGTATGTTTCTTCAGTGGCTTTTGGCACTATTGGAACCGTTAAATTCCTTTAAAAAAGACCAGATTTGTACAAATGAATGGTGCTTGACTGTGCTTGCCATGATGTTGGAGGTGGCCTGACAACTTGCACAGTTCTGGGTGGTTTGTAGGGCATTGGCGGGATGTTTTGGGTGGTTGCTAGGTGTCTTCTTACTGGTCAAGGCCAAAACAGCCCATTTTAAGTTTGATTTATGTGTCAATCATGAATTAAGTTATGACTCATATTCAGTTTCTTTCCATTTTTTTTTTTTTTTTTTTTTGGTCCTGTGACCGTAATACATCTGATTGCTTGGCACATCTCCTCGATAAGCCACACAAATTTCAATATCATTAATGTCTGGATATAATTCCATTAATTCATTCACATATTACAGTGCATGACAGGTTATATGCCAACTTTTTAATAAAATAAAAGAGAATAATAAGTAGGGCTGGGACAATACATCGATTCTCGACTAGGCTAGTTTTTAACCACACGCTTAAATGCTCACAAAGAAGAGTGCTGGAGAGTCATGTAAGTGTTTAAATGTACTTGCACCTTGGCTCTGAATCCTTTTATGATGTGAGATTAATGTAAACCCAGCCCACTGCGAACACCTTTGTAATTCGCTTCAACCTTTTTGAACTTTTTATGAATGATTATTTCAGGTTTAAGTGGTGTGTGTAAAGGAACTGGAAGCAAGCAGAGTACAGGTGTTTCTAAAGCACGTAGTGCCATCTGCTGTTATAAACTAAGCTCAGAAACAATTCGAAAGAGAGAATCGCAATACATCGGAAAATATCAGAATCGCTCCAGATTCTTTGTATCGTGAATCGAGAATCAATGTATTGTCCCATAAGAGTAAAAAATAGTAATGACATTTTCTGTAACAGTTTGGTTGGACACCTTAGGCACTAACTGGTACAGTATTAAGTCTCTAATATTTCTTCTTTTTTATTAAACCTTCTCCCTGTCATTCCGCTGGTCAGTTCAGTTTTGTTAAGTGTAGTGGCTCTGTGGACATTGTTAACGCTGCTCCTCTGAAGTCTGTCAATAATTAGCAACTCAGCACAATATACAGTATCTCTACACCCCTCATTGCCAATCACAGCCTGTAGTTACAATCCACTGTGCCCAGCTGGTGTGTGTTAGCCAAAGAGAGTTGACTGCAGGAAAATCTGGAAACATTTATTAATAGCATCCAAGCCTCTGTGCTAGAAACACACTGGATGCCTTTGTCTCCTCGCCCCTGGTCGCCTGCCTGCTTTACAAAAGCCTGTTCTTGTTGTTGTAGGTTAGTGGTAGCCGTTCTTGGCATGTTATGGTTACAGTGAGGGAGCGGTCCTAGTGTTTGTAACTAGCCCCGTCTGGTGCTGTGTGTGTGTGTGTGTGATAGATATATACCATGTGAGTGCCATGTTCACTCTCTCTCTCGCTCTTTATATATATATATATATATATATATGAGAGAGAGAGAGAGAGAGAGAGAACATGGCACTTTTTAGTGTTTGCACTAGTAATAGAAATGAAGAAGTCTGTGCTGTCCCAACACCAAGAAAAAAAGTCAGTCTGGTGTTTTTAACAAATTATTTGGAAAAACACTGAAACGGTGCACTTCAGGAGTGCTTTATATGAAATAAACAGTGATGGTGCATGATACAGAAACCAATAATAGGGATGCAACAATATAGTCAGCCCACGGTTCAATATATACCTCATTTTAACCATGTTTTTTTCCCCAGTTTGGTTTGGTTCTGATGGCTTTTTTGTTATTCTATGCTTAGGCGACAGGAACCGTAAGAGGTTAAGGAGGGAAAAAAAATACTTTTTTTTTTTTATTGCAATACTTTTGAAATATTGCAATAATTTTTATTGCAATTTTTTTTTTTTTTTTTGCTTTTAAGTAAAATAAAATTTACAAATTCATAGTGGCTTGTATAAAATAAATATATAAAATGAACTCTGGCAGCTCACAAATGTAAACTGTAAGAAATTTGAGGCCAGAAACACATCACTTAACTGTAAGAGTTCAAAAAAACTATGTGCATGTTTGTAAGGAAGATTGGTAATTATTAGGCTAACTAATATCTGTATCCAATACGTCTGTCACGTCATGTGACAAAAGAACAAATGGCTCAGACCCGAAGACTTGAGAGGTGAAATAACCATTTCTGTTGGTTAATTTCATGGCTTTTAAAGTTAAACTCTTATTTAAATGCTGATCAGATCGGTGTAAAAGGTAAAATCTGCGTTTTCCAGCATTATTAGCTAGATTTGTTAGTAGACGATAGCATAATACTCACCCTCAAAGTTATTGATGTAACTTAACTTTTAATGCCCTTCTCCATCTTACTGGACGGTGGGACAGCTGACAACCTCACAATGCAATTGACAACATTAAGAGTAAAACAGGGATGTTTTTGTAAGCAGCGACACTAGTAATTTCCTCAGTCATTTTGACAGCTCTAGGTAAGGAACAATGGCTTCTGGTGCAGCACCGGATGTAAATATATTAGTTCTGAGGAAAAATGCGTAAGTGTTCATTCAGAGAGAAGTAAAACGCACAGAAATTTAAACGCAAAACCGAAAAACAAAAAACACTCAATTTACAAGCATGTAAAGGTTGTAGGTTCAATATTATATTGAGAATTGTGGCATCCCTAATTAATACTATTAATAATAGCTTGTTAAGGGGAGTCATAGTATTACTTGGGATACCAGATGTTTGCATAGACAAAATCCCATTTTGATTTTGATTAGTTGTTGCAGCCCTTGCTGCCATGCTAATACTTTGTTTAAAATGTCTAAATCTGATCAGATGACCCCTAATGAATTAGTAAAAGGTGTTGAGTTACACATGGATTGTGAGAGCTGTTGGCACTAGTTATCAAGAAAGATAAGTGAGCGTTCCAACACACTGGATTTACTCTGTATGCTCAGTGGTGCGAACAAGCGCTTCCACTGAGAATGAGGGCTAAAAACCATGAATGCTGCTTTTGCTTTCTTTTTTCATGTTTCTACATGAAATATAGAAGATTTTCTGGGTTTTGGCCAAGTTGAAGGTCAGAAAATGGTGTCGTTCTCATAAAACTGATTTATCTGAAATACAAAATTGAAATATCCTCAACGGTTCCAATGCTCATTTTCCATAGTATCGATACACTGATACAAGTTGCGCTTTCTCACTCTTTCTTCTCTCTGTTATGATAATCAATTTATTTTCTAACCCAGCTTAAAGATGTGTTAACATACGTGTGGAGAACATTTGTGAGTCTCAACGTCTAAACTAACAGGGCTTACAGACGTGTGTCGACGTGCGTGACATGCGTGTGGAGAACGTTTACTCAAACATGACTGCACGATATTCAGCATATCATATTCACACACATGGCACTGATGGCAGTAGAGCGTGTATGAATGCAGTTTATATACGACCTAGTTGAAACCACCTCTCACCAAGAAGGGGGCGTAACCTTGGCATATTTGGGAAGCCAATGGCCACTTAGCTTGAATGTCTTGCATAGACAATAAGTGCGATACAAAAGATGGGAATTCTAGTTTCTAAAACCTAGCAAATGTAGCCTCAGAAGCCCAACCTGTGGCCAGGCAAATATCCTGAATAGACATACCTCCTGCCCAAGCCCATGAGGACGCCATGCCTCTAGTGGAATAGGCCCAACCTCGAATGGGAAAGTCTCAGCTTGTGAAGTGTAAGCTAAAGCAGTCACCTCCACAATCCAGTGAGATAGTGGCAGCTCTGAAACAAACAAAGAGCTGCTCCAACAGACAAAACTGGCTGGAGTGTTGCTCCATCACGGTTCAATAAAAACATTTCTGCAATCATACACTATGGGAGTTGTTTATAGTGATGTTTTTAAAATACAATTCATTCATTATTCATTTAATACACTGGCACATACATATCTGATTCAATCACTGTATCATGGCTCCACCACTGTACTTTTTCTTTTTTTTTTTTGTCAGGAGTCAGCTGTGTTTAGTTTTTGTTGTTGTTTTTTTTAATGCTTTTTTTCCTATGACAGCCTTCCCTCTTTGCAGAGAGGGGTTGTGGGAAAATTCCTGCTCTGTCCGTGAGAGAAACCACCCCTCTCACAGAATTTCCCAGGGGCTCCGTGTGCTAAGCCAGAGGTCCAACTTCTCCCAGTAGCTCCTCGGGGTGGCAGGGGTTCCAAAATTCAGCGTCTCCGGTCCCATCAATACAAGCCCTTCAGCTCATTCAGTGATTTGTACTAGTATACACTTCTTGCTAAAAAAAACTGTGGGAAAAGAAGCATACAGATATGCTAGGAGATGACTGAAAGGTTTTTCATTGCCACACTATACAGCAATGTGGCGAAAACATAGATATGTGGAATCTTAAAGGGGTCATGAAGGAAAAAAGAGGAACAATGTGAAGTTTTACTGATGCATAAACAGCAATAAACCATTTTGCGAGAACGAATGTCTAAGTTAAATATTACTAATCACAGATTAGGCATAAGAATTAACATGGCTACTACCTGTACTTACTTGTTGCAGCATTACATCTGGTCCATATGTTTCTGTAAAAGTTTTTTGCATACATCCATACATGTTTGTTTCCACACATCTCTCAACTAATGCTGTAAACTATACAGTGGAACCTGTCAGTTGGTACATTACTGTGATATTAAAGGTTAAAATTAAGTCCATATAGGGTTGCAAAGGGGCTGAAAATTTCTGGTAAATTTTCAGAAACTTTCTAAAAGTTTCCAAAAATCCTGGAAAGTTTCCAAAAATTCCGGTAAGTTTCTGGAAACTTTGCAACCCTAAGTCCATGATCTAAATTGCACGTAAAAGGCTGGTCAGCTGATCAGCTGTTTCTACTTTAGTTTGTTACTCCATTTAAATAGTGGCTATCCTAAAGAACTTGTTTAAGAATCAATATTGGTTCCTCAAAATGAAGATCGATTAAAATCAATATTGTCATCCCATCCTTGTTAAATTATCTTTTTAATACAGTGAATATGAGTAATGTTCCTTTCAGCTGATTCTGCTTCAGAACCCAGAATTTACATTGTACATCAAGTGACAAATTCACAGAGTACCACAGTACCTTAGAAGCTGAGGTAGATGGCCAAACCTTTTATATTGTCTGTGTTTTGTGAATTCTTATCTTTTTGGAATCTGCACTGTAAAGAGGTAAACTGCAGAAGAAAGAAAGAAACAAGCTCATTGGTTGCTCAATGGTGCATCTTCACTTTCATTTTTTGATTTTTGGGATTTTTCATTTTAGCACAAGTATTCAGTGAGAAATATGGTTGTGACCCAGTTGGTTTTCCTTTTCACATAGAATGGACAAATGCGCTATTGATTGGATCGGTCTGATAAAGCCAGGTGCACAATAAACAGAAGACTGTCACCCTGTGCAAATTTGAAGATTCATAGTTTTTCATCTTGTCATGTTAATGCACATTTTACACAACCATTGCAGGCTGGTGTGTGTCATTTACAAGATCTATCTACTGTATATTGTGGGAAAGAATGGGAAAAGAGAACAGACAAAAATGTTTTTTGTGCTCACCTCTTTAAGGTTTATTTATTTATTGTGAGTTTGCTACAATTTGGAGCTGAAGAAACAATCTTGTGCAAAAGAGCAGAAATTTGATGCTGTAACATCCAAAAGGGAGTTTAGACAAGTAGAGTTAACATTGATCTTTCTCATGATACAGTTGGATATTGCAGTTGCGTGGAAATGCCTATTATATTATAGACTCTGTGACCAATAGGGTTGGGTATTGTTAGAATTTTAGCGATTCTGAAACGATTCCCAGTTTCGATTCTAGGAAGGTAAAAACATTTAGTCAAACGTATTTATTGGGTGTTTTTTTTTTGTTTTTTTTTTGTTCTTTGATTAACATTGATGAGACAGACTGCAGCAGGTTTATTAGGCTGCTGTCACTTTAAGACCTTTAAGATGTCTATTGGTAATATAGCAGATTGTTAATATGCAAAACAATTAATAGATTGTGTTGTTTTATGATTGCTTACAGCCAATAATTTGCCAGAGGTATCGTTGATAGGCTACAGTCCAAGTAAATGAACCTACAGCTCTTTTACAGCATTTTTTTTAATTATATGATGTGGTAAATCTTGGAAATCGTAGAAATCTTCTCCAGTTCGTTCCTTCTTTTCAGTCCGTTGAGGTTGGACATACGCGAGTAAACACATGAACACCCTGGAGTGCCGTTTTATTGTAGTTATAGTATTATAATTCTAATTTAAGGATGTTCTATAAATAAACGCGATGTGAATTGTTCGGACGGCCAAATTGCAGAGCTCGTGCAAACATATCCAGATTGCTATGATCAGATGCTTTCTTAACTGCTGTTTTCTCACCACGTATTTTGTTCTTGCTTTTTACCCCTAGGCAAGAATGGGAAAAAAAACCATAAGTATACTGGGGCCTTTATCCTGAAAGCTAACATTACACTCAGTGAATAGGCATGATTGAAGACCAGTCATCCCTACACATTTTTTTTTACATCCTTTTTAAGGGAGCTCAATTGCACAGTAGGGACGTCACGGTGAGAAAATTTTCACACCAGGGTTCGCTTTTGAATTTGCACTCGCTTTTAACTTTTGCTTTTAAATTTGTGATCATGCATACTCTTTGTATAGGGAGCGGCGGTACTGACCACACATTTTACAAGATAAGATATTTGCCACGTTCAGGATTTCTTGTGAACCAAATGTTCCGCCATTGTCCTGTCAGTCATCTCTCCTTACTCTCTTCTTGTGATAAGTGAAAACTGACTCTGCAGCTCGTGCTGTATAGAACAGAGCAGACACTTTCAGTTTATAATTGTAGCGTCCATTTTCCAAATGAACTAAATGGTTTTTATTTCTATTAAAAAGCAAAATGACAGTGGGGTGCGGCTGAACACCGTGTAACACTGACTACTGCAGCAAGCCTATTACACAGTGACACACCACATCTTTTGAAGTGAAAAAGCAGTTATTGAACAATGAAAACTCTCTCTCTTTAGAGATGTCTTAGTATGTCTATTGGTAATGAGGCTCATTACTTTGGCCTTAATCTCCAGTAACTCATTGTTTCTGCTTCTTTTCCACTGGAGATTCCAAGTGGACTGTTTAATGAAATGTGCCATTCATTTGTGGTGAGTTTTTCAGACAATCCTACCTTAAAGAGCAGTGCAATGACCAATTAATTTAAAAGGCTAAAACCTCCAAAGTACAGCATGTTCTTCTTGATGTGGGTGCGCTTTGTTTTTACTGTGGATGCACATCATGTTTGCAGCATGAATCATTGTTTAGTTGCTTCCTCAAAAATATTCAAGTTAAATTCTGTCCTTTAAATATGGAGTTAGTTTTCGCATTCATAGTTCACTGTTACTGTAATATTATGAAAACACAATTCTCTGAATATACTTGTACTTGTGTGACCTCTTAAGCCTGCAGTGGTTGAGGACATGCCTGGCTTATTCGGCCAGAGCTTCCCTAACTGCAGTTTACTTCTCTTCCAGGATGAATAAACATGGAAGGGATCTGTTATCTGCATCCAGGAAATGTAGATGTAAACAATGTTCTGGGGGCAAGAATTGGTTTGTGTTTTAGAGACTAGGCAGTGCTTCTCTCTGTTCGTTTGGGAATGTGTGGAAAAAATCAACCCAGGCCCATTGGAAAAAAATCGACCTATACAAATAATTCACTGCAGTTTCCAATTGAAATAAACACTAGAGGCAGTAAAACACCAACAACTCTTATTCATTTTCACACAAATTATGATAACAGGAGCAGATTAATAAAGACTACTATGTTATGACCTCAAAACACTTTTAACAGAGCATGATTTGTAAGCTAATACATTGCATCACAGAACCAGTTCAGTGGATTTTCTAAGCTATACACCTGGTACACTTGCGAAACACGAGTTCCCGTGAAACACTGGTCATGATAATAGAGCTAAAAGACTAGAAGAAGCAAGCTAAAATGACTTAGCTACTTCATCAAATGTGTTTTACATTGGCTTTTTAAACATTATTAATTAGATTTTGGTTAAATTTTAGTGTAGGTGGTATGTCACTACCATGATTTGTACAACAGTCAACATAGACCTACATTACCAGATTCTCATTCATCTGTTTTGAATAAAACTGAATGCACTTTTTGCACCCCTCACTGGAGATTTCACTTTGAAAGTGTTGCGAAATCTGCAAGAAGAAACATAATATATGAAAAAATTAAAAATCTAGTTTATAGAGTGTCACTGAGTCTTTAAGATGGGCTTGCATCTCCTTTTCTTCCCAGAAACACTGTGTTCTGGTGTGAGGCCTTGATTCATTGCCAGGTTGCCAGGGTAATTTGCTGCAGTATATAAACGGTGAGATGTTTTGGGAGCTGTGGGGTTTGGAGCAGGAAGTCTTACGCATTCTTTATCTCCAAGCCTTTGGATGTCACTCAGGCAGCACATGGAGCAAATTCAGCACGGCATTTCCTCTTTCCACTTCACCTTCAGGAGAAAGAGCTTTCAGGAGAAACCATTCAAATGATCCTTTACAAACTGCCATATACAACTCTTTGTGTTAAATCAATGGGAGAGAGACAATTGCAGGAAAAATGTTCTTTCCTAATTTCATCTGCAATAAGTATAGAGTGCCTTTATTACTGTAGATCCAAGTAAAGACCATTGAATGATCAGTCCAAGCAGGATGTAATGACTGAATCTGGCTTGGGGTCAACTTGGCTTGGTTTTTCACGGAGCCACAAAGCAAATGTAATGAACTACTTGCAGTGATCTTTGTGACGTACCTCCGTTTTCAAAAATCGCTACTTGCTTTAAATGAGCTGTAGTAGTTAAACACCACTTACGAGAAGATTTACAAATAAGAACATTTTCAGAGACCGTAGAAAAGATTTTCTGATTAGGGATACTAATGTTTAATCAATGATCATTAATTGTCTTTAATAATTGATCAAACTTATCGATGGCTGGCTGATTAAGCAAAGTCATCATTAATTTTGAGGTGCGTGCCGGCACGTGCAGTAAGGAAAAATTAAGCAAGTGCGCCGTAGTAATGCTTGAGATTATTTTATTTTAAATGAGGATAATGTTAATTGCAAACACTGTGATTGTGATTGTTTTAAAATACAATAAAATAATGAGCACCATGACATGTAATTTGAAAAAGGTACATCCAGCGGACAGGATATGAAACTACACAGCTGACAATAACCTCTGTTTTAGCTGGGTAAAGAACTGAGAGCCTATCAGAGAAACACACCTCAGACAAACCTAAACAAGGCCGTAGAGTTATGGAACATCACAGGGAAAGTTATAGCCTGTGCTCACCACAATGCACAAATGGCAGTAAACGATCAAACTCACTTCGACTGGGATTCTGTGCTGTGCTTTGCTCACAACTTGCCATAAATGTTGGCTTTAACAAATTAAATGGTTCATCGCAGCTGCTGGAATACTTGCTCAGCACGTCAATCACAGTACTATAGCTACCAAAGTGCTGGTACATATGAAACTTCCACTGCATTGCCTGATACAATCCTGCAAGAAAAGGTGGAACTCGGTCAGACCGCACTGTCACCAAATTAGCGGATCCCAGGTTTCTTCAGGTCAAAGATGAATAATAGCAGCTGATGGAGGATGTGGCACTACCATCAAAACCATCCATGCTAGCAATGATGTAGTCTCAGCCTCAGACGTCACTCCCACAGACTGTTGGCTGAACGTCTGATGCATATGGCACACTTGACTGAAAACACTTCAGGATTTTTGAAGTTGTCATCTGGTAGGTTTAATTGTACAGGATGTCTGGGAGACGTGTGTGTCACATTCTCCCAGACACACGTGTCATGTTCACGTTTGTCACAACGAGCGTTAACCAGGATCAACTAAATGCTGGATTTTCAAAAATATGTGAAGTTCGCGGCTCCATAATGTTCTTGAATTAATAATTTATTAGACGTACGCCGGTCTGTTATTGTAGGGACATCTTAACATTTTCACGCCCCTAAACATGATGGGGAACAAGACAAACTGTGATTGGTTGCGTTACATTTCAGTGAAATGTCTTCTTGGACGGTCCATGGCCAGTGAAAGCTGCGATAGAGTCCAGACCTTCTGCCGTCAGTCTGAAGGTCTAGCTACGCGAGACTATGCTGAATGCCACGCATAAATCAGAGAGGCTGGCTGCCAACGCAAAGCTGCGCAAAATGGCATCCGCAGTGGTTATGACTGAGCCCGATACAGAAAATACAAATAGTGGGGATACTAAAAAAGGGAACGGCAGACCCAAGCCGGAGGCGGCGATAGGAAAAGTGCCCTTTAGATGCTTCTCAGATATGATTACAACAAACTGTGCATTCACGACTCGGAAAGTGAGATAAACAACTTTCTTAGAGAACAGCCTCCTTTGCTTGACCCAAGTCCATTCGATTGGTGGAAAGCGAATGTCACCAGATTTCCCAGATTGTCTCGGCTGGTAAACATCTGCCCCATCAGAATGTGTTTTCTGCAGCTGGCCTGACAGTCAACAGACTTCGCAAGACTAATCCTGGAACATATTACCATGTTAATCTTTCTGAACAAAAAGGATGTTCACTTCAGGTATGCTGTACTGTTTGTATTATAAGTTTGTATCATAATTAGGTTATGATGTTGTACATTACATAAAATAAAATAAATTATACAAATTCAAAAGTGTTGCCTGTTGTACAGTTTACGCAGCAAATGTGTTTTTTAAATAATCTTTAAAATGAAAAGTGTTACACAGTTAACATATTAAATGTGCTGAAATTTAGAAATGAATAAACGATTACTTTTTAAAAATTTTTTTTTTTTTTTTTTATAAATGTTGCAAGGTTCAGTCAACGTAAGTGTTAAATTGTTTTTGAAGAATTTGAAAATGAAGAAAAGTCAAACAAGATTTTGCACATTTAAAGCATCAAATGTGTTGGGCTATTCTTTTCTTTAAAATGAAAATTGTTGCACTTTCAGAGTAAATGGGCTATACAATAAACATGTTGTAATTTTGTATTGCAAGTACAAACTGTCAAATGAGCTTATAGAAATGACAGCAAAAATTGAAAAAAGAATCCAATCTTTTTAATTCTGCATTCACTGGCTCAAAATTAAAAAAATGTTAAGAAATAAATGTGTAAAATGCACAGTACCTTTTAATTAAAATTCTTTGCATTTTACAGTTAAGTTTATAAAATAGACCACATAACACTAATTTACATTAATTAAGACCGTATGAACTACAGTAGAATAAAAAATCTTTATGGACATTAACACACTGTAAACAATTCTACATCACTAAACCACTGACCATAACCTACATTAAGGTTGCAACAATAGCAAGTTTTTGACATTTAAAGTGCAAAATAAATGAATAATTTTGAGGCCAACCATACTTTCACGTCTTGTTTGCGTCACATTTAATGGTGTGCTTGTGGCAGGAACACACAGGTATCGGCAAGCCTACCTGCTCAAACTGAGAAAGTTAACCTGGTGCTGTTTCCACCAGGTCAGGGGATCCTCTTCTCCATTGTTTATTGGTGCAGTAAAGTAGATGTTCAGCTTTGCTTCCACCACATGATTAAAATGAGAAGGTTCTTCTGGAGACCTGGAAATCTTGAAATAGCTGCTAAGTGTCTTTGCTTTAAAAGATAAAGCTGCTGCTAAAACCTGTGACTGTGATGATCTTTTCTCCTGTAACACTGAAAATGCAAGTTACTTCAGTCTTATCTATATATAGATCAATGGCCTTAAAAAAATTTCAGAACAGAAATGAATGCTCAATATGTTTCTTCATATAGAAACCTTAATAAAATAATTTTCTTACCTTTTTTGCAGCTTCTTCCATCTCTGTCATCATTCTTGCCTTTATGGCTTGGATGTTGTCTTGACTGATGTAGTTTGTTTTGAAGCGAGGATCTACTAGAATGATGTGACATTCAGAAGTTTTTGAGTGGCTCAAAGGACTTTGCCTTTGATTGCTCTTGTGATTGTGTCCTCCTGATCTTCAGTGAGAATCTTTGTCCTCAAGAGGTGAAGTACCGGCTTAAGATGGGAGACACTTACACATTCCTCTCTAATAAACACATCTGTAAACTCCTGGAGTGGATGCAGAGCTTTGTCTTGCCATGTCATTGTTAGATCTCTTGATTTCCTGTCTGCAGACAGTACATGATTCAAAGCTTTACATTTGCTCCAGGACTCTTGCAATAACATTTTCTTTGGTTCCCCATCTTGTTGAGCACTCTGTAATCTACTGTGGCCGAGAGGTACAAAACAAATCACAATTATGAAAACAACATGAATCCAAAAACATAACAACAACAAAAAGGACCTTTAAAGCTGAAGCTACATTATGATTGGATAAGAATAAACGAGTGATGTAAATTTAACGTTCGCAGGCCATCCCAAACCAGTGTACTGTAGAGTCACGTTGCAAGACCCAGAGAACCCAACAGGCACAGCTGGTTTCAATCAGCACTCCCAAAAAAAGCACAAAGAGCTCCCTCATCTACATTTGCAGTCTCTCTCACTGTTATTCAGTGTGTTTCTCCGTCTATTTCTCCTCTCAACCGCTACTCATATCCTTTACTGAAAGTTTGCTTCTGGTCAGAGATGCAATAAGCTTTCCTTCCAGGTCCATGCGCACACACACATACACGCTTCTTCATACTGAACTTTTTTTTTTTTTTTTCTCTACGTTACAGAATCCCACAGCATTAACCTAGTTGGAACTTTTAGTGCATAGCATTTAGCATAGTGGTTCCCTGTCAGTTTTTTTTCTATAGTTAATGCCAATATCTAGAGTGCAGGGTGGCCAGTATATTATTTATAATTTAACAATTTAATAGAAAATAAGACGCACAAAATTGTGTAGGCTAACAGAACACATGCTAGTAGGATATATCAGACATGATGGACTTGGTGTCTTCTCAGACTGTTGCTGTTTCTGTTGGTCAGCATATCAATGGCTATGTATTCACTGATGTTTTTTTTTTTTTTTTGTGTGTGTGTGTGCTTGATTTATTTTATACACTGACCTTTCTAGTTTGACAGTTGGACTGTCTAAAATGAGTGGATGAATTTCAAAGCCTTTGAAGAGCAAGAGGTATGTAAACCTGTGTGAGATAAGAAATGAACTAGAGAGTTATGTTTTCTAAAGTACATGCAGTACCGTAATAGTTGTATGTGTCATTTGGTAATGTAAATGCCTCAAAGCATTTTCAGTGAGGTTAACTGGTGCTACTTTAGTAAGGCTTGAACTGAACTCTTGAATGGTTTGAATCTCTTGAGACTACATTGTGGAAACAGTAACAGCTTGTTATTTTGTAAGATAAACAGGAAGTGAGGGTTTGTTTCATTTTGAAGAAAGTTAGTGCAGAGTCATACTGGTAAATTCTGTGGAGTTTAAATGCGTTTATAAATCATACATGTGTTTAAAGAAAGAGCTAGTGTTTGTCTTGATACCAAAATTTCAGTAGTCTGTACAAATATCAGTAAAATTTCAAGGCTCTCTGTGCTAATTTTGCTACCATAGCAAAAACTATTATAACACACTTCCTTTACTATATAACTATTTGAAAAAAGTTAAATAAATATAAAGTAATTAATTATTAACTTTTCCCCTGTCAGCATTTTTTTTAAGTTGCTAGCCACCGCCAGCATTTGATCATTTTAACAGAAAAGAGAATCTCCTTTTAAACAAACAAAATATTTATTCTAGCTTCATGCATTCTTTTTTTTTTATCAACACTTGAATGTAGGTAAGTTTCATAAAAAACATTTTGAACAAAAAGCTGAGAAAATCTTATAAAATGTGTGGACAGTACTGCAGCTCTCTGTACGCAGAGTATGCGTGATCGTGAATTTAAAAATGAATGTAAAAAGCAACATTCATTGTTGTCGCAAGTTCATATATTTTGATACTGCAATCTTACAAGGTCTTTGTATATTTTTCAATATTTTCCATGTAAAGATTTTTGTAATCACCATTCTGCCATGGAAACAGTTGTTTATTGCAAAGCACAAATCACTCTGAACTTTTTTAAAAATTATTATTTATAAATTTGGAAAAGGTTTTTCAAGCTTTAATCAGTGGTCATATAAATAAATGATTCCGTTTTTAACTGGTCTTGTATAACGGCTTTAAAGCTAATGATACATACCTCTTTAATACTTGCTGCTGTATTTAAAGTCATTTGTAGAGTAGGTAGGGCCCGAAAATGACTCAAGCCCATGGGCCCTTAAGTCGTGCCCTGATTACAAATCATCTCTTGGTGCCCTTTAAGGAATAATTAATTTAATGAAAAAACGAAAAACATTTAAAGCCAAGGTGATCACACTGACACAATGAAAGCTTGTTAGCCACAACCATGATACAAACAGACAGAAGGACATTCAGAGGACACACGCCAGTCATGTCAAAAGTGTCTACAACATAAAAATGCTCGTAACCCCACAGCTGTATGATCAATCAAGTTAAATATGGGTATACATCGTCTTTGGAGAAAATTCTTACATATTAATCAAATGTCACTCAGATAACCAAACAAACATATAGCTGCCAGCATCCAATCAAATTTCAGCAGGTTATAATAATATCAAATCTAATTGGCTGATCTTTACAAAATTTAGATGCTTAGAAGGTGATTAAGCTGTGTATTAAATTTGATGAGAATTTGTCACAAGGTGGCGCTATAACATTTTCCCCCTAATACACCTGGAACCTTGCAGTTTTTTTTTATTTTTTAAAAATTGCTTACACACTAAAAGTGGTACTTGAGACCCACTCAGTGAACCGATTCACTCGTATACCTAATCTTCAGACTGCAAAACTGCAAGCACATTATCTGCTTTACACTCAGATTGCAATTGTAAAGCAAACTTTTTGAAAAGACACCACTCAAAACTAGCAGCTCTTGTTTCATTTGGGAAACACTGCCATTAAAATGGCACCCTTATTTGCAGATTACCTACACCCAATAATAAGTGAAAACACATACCTAATTTGTTCACTTAGAAAACTCAATGTTTTGAGAAATAATTTTTTACCTTGCATTTTTATTTATTTTGTTAATATATACTGAATGTGCATTCAAGTCAAGTCACCATTATTTCTATAGCATTTTATACAATACAGATTATTTCGAAGCAGCTTCACAACAGTAACAAATTCAAATTCTGCTGTAAAGCAGTTCTAACAATAGTGTCATTATACAGCTCATGTCAGTTCGGTGTTGATATGGTTCAGTTCAATAACTAAGGTTTATCAATTCAGAGTTCAATTCAGCTATAAAGCAGCTCTGGTGAAAACAGTGATCCAGCTCAGTGCAGTTCTCATCCAATAAAATCAATAATATTGCTGAATATTAAGTGTACCCAACTAAGCAAGCCAAAGACGATAGTGGCAAGAATCCCAACTCCATCGGTGACAGAAAATATCTTGGGAGAAACCAGGCTCAGCCAGGGGACTAGTTCTCCTTTGGCCAAATGAATCATAATGGTGTAATTATGATTCCAGGCTGCATCACAAATCAGATTGTGGATGTATATCATTCAGAATAATACATCCAGTTTCTTCTGCTTGAAGACTGTCCACCAGAGAGAGCCACAGGTTAAGAAATCCCTTTAGATCTCATAGATTAAAATCTTTGTAGTCATAAAATGCATAGAAATCCAATAGACTTCAATATAATCAGTTTGCAAAGATATCTGCAATTTCCAAAATGCTTATAGATCATTAAATGTTACTTTAATTTGTGTGTGTGTGTGTGTGTATGTGTGTATGTGTGTGTATATATATATATATATATATATATATATATATATATAGAAAACATTGGTTTAAAATAGAATGTATTGCTGTCCAATTAAAGCAAAAAGACAAATTTATTGTCTTTTTAATATAATACATTCTATAAAGAGACACTTAAAGACTAATACTGCATTTAAAAAGAGACATGGCCATTGCATCACTGCATTGTCCACACGAGTCGATAGGCTATATTTAAAATTTAGAATGGCTCTTTCCACACCCTTATAAATGAGCTTACACATTCTTTCCTGTCAAATGCTCAGTGTTTTCTATATGCACCCTAAAGCGGTCAATCAAGTCAAGTCACCTTTATTTATATAGTGCTTTTTACAATACAGATTGTTTCGAAGCAGCTTTACAGTGAAAACAGGAAAATTAGCCTATACAACAAAGTTTGTTTCAGCTGTACAGCAGCTCCAGAAGAAGATAGTGTCATTGTTTAGCTTGAGTCGGTTCAGTATTGATTTTGTTCTGTTGTAAAATTCAAATTTAGTCACATACGCCAGTGATCTATTGCAATGTTGACTTCCAAAATAAGGATGTAACAGTGTGTTTAGCTAAGATTTGGTGGGCCATGCACCCCATTTACATCAGATTAAAGAAAAATCTCACTGCTGCTCTGGTGAGGACATGCATGAATATAGTTATCTCCAGCCTTTTTCTCTGACCACCTAGTTTGGGAATGTGAAGATGGCAAGACTCATTCCCTCTCACTCCATCTCTTCTCATGCTGGTTTACAGATATACACATGCATGCTGTCATGTGCTAAACCCAGATTCCAGAGAAGGGGAAGGGGAAAGGGAGGGGAGAGAGAGAGAAAAAGAAGAGAGCGATGTGAAAGAGGGAGGGAGCAATGTCAACAGCTTTGATTCCAGCACAGTCAGCTGAAATCCAGGCTCTGGCGCAGTAGCACTCTGGTCGCTCTGGGTTGGAAGTATCATTTTAAACTGCAGATTCAACAACAGTTTCAAATAAAAGAAAAGGAGAAGCAGGTCTGAAAGGACTTGACGCACATTTAAAGGGCACTAGGAAACATTCTGGCTTACAGCGAGTGGGGCAAGGATGGTATATCTGAAAGGGCTGGTCTCTGAAGTGGGTGAGTACTTGCATCCTTCCATTCTGGTGCATTTAATGGCTAAAGACCTTTTTACAAGATCTTAAGTGCTTTAAAGGCATTATAAGAAGCAGGATTATATGAGGACTGTTAGATGTAAGCTGTCTGTCAAAAAGGAAAGCGTGCAGCTGTTTTCATGCTTGTGACAGCGCCATGACTGGCATATCCATATTTGTGCCGGGAAAGGTGGCATGTTGAGAATTCAAGAGTTATTAATTTTGATATAAAACTCTACTCCTGATTCATAATTTCTCCAGCATCTGATCATATATCACAGAGCAAAATAAAACCTGCTAATGACAGACAAAGTACTGATGTTGGGACATGCTGTCATCCACTGGTTTCTGACTTTGGGAGAATCTCCAAGCTTCTGTTATCTGAAGTCTGAACAGCTTGTCTGTTCCCTTGTGAGGGCGTTTGGTCAGTCGTACATTTTTGAGATGGTACGGATGGAGTTGAACACTCTCATCAGGAAAAGGCTATAACAAGCATATATCACAACCTTGAAATCAATTAAGTGCAGTCTCTCACAAAGATGCTCGTACTGCTCTTAATCATCAGCTACTAGCTTCGGCAGCAAACCTATCTGTTGTTTAAACATGTTGTTCTTGGCACAGCATGTTTACGGTTCACATGAGTGGAACCAAGTGACGTGGAACGAACTGTGAATGTAAGGACATTAAAGGGTCGTTAACGGCATTTTCTTTTTGTCTTATGTTTCTTGAGGTTTACCTATAATGTTATTAGGATTTTTACATCAAAACTATCATCTTTTACAAATTTTAGGCCACTTTAACCCCCTGATTTAAACACTCAATGTCTCCTTTAAGACTTCAATGTAAATGCCCACTGGTATGTTTGTATAACATCTTCGCATATGAAATAAGTATTACACGTGGAGCTCTTTTGAAAACTTGTACTACATTTAAAATGTTACAGCTGTCGATACTAACTAATTGTAAAAAGTGTTGATTATAGCATTCTATTTAGATATACTCCCGTTGCATTAAAGGTTGCAGTGCTCAGTGTTGTAGATGATCATGTCATGTCTATTAAACGCGCAATGCAATGATCTTGCCATTGCAACTCAATTTCTGCACTCTCACAAATAACATAGTGGAGACACAATGTAAATATTCATTGTATAGGAATTTTGGCGAGTGTGCAGAACTCAGTGAGCTTGCACTGCACTGAAGTAATTGACAGCTCCAGTGATTATAAAGAAAGTGTTCTTTGCTCTCTTTCTGTATATAATTTCTTCACAATTTAAATAAAAGATGATTTTTTTTTATGCTATACTAAGAGGAATGATGTGAAGTCACTAGCTTGATTTACTAAACACCAATAAACAATTTTCTGACAAAGAGAGTCTGACTTTCTTGAGTTTTGACATATCAAAGATTAGGTATTATAATTAACAACATGGTTACTTACATGTTGCAGCATTACTTTCAGGTCCGTATATTTTCCATAAAAGTTTTTTTTTTTTTCATAAAATGTTTTCCATAAAATGTTTACCACTTAAGATTATGACTTTGATACGAGACCTGACTAAAATATCTTGATACTAATATTGAACTAAGGCAAAAGCCTAAAACAACAGGACAAGTAATTGAATAATAGATGATAGAACATGGAACTTAAAATTCTTTTTTTAATTATTATTGTAACATGATGAGATGTTTGCAACATTAATAAAAGGATCAAGACAAAAATGAAAGTTATTACTGCCCTCAACTGCATCAAACTCTGATGGTGAAAAAAGTTAACATATTGCAAAATAAATCACTCTCATTTGATTTAAGAGTGTGAGCATCATGCATAGCTTAATTATCACATTCATGAACCTGTCGTTTAGGGGTGAGCGATTACACCAAAATCTTATTTCACGATAACATGTATCTCAATATAGTTTTTTTTTATTTTGTTTTTTATATTAAAAATAAGAACAAAAATACAAACAATAGGACAATTACAATATAAGTAATATAACAATAAAATAAAAAGTGCATTAATTTTCAGTGTAGCATGTAGGTAAGAAATATTACAGGTTTATTCAATCAAGAACAGTGAGTTTTCTTTTGTTGTTTGATTAAAATTAATGCAGCGGCAGGTATATTAGGCTGCTGTCACTTTAAGACCTAATGCATGTACTGATACACACAATTTTCTCTTTAAGTGAATGTAAACCAATTAAGGGTTAGTTCACCCAAAAATGAAAATTGTCATTAATTACTCATTAATCATGTTGTTCCACACCCGTAAGACCTTCGTTCACCTTCAGAACACAAATTAAGATATTTTTGATGAAATCCGATGGCTCAGTGAGGCCTCCATTGATAGCAAGACAATTAACGCTTTCAATGCCCAGAAAGCTACTAAAGACGTATTTAAAACTGTTCATGTGATTACAGTGGTTCAACCTTAATGTTATGAAGCGACGAGAATACTTATTTAGTGATGGGCAATTTTAAAACACTGCTTCATGAAGCTTCAAAGCTTTACAAATCTTTTGTTTCGAATCAGTGGTTCGGAGCGCGTATCAAACTGCCAAAGTCACGTGATTTCAGTAAACAAGGCTTCGTTATGTCATAAGTGTTTCAAAATTTCAATGGTTCGCCACTGGGGGGCGTGACTTTGACAGTTTGATACGCGTTCCGAATGCAGGCCTCACTGAGCCATCGGATTTTATGAAAAATATCTTAATTTGTGTTCCGAAGATGAACAAAGGTCTTACAGGTGTGGAATGATATGAGGATGAGTAATTAATGACAGAATTTTTGGGTGAACTAACACTTTAAGACAGTACTGACTGTGTTTATGTGAATACTCGCCAATGCAGGCATTTTGACTTTCTGTCTTTATTCTGTTCAGTCACAAGAAGCTTGAAAGAGAACTGAAGTCTGGATTGCAAATCATCACATTCTGTGGCGGCTTTGTGCCACTTCGTGCGCACTACTTGCCTTAATGTTTTTACAGAATTGAAAGTGTGCCATCAATGGGATTTGGACTAAATATAGAAAACAGATTGATGTCCACACACTACAGGATGCTCAGGAATTTGATGTGGGGCACTGTGTGATCAGGTTTCTCTCATAACCACAGTGATATATGGGAAATGCCCTGTAAAGTCTAATGGAATGTTAAACATCTAACAACTAACCAGTGACTCTGGGTATAAATAGTGTCCAGTTCATATCAGTCATTGATCTATTTGTAGGAGTCTCACCAATAGTAATGTCTGCTTGGGAAAAAGTGGCTCATTAGTACTACATGCTTGAGAGTGTCCTGAATTCCACCTCATGCCCGTGTACTGTTTCTAGCAGGCTGACTTTATAAACAGCTTGTTTATTGCAAGGCTTTGAAGGACAGATACCTTTGGGGAAACCTGGAGTGTGGAACTCTAAAGATCTGGAAAAGTGTTCTGGATAGTATTAGAAGACTTGAGGGAATGATTAAGTCAGGTTGATTAATTTACACCTCAGGTTTTAGTTGGCAACTTTTCACTTCTAAATTTGTTTTTTATGTAAAAATGCTTGGAATATAATTCTCTCTTTTAACCAAGAGTATGTTTTGAATTAATTGCACAGCTCAAAATATTAGGAATTTTATATTTTTACTATGGAAGACAACCAGGTAAAGAAAAGTGTGTACCGTAATTATTAGTCAAGTCAAGTCCCATTTATTTAAATTGCAATTCAAATGTCAGTTTCAAAGAAACCCCGTGAGAAAAAAAGACATTGTATGCAATGCTTAATAGTCTATCAACACATTCTCTTTAACCAGAACTATTGTTACAGTCACGACCAAAAACAAAAACAGCATTCAATCTTTGTCACTCTCTCTCAACCCCCTCAGTTAAAATGAAATGAAACTTATTAGGGATGCACCGATGTATCGACCGATTTTTGCTCAATTTACGACCATCGGCTGTAGCAGGAAAAAGGCTGATATAACAAACCGATGGTTTATAAATTAACTGCGTGAAGGCACTGAACTGTATAATGACTGTTGCGTAATCCTTGGCTGCTGTCTGCGCTTTAATGCTAATCAAATAACAAAAGATCGCACACTATTCTTGAATAAATAACTTCTGTAACTTTCATAAGTGTAGCGGACCCCATCCGAATGATGACCAAACCTTTACTGATGTTTTATTAATTTTATTGCATCCGTTTTCACTCCAAACAAATCACTACAAAAGCTAAACATTACAGAGTGTGCGAGAGAGAGAGAGAGAGAGAGAGAGAGAGAGAGAGAGAGAGAGTCTCTCTCTCTCTCTCTCTCTCTCTCTCTCTCTCTGTCTCTCTCTCTCTGTCTCTCTCTCTCTCTCTCTGTCTCTCTCTCTCTCTGTGTGTCTCTCTCTCTCTCTCTCTCTCTCTCTCTGCTTAATAAACAGACAAACTTTAAATCTGCAAAATATTAATATCTCATACATATTTAAACTTTAAAAAGAGCCTTGGGAGAAACCCGGGGGCCAGTTCTCTTCTGGCATTAAGCAAATTCCTTCATGCATCATGTGTTTTTGTGTAAACACGGCATTACTTTGCAGGTTTGTGTTAAAAGTGGAGACCACTGTGTTTGGTATTTTACTCCTTCAGACAGTGAAGCTTGGATGAATTTCCTACTTAAATGTAAATCCATCACATCCTTGACCTCTGACCTCTATAATGCCCTCTGAAGTCTTCGTTAAAAGGAGAGAAACATGACAGCTGCATTGTAAACTGCACTGTCAAACTGACTTATTGAAATTTGTAGTCTTCTGTTTTAATCGTAAGGATTCTTGTTAAAGTGAATGAGTTCACAGTGACCAGAAGCAGATGTGGACATGGTTTGAATTTATGAGAGAGAATGAATGAAACAGGGTTTATCAACATTCTTTGCGGATCCTTGCTTTCTAGTAGTTTAGCAGAATTGTTTAAAATTTCAGAAAGGCACAATTTGAAGCTCTATTAGCAAATGGCCAGTTGTTTGTTGGGTTGTCATCTGTGAGAAAAAAAAAAAAAAAAGGTTATAATTCTATAAATTGAATTAAAATGTCTATTTTACCCGATAAATTTGTCTTTATGCTTATTACACCGGATAACAACATGATTAACATTACTCAGTCCAAAGAGCCGAGTCCGACCCATTTCAATTCCACAACAATGATGTAAATTTGAATGTAATCCGGAGCTTTGAGATGTTTGCCATGATTTATTTAGCTGCCAGTGTATTGAATACAGAATCTGCATCTAAAGCTGCATATCACAAAAAGATGCATTGACACTCTGTTTAATGCAGCATAGAGGTGGCAAAATACATGCACACAACATTTACAATTATAAAACTATGAAATTATAAAAAATATTTTGCTGTCATTAACAACATTTAAGGGACCATTCACAAAGCAGGCAACTGTTTTGGCTATGTGTAACAGCTTAGAATAGATTTTTACTGTGACATATTTGAATGCTTATGTAGTCTTTCTCTTATCTTACGAGAGGAGAGAGAGGAAGTGATTTGGGGAGAATAGGACGGGTTGGGTTTGACCATCATCTCTGTTGCACGTAGGCACTTAAAGGTCCTCCTTTATAGATGTGATATACTTTGCCTATAAAAACTCATATCATGCCACTGGTTAAAGACCTTTCTATAACTCAAACAGTAGATTATGGTGCTGAATACCTTCAATGCAATATAAGTCATGTATGCATTTGGCAGAAGGTTTTATACAAAGTGACATGTACATGAGTTTTTCATTGGCTTGACATATGGTCATCTATCAGTTTTGAATATAATCTACATAACTACAGTGTTTAGTTTTAGTAAGGTGCTTTTGTGCACACGTTATACTAAAATGTCTCTGTGTATGCATGACAGGCATGTGATTCTGTGAGTCAAAGCAGATGAGATAAATCAACCCATGTTTGCATGCAGTCAGCCAGTACTTTAGCCTTGTTATTTATGTAATGCCCTCTGTTCTTCCATATTCAACTCCCCTCTGCACGCACACATGTACACACATGCCCAAAGACACACGCATTTTACACACGACAGCAGTCAATGACCTGTATGCTGTATTGACCATTGTCCCTTTATGGTCCCATTGTCCCAGATGCCAACTATGAGGCAGCAAAGAAAACATGTTGGTCACATTCTTAATAAGTGTTGCTCCAATTATTACACTGTGCTGCTTTCTTAATATCTGCTGTAATGTATTTGATACAGTTTAAGAGGGATTTTTAACATGCTTTTTCACATGGTAACATGGTTAATTAACCATGCTCATGCCATCTTAAAGCATTCACTTTAATGGAAATCAATGCATTATATTTCAAGTTTAATTCACTACTTCTTCTTTGCAATGATCATGTTTTGAAGTGAGCTGCAGTGCCATCTAAGTTATAAAGTGACATTTAATCAAGTGATGTAGAGAACATTTGAACAACAAAAACCACAACCTCTTAAAATCTCTTTCAGTGTGTCCAAATACAGAATCATTCCAAACAGAATTGCTTTCTGTTTGAAATTTTACAGACTTTAACCAAAACAGCAGAGAAGGCCTAAGTATTTATTGCAGTTGAAGTGTCAGTGCTAAAAGATGTAAAACATCTTTCACTTGAGTGCAGTGAAGGGACTCTGCTTGCTATGAATACTATGCTTGCCAGCAGAGGATGTGTCAATGTATAATAACAAAGGGTAGAAAAACAAGATTGGTGTACAAAATAAAGAAGATGGGGAGAAGACAACAATACAGATTTTTGTAGTTTCTCAGTTAAAGGCAGGGTAGATGATTTGCTTCCAAAACAATATTTTTGTTAAGCTGGTTGAAATTCTCTGAAATGCGTAGGACCATAATGTTCATCCAATCCCTTGGTCAGAGGGTTACAGTTCCTTCTGAACAAAAACAATGAGCTTATGCCGCCATAACTACCATAATCTAGAAGAGATGTAAACCCGTGATGTTATGCTCTGGGTGGTTTGTGACTTCAATTTATGCATTTCAATGGCAACACTATCAACGCCGAAATGAATCTGCAGCAGTCAGGATGTACAGGTCAGAGCTGTTTACGTTTATATTTATTGTAATGTTATGTGCTTTGAGAGGTAGTTTAACACTGTCTCTTGTGACGATTTGTTTGCTCACTGTTGTACATGTTCATGTGTTTTGGAGGAGGCGTGGCTTTGGAGACGCTCCGAAGGGAGTGTGGGATCTTATGCTTTCAAGGCTAGCTTGCTATTGCTAGCCTCTCTACGAAAATTACCTACCCTACCTTTAATATTAAGTCATAAAAGCTACATGCATAATAATTATGAATGATTTTTTTTTTTTTTTAATAATTTGTTTAAATTTAAAATCGTTTTAAACGTACAATTGTACTCTCTCTTGTACAACTCGAAACAGATTAGCATGACTCTTCCCATGATGAACACTGGCTGTCAAGTTAATTGGCCATTTTGTTTTAATTAAAACAATGTAAAAACAATGACATCTCTATATAGGTGCAGAAAGTTGATACACCCACAGACACAAATTATACAAGAGCACTGCAAAATGCATTGAAAAGTGTAATCATCAGTTTCCATTGAAGTAATACTGAAGTGGACTGGGCCCCTCGAGTCATGAGAGGACCAGAGATGAACTTGATTGTGAGATTCTGGGCAGGAAGTGTGATTTACTTATCACACCATCCTCCACATTGGCGGACATGTAAGAATGCATAATCGCCAAGCTACTCCGTCCATAACACTCATGCTGAAGGTCAAAATTAATATACAGATAAACAGACACAGTACATTCACACTGCTGTATAAATAATAAACAAAGTGAACCTTTTCAGTTTAAGAAAAGTTCAGTGCAGTGAACATCACACAGCTGTTTTTAAATGTATACACATAGAAGTTAAGTGTTGAATTTATTTAGTTATAAGTTCAGTTTTAGTTATTGAATTTAGCTATAGTACACTTTTTTTTTTACTTGAAGTAGGCTATGTCCTGATGCTATTGTACTATATTGCTTTACTCAAAAGTAAGAAAACAAAGTACATACTTTTAAAGCGTAGTATGTGAATTGGCCCAGTTATCTTGTTTGTACTTAATTTAAAAACTGATCCTCATTTTTTACTCCCATAACATAATACATTTATTCCATTTGAGCTTTGTTTGTTGCTGTTCTATTTTTTTCTCAGACACTGGGAGCGAGTGCTATGTTGGCTTTGAAGATCAGATGGGGGCCCTCAGGAACAACAGGGCAATCTCTGATATTATTGCTAAAAACCGGGAAAGAGAGAGCGCGATAGAAAGAAAATGAATAGATTCCATTTGGCCACTGTGACAGAGGCGGTTTGGAATGCCAAAGATTCCTCGGAGTTCCCTTGGGTTTATTGTAAGAACATTATGGAATGAATTCTGGGGGAAACGCGCGGGGGAGAGAAGTGTATTTGCATTACATAAGGCCCAGGCTGTGTTATAGAGAGAACAAACAATTATGAGTTGGAAAAATGAGGATTATGTGACGATAGAGAGGTGTCTGCATGTGTATGTAACAGCAGCAGAAGGAAACAGTTTAACATTGTGCAAAACATATCATCACAATGTTGTTTTTGGTACATTGCTATGTGGTTGCTGTAGTGTATTCTGGTTGATTGTTTACTGGCTCTAATCAAAAGATCCATAATCGAATGTCTCTATGCCATTTTTGTCCCTCGATATAGCTGAGGTATAGCTACGTATTTTTCCCTGGCTCCCTAAATTCGGCTGTTAAGTCCGGGTCCAAACGCTCTATCTCATACCACAAGAAAACAACCAACAGTGCTAATATACACACATGATGTGGTTTAATACCACCAAAAAATTATAATCATAACCTTTATCTCCATACCAAAATCCCAGATGGCCAGACAGTGATTCATCTTATAAATCGTTAAAATATTAATGTCTGTGACGCTGTGAGCATGGAGACTGTTGTGTAGACTGTAAGTATTTTAAATGTTTAACTTTTTAAAAAGTTAAATGTTTATTATGAATAAATAGCGCTCATAAACGGCCGTCAAGATGACATTCTCAAGTGAAACGAGCCGGGGCTTGGACCCAGAAACGGCATTCCTTAAGTCATGCGGATAGGGACTGGGATGTTTCCTTCCATAGGTTCACTTAGTTGGTCTTACCCAATGCAACATCTTTTGCTTTTTAGCCACAAGCCCTTTGAGGCGGGCGGCCATCAAAACAAATACTTGACTGATCTGATTTACACCGCTGTCTCGTGTGTTCAACATAAATCTTCAGTCCCTTTACAGGACAAAGCCTGTGAAGTCTCTCATCCTCCTACTACTTAAAAGTTGAGGAGAAATCAACTGCAGCACCAGCTGCAACAACTTGAGAGCAGCGTGCGAGTTCGAACACTCGGGAGGTCGTGAGCCATTGCACACGATACAAGTCAGTTAACCTGATAATCGTGTCAAGGCAGCTGGGACACGGCACGGCTGTACTGCATGGCGAGCCGGCGACAATCGCGTGAGCTTTTGCGCCAAACATGGAGACTGGAGCTTTCATTGTTGTTGCTATAGGTTTAGATAGAAAAAAGAAAGAAAATTAAAAGGATGAGTGTGAAAATGATTTGGTGGAAAGCAGAGAACAGCACATTCATTCCCTTCAACAAAAACAACTAGAAAGTGTATTGTGTGTTTGTGTGTGTCAATTTATGCGCACGCTGTAGGGTTGCAGCCACTGGGCTATAATAATATTCATAGATCTAGCATATGACGTGGTTGTGTGTGATTTGGCAATATGGGGCAACCTATACACTGGTCAGAATATGAAAAAAATCGCCTACATGCTCGTACGGCAGCAAAAATCGTACCATATACACAATGAATTGGGCTACTTTCAAGTTGTTGCCATGTTTAAAAACGTACAAATTCAATGGAGAATTCAGCCACCTGATGCAGAAAACTTAATTGGGCAGTTTTTGGGCTACTTTTGACTGGCCATTGGGCTACTTTTGTTGAACACACCTTGAATGCACTCTCAACCCTGTGTGTACACTCTGCTTTAAAGACATGCTCTATCTTAGTTCACAAAAAGACTTACTGAACCAAGAGCGAAATCCATACAGGATGCACTCACCGACAAGGCCTGCAAATTACAAATACATTTTAGGGATGTTAAGGCCATCAACTAACTTTACAGTCAGAAATCTCTAAGGAGCTGACTTCACGGCATAAACGGAGGCCCTGTGAAGCCATCCAGGACCACAGATAAGTCCCAGGAAGGAACACAAATGGGACAGAAAGTTCTCATAAATCCTTAAGTAGAGCAATAGCTGAAGCAAATGCACACCACTTGAGGTGCAAGTTAAAGAAAAGTTCTCAACCATCTCGTCCCACACATAATATGGAAGACAAGTGAATCTCTCCCTAAATAAACACCCTCAACATGAATGTGTTCACTTTAAGAGACGCCAAGCCACATCTACTTTCGCAGAGAAACGTTCTTGTTAGGAACTCCAGCACTGGTCCAAACTGCGATTTATACTGCATCAGGACACAAACAGATTCCACTTGAGAACATACAGCCTCCTAGTTGAGGGAGCCCTCGCATTCAAAATGGTCTCCTTCACTCCAGGTGAGAGCCCAAAGTCCACTAAAGAGCCTCATTCACAGGCCACACCCAGTTTCCACGTATTCGAACTAGGATGACATTCTTCGACCTAAATATTTTAATTTTACTGCCTCCACAACAACACTTACAGAATAAACATGAATGAACATCTGAAGGTATGTTGAAAGATACAGTACAACTTACTGAAGTGTATTATATTTCTTGTGTAATTGCTCAATCAGTGTTTCAAAGGCAGAAAGACGTCAGTAAAACAGCTTGTAAACACTGTGCCACGCAGCATTTACCTCAGGCGTGTCCACAGCTTGTTAGTTTGCCAGAGAAATTAAATCTTTCACTAAATATGTACTATATTAGCCTATTCATTATATTTTACTTAACTTGTAAGTGATGTCTTGATTATTTAATGTATGTTAAAATAAATCTGTCATGAAAATGACAGCCACTATGTAAATGATTATATTTCAACAACAAATTGAAGTAAAAAGACCATTTTATAATTAGATTTAGTTTAGGCAGTTTTTGCATTAACTTAATGTACAGTTTACAAGTTTGCATACAATTTGTTATTTGAGTGTTTATATTATTATTATTATTATTATTATTATATCTAAAAATAAATAGCAACTGAATTTAGGCTAATAGTTTGGGCTCTGAACCTTTATTATTATAGTAATGTGCAAGTAAGGGCAAAACCGAGGTACGAACCGAACCGTCAGTTTTGTGTATTCTTACACCCCTAGTAGGAATATATTGTTTCTCTGGTAACACTTTACGTAAGGCCTTTATGTATAATGCATTATAAAGATATTCATGTATGTTATATTCATGTATGATATAATGTATGATATAATGCATTATATCTTTTCATAAATAACTAACTAAAGTTAAAATGCATTAGAATATTTGCAGATTCATTGTTACATCTGAAACTGGTTGTTTTAATGTATTACACTTTCTAAAGGCTTAACATGAGTATTGTAATGTATTATAAGTGGTTACAATTATTCATGAGACCATGTATTATAAGGTGCATTACAAGTCATAATTAATGCAATAAAAATACTTTTATAATGCATATACATAATGGCTTTAAGTAAAGTGTTACCATTTCTCTTATTGGTATGTTGTTGAAGAAAAGTTGAAAAAGGAAAGGGAAAAAATCTGCCTGACACAGATGCTGCTGATCACACAAGCAAGAAAAAAAATGCGCAGTGTGAGAGGGAAATGCTCCTCCCTCTCTCCTCCACTGACCTACTTCCAGCAGCACACAGGATGATGTTGATGTAGTCATGAGCTGAATGAGAAATGGCAACAGCCAACAGTCCCCCCCCCATTTCTGTCTGACTTCTTCCCTGTCTCTCTTTTATACACCACTGCTCAAACAGTTTACCCAGCATGCCCTACCCTGTGGCTTAAATGCATAAGAGACAGCATAAACATTATGTGACTGCTGATGGTATAAGGAGGAGGAGACCGACTACTTGCTGAAAAAATGAATGGGAAAAAAGCTGGAGAAATGGAAGTCCTGTCTGTCACCTTTTTTCTTTTGTCCTTATACTAGTGAGCTGCCTTTCTACTGCATATGTAGGCAGCTTCCTTCAAAGGCAGCATTTCAAGTGTAATTAAACCTCATAATGTAACTGATTTAGAATGTTTGTTTTTCTCGCTTCAGAACTATCCTTCCTCACCATCTTCACAAGAATCTGAGACTTGACATCACACTAAATTATTAAAGTTAGATCCTAAATTTATCTCTGTGTTAAAGTTAAAAGTAGTGTTTGTGTTATGTATTCAGAATGTTATTAAGGGTTCATATCCTAAAAGTACATTGGCAGTAACACTCTATTAGATGTTGAACATGTTTAGAGACAGATGTCGAGAAACAATATTCAGATTCTGCTTCCTTTAAAATATGCAGATAAAAGCCTTCATAAAGAATTTACTGCTGTTTATTTGAGAGCTGTGCAAGAAAACTGCATGAAGGCTTTGAATTTATGTAGAAGCTATATAGAAATAACTGTATATGGTTATGCGGTAATGTGAATGTCATATTAGAACTCATGATATATTAATGCGCTTTAGGGGAGCTTGATATATATATTCCTCAGGGATGGGTATCATAAGGAATTTAATGATTTTGGTTCTGATTTTACTTAAAAGTTCTGGTTTCTTAATGATTCCCTTAACAATATTTTTTAAGGTTCAGTCTGATTTGTCTAGTTCATTAAAAAGAACCATCTCAGATTTTTATAATAATCATAACAATAATAATGATTTATTATTTTATAAATATTTATGATTATAAATATTTATTATTATTTTATAAATGATATATAAATAAATGCTGGTTATATTTGTTTATTGTATGTAACCAGTGACAATCCAGAAGATGAGATTTTAATTGTTTCATTTGTATTATTTAGTGGCAACTAGGTCTGGGACAATACATCGATTCTCGATTCAGAAAAACAAAGAATCTGGAGCGATTCTGATATTTTTCGATGTATCACGATCCTCTCTCGAATCGATTCTGAGCTTAGTTTTTAACAGCAGATGGCATTACGTACACCCGTACTCTGCTTGCTTCCAGTTCCTTTACACTTAAACCTAAAATAATCATTCATAAAGTTAGAAAAGGTTGAAGCGAATTACAAGGGTGTTCACATTGGCTGTGTTTACATTAATCTTGCGTCATAAAAGCATTCTGAGCTGAGGTGCAAGTATATTTAACCATGTACCTGACTCAGCCAAACGCACAAGCGATCTCCAGCACTCTTCTTCGTGAGCATTTGAGTTTGCAGCAGTGCTGCCAATTTAGCGATTTTGTCGCTAGATTTAACGACTTCCTCGCCCCTTTTGAGACTTTTTTTTTTTCAAAAGCCTAGCGACAAATCAAGCAACTTCTTGGACAAACCTTATCTAGATTCTGTGACTCCCACTGATCTATATTTATATTAATATAGATCAGTGGACTTGCCAGTATGCTAGCATCTAGCAACATTTAACGACCAGTTATAGCTACTTTCAACTGAAAGCAATTGGCAACACTGGAGTGCAGTTAAAAACTAGCCTAGAGTGGCATCTTCTGGTAAAACTAATCTCAGAATCAATTAGAGAGAGAAAATACCAGAATCGATGCAAAAATCATTGTATCGCGAATTGAGAATTTATGTATTGTCCCAGCCCTCATGGCAACTAGTCATTCTTTTAAGTCCTCTCTCATCACATTCAAGCTACAATCTTAACTAAAACACAAACAAAAAACATACAGTATATACATTTTTTCATATTGAATTATTTTGCTGTGTTACTTTAGGTGCAAAGTAGGAAACACTATCTGAGTAGTAGTATACATATTAATAGTATATAGTGTTCTGTCTGCATCAGCCTGCTTTGGTTTACATGGTTTTAGCCAATTTGGCCTAGTCTACATGGTTGATCAGCTCAAGCTGGCCTGGTTTCAACCTGGCAGATCATCTTGGACCAAAAATACAGCTACCATATTATGTCATACAATGTTGGTTTTTGCAGCAGGGCTTGCACTTGCACTTGCACTTGTCATCTAGGGTTTGAGAAATAATCTGAAATAAACGAGGTTGACACTTTTATTTCCTTGCCACAATTTTTTGGTAAGCTTAATGGAAACCACTACCATTCTGAATATGGTGGACATACTTGTGAGAACAGTGAGTCTAAGAACGCTGGGCTTGTTTCCCTCTTGTGTTTTCTCCGTTCCGGTGAGTGTGATGGGTACGGCCGCCTCTTATGGCAATTACTCATGCCCTCCCTTGCCTTCCTTCTCTTTTGCCATTGGTGATCATTGTAGCCTAGAAACAGAGAGGTCTTTGTAGCGCCCTGGGGGTTATGCCAGCACATCCAGAGAGGTGCCAGGAGGTTCCATTCACTGTGCCCACACGGACCGAAGAAGCGTTGGAGAGGGATGAGGGTTGTTGCTTTTCAGAGTCCAAGCTCCTTCATGGCCACTCCACACAGCTGAAGGGTTTCAGTCTCTAGAATAACAGTCTCTGTCTTTCATTGATGTTCCCATTCTGATGTTGAGCAATTAAAGCTGTTGGACTGCTGTGAAACTGCTTTAGATTCAACATCAGTGAGGTACATCAATGCAGGGAAGACCATATCGGGCAGTATGGAGGGCTTTCTCAACTCTCAACATGACGCTTTAACCTTGCTTGTTGTTTTTGGGTTCCTTTTCTGTGGTTGAACACTGAACACATTTATTCAGTTTCTTGATGTTTGTCTTAATGTTTTTCAATTCATTTGTGGCCTAATGGTTACCTTGTCACCTTGTGTGGTCCTTATTAAATTCTGATTGCCTCTTTCTTTCTCTTTCAGATCATGCCCCCTAGATAGCAGACTCTTTGCCTCTCTGGTTGTCGGCTCCTCCTGATTGGAGAGGATGCCTCCCCGGAAGCGCACACGGCCCGCCCTGGGCTTCCTGTGCTGCTTCAGCAGCAGTGAACCCCCTGAGATCAACCTGAAAGACAGTGTTCCCCTGCAGCTGCTGGAGTTCAGTGCCCCCATGCCCCCAGAGGAAGAACTGCATGCCCGCTTCTCTGAATTGGTGGTTAGTATCTGCTGGCTAGTGTGGTGGTCATGGTTTATACCTTGAAATCTGTTTAATGTACTTCTAGATTCATTCAGGGAATCCATAATGTAACACATAAGTGGAAAATTTGAGAGGCTAACAAGGCGCAATCTGTCTCAGTGACTTTGCATAGTTTCCTAAAATTTATGATCAGCTTTTTGTACTACAAGTGTTCCAAGCTGATGTTAGAAATTGGATGCTGACTTGCATTATCGAGGTTCAGGCAATCATACTAGTTCAGTGAAGCAAATTCAATACTGATCTCCACTGCTGCCAAACAGCAGTGGTTTGGAGCATCTTGAATAATACAGTTTGACGAAGTAGGGCATGTAATCTTTAAATGACTTAAATATCCAGTTAAAGGGATAGTTCACCCTAAAATGAAAATTGAGTTATAAATGACTTACTCTGGTGTTGTTCTACTGCTCTTCTTTCTTTTATGGACCACAAAAGGAGAATAATAAAAAAAAATGTCCCCCTCGTGCTTGTCCATATAATGGCAGTTTATAGTGACCAACATCAAGCTTTTTAAAAAAAGACGCAAAAGTATCAGTAAATGGGTGAGTAAATGATGACTTAATTTTCAATTTAGGGTGAACTATCCCTTTAAGAGAACTTTTTGCGAGTTGTGAGAATAATTAATTTTCTTTTTCTGTCTGTCTCTCTTTTTCTGTCTGGCTCTTTTTCTGTCTTTCTCCACCCTGTATTTGAGCTAAAAACAGACTGTGGAAAGGAAAAATGAATAAATAAAGCAGCTCATCATTTGGAGTGAAAACATGCCCAACATATGGGAGCTGTTAGGTAAATCACAGCAGCCTTGTGCTTGATACAGAAGGAAAAAAATATATATAATAAAATGGGTTTAACTGAAAAAAGCAGACTGCTGCCATGCACCATTCTTTCACTATAGATTAGCCCTATTTATTTAAACAAAGAAACAAACTGGCCCTTGTTACTGCTCTGCCAAACATTTAAATGACTGCACTGCATATGGAGCAAGATTGTCCATTTTCTGCAAACACCAAACAAATACCCGAGTGACAATGTTTTCCATATATGAGAAATATGTCAAAACATGCACTTGTTACAGTAATATGATAAATATTCTCTCACAGGAAGCTGGAAGAAACCTGACAGAACTAGGTCACTGTTGACAGGATTAACAGTTTTTTGGAATATGATATGAGTTTGAAACTTGCAAACAGAGGCCACGTTCCCCACTCTGTGATGAAGACACAGACGTGCACAGATGAGAATGTATTTGGGCTTATATTTAATATATAAACCTGTAGAGTTGCAGATTGGTGGTAATATAAATAGGCAGCGGCTATTTACACTGAGTGTAAATAGTAGTTAGATGCTATTTACACTTAGTTCAAATAGTGGTAGATACTGTTTGCATCTCAGTGTAATGAAGCCCTCCTCTACACCTACACCTAACCCTACCCGCTAAACACTTTATTTCCACTACTAAATAACCCTTAGGCACTTCATATCCACTTTTCGAAAACTCTGGTTCTGCTCTTGTTATCAGCAGGATTTCTTTAGTAATTTTGTCTGGCTCAATCAGACAATGGTGGGCGGAGTTTATTTTAAAGTTACTTTTTGAATTTACATCATCATTTCAGATGATCCTTCTATATAATTTAATTACTGACAAAAAAACTCTCCCAGCCTATAACATAGTAATTAAGCTGCAACATGAAACGTTTGCCTCTTTATCGCCATCTCTGTTTAAAACATAAAATTGCAAGTTGCTTGCAAAGTAATATATATATATATATATTTTTTTTTTTTTTTTACATGGATTGTGCTTCGACACTGCTCCTCTGTGCAATGAATGTGTGATCACCACATCAGAGCGGATCTGTCATTGTACAACAGCATATTAAGTAGTACAACGTACTACTAGGTAACATATCTGGTTTTTTTTGTTTGTTTGTTTTTTGCAAATCAGCTAGCTACCTACTGAGCCACTGAAATGTCTCAAAAAAGCATTTCTGCATGAGTATTCAAACCCTTCGGATCTAGGAGTTGTCGCCACCTCTCAAAAGCCATGCCGATATTTACTGTATTCTCATTTTAGCATGAGCTCTGTCGCATTCCCTTTTTGACTACATGCTCTTCGCAGTTTGAGGTTTCTTGGTTTTGTCAACAGGTTATTCCCCAGATGTCAGCGATAATTGCCTTTCTAGATTAAAAGCAGCCATCATGATGATAAGTTTTAAATTCTAAGCAACTTCCTCCTCAGCATACACCATATAGTAGCCAGGTCTTCTTCTTTCTCTTTACGGACATGTCGTGATGAAATAACCTAAAGATAAATAACCTCAAACTGACATTTCCTGTGAAATCGGACTTGACATTTGCTGCAGAATCAGCTTTGGTCAATTCAATCAGTCATTGTCTCTGACTGCACGCATGCCTGTAGATGTGTAAGCAACCCTTCCATGCAGATATGAGCTGTAAATGAGACTGGAGTAATTAGCTCCTTCTGATTGATTGTTTCATGATGGTGATAGATCATATGACGGGGTTGAGTGGATGCAATCAATCAGCAACTCGTGCAACACAAAACCTCACATCAGTTTGCAGTTGTTCAATTTTTTTTTTTATCTTGAGACGTGGCTGTGTGCGTTCAGATGTATCACAAATGTGATAATCATAAATTTAGTTTTACTCTCCAGTTAAATGCCTCACACATTTGGATACAGCGGCCTCTTTGCAAAAACATGGAATTTATCAGAAAGTTGTATGTTGTGGTTATATCTTGTATTTGTTTGTGTGTGGGTTCTGTCTTTGGCACATTGACTTGTGTTTGAGTGTTCTGTGCTTGTGTTTGTGTGTGTTTATTCACTCATGTATAGGGCTGGGTATTGTTCAAAAATTTTCGATATTGATACCGATACCTTGACTTCGATACCGATTCCTGGACGATACCTTTTTCGATACAAATTTTATAAAATCTGTTTTAACAAGATTACATTACCCTTAAAAAAATCTTTGTAAAAGAGTGACACACATTCGTTGCATCTTGCCGTGAAATGAGAGTTCTATTTCTTTATTAAAATCAACACATTAATGATTTATCACTCATCCACCCGCAATTAATTGGAATGTTATTTTTTTATTACTTGGCCCGACCCGCGGATTATATATATGTATGTGTAGTTGCAAGAAAAAGTATGTGAACCACTTGCAGAATCTGTGAAAATGTGCACAATTTTAACAAGATAAGAGAGATCATACAAAATGCATGTTATTTTTTATTTAGTACTGTCCTGAGTAAGATATTTTACATAAAAGATGTTTACATATAATCCATAAGACAAAAAACTAGCAGAATTTATTAAAATGACCCAGTTCAAAAGTTTGTGAACCATTGATTCTTAATACTGTGTGTGGTTACTTGGATGATATACGACTGTTTTATTTTGTTGTTGTTGTTGTTGTGTGATGGTTGTTCATGAGTCCCTTGTTTATTCTGAGCAGTTTGGGACCTGAAACTCCAGGTCCCAAAAATTCTTCAGTTTTCCACCATCTTTTGCATATATGAACCCTTTACAGCAGTGACTGAATGATTTTGAGATCCATCTTTTCACATAGAGGACAACTGAGGGACTCAGTTTAAACAACTATTAAAAAAGTTTCAAACATTCACTGATGCTTCAGAAGAAAACACGATGCATTAAGAGTCAGGGGGTGAAAACTTTTGAACAGGATGAAGAGGTCCAAATTTTTCTTATTTCGGTTAAATATCATGTTTTTCATTTAGTACTGCCCTTCGGAAGCAACAGAAGATACTTGCATGTTTCCTGGAAGACCAATTAAATACAAATTACCTTGATCTTCAAATTCCAAATGTTTTAACCCTCCATCTATTAATGCATCATGTTCAGGACCTGGATATTTTTTTCTGAAGAACAGAGCTCAGTTTAACTGCTCAGGACAAACATGGGACTCATGAACAACCATCACACAACAAAAAAACAGCCGTAGATCATCCAGGTAACCACACACAGTATTAAGAATCAATGGTTCACATACTTATGAATGGGGTTATTTTAATAAATTCAGCTATTTTTTTTGTCTTGTGGATTATATGTAAACATCTTTTATGTAAAATATCTTACTCAGGACAGTACTAAATAAAAAATAACATGCATTTTGTATCATCTCCCTTATTTTGTTAAAATTATTAACATTTTCACAGATTCTGCAAATGGTTCACATACTTTTTCTTGCAACTTTTATTTATTATATTATATTATATTATATTATATTATATTATATATGCTTTTTCAGGAGACAACCACTTGAAGCTTGCACACAGTGGCAGTATCAGGAGGACGCTGATACCCCTTTTCCACCAGAATTATTCACCTTCTGGAGCCAGAGCCTGTGCTCGTACAAGCGAACTAGAGCCCGTCACGAACCGGTTGCATTTCCGTAGACTTGAGAAACAAATGCTGATGTAACGCTGCTGTGTGTTGTACTTGCCTATAACACGTCTAAAAAACAATGCGCGTCCCGCTGTTTGTGCAGGCAGTGCGGCACTTCTGTTTTGCTGTTCACAGTATCTGAAGTGACTGTAGTGAACCGGCTGCTCGCATAAACGGCCGATACTCTCACCCGTCCTTTTTGGAGATAAACTGAAAGTAAAACCGTTATTTCACTCGCTCTCTTGCACTCAGGGTCTCTCTCGTGCGCATAGTTTTATCTACAGTATATAAATTTAGTGCAACGTTATTACATTGCTCAAAGAGACAGCGACAGCATTTCTCTGCCCCCTCTCCCCGGCTCCGTTCTGAGGTATCGAAATTTGGTACCGAATGACAAGACACTTTTCGATACTCTGTAGTATCGAGGCAATTCGGTCGGTACCTAAAAAGTATCGAATTCGATACACAGCCCTACTCAGGTATATGCATGTTTACTTTTAGAAGTTTTGGCTTTTTTTTGTTGTGAAATTGGCATGTGGGCCAGCTGTAGTAATGAGTTATGTGAGGACAGGACACAGGTCAGCTAATGAGGTGAACTGACTTTAAAGGTGAAGGTAGAAATGAACAGATGCATGAACAGAAGAAGAGTGTGTCCCTGCCATAAGAGAAAAAGTCAAAATCTGTCATCATATGTTTAGTCTGAAAAGAGTCTGTCAATAACAGGATGAAGTTAGTAACTTGGTAACTAGTAACCACAAATGCTTGCTTTAGTAGGAAATACTTCTTGGCAAACTTCTAGTCATAATAGGAGTTCAACAGGAGTGAGTTACTTTCAGTAGAAGTGTACACTTTTCAGAAGTGTAAATACGGAGAGAAAGCAACGATGGAAAATCTAAAAAACCTCTGTGTTCTTAGTCATCCAGTTTGAAATGTTGACTACAAACACAGAGTTTTTTGCATATGCAAAACTGTTCTAACTGTTCTTTTGATAACCCTTTGTCGGTCTGACGGTCTGTGGGCAGTGAACAAAAATGCAGAAGTATAATCTGTAGTTTTCATAAAAGTCTCGGAGCTGTCAAAAATCACGTTTTTCTCGGTCCAGGCAACACAGAGAACGAGTAAACTTTGTTTATTTACATACACTACCGACATTGTAACAATACAAAGTGGGTGGAAAATCGGCTAAGTTACACTTTAAGGCATTCAAGCCCTATTTAAAATGCCTGAATGCACAAGCAGATGCCACTTGTTTTGATACCTTTTTTTCAGAGCCATCCCTTTTTCCAGTTATTTTTAACCTACTGGTCTTAACCTACTGATTTTTAGTGGGTGTATGAAGTCCGTTTACACAGTCCTAGGAGCCACAAGTGTAGTTTATCACATTGACCAAGAGCATGTTCCACAAGACACTTAATTTAAATGAACCTTTATTGTTATAATATTTTGTTACACAGTGTTTAGGATCACTGTAAATCGCAGCAGTTAATTTGGTAAGATTTTGATTGGCCCAGCAGCATTCCAAGACGTTCCGCTTGTCTGTTGTGACGTTCCAGACAGGATGCTAGTCTGTGTGTTATGAGAGAGTCACTGTTTTGTTCAAAAACACATTAATAAAACACACCTACTGTGTGTTGCTCAGAGACATGCTTCGGTTGATCCTGCTTTGGTTTTGTTGGGAAAAATAGTCATGTAATATCACATTTATGCTGTTTATGTTGATGGTCCAAATATCAGCACGATAACATTACCTGTGGCCACCTGCCACCAGGCGAATCACAGCCGTTCTGATATTCGGAACAACAGAGCTCTTATTAATATTGCAATATTGCTTAGTTAAACCTTGCATACACAGCCTTTGCAGATGACTGATTAGTCAGGCAGTTTTTTCAAATAAATAATGAGTAAAGATTACAGAATTGCATGACATAATAATGGTACAGCCCTTTCCCTCCTTTCGGCTGCCCAGCCTTCCTGGAGTGGAGAGGTCAGAGATGTGTTTCTTCCTCATTTCCGTGGCTGAGAGCTTTGGGTGTGGTGATATCGGCCAATGAGCTTCCTGGCTACTGCCGCCACCTCAGTGTCCTCAGTCAACCTTTCTGTCCTCGCACCGTGACTCAGCTGATTAGATCTGGATGATAAGGGAGTGGGCCAGTAGAGAAAATGTGTGACAAATTAGGTTTGGTATGGGCTGTCATGGTAAGAGAATGTTACTTGGGATTTACCCATCCCAAGGTGAGACCCATCCTTAACTGAGTATTAATTTAGGGGCATATTATTGAGGGTGTTTCAGTTGGAATTAAACATTTTTAGAGCCCTTATAGACCTTATGCATCAGAGAAACAAGCGTGCCACCATCTTTAAAATATTGTCTTTGAACCTCTGTTTTTGCGGTAGCTCTGTACATTTCTATGGCATCACTGTCAAAGAATATTTAGCTGGTGAAGTGGATTTACTTGTTATAGAGTTAATGAAAGTTGTCAAGAGCATTGTAATGTTTAAAGCAGATGTCTTAATAAATGTCAGTAGATCGGCAAGAGTTTAAAACGAGCAGTTCATTCATAAATACTTAAGATCGCTGTGGAATTACAAACCGGAAGACAAAAGACAACGAGCGCAGCGCTGAAAAGGGGCGGGGCTACATAAGGTCTATTGGAATAATGTACTCAAAAATACCAAAATTCATCTTCACTATCCAAATCCTGTATCTCTGACTATTCTTCCATGAAACCCAATGAAGATTTTATATATATATATATATATATATATATATATATATATATATATTATATATAATATATATATATAATATATTATATATAATTTTTTTTTTTTTTTTTTCAGGGTGCTCACTTTCATAGGACTAGGGCTGTTGACCTTCTAATGACACAGGAAATTTCTCTCTTCATCGTAGCCTGCAAATATCATTATATTAAAATATAGTACAGATTTGATTTATAGTTTTGTTTTCAAAAATGTGACACACAAGAAACATTTAGGTTTAACATTAACATTTAGACTTGGTTTTATGATACATTTTGCTATACGTTTTCATATTTAGATGAACTATTCCTTCAAGTTGTTCTTTCTGTTTATGATGCATGATGCTCTCTGTTTGGTCACTGCTGGCTGAAACAGTTTCCTGTCAGTTTTTTCCTTCTCTGTGGGCCACATATGACTTCCTTCCATTTTGACCATCTCTAAATCTTTCCCTCACTAAGTCTTTCCTGTACCTCCCTCATTTTAACTCTGCCTTTTTTTCTTGTTCCCTCTCTCACTATTACTGTATGTCCATGGCTTTATAGAGAAGGACTGTGAATTGAATTGTCAGTGCCTTTTAAACGCAATTCCTTAAACATAATCTAGAGTTCTAGTGGAAAAATAAAATTAATTTAATGATAGAATTATATTTATCATGCAGTAAATGTAATTATTAACAATACATCACACTTTCAGTATAAATGTCATGACAACTCTCAAAGTGTTTAGCATGGTAATGGATATGACAATATTAATATGTTTGGTGTTGGTGGAATAGATCTGCTATGTTGCTGCTGTTATTGCTGCTGCAGAGCAAATACGGGACTTGCTACTGCCAATACATACATGACACGATCTATACAGGTGGAGCTGGGGGAGGTGGAGGGTTTCTGAAAGTGTGCTGCAAACTGCTATGCAGATGCTGAGCTGCAAGCTGATTGGCTACTGGTTACTGGAGCCAATTAGCTGTGACCTATAGAGAATGATGTGATTGCATGCAGATTGAGTAAAGGACCTATCAGCCTGTGCCATCTAGAGTTTCATGACAGAACTTTATTTTAAAACGTTATCTGAAAATGGATGAGATGGACATTTTGTGGTAATTCATTGAAAACATTTTTTTTGATTGATTTACTGGGGACAGTTAAACTAATGATCTATGAGTTTTACAGCAGTTAAAACTTAACTTAGGGCTCTTTGTATTGGAAATAATTGGAAATCTATGGCAAGTGACATCAGCACTAACCGTAATGTTTGTTACAGTATGTAAAGTTGAGGTTGTTGCACGATTTCTATTTATCTCACTCTCACACACTAGACACCTGAACATACTATAAATACACATTAACACAATGACTACAAAACACATACAGAGACAAATTATTGGGGCTGGTATTATATCTTTTCACTGTGCTTATTAAAATATATGATGTTAAGTGTGGCTCAGTTATCATGTCCTCTCCTTTCCTCAGGATGAATTGGATCTCACAGACAAGAACAGGGAAGCCATGTTTGCTTTGCCTGCCGAAAAGAAATGGCAAATCTATTGCAGCAAGAAGAAGGTGAGTCCTTCCAACATAATTAATAATTTAAGGTTTTCTTTAGCAGTTTGCTAAAATGACTAAATGGCTACTTTTTTATTTTGTTAGTCACTGACTAAAGAATGATTTAGCATGTTTTGTAAACATTTCATTGTGAGACAAAGCCTTTGGAATAGATGAAAACTACAGCTTCTTTGAATCCTCTGGCCAAAATGTCTACCTCACTTATCACACACACTGCCCCTCCCTTCCTCCTCAGAACACCATCCTTTTGAAACCCATGTCTGTGGTCAGCCACTTTCAGGATATTACTCCCTTTCTCCCTGATTACAGAGAGAGAGAAGGCAATGACTGCTTTCAGAAGCCTCAGTGGAATACAGATTTAAATAAGATGGCTTTAGCCATTTCCAGTTTATGTTTTTATGGAAGTGCTATTGTTTTGAAAGGGCTTGCGGAGTGAACGACAACCACTGTAGCTCCGGTCTGGCAATGTTGTCTTTGTTGACTGTTACAGTTTAGTTTCCATTGTATCTTCAAAGCCTTGTAGAAAGTTTGGATCCATGCTTGCACCTGGAGCTCTGGACACTTGGCCTGGGTTTGGGAGGTGGAATTATTGGTAAAGTGGGGTGTGGCTATGTGAAAAGTTTCTGGAACAAATTTGTCAGCATTGATGTTCTCTTAATGCTGCTGTGCTCAAAAATTACTTCCTCTCAGAGCTAAAAGTTAGAAAAGAGGGAAACAAACCAAATCCAGGAAACAGGAACCAGAACCAAGCAACAGACGTCTTGGAAAACAAGTTGTGAGATCAAACAAAAAGCTCATTCATGTCTGCAGTAATGGAGAAATGCCATAGAAGCCCACCACATGGCCTGCTTAAAATGCACAGCAATGTAAATGGAACAAGCAAGGCTATGTGTTTGGAGTAAGCACTCAAAAGAGAGACTTGAAAGAAACAAGATGGGAGAGAGATGTTGAATTCTTGTAAACAGTAAATGTCTGTACACACTTTTTTTGTACAAAAATTTTCTTCTATATTTACACAGTTACTGGCAGCAGAGATGTACTGTAATATCTATATTGATACATTACTGGTAAATATTACTACTACTACTAATAATAATCACTAATATTGATAATATTGTATAGTATAGTATATTATAATTATAGTTAGTATATTATATAAATCTATAGTTTAATACTATTATACTTCTGAAAAACTTTACAAATCCAAAGGCAATCTAAACATATTCTTGTCAAAACTATTTTTAATTCAGTCAATTCATTTAAACTATTAAAAACATTTAAAAACATTTTGGTACTGTGTTTGTTACTTAGGATACAGTGATTTACAGATTTACAGACATAAAAGCCTTTTAAGTGTGCAAGAATATATATGAAACAAAAACATGCAAGAGAGGGGGACTTAGGGTCCTAAGATAGAATTTGACTTATCTTAAAAATGTTACCAAATGTAGGGCATGTGGACTGTGACAAACAGGCCATTAGGCCACTGGCCTAAGTCTTCCATGCAAACTCCATCAAGGACTGAATGAAGCTGTTGGCACATGGGTTAACAACCATCATCTTCCTCTACACCACTCTCCTGGTCTTCTTTCTCACTTCCTGTCTGGCAGTACAACCTGTTGAAGATCGGACCCCATTGGTGAAACTGGTACCAATAGACAATCTCTATAACCACAAATCACCCATTTATGTTGTAAGAGAAACTTCTGTATTTTTCAACCTGGACATTGTTTTCCCATATTTTTGTGTCTACGCGACTAATTGAAATTGGTCCAGTATTGACCGCAGCGGCTGCAGCTGTAATGTTTTTGAGCATTTGTGCACCATCAATGTATGTCTACTAAAAGTGCTTGTTTTGCCACTGACAGGCTCTGATCGGACAACAATATGTAAAGAATCCCTATAGAGATAGACTTTTTGTTAATCATAAGATCCTTTTCGTTTAAACACAAACAGCCATTTATTGCTCTCCTCAAACCTACCAGTCTGCAATGACAAATACAGTAATTTTACCATTGTAAAACTCGAAAGAAACAAAATAAAACTCATCAAAACCATCTGGTTTGTCTTTCCACTGTTTTAACTCTGGTTTGGTCGAAATAAACCCTTAGATAATTCACTTGTTGAGTTGTATGATAAAAGTGATAAAAGTTACTGAACTTTCAGAAATCCACCATTCTCCTCCTCCAGTGACCACGAGTTGTGTCTTCTGTGATGTGACGTCAGATGACATCTTTCGTTGTTTAAAGAAATCCTGTATTATTGCCAGACATATTGCAGTCAGGATACAGCAAGGCTAGAGCAACACTAAAATATACTGTAAAATATTCCCGCTCAATCAAAAGTAAACAGAATGCAATATAAAAAATGGTATTTTACTGTAGTGTAGAAATGTGGTATTGTACTGTAGGTTTTTACAGTACCTTGCTAAATCTGCAGCGACATCTAACATCTAACCCTAACAGTGCAGCATTTAGAAATCACACTGTTCTCACCATCAAGATGTCGAATTCTGCTGCTTGGCAAGAGTCCTGCATGTTCACTCATGCCATTCATGCAGATGGTCAGTAAGCCCAGCACTTTCAATGAGAAATATCTCAGTTACATATGTCACTTTGGTTTTCTGAGTAGGGAGCGAGATGCTGTGTCAATAGCTGATGCTTTGGAAACACTATACCACAGTGCCATAATATGAAGTGAATGCCAGTTTTCCAGTTTATACTGACAAAAATCAAGAACCAGGAGTTAGATAAACATCCAGATCGTAAATTCCAATAAAAGTATGCGGAGAGGCCCAGGCTGCAAATATAACCCATGTACCTCATGAGAAAACGAAATAGCATTTTTCACCCAATGTGACATTTCTTTTTTCCGTAGAAGCAGCACCCTTGCTGCAGCCACAAAAACAGTTAACGTAAATTCTCAGTACCCTAACCAAAGCCTATACAATTGCTCATTCCCCTTTGACTCAAAGTGCGGAGGAGAAAAGACCGCAACATTACAACTTTGAAGTGGAGGCAAACTTTGCTTTCCTAGCCTTGGTTTCAATAAGATCTAAACCAGGCCAGGATCAAAATCCATACAGGGAGAGCTCACAGATAAAACGTGCAAATCTTCAATCCTTTTTTGAAAGATGTCAGAGCCAATAACAAAATGTTTTTAAGAGTCAGTATTCCTCAGAGTCTGAAAAGAGGAATCTGTTAAACCTTGTTTAGAAGGTAGCCTTCTATAGAAGACTGTACTGTAAAATCTACCTTACTACAAAAAAAAAGTGAACATTTTTTTTCTTTTTTTCTCTTTTTTTTTTTTTTTTTTTTTGCTTGACAAAATCAAACTTAACTTAATCCATATATTTTTTGGATAAAATCCCGTCCCGTTCTACTTTGTTTTTTCTTGTTCAGTAAGCCATTTTAATCTGAAATGCATCACAATATGATAATGAAGTCAGTCACAACATTAGTTTTAGGTTGATTTTAAACATCCTTGACTGGAATTTAACTTGAGAGAAGCAGATCTGGATAAATCATTGTAAAATACAACAAATTATTTTTTGCATTGGAAATTGAATCTCTGTATATTTTGGCAGGTTAGAAAAGAGGACAACCCACTGAGATGTTGGATTCTGGAAAGATGTTTGTCTAGATCTAAAAAGCAAGGCCAATTACTGCACTGGCTTTGGGACAGGCAGAAATCTGTTTGCTAATGTGATTTAGCTGGGGGATTCTGGAGAGGCAAACTGTTATTGAAGGAACAGATCCTTGTTTGGCCCACAAATATAGTTCCATTCTCAAGTCACATAACATACTTTTGAGCTTGTGCAGACTGTTCGAATTGTGTCAGAGCTCTTGAGGAAATGTGTAGCAGGTCAAATACACATCACAAAATTAAAACTTCATTAACGCACAACCCTGCAGTGGTCTGTCTGTCCTTACCCCAGGTGCTGCGGGGGCCGTAACTGGCACCCCCAGAGGGGAAGGGGGGTCGAGTGCAGTCTCAAGGGTACCCCCCGGCCTGCGAGTAACAGAGCGAGGTCAGTGCTGCGATCGGTAATGAGTGTCGCCGGCCTCGCTCCGTTCCCACGGCTCTCGGCCTCGCCCTGCTTGCCACAGAGAGATACCTAAGACAAGACAATGGACATATATAAACTCATTGAGTTGCCCTATGCTTAGGCAGGTGTCTTCAATGACACTAAAATGGAACTGAATGAAGTAGAATTTTTAAAAAAGAAATGTCTACATAAGCATCACCTGAAGCGCATGGTTTTTAACTAGACTGAACAGTCAATACTTTCCTTTATTATAATGAAATTTAAGTATAGTTATAATCATCATTGCTCAGCTTGCTCTGGTTTCCCCCACAATATAGATCTTCTATGCCAGAGAAACAAGCACACAGTCTTTAGAATTTTGTTTTTGAACTTCCGTTTTTGCGGTATCTCTGTATATTTCTATGGCATCGCTGTCAAAGAGTAATTAGCTTGTGAAGTGAATTTACTTATTGTAGAGTTAACAAAAGTTATCATGGGCATTGTAATGTTTGAAGCGGGTGTCATAACATAGCTTACGAAGCATCAGTGGGATTGTTGAATGGTATTTGTAGGTAAGGGCTACAAAATTTTTCCAAGGCATTAGATTGATAATGGAACACAGTGAAGACAGTCATCAAGAAAGTATGACACAACTGTGACATTTTCAAGAACAAGGCGTTCCTCAAAAATTGATGAAGACAAAGAAAACTGGTTAGGGAGGCTGTCAGTAGGCCTACAGCAACTCTTCAGATGCAGCTCTTCCTGGCAAGAACTGGTTACTCCCTACATATGACAATTATCTCCAGTATCCTCCATCTGTCTGAGATATGGGGCAAGACGCAAACCATTTCTGATTACAAAACGTCAAAGCCCGGCTAAACTATGCAAAGGCATCCAGTATCCCAAAATCATGTGGAAAAGTCAAGCATAGCATTCGTTCTGGCGGGTCACATCAGTCAAGCTCTCATCAGCTGACTCTTAGCTGATCCACGTCTACCTATAGGAATACGACACCCATCACAGCATCCCTGTGTATAAGGTCCATTCAATATTATCAGCAGCTTTACTGCATTGCTCAGAAGCTAATTACCCTCCTCCATCCCCAGCTCCTCCTTTCGTCCAGTCAAGACTTGGCCTTCCAATATTCCTCTTGAGTCAGACTAATTTTATTGAATTATGTGGTTACATTAAATTATTGGGGGTTATCGCTGTTCTCCATGCTTTTATCCATGCTAGGTTGCATGAATGGCCAGGGAGTTCTTGCCCAGAACAGAACCATACCGCCAATCCAAACTGTATGCTAATTGTCAATCATCATTGACGATAGTGGTCCTGACAGAAATGTGTTATGGTCTGATAAGACAGAGATTGAACATTTTGGCCAAAATTGTAAAAGGTATATTTGATGCACAAACAACACAGCACATCAGCAAAAGAACACCATACCCACAGTGAAGCATGGTGGTTTCTTCAGCTGGAACTGGGACTTTTTTTATTGAAGGTAGAGGGAATCATGAATAGCTCCAAGTACTAGTCGATTTGGGAACAGAACCTTCTAGTGTCTGCTAAAAAGCTGAAAATGAAAAGAACTTTCACCTTTCAGCATGACAGTGATCCAAAACACACATCTAAATCAACCAAAGAATGGCTTCAGCAAAGAAAGATTACTGTTTTGGCATGGCCCAGTTAGAGCCTAGACCCGAATCCTAAAAAAAATCTTTGGGGGACCAGAACAGGGCAGTGGCACAGATGTCCTCTCAATTTAACAGGTCTGGAAAGTTTTTGCAATAGGGGGATAATATTCCCAAATAATAAATATATATATATATATATATATATATATATATATCTCCATTGTTATTGTTTTATATGTAGACTATTATTATTTTTTGATGACAGCTTGAACAGTTAATGCTTTACCTGCCTGAGGTTCCAAGGAAAGCAAATGCAAATGTTCATTTCATCTCTTCGTCTTTTTGAGCTCCTGCCCTGAGCTGTCACTCTTCTGGGGTAATAAGGAACAGATCTACAATATAATATAACTAATATTGTTGGCATGCCAATAAAAGTTTAAAGGTTAAACGTGTTTGCATTGTTCTCAAACACACATAATCTTTTCTACCTTAAGGATACATTCTGATTATGCAATCTTTAAAAATTCAATATCCTGTACATTTTTTTTCACCTCACTTGCAGTTTTTTTTTTCTCTCCCACACTGAGTGCGAAACCCATCCTTTTAGATTCCGTGCACTTACCACAGAAGTAGTGATGGCTTTTACATGGCAATTTGGAACACAGTCAACACTTTCGAGAGCGATGATTTGTTAACGCCATGCCAGGTGTTTGTGTATAAGTTTGCAGAGTGCACGCCCTTAACAAACATGTATCTGTTTCCTGTTTGGATTACTGTGTCATCAAATTCGCATTTTGACAGCTGGACCCTCAAAGAAGTCTTTGAGTTCAGCCAAAAATGCTCCAAATCTCCATAAACACTCATGAGCGCAATCCGAAAGATGAAACTGTGTTCAAACAAAACCACAGAAATCGGAGACATGGAGAAACATGTCCGCAAACGCACAAACCCAGAGGTCACCCTGGTCATGGTGGGATTAAATTTTACACTGAGAGAATGAGCTTCTTGAGTAAAGGCAGCCAAACTTATCCATTATCGCAATGGAACACTGTGTGGAAACAAATTCCAGTGATCCTGGTTGTGTGTTGATTAACAAAACAAAAGAAAATGATTCTAGACTTTGTTTTTGAATTTCTTCTCTAAACTGTGTTTGACCCATACTGGGAATCTGCTGGCAAAAATAATGTTTATTATCGTTACCTCCTGTATTGTTCCTTTTTATTGATAGTGCAAATATTGACGCACAGGAGTAGAAGTTCACTACTGTGCTGACCTTAAGCCAAGTATGCCCCATCTCTCTATTGCTTTTTATTTGTACCAAAGAGGGAGATTAGAGCGTCCTTATGACCTTCTTGAGCTGGTCAGGGTAAATGTTTGGAGCAACGTGACAGGATTGAGACTGTGAGTGATAAGAAATTGTGCCGTGAAGAATGTGAAAACTCATTAAACTGTATAATCTGGTTGTCACAATCAGTTTGTCTGCAAGACCGACTGACATCTCTGTACAAATCGGAAAACACAATACATGATCGAGGTCCAGGCCAAGCTGTTTCGCTTTGAAGTTGAACACTTACCACTGAGAGGAAAGAAGCGAGTTGCTTAAATCTGTTTGCAAGTTATACATCTTAGGTTGTTGTTGTTTTGTCTGGCTTGACTGTGTGTTAGTATAATGCTCAAAGCTCTGTTCTTCAAATATTTATGATAATTGCAGTCTTAGGCATATCATGTCTTTCAGTTGTTCAAAAAATCACGTTTCGTGTGAAATTTAAAAGGTTAAAAGGTAAAACTCCTGCAAGATACAAACAAACAGCTTAATTGAATTTAAAAAGAATACTACTTTATTACTTTTGCAGCCAACCATCACAGAATACAACCCACACTTAGGCAGCATGGAAAATCAGTCCATGTTCAGCACAGCAATTGTATTACCTGATAAACATTTACCAAGATAAGATGGGCTCAGATTGACCTTTAAATTAGTAACACACAAGAAACTGAACTGTATGATATGATCTGTGGTGATTCAAATATTTGAACTAAAAAACAACAAGAACGTCATGCACGAGGAAGTCGGAAGAAAACCAAAACTAATCCTAGACCTCAGACTCCAAAGCACCATGACTCCATTTCATTACAGTTTTTCAGTCTGCTCTGTAAACACTGATCCAGTCACTTCACTTGTTTGGCAATAAACAATTTCAGTTGTCTTGGCCTGGTTAATATTGACATATTGACAAAATGAATATGTGCAAAGCAAGAGACTTCCCCTGAGGGGGGAATGCAATTTTTTTTTTTCTCCCCCGTAGTAAATTAATTAATACAATATGGAATCAAGCTACTATATTATATAATATTATATACTATATTATAACTCTCTCTGGTGTTCTTCTCCTAGGAACAAGAGGACCCCAACAAGCTTGCTACCAGTTGGCCTGATTACTACATAGACCGCATTAACTCCATGGCAGCTGTAAGTATTTACTCTGTTACCTTTTACATTTCTTACACGCGCACAAACATTTGCACCCTTTGTGATTAAAACCTAATTTTGACACCAGTTAAGGTGGGGGAAAACTAAATAATGTTCCAGTGATTTAAGGTTCATGTGAAATAACAGAGATTAGCTTCTAAAATGTGAGCTTTTATTTATTTATTTATTTATTTTTTTTTACATTTTGTCTGCATACAGAAATAACAGTTTGTTTTGGTTGGACACACTGCATTCAAAGTATCATCTGATTTTATTGTGTTTGATGAGCTTAATGATTCTAATGATTCTGATCTGCTGCTGGGAACCAATGTGGCCCTTTTCATGAAAGAATTATTCTAATGAACTACAATTGGCAAAAAATACTTACAAGACTACAAGATATCTATTTGTCCAATTATCCTAAAGAATTTGAAAACCTAAAAGTATTATGTCTGAAAATTCTGCAAAGAATGTTTCACAACTGCAAAACAGTGTAGAAAACATTTTTGTTTGTGACCATCACCTAAGACTACTAATTTTTCAGTGGATTCATGCTAGCAAAATAGACTGCCAAAATGCAATTATCCTAATGTTCTTTATAGCACTGTAATATGTTAGTAAGCTGCCCCTGTTTGCACATATTATTTACAGCTCAACTGATTTTGCAGATCTTTGTTGTTTACCATCATGGTTTCAGAAAATAATCTCTCCTCAAACAGTAAAGTCCCAGTCTGCTTTGGAATTTAAATGTGGGATACATATTGTCTTAATTATTGTAGTATTAAGTGCTTTAGCAACAAAGGCTTTGATAGAGAGAGAGAGAGAGAGAGAGAGAGAGAGATGGAGCTTTTTTTTTTTTTTTTTTTTACAAAATAACTTTTAATGAAGTTAAATTGTTCATATAGGCCTATGTTATATGTAAAAGCACTAAGAATAATTTGTGACCGCTGTTAGCATTGTTTATTTGCATGCATTGTCTTTGTTTTTAGCATGGGACAGTTTGCATGGGGACAATTGTCTTGCCCACTGACAATTAGCCTCATTTGTAGAGAAAGGAGTCGTGTTTGCCCATAAAAGATTGTGAATGGCTTCATTTGACAGCAGTATGTCTGGTGCTGTATTATAGTAAGTTAGGTTTAGCTGCAAAGGGTGTGGGATAAGATGCAGTTTGCCTAGTCTAAGGAGACACATGTAAGTATTATCATACACAAGTTCACGTAATCATTCACTGGTTCCTATAAGAATTACCCAAGAACAATGTACATAGTTCATATGATTCAGCATATATTGTAAATTTTTTTTTTTTTTTTTTTTGGATTTCTTGTGTTACAATGATGGAAAAAGAAACAACTATGACTAATGTTTGGAAATAAAATACCTGTCATGGACATCATTAACAAAAATGAGAGAATATGTTTTTATATATTTATGTATGTTTTGGCCATTGTTACGTCCACAGCTGTAAGGGTTTTTTGTTATGCCCAAGCTGTGCTCAGTCTCTTTTTTTTTTTTTTTTTCCCTCTCTCTGTCTCTCTCTGTATAAGTAATTGCCACCTGTCTTCAATAATCAATGCTCTGTTGTGATTAGATGATGGGAGTTTTTTTTTTTATGATTTCTTTATATGTAAAATCATAACTGATGTGTTTAGCAAATAAGGTAAATGGAGTCAGACAGTGCTCTCTCTGTTTTTCGATACTTTAATCATGATGGATTCTGTCTGACTTTGCACCATGACTTCATTTTATGTGGATGAGTGCAGCTGAATTGTGGGATAAATCTGGTAGCTGTTAGTTATTAGATGAGCTCATTTTGGTAGTGCTGAGTCGACACATTGAAATTACACTTGCTCCCAGCAGCCATTCATAAAAGACTGTTAAGACTCATGTGGTCACATGTGATGGGGCAGCTGAGCCTTGCCTCTGCGTTCAATTTGAAAATGTTACTGACATAGATCAGAACGGATATATTACTATCAACAACAAATCAAATGATGTTAAACTAAAAAATGTTTTACCATGACCAGAGAACGATGATGCACAGACGTACAGAAGCATCAGAACTCTTAATTAAAGTTTATCTTGATTAATTAAAGAGATCTTGAAAACTTGAACAATGAGAGCTAATATCCTAATTTTACCAAAGCTGTACACCTGGGTATTTTGATCATTTTAACAGTGTAGCCTACATGTATGAGTATTAACAATGTATGATCTCCATGCTAAAATAGTTATGATTGATCAGGAGCAGGTGGCTGTTAGACTGGACATGGTTTGAAGCTTTTTTTTGAAGCATACCTGAACTGCTATGATTTTTATCATTGTCGTTGTCTAAAACCAAAGTAAAAGTTTGACAAAAATCATCTGTATTTCAGATGCAGACACTATTTGCCTTTGATGAAGAGGAAATGGAAATGAGAAACAAGGTGGTAGAGGATCTAAAGACAGCCCTCCGCACTCAGCCAATGAGGTAAGAGAACTCTGTGATTCTTGTCATTATGTTAACTCATAATTCTGGTCTCCAGTTCAGGGAGTCAGGAGTAAATACCTTGAATTAAGAGTGCTGCTCTCAGCAGACAGTTTTCCATGGCAACTAAATTAGGCTTGGATTATGTGGGATCCTCGGATCAAGAAGCCTCAGGGTACCTACCATCTGTGAGGATTGGAGTGGACGTGAACATTACTGCATCACTTCTCGTCTGTGACTGTCTGGCGTGGGCTGATCACTATGTTTGAACACACTGAATTGCTGTGTATCATTCATTTAGCTGAAACAGTAACTGACTGCTTCCAGTATTCTGTACTGGGCCCTTTTGTACATAAAAAACAACCAGTCGGAATCTTTAAATAAAATGCCATTATTTTGAATCCTTGAAGATTATATATAATTTACAGATATTGCATTGCTGAGTCCATGCTGTCCTTAGAAGTTTCAGATTAGACCAGCGGTCTGGAGTCTCTTTTATTACTGCAGGCAAACAGAAACAGATCTGCTTCTCTGAGTCACAAAGCTAAAAGTCTGAGCTGCCAATCATACTAGACTCAGTTGTCTAGACATGCAGGGTGACTTGAACGGGACTGTAACAAAGTTCAGTTCAGGGAAGAAGGAGATGGGAACCGGTAAAAGTTCAATATAATCTTTTAATGGTAGACTAAAACATAAAAAAAAAAAAACAACAAAGCGAAATGTGCTGCAGTGGACTTTCTGCTGACTATAACATAATAAACCAACAACTTAAAATGCCCAAGGCCCGCTCCTCTCTCACCCTTCACTGTTGTCGCTCCTCCTCATATCCCGAGACTAGTGTGCATTCGCTCCACCGGCCCCACTTCTCTCCCACTGCTCTCGGCCCTGCCTAGCTTCACACCTCAGGGACTTACTTTTGAGTTCTCCCAAGAGTTACCACTCTCATATTGCCATATATGAGGCACCGTCTGGACCATGTCTATATTTTGTGGTCAGTTTTAGAAGTCAGATTTAAAAGTGATTTAAAAACTGTTTGACTATAAATAGTTGTAATTCATAAATTTATGACGAGTTCTTTGAGAGCAGCTAGCCATGCCTTGGATGTAATCCGGTAATGGATGCTTTGAGGTTTTAAGGTCTTTTTTTGCACCTCCTTAATGCCAGCGCAGGGATTACGTTAAATGAGCAGAAGGAAATTAAAATATTGAATATCCAGTTTAGTGTAGTGAAATGTGTTGAATACCTACAATTCTCTAAAGTTCCAACTCAGCACATTCTTGCAAACATTGGCTATGGTGTTCTGATGGACCAAAAAAGGGTTTACAACTTCCTTTCAATCATTCTGTGCAATCTTTATTTTAGTTATGCTATTTTAGCAGTTGCAGATTTATTATCATAAGCTGAGTTATTACTTTAATAGTCATTTTAGACTATTAAAAATCCAACGAATGCCACAATTAGATGATATAACAGTAACATCTACACCAGTCATACAGTAACTATCATTGTCCAATATAGAATGTGGTGCACACAGTGCCCACTGCTTTTCTATTAAGAGTAATTACATCCTTTTGAAAAATAGATATTTTACAACAATCTGATGTTCAGTAACCCAGAGCAAGGATAAGGAGAAGTTGGTAGAGAAAATCTGACACAATTTTTTTTCTTGAGTGTTTCTCAAACTGTAATGTAAACTAAAGTTTTTATTTATTTTTTTATTTTTTTAAACATAATAAAAATGTAAACAATTCTAGCCCTGTTTCAATAGAAATACATCAACACAGGGAAGAAAAATACATGCCAATGTCTATGCTAATGCATGTTTGTACTATTCAGATCTTGCGTGTCTCGTTTTATCATTGATTAATGATCCAGCAGTGTTTCTCTATACTCTTGCAATCTTTGACGGTTAGCCTACTGAGACAAAAGATCCATTCATTATTCAGTGCAAACAATCTGCCACCCCTTGTTAACACTGGAAGTAGGAAAATAAATGCACCATCATGATGTTTTGGCTCTGACAGCGCAGTACTGTAAAGTATGATTACGAGTTTAGAATAGAATTTAGAAAGTCGCCAACAATTAAGACTTTATCTGTAGCCAGTACTAACTCAGAAAATCAGCAAATTCTTTGATAAAGTCTGTATAAGTCTATATAAGCAAATTCTTATATAAAGCACCATCACTTCAAAAGAATTATACTTGAAACCAGACCTCTGAGAAATACTGAAAATATTACTAATGCTTATAACTGTAATCTTGGGGGGTAGACTCATTTAAAATAATGTAATCGTCTGGTTTTAGCCAGCTTTCTGTGAAAAGGAACATATAGATTATGATCTGTTATCATATCATTTACAAAAAGTGTTTATATAGAAAGGGATCTAATATTCACAAAGCCAAGATTTATTATTTGTTTATCTGTATTACATCTGTTTTTTATTTGCTGGACATCAGTTAAATTATTACCCTTAAATAGGTTTGGGAGTTTTTTGTATTTACTAATTCGGGGAACAGACACAGTTTCTATATGATGATATCTAGGTGAAGTAGTCTATATGTGTTGGGATTTATCTGACTTATGTGACGTGAGACGGCTAGCATATGATTGGTTTAGCCTGACCTGCTTCCTGACCTGGGCCCTAGTTAGTCAAGTGCCAACTCTAAGGCTATGTGCTAAGGCCATATTACTAAAGAGAAGAGCGACACCACCTCAGGAGGGATGATCTCTTTTCAACAGCTCATGTCTGCCACAAAAACTTGTCCAATTGTCTATGAACACTGTGTTATTCTGTCAACACCACACAGACAGCCAGCCATTGAGTGAAGACAGTCTTTTACGTATCTTGTCGCCCCCGGCGAATAGGGAGGGGACCAGAGCATATTACAGTGTCTGACATCATACTTGCGAGTTCACACACCTCTTTATTTGTTATTTTTAGTGATTTTTAGTGAGTCAGACGCCGACATGAATAAAAATCTTAGAGTACTTACGCTTAGCATTAGCCAACACTTGTAAATTTGTTTTGATGTCAGGTGCTTTGGTTCCTGACTATGGTGGCTGGTGTGTCTATTTTCACATTCCGTTCATTAGAATCGGCAATAAGTAGGGCACTTTCAGCAGGTTTCTCAGTGCGTCACTGAGTGGGGGAGAACCTGCTTATTGTGTGTGTGTGTGTGTATTACAATAATATAAGGAGGAATCTGTGGTTAACCAATTTGAATGGAGGGATAGTATTTCTATTTTAGTTACTTGCTCGCCAACTCTGGTGTGTACTTCGCTGGTAATGGAATGACATACTTGTGTGAAGTTTAGCATGTTGAAATAAATATGTAGTAAGACCATTATGTATATAGTCAATAATGTTAAAAAAGTGTCTTCATACCTTTTCATCAATGATACTCTTTCAGATCCTTTCATCACACATTGTTTATCTTTGCATGTAAACATCACTATCTAATTGAATGCATTCATTAATGGTGCATGCATTAAACAACTGGCAGCTTTTCATCATCAACATTTCATCTTATGTTGTCAGCATTTTTAAACTTAAAAGCATGCACAGATACAAACTTTATAAATTCACTAGAAATAGTATTTTGGATTTGGTTGTTAATTTTCTGATTCTAGAACATTTTCCTCATCTAGGAAGGCTCAGTGGGTGGCACTGTCAGCTTACAGCAAGAACGTCCTCCTTTTTTTGAAAACTGTCTTCAAGTTTCATGTGCTCCACCTTCTTTTTTTTTTTTTTTTTTTTAGTCCACATTCTGGAAGGGCGTGCAGATGACAAGCCTTTCTTAATTTGGTATTTTTAATATAAACTCTGCAGCCACGACACATGGCCTCTGTCTTCACACTGCTGGTCAACCCACACAAAGTGAGAGAGGTTTCACAACATCCTCCCAAGCAACCCGAGTCTCTCACCACCACAATGATGGGCTCAGATCAGCTAGAGTACTTGTGTCAAGTCAGAGACTGATGGAGGCAACATGTTTATTGACCTTTTGAATTACTGAGGTAGTTCTTTATGTGGCTTTAAGGGGATGATTAAAATCTTCTAATTTGTTTCGACATGGAAAATATGATGCACTCTTACTCCAAGCACGCTGCGGTTCAGTTTAGGTCATTGGAAAGTATGTCCATCTTTTGTTTAAGGAATGTTTTCACCGATGTTTGGACAAAGCTGCCCTGTTATTCTGAGGATGAATTGTCAATAGGGTCTCAATAAAGAAACAGACATCTTTGCCCGCCTATTAGAATTCAAAATACTGATATGACCTCAGAGAGGTCCACATATATTGAGCTCAACCTCTTTGTTTTCACATGTGTCAAATGCCTTCATGGAAATTATACCCTGAATGCTTTAAGCGTTTGGACGGGTTTGTGTTTTTCTCCCCGTGCTGTGTGAAGTGTAGTAGCTAGATCCAGTGAGCGTCAATGACTGAAGGAAAACAGAGCAAAGTGCAGGAGAGGTAGCTTCAGGCATTACTTGTGTTGGCCACAGCTTAATGGGACAATGTGCTACCCCACCTGTGCCCCCACATGCTCTAATTCCAGTGTAATTTACACACTCCCAGCTGCTCTTTCCTGCCTGGTGAACGGTAACTGATACGCAGTACTGCACACGTGCATGGTTTTGTTCACGTTTAGTCTGGCTAAGTGTTACTATGAACAGGTCAGAAAGCTCTTTATCAAAGCTCAGCTGGCTTCATTTTACTGCTCATGTTATGACTTTCCCAAATGATCACTAAAGTCTTTACAATCACTTTTTAAGACCAGTTAAATCACCCTGAATAGATTTTAAACAACCAGATCTAGTGTTTCATGTGACATGTTTCCATTCTAAGAGTTTTAAAAAAAAAAAGGGAGAATACATTTGCTATAACCTTAAGCAGTCAGGGGGTCAAAATGGCTTGTTTATATAAGAAGCATATTTTATTTGTAGTGTCCCAGTGCAGTTGTTTCCTCCGAAACGTTCTTCAACCTAAAAGTTGTTGTTTTTTTGTTTTTTTAAGACTATTGTGTGTCACTCCCTAAAGTGTCGCTGACACCCTGGGAAGCAGTAAGTCCTGCTTCACTGGCATCTGCTCCTCCACAGCAGAAGGAAAAGCCAATGATGACACAGGGTCATGGAGACTGTTTATGGGTTTATAATGGGATTATCAGATGTGGGACTGGAACTAGCTCTTTAAGGACTCAGAAAAAAGCACCTCAGTAAACGAACAAGTTTTTTGTTAGGCAAAGATACTGTTCCACAAAAGTTAAAGCCTCAGAACAGTTCCACTTCTTAAGACTTCGTGCCCAAACTTTTTTATGTAAGCAGCCTTGCTTGCCACCATGGATGTATAATTCAAAACCTGTTCCGGAATGTGAGTTTCTTGGCTGAATGAGAGTTCAGAAGAGAATACTTTCCACATTGGAATAATATAAATAAAAGTTCATATGAAATTTAAAACTAGAATCATGAAAAGGAAGAACAAAGAAACTGCAATGGCATCAGTAAGAAAGTTTTCTAATATTTTAAACTGCATAGATTAAAGTGTGTATGTGTGCTTGAATGAGATCTGAGAGAATCACTGTTTCATCAACTATTGATGAATGCGAGATTGTGATATTTGTATCAGATCATAATACCATAGTCCATGATCATAGCATTTTTATAAACCATATTTTTATGTCAAGCGTTTATATACTGCAAGAAAGCTGAAGTATCAAAATACGGCTTCATCATGAAGCGGTCCATGAACACTTAGCATAGATTTAATGTGGAAATTGGATAAGGGGCTAATACAAGCAGTAGAGGTGAGGAGAAGCTAAACGACTGTGGGCCAGCTATGATCTCATGCGTACACTGCTCCCGGAGATTACAGGTCGCCCAAAGATCACTGAGCAATGACCAGGTGATTCGCGTCTGTTCTGTAAACTAAGGTTTGATCACGTTTGCAGGAAATACAGAGCTACACTATATGGGATAATAACAGACTGATTTACTCCAGTTGGAGGGAGATGCTTTGCTGTTACCAGCGGGTGTTAAGAAAACCATGTGGTGACTTGAACTTGGCAAGCTTTGTGAAGTCAATACATTTATTATGCTTACAGGAGATAAGTCACTGCTGCCCCTTAACCCTCCTCCATCTCCCTCTGTTGTCAGTATTGTCTTCTGTTAGGGCACAACCATGCTGCACCCTAGTGTTTGGTTAACATGCAATATGAGTCACCTGAGTTGAGTTGGTAGAAACTCTGTTAAAAGTCAACAGTGAGTTAACAAAAGTAATGTCATAAAGCCTCTATAATGGGGGGTCACTTGATCGGCCACTGTTGAGGAGAGGGTAGAGACATGTATGACCTTAACTAACCTGATTAATTTAGTCCTGGGTTTAGCTCAACATGATAAATGTGAAGATACATGCCCATTCCGCACTGAAGGGTTTTCATGGTTGACTTGTCGTTTATTTATGCAGCTGAGTCTATAAAGAAGCCATATGGGATTTTTGCCAAGACTTCTGCAGATCAGAATGTTTTCACAAGCGATGCTTTAAAGATAGTCCCTTCTGGTTTTTAGCAAATACGCCCTTAGATCGTTTACGTCCAAATGGCACTGAATTTTATTTATATAATTCTGTGTCAATATATGTTATTCTCCTTGGCTGAAAGCCAATGACCATGGGATCTCAAGGGGATTTTCATAGTTTAGGCCATGTTCTAAAGGCACTGCTCCAACAAACACCAACTTTTTGGTTAGATTTGTTGGATCAGTGTGGTGTTAATATTTTTTGGGCAGTGTGGCAATTATAGTTACGTTTCCTAACATTTGTTTTTTTCCAGTGCCTACAATCTCAAACACTTGATGATTCTCCCTTCAGGTTTGTGACGCGCTTCATAGAGTTGGATGGCTTGACGTGTCTTCTGAACTTCCTAAGAAGCATGGACTACGAAACCTCAGAGAGCCGCATACATACCTCCATCATCGGCTGCATTAAAGCCTTGATGAACAACTCCCAGGGCCGTGCTCATGTACTGGCCCATCCCCAGAGCATTAACACTATCTCCCAGAGCCTCCGTCAGGACAACATCAAGACCAAAGTGGCTGTATTGGAGATCCTGGGCGCTGTTTGCTTGGTGCCTGACGGGCATAAGAAAGTGCTACAGGCAATGGCACACTACCAGAAGTATGCTGCAGAGAGGACTCGCTTCCAGGTAATGTTGCCTTTAATGGGAGTTTTTGTAACAGAATCAAACAACAATTTGGAGAACAACTGTAATTTTGTTTGGGCAATTCCAGCTCTATAATCTGACTGGATATGTAAAATATATTCATATGCATACACCTGTGACCACACATCAGTTGAATTTGTCAAGTGTTGCACCGTTCATAGTGTTCATCATTGATTGTCATGATGCATGACAACCATAAGTCAGCTGGTATGCTAATGAACTATGTTACTGTCTGGAAGGGTTTGATTATTACAGTTGTTGTTTCCAACATTTTATAGGAGTACTCAAGGTCATGCGTTTTTTTTTATGCAACTTATTAACATTCAAGTGTTGGAAAAAAAATATGCATGAGGCTAGAATAAAATAAATAGAAATGAAGATTGTGGGCAGGATTTTGTGTAGTCATTCTGGAGTAGTCACTGTAGACATTTCAGCACTTAGGGGTATTATCTGCATTTCTTAACATACCCCATGGGAGACGTACAGTAATTTTAACCACAGTGTGTGCTGAGATGAAAAACAACAGTCTTGTGGAGGCCTTATCTTATGGTGCTTAAACATATAGTGATTTATCTTTACTGTATGTTTAGTCATGTATAGTTGACATGCTTGGCGACAACAAATGTCTGTGTTTGAAACATTAGCCGGTTTAAGCATGACTAATTTCTAATGACCCTACAGCTCTCTGAACTCACTTGACACAATAAGCACCATTAGTAGACATTAGAAACCCATTCCAAAGAAACACCAGAGAACATTCCCACCAGTGTCCACTGAATTTAAACCAGGGATATGTGATGACAACCTTTGATTTATTGTCCTTAGCAACCTATTATGTTAACCCATTAAATCTAAAAGCATAAATAGACCATCCATGAACACCCCAATATTTAAGATACACTTCATTGTTCATCAGTCAGCATTTACTCGATACACCAGCTTGCTTCCTACTCTCTACGGAAACAGCATCCAAAACTCCACGGAAACTTATGTGACTTGTATTAAAACTTTACATAGGCAACTTTATTAAGAGTCACTCACAAACATCACACAAAGAGTGCTTTTTAGGTGAAGTGCACACAAGGTTTAACTGACATTCACAGTAATGTTTACTCCTAACATGTTGCTAAGCTAACAATGCAATTCTCTAATTAGGACAAAAAAACAACAAATATCTGATGGAAAAAAAAATCAAGATTTGTATTTAATTAGGTATCTTTGTGTTTGTTACTCAGTCTCTCTTGAACGAGCTGGACAGAAGCACAGGACGCTACAGGGACGAAGTAAATCTGAAGACAGCCATCATGTCATTCATCAATGCTATGCTGAATGCTGGGGTTGGAGAGGTCAGTTGATAACGGAACAGTTTGCATGGTGTTCAAATGTGTGTGTATATCATTTTGTAATTGGGAAAGTATGGCTATTAAAGCCGGCAAGGCATGAGTTTCTTTCTTCCCTATTGTGACTTACAGTTGTTGGACAATGAAACTGAAACATTATTTATTAATATGGTGTAAGGCCCCTTTTTGCGGCCAATAGAGCATCAGTTCATCTTGGGAATGACAGATACAGTAGCCAGAGGGTTTCTGAGCCATTCATCTTGCCGAACAGTGGCCAGGTCACTACTTGATACTGGTAGAGGAAAATGTTTCCTGACTCGCTCATCCAAAACATCTAGCACAAGCAGTTGGCCTTGGGAGTGCTATGATATTGCAGCCTAAACCATCACAGATCCCCTGTGCTTTACTCTGGGCACGCAACAGTCCAGGTGGTAAGCTTCCTTGGGGCTTCTACACACTATAATTCTCTTGGATGTGGGAAAGAAAATTGTGGAACAATACATGTTCCATGAATCCACATTGTCCACAGCCCAATATTTATGCTGCTGGCACCATTGAAACCAACATTTGGCATTGGCACGAGTGACCAAAGGTTTGGCTATAGCAGCCCAACCATGAATGTTGACTCTGTGGAGCTCCTGATGAACAGTTTTGGTGGAAACAGGAGAGTCGAGGTGCATGTTTAATTCTACAGTGAGTTGGGCAGCTGTGGTTTTTGGATACAATCCAGGTTAGTACCTGACATCCCTTTCAGACAACTTCCTCTTGAGTCAACAGTTACTTCACTTGGATATGGTTTGTCCTACATGGTGGTACTGTATGCCGACATTATCCTAGATAATGCAGTTGGGTCAGTTGTGGCCTAATGGTTAGAGAGTCAAACTGGTAACCTGAAGTTTGACGGTTTGATTCTCAATACTGGCAGGAAATTATTTGAGCAAGGCACCTATCCCCCAATTGCTCCTCGGGTACCACAGCAAAAAAAAAAAAAAAAAAAAAAGGCTGCCCACTGCTCTGGGTGTGTGTGTTCACTACTTGCTTCTCCTAATGTGTGTGCACTAACTTGGATGGGTTAAGTGCAGAGGACAAATTCTGAGTATGAGTTACCATACTTGGCCTTAACCTTTCACTTCACTTTTTCAGTTCACTTCTCGCTACACCAGACTTGCTGGCTTAGACTATTTGTCCTCATTTGAACTCTGATCTCTTACTGATGGAATATGAAATTATTGAAGATTGGCCACCATGCCATGCATATATAGGCGTGAAACCTTTAACACTATATTGGCCAGCGTTTCACTTTCATTGTCCAACCGTATATTCAAGTGCAACCGTTTCTTGAACAAGAAAAAAATGTAGGGTGGGACTTGATTTTGTTTATTTGGGATTGATTGGATCGTTGGATCATTGTCATTTGCTATTGCAAATGTGACAGGTTGTCCCACCCAAATAACGGTCCCAATCACGTCATCAGAAAAGAGATGTCGTTGCAAGAGGGAGGGGAAGTTATTTTGATTAAAGATTAGCAGGGCACATGAAAAAATATGCTCAGATAAATCTTTTATAATAAATACTCTAATATTCCATTAGAAAATAAGAATTGTCCATTTTTATTCCATTGTGACTATAACATAATTATTCCATCTGTTTCTCTCAAAGGACAGTCTAGAGTTTCGCCTTCATCTTAGGTATGAGTTTCTGATGTTAGGAATTCAGCCAGTCATCGAGAAGCTGAGAACACATGACAATGTCACGCTTGACAGGTAAGAACACTAGTTAAAATCGAGCTCTTGGAGAGTTTAGTTCCAGCTTTGCTCTGAAAAACATACCTGTAGTTTTTAAATAAGCCTGAAGTGCTTGATTAGCTGGATCAGGTTTGTTTAATTAAGATTGAAGCTAAATTCTGCAGGGATGTGGCCTTTCAGAAACTGAGTTTGACACCCCTGCATTAGTCCATTGTTACTAATAGAAAGGTCATGTGTGTGTTTCAGACATCTGGACTTCTTTGAAATGGTGCGGAATGAGGATGAGTCAGAACTGGCCAAACGCTTTGACATTGTGAGATCTGTTAATTAACTGCACATGCCTTCTGCCATATCATGCCCTTAAATGTATATAGTGCTCATTATGTACAGAATGGCATGCTATTTGTTTACAAGACTCCTGGCTTCATGTGTTTTCTAATTGGAAAAATGAATGGACGTTTTGTGTTCAGACACACGTGGACACCAAGAGTGCTGGCCAGATGTTTGAGCTGATCAAGAAGAAATTGAGCATCACAGATGCCTACCCCCACCTTCTATCTATCTTACAGCACTGCCTCCAAATGCCATGTAAGGACCTGAACTCTTCCATATAAACCATTTAAAACATCCTTCTCTATACACAAGCACTGTACAGTGACCATTTATGTAGATTTAATAAGCATATCTAATGATCTTTAATATTAATCTTCCCTATTAAACTGTGGTTCTGTTCCAAACCCTAGTGAGCTCCCTCAGTATCTGCTGTCTACACATGTACAGTACTGTAGCTACTATATTGGGATACCTTACCTTCTTTCCACTGTGTGTAATCTTGAGTGAAAACCTATTCATTAAGATACATTTTATGCTGCTATAGAATTTGAACAAAATGAGGTATCTGAGAAAGTAGCACAATCTTGTTTGGAACACTTTCTATTTGAAACACCCTTCATGTTTGGAGCATGCCTGTGATGCCTTATAATGCTTTCTTGGTTGGCAGCTTAGGTTGTAGGTTTGGAACAGAGCCTATATGTTTGCTGTTTTGTATGATTTTCTCTTTATTTAGTTACTACTTCCTTTCCTAGTATTCCACAACTAATTTTTGTGCGCACACATAGTGCTTGCATATATATCACTGTCATCCTAGGCTTGTCTAAAACCAGGGTTTTATACTTGCTCATTCAATTAATCTGTGTGAGGCTAATTAATTGCCTGAAATATAGAAAGTAACTTCTTATCTAGGTGTAGATGGTACAGTTTATCTAGTATTTAACTGCCCCTAAATGTTAAGTGTAGCTATTAGCTCTATGAACACCTGCTTAAATAGAATTATGAATCATGTTAAATTATTTGGTAAGCCTAAGGTCATTTCAACTTCTGTTCAAGAAGAACAAATAAACACAGAATTCAGTGCCGAAATTGTGTTCTAAAGTACTAAAAATTAAAAAAATGTGAATGGTTCTATTTTCATGCCCTTACAAAGCAGTACTGTTGTTGTAACGTAGTGAAGTGATGTTTCAGATGCTAATACTGTAGTGCTTTGATATATGCCATGGTGCTGAAAAATCATATTAATTTAATCACCATGTTACATGTCCAAAAAACATGGCCGTGACACCATGTTCTAAAAATATGGAAATATTATAGAACTTTTCTGGTAATTTTTGATAGTGTGAAAAGCAGTGAAATTCTGACCAATCAAGCATGTTTATAACACTTGTAAAATGTTTTCAGATAAACGTGGTGCTGGCAGCATACAGCAATGGCAACTTTTAGACCGCATCCTTCAGCAAATTGTTCTACAAGATGAGAAGGGAGAAAATCCAGATGTTTCACCCCTGGACAATTTCAACGTTAAGAACATCATTAGAATGTAAGTGCTCAATTCGTAACGCTTTGAATTCAAAACACATTGTGCATATGGTTTTAACTATCCATATTTTGCTCTTTAATAATACTAGTCATGGAAAGTTACCTGATAAGGTACTGGATCCTCTTTAGTTCTTTTGAAATTCAAAGTTCTCCCCATCTCACTTTGTGCTGTAGGAATACTAACAATTTTTTTTGTGTTAAATGAACCACAAAGTTATATTATGGCACACTGCTGGGATCTGATATGGTTAAAATGCTTGATTCACAATGCTGTGAATGCATCATGAGACTGACCAAAATGGAAGCTGGTATCAAACAACTTTTTAAAGGAAGATGCAGTACCCTACAGTAATCAACACTGGTAAATCTGTCATTAATGTGTGTAAGATCTATTGAATTTCCAGCCATCTGCTTACCACAGTTCTCTGGACAAAACAACACTCTCTGGACACCTAAGTTGTGCTCTCACCATCTTTCACCCAACTTTCCACATATTTTACTATCGCAGGACAAGCATTCTTTGCTCTTTCTTGGCATCTTTACTCCTTAGAGTCGTTAGTTCTCAGATTTGCTGGTTATCGAGTTTAAATCCATGTGGTCTATTTCCACCAGTGTGCCAGAAGAGGTTGAAGGTGACACTGGAAAGAGTAAGAACAATGAAACCTTGGCTAATGTTAGCCATGCATACTACTACCAAACATAATTTTATCTGCCCATGCTCACCCATAATGTGTAACTCTTTCCAATTGCAAAATGTACCTTGCTGAGCCAAAGCTGAAATCTTCTGGCTGCGTTCAAAGCATCTTGGGCTATTTTGTTTCTTTAACCAGTTTAGGAGCAAGTTGTCCAAAAGAAAAGCTAAAATAATGAAAGTTCCATTTTCCAGCTTTGGCTTGTAGCTATCAATTTATGGTTATACCCCAACAATGTCAATCTGCCTACAAAAGAATCAAACTTGTTTTTTGAGGTCAAAAGCTTCTTAAATAAGTATAGTGCAATAAATCCATTATATGTTACCGGCTTGTGTGGAAACTGCAATTTTATCATCTTATCCTAATTTCATATTAGTCATGTATATCTTTCGTTTCTATTGTCTATTGCTGGAAGTACATGTTACTGTATGTTTCATTTCTCTCCTTCTGTAGCTATGGAAAGCAGCGCATGTCAAGGTGTCACTTTCTTTACTAGATCCTCCCATAAATCTCCAACAGTATCCACTTACAATAAGATTCACAAACAGACTAAACTAATAGCTTCTTTTTAATAATAATAATAAAATTATTAAAGAAATTTTCCCCAACTGTACATCATTGCTTTGGTTTAACAGTGCCCCCTTTGGTTTAAAGACCCCATGAATTATTACGTTATTAGCTAACTGCATTCTCTAAATTGTAATGCAACCAATGAAGACAACTTAAAAATGAATAAATTATAACCACTTGCTTCATTACTAATTGATGTTTTGGAAAGGAAACCATAATTTGGCATTTCCTATTACTAGTTGAAAGAAGGTGGTATATAATTAAGGGGGAGGGGACATTCTCATTCTTGAGAGCATTTTAATGGGCAAAATATTAAAGAAGATTCATCAGTCTGTTTGATCTGCTAAAAGTTTAGGACTACGCTTGAATATAGATATCATCAAAGCTAACAGACTAAACACAGAAAACTTTCATTTTGCTCTCATGGGGTCTTTAATATTGGCTTTTATTTTGCTAATACTGTTGATAAATAACAAGCAGCAGTTTAAACTGATAAATGGCTGAGGTAAGTGTGGGCAAAATGAATTTTATAATCCTATGCATATGACTGCAACATAATGACACTTGGTTTTCTTCTGTCTACAGGCTTGTCAATGAAAGTGAAGTCAAACAGTGGCGAGACCAAGCAGAAAAGTTCAGAAAAGGTAACACTGCAAACTGACTTGCATAGCAGAGCCTGAGTGAACTTGACAATTGACATTTGATATTCAACAGTGCTTTGATCTACCTGCATTGACGCTATTCCTTAAGAGCTGCTGTGCAGCCAAAATAATGTACCAGTTATCACTGTAAAGCTGCTTTGACACAATCTACATTGTAAAAAGCGCTATATAAATAATGGTGACTTGACTTGAACTTAAGTAACAAGAATGCATGTCTGTATTTTTTAGAGCATGTAGAGCTGGTGGCTCGGCTGGAAAGGAAAGAAAGGGAGTGTGAAACCAAGACACAAGAGAAGGAGGATATGATGAAGACACTCAACAAGATGAAGGACAAACTGCAGAAGGAAGGAGTGGAGCTGCGCTCTGCCAGGGAGCAAGTATTAGACCTGTCCTCCCGCATTAGTGACATTTCAGTGAGTTCATCATCTGTTCCTTCTAGTGTGCTGCGTGCATTCGCAAATTGAGCAATTGCGTAACGTTAACGTTTAAGCATGAGTTATGTGTGATGGTTTATACTTTCCAGCAATTTTTTCTAACATTTTATTCAAATTATTTGATCTTTTTTACTTTTAGAGTGAAGCTCCTTTTCCTGTTCCCCCTCTGCTCCCTGGGAGTCCAATGGCTCCACCTCCACCACCTATGATGATGGGTGGCTTCCCTCCTCCTCCTCCTCCACCTATTGCTTTTTCCAGCCCACCTCCACCACCTCCTCCACCTCCCCCGGGGGGTCCTCCACCCCCACCTGGAGCCCCACCCATATTTTCTGGGGTTCTGCCTCCACCTGGACCTGCTTCTATTGGTTCCACAACCAGCCTGCGGACAAAGAGCATCCCCCAACCTTCACAACCACTCAAATCCTTTAACTGGTCCAAACTGGGAGAGGTGAGTCAATCATGAGATACACTTGCACTATTACCATTCATCATACTTAGGGTTAATACAAAGTATTAAGCTTTATTTAAAATAACTTAAATTATCTGAAACTAACCCTTAATTATAGTAAACTTTCCTGATTATTTTCCTGTTTTTGCAGAACAAGATCACTGGTACCATCTGGTATGAGATTGATGACAGAAGGGCCTTTAAAGTTCTTGACCTGAAGGACATTGAGAAGATGTTTTCAGCTTATCAGAGGCAGCAAGTATGCAAATGTGGCACAAAAGAGTTGTATCTCATATTTATGGAATGATCTTCTGGAATAACAGCTTTTTGGAACCTCAGCCTTTACAGCAGTTGTTCTTTGCTGAATGGCGTATAATAGATGCCTTAGTGCTTTAAGCATGAAGTAGCGTTTTAGTGCATTTAGCGCAGAAATGCTGCAGATATGCTCTCAGGCCGAATATCAACAAAATCAAAGGGTGATTTCAAACACAATAGTCATAATTTCTTCTATGTTTTGTGAGAGATTCTGAGGCCTGTGAGAATGTTTGCTGTAGTCAGCTCTGGCTGATTCTTCTGCTGCTTGAGTTGGTAACTTCTGCATGTGTTCCAATGTTTTTGTTCTTTCTCTGCTGCTGTACCTCTGCCTGGCCAGGAGCTGCTCACTAACCAATCCTTCAAGCAGGTGAGTGGTTGCTTTGATCAAAGCTACTATACTGCCTTTAGCCCAGCACACAGCTCACCTTTAAGAGCTCATCTTATTATATGTATCTGTCTATTACATCTATCTTGGCCTCTGTGGCCAAAGGAAGTCTGTATTAATGTGACAGTTGGTTGAAAAGTCTGAATTAAAAATTTAAAGCAGTAGGGACTTTTGACAGCCTCTGATCACTGTATAATTTGAATGTATGGAAAGGGGCGTGAATATTTTTCTGAAGTTTGGAACAACGCGAAGTTGTACAATAGCTCATTTTTGGGTGAGCTATTCCTATAAGCCTTTCAGAGATCTTGCAATAGTAAAATCTTTGTTCTCAAATGCCTAGATTGAATAATTGGTGCATAATTATGAGAATCAGCTAAACTACTGTGATAGCACACTGTAATTGGCTAACATTATTACACAGATGTCAAACATGTAGATGAGTCATGTTTTGGGCAGAAATGACCTTCAACCTGTCCTGCATTCTTCATGTTACTGCATAGAGAGAACTGTGTTAGAAGTGTGCTTTCTTTGGACCACTGTGGAGTTACATGACCCATGTAACCTCATTGAACATTCACAGCACAGGAAACGGTCCGGACCTATAAATAGATGACTGTTCTCGCTGAAACAGCCAAGCTCCTTTTAAGCATCTGTGGTTCTTCAGCTGCATGATCATTTCTGACACACTGTTCTGAATACTGGCCTTTTGAGAGACAAATGGAAAGTTACTCATACAGTATATTGTGTGTTTTGCACTGGAACCTTTGAAATGACTTATTCAGGTTTGAAAGACAAGGGACATTATTGTTTATTTAAAACAGCAATGAAATCATTGCCTTGCTTGAAGTTTTGGCTAATTCATAAATACAAATTCAGCCTATGGAGACAAATACAAGCCAAAGCACAGTCCCACATAATCAATGAATTGTTGATGTTTGTTACTTTTTTTAAATCAAAAAATATTTTATACATTCATTATTATAAAGAGAGTGAATTCAAACAGCCATGATCATAGTAGTTTTTCTCCTCTTCTGCAGAAAGAGACGGGGTCAATGGATGACCTTTATCTAAGCTCGCGCAAAGTCAAAGAGCTGTCTGTCATCGATGGCCGGAGAGCCCAGAACTGTGTCATCCTGCTTTCCAAGTATGTAGTATGTAGCAAAATAGCCTTCCCCTTTGTTTTCTTTAAATGTTTAAGCCAAACTTGCAGACAGCTATTTACAGGAAGAAGAGTCATGGTTGTTCTACTCAATGTTGATGGCTTTAAACAGTTCATGCATAGCTGATAAATGTCTCCCAGTTTGTTTGAGTTTAGTGTAAGACCAAATATTCAAATTCAATTCAGATATTAGGGTTTAAATCTGGACTCTTACCAGGCCAAAACATGAGCCTGATGGACTTGTTCTCAAGCCACTTCTTGGTTGTCTTTGCAGTTTGGGCAGGAGCATTGTCTTGTTGAAAAATAACATCTGATCATTCCTCTTTAGATAACTTTTTGTTTGTGGGAAGCAAGGCATTCGGCAATATTCTCTTGTACTCCAAAACATTTCATGTCTTTTCACAGTGAAGCAGCTCACCAATACCTGCAGCTAAAAAGGCTCCCCACACAATGACACATCTCCATGCTTTACTGTGGTAGAGATGCATTTATTATTATATTCCTTGCCAGATTTTCCAAGACACCGCCCTGGAGCGTCAACCCGTGTTTCATTGTGATTCATCACTCCACACACAACTTCCCACATTCTGCCAAAATCTTCATTCTGTCTTTGATGTTTTTCAGAGACAGCAATGGCTTTTTAAGTAGTGTATTTGCTTAAATTTTGCACATTATTTTTTTGTGTTAGACACAAAATGTACAAATTTGAATGTTGAAATTTTACATAATAGTAGGAGATGGTGTACTGATATGTTCTGTAACTCATTGCATAAAATATTTAGACTAGACTTACTAGTCGTTTTTGTTAAAACTGTTCATATTAACTGTTCTTATTTAAAAACATACATTGGTCTCATTTAAATCCAAAAATTAAGACCGATTGCCCCTTGGTCAACTGATAGTTGATCTGACTAGTTCTTTAAATTGATCATTCTTAATGGAATACGGGAATAGTGTTTATTATAAATGATCCATGAACATCACTTTTTTTTATGTGCCGTCATAGTATTACTTCAATGAAGAGGTGAATTCATGTAGCCAAATCCAGGAGTTGATTTAAAAAATGGAAAGCAAAGACATTCAGAACTTTTCTTCGTACTTAAAAAACAAATGTGAGTTTTGAAAACAGAAAATGGTGCCAATGCTAGGGAGAAACAAGCTAGCTCATGCAATTCTATGGCCCAGGGGCCACATAATGACTTAATGAGGCCAGGAATAGATTGATCATGGTCTGTGATGTGGCCAGATTTTATAGATCAGAACTAAAGGGGAGAGAAGATTGATTGTACATTGATTGTTAGGCTATACCTAACCTCTCTCTGTCTTAATTTGCATAATTAAGAAGCCATTTCTGTTCATACAGGTTAAAAATGAGCAATGAAGAGATAAAAAGAGCCATTCTAGAGATGGATGAGAGGGAAGAGCTGGCTAAAGACATGTTAGAACAGGTGAGTGCTCTGTTGGAAAACATTTTTGATTAGTACATTTAATGCTTACGAGTAAACATTCTGTATGTGTAAATATATTTTACATTCACAGCTGCTGAAGTTTGTTCCTGAGAAAAGTGATATTGACCTTCTGGAGGAACACAAACATGAGCTTGAGCGTATGGCTCGGGCTGACCGCTTCCTGTTTGAGATGAGCAGGTACTGCTAAATGATTGAAGCTTAGATAAAATACATTTGAAAAATGATTACATGATTTTTTTGTGTTTTTTTTTTGTTTAAAAAGTCACTTTGGATGAGGGAAGAATAATACAATAAAAGTTCTTGATCAGAAGATTTAATACTGAATTGAATGAATGACAAAGCAGGCAACAACCCAAGTTTAACAGTGATTTATAGGTTATGATTTTCCAATGTATATTACCTCCAAAGAAACAGGCCACCACGAATATCTGTGGTGTCTAGAATTCCCCAAATTCTTTGTTCGATCTCACATCACATCATACTATTGGAGATCCATAATAAAATGCAATGCAACAACCCTCAAAGTCATGATAATGTAACTACATTAACTCTTTCCTCGCCATTGACGGAATATTCCATCATTTACGACAATGCTTCCCCGGCATACGTTATGCGCAACAAACTTCTGTATTCAGTAAAACAGGCCGCATTGCTTACAGTTCAAGTCTTTTGTATGTGCTTTGTTAGCCGTTTTACTCAAAATGCCTTCAAAGGAGCAAGAAAAGATGTCCAACGCATATGCAGATTGATATATATATATATATTTTTTTTCTTATTCTCACTAACAAAGATATTTAAATTGAATATAAAACACCAAGGTTAGCTAGGTTAGCTTATTACCTTAAAAGTCCATAGATAATGCCATCAGTTCTTACTGCCGTTAACACTTTCTCCGACAAGGGGATGCAATGAGACCTGTTTTCCTGTTAGTTCATTTTCCGGCAATACATGTTTTCAGTGTTATAAAGAGTACAGCATATCCGGATCAAAACACAGACAAAGAAGAAGCAGAAACAAGCGATAGAAGCATTGCTTACACACATGTATAATAACACCATCATCAATTATTAAACAACATATAAATCAAAACTGCCTAACATTACAGAAAGAAATGTCGACCCAGGACTGTGAAGCTTTGGGGGTGTTGCTGGGCTCAATCTACGTTTTGATTATTGTTCTGAATCCCATCCGGATTCCAAATTTTTTTGTTTCCATTTTGGGGATGAGTCTTCATGAGATTTACCCCAATGGCTGAAGCTGAATGATTTTGACTTCTTTCTCTCCACCAGAATCGACCACTATCAACAGAGGCTCCAGTCTCTTTTCTTCAAAAAGAAGTTTGCAGAGCGTCTAGCAGAGACAAAGCCCAAGGTTGAAGGTTGGTAGGTTTAGCGGGATGCTACTGGAGGTGTTTCTTTGCAAATTAACGCAGACTTAAATTCAAGTGATAGAGGCCAGAGGCTGTACTATAAATGTGAAGTGAAATAATTGGATATGAGAGCATGAGTCAGGTCTGGTATGTTTGTGAATGTGTGGCTCTTATACTTGAATTTATCTCCAGTTCAAATAAAGAACACTGTTTCCACGGAGGCTGTTTTGGAAAGCTGGCACATGTTGAGAGGGGAGAGTCGTTCTCATAAACACTGCTTTTTTTTTCTTCAAAGAGCTTCAAGCTTTTCATGAAAGAGTTGTGGCGTGCATGTGCTTGCAAAGTACTTTGGATGAACATAAGCCGGCCCAAATTCTGGTTCAGGACCTCTCTTTTTTTTTTTTTAGCTAAACTTAAAGGGACAGTTCACCCCAAAACAAATATATGTTGTCATCATTTAATTGCCCTCATGTCATTCTCTGTGAAACACAGATTTTGAAGAATGTTCACACTTTCCATATTGTACAGCCATACAATAGCTTTGTGTGAGAAACAGACCTAAATTTTAATTGAATTGATATTTACTGAAAAGATCACTTAAAATATTGGTTGTCCTCAAATTTATCAGGACACACACTGTGTATACTGATACCCATTATTTGTACTGATAAATTTGTATAAAGTTTAAATGAATCATGCAAGGTGATTTACTAAGGTTTGTGCTTGTCAATTTACTGGTATTTGCACTATTATTTACCGCCCAAAAAAGCATGTCTTAAACCAGACGCTAATTTGCACTGCTCTTGGTAGATTGCATTGGTCCTTATGGAAATGATCCGGCTGTGTTCTTTAATTTGCGCGTCGTCAGTAGATCACGTGCAATACTTTCCACTACCATTGGCGCTGTTTTGGAATTGTGCTCTCACGCTAATTTGCCCTAATTTGAGTAAATCTGGCCCTTAGGATGCTAAAATGTCATAGTTTCCCAAACTTGACAATGTCATGCCATGTCTACAGTTATAAATACAAAACACAAGCAGCAAGACTAAGTTGATAGCAGTGTCTAATTAAGCTTTATAGAGCACAGAAATCAGGTACCATCCACACAGACAAAAGAAATAAAGGACCTCTCTGGCACATCCTTACACATTAAATTGTGTCAACAGGAAGGCATTTTGAATGTTTTAACATCTAGGCAAAGGAAGTCTAACTTTGGCTAAGATCCTCCGGGAAAACTTTTTTTTTTTTTTGTGGGAAACTGGCGGCGAGAAAATTGTGGACAAGCATCAAAGTTGCATGCTCTTTCTTGTTCCCTCTGGGGCGACTGCAGTAATGCAGCTCTATGATGGGAATTGTGAGGGAAAACTGGAGTTGAGACTAGTTCGCACACACAAAAACATAGTGAGGTTAAACATCAGTTTAGTACCAGTAATGTTCAACAATTTGGACTTTCTGAAAAACATGGGTTTCACACTGGGCTGCGTATGGATTCAGTTGTGTAAACCAGACCTGAGAAAAGCAAGAGGTAGAGTTAGATTTTCTTCAAAAGCGTGTTTGTTGATTCATACTGACATTACCATGGGTTCTGATTTTTTATAATGAATCACATTGAATCTTAGATGATTGCATCTTTCAGCTCATTACTAGGCCCAGACGGAACCTGCTGACTTTTTTCCGCATTTTCTGTGGAATGGTATTACATGTAGTAAAATGTGTTTACAGAGTTGAGGGTATCTCATTCTTATTGCATAATCAAATTAGCCAAATATTTAAGAAACAAAAACACAGGTTGGGGAATGTGTAAAACTTTAGTGAATGACAGACTTTCCAATTCTGCGCAAATCTGCTGAGCTTTCATGTGGGCCTGCTTATGGCTTTAAAGGGATAGTTCACTTTAAAATGAAAATTCTGTCATCATTTACTCATCCTCAGGTTGTCCCAAACCTGTTTGAATTTCTTTCTTCTGCTGAACACAAAATAAGATGTTCCAAACAGTTGATGAAACCCTGTTGACTTCCTTACTATGGAAGTCAGTGGGGTCCATCAACTGTTTGGTTACTGACATTCTTCAAAATATCTTCTTCTGTGTTCAGCAGAAGAAAGAAATTCATACAGTTTTGAAACAGCTTGAGGGTGAGTAAATGATGACTGAATTTTCAATTTTGGGTGACTCTTAATAATGCACCAAATTCCAGTATAACTGTGAAAGAAGCTCATGGTGTTCATATTGCATGATAATAAATATTTCAGTAATATGTATACATGAGTTACATTTTTTTTTATACCTTTCCTCATTTCTTTTCTAGCTATTCTTTGTGCATCGCGTGAGGTGATGAGAAGCAAGCGTCTGACACAGGTTCTGGAAGTGGTTTTGGCATTCGGGAACTTCATGAACAAAGGACAGAGGGGTAACGCATATGGTTTCAAAGTGTCCAGCCTCAACAAGATCGTAGACACCAAGTCAAGTATAGACAGGTCAGAGGTCAATGAAGAGGTTCTTTTTTTCTTTTTTTTGCTTGTTCAACTTTTCCATCAAAGCAATCTGGCCTTTTCACTGCTACCATTTAGAATCCATTTTTCTGAACTGATATAATAGGACAACTTGTCTCTATGAATTGTTAAAAATCATTTATTTAAGCCATTTATTTTAGTCCTCACTTAATGTTTAAGGAGGCATTATGGCCTGGTTTCACAGACAGGGCTGAGAATAAGCCAGGATTAGGTCTTAGTTCAATTAGGGTGTTTAAGTAACTTTTATAAACGTACCCTAGGAAAAAAAAAAACATTACCTGTGTGCATCTTGAGACAAAACAATGGCAACAAAGTGCAAGTTGCTTTCAGTTAAAACAGCTCAAACATGCATTTTAGTCTAGGACTAGCTTAAGCCTTGTCTGTGAAACTGGCGTTATATCAGTTTTTTTTTTTCTTGTCTTTTTTTTGTAATAAAATGTTTCATTGCATTTTTTTTCTATTCAGTTATAATTATGAATTGCATTTGTAAATAATGTAAATGGATTAATTGAATTGAAATAAATCATTATTCTATTTGCATTTTCAACAGGAACATCACCATGTTGCATTACTTGATCATGATCTTTGAGAAGAATTACCCTGACATCCTCAATATTCAACAGGATTTGGTCAGTGTACCAGAAGCTGCCAAAGTCAAGTGAGTCCTACATTGCATACTGACGAGCATGAATATGTATTCATTATAAACAGCTGTATGTTGTGGGCATAAGCTGTTTTGTATATCAGTTGGTTAGAGACGGTTTTTGTCTTACTGTTACTTTCACACAGTCTGGCTGAGCTGGAGAAGGAAGTGTTCAGCATCAGGAGCGGCCTGAAAGCTCTGGAGGCGGTGAGTCATCCATCAATTATTCCTGTGAATGTTCTCATCTGAGACACCCCTCAAACATTGCTGACACACTCTTTATTTTATTATTATTTTGAAATACTCTTTGACAGTGGTTCATGTTAGCTACCTAATTTTTTCTGCCAGTGAAGAAACTTTTAGACATGGTAAAATTTGATGCTCAAAACACTGTGTACTTTTATTTTGTGTAATGTTAATGAAGAATTATGTTTGTCAGAGAATTTTACTAATTTTCCTGGTTTATGAGCTAACTGCATTGAAGTTACAATTACACACCTAATACACAAACCACTTTTGCATCTTAAAAACAAAACCGTGTATGTCTAGAAATATGAAGAAAATATTGCCTAATGAATAAGTAGGAACTTCCCAGGAGGACAGTAAAATGAGTAAAAACAAATATTCTGTAGTAAAATGTATCTAGAAGGAACAAAAAATAAAATATATTAATTTCATTGAATGTAATATTTATTGTTTACATCAGGAGTTACGATACCAGCAGAGCCAAGCATGTGACCGGGGAGACAAGTTTGTCCCAGTGGTCAGTGACTTCATCACGGTAGCTAGCTTCAGCTTCTCTGAACTTGAGGAACTACTCAATGAAGCCAAAGATAAGGTAACATCATCTCTTAATTATTCAGTCAGAATAATTGCCTCACTTTTTAACCTCCAACCTTAAATATCCAAGCTAATAATGCTATTCCTCATCCAAAAACTTTCATTTCAGTCAGTTACAGTCATACAAAGCAGTTCCTTGGCAGAGAGAGAGAGCGAGAAAGAGAGAAAAAACAAAAGGCCTGGATTTTCCCTCAATGCCTAAGGCTGAAAATGTTTTCTCCAACATGAGATCAGAGTTATTGTTGAGGACAGAACAGAGTCTTTGAGTGGGTCACAGGAGAGGGTTGTAGAGTGGAGCTTGGCTTTTTCAGAGAAGCATGGAAGTATGGGCCCAGCAGGCCTTCCCAACCCCCTTCTCCATCGTTTAGAGCCCTGCCAACCCTGTGCATGGACCGGGGCCTGATATCTTAGAAGGATGAAGGAACAGGGAGTGAGAGGGAAAGAAAGAAAAAGATGAAGAGAAAAGAGAAGGCTTTGTATACCCTTCCTGGCTCGGCATGATGACTTAAACATCCCGGGGAATCCCGGCAGCCGGTCCTAAATTTCTCAGGGCTTTTTTCTCTAGGGTTTGAAGAGATTTATTTCTTTTGAAATGTGGCTTGGTCTTAACCCCTCCCCCACTATGGTATGTCCCCAACTCTTAAATACATGAAAGAGAAGCATTCTGAAAGCCATTGGGAATACTTTTAAGATTTGTGCATGTGTGTTTGTGTGTTAGCAGTCTATTTTGTGGCGGTGGAAAGTGTGTTTGGTCACTGGGCAGACTGACATCCGAACTCCATTCCCCATAACAGAACTGTCGCTTTAACCCTTTCCACCATCGTCCAAATTATTTATTTAGTAACGCCATAAAGGTTTGGAGAGACTTCATGAGAAATGAAGTCTCTATGAGCTGTGAGGACACAAAGGCCTCCCTGTGCTTTCCAGACAGATCTACCTCTTCCTGCGACCCCCCCAAGGGTCAGAATTCAGTCTCCTGTAAGAAATTCTTGCCCCTGAGGTGGGTTAAAATTAACACAAACATTACAGCTGAGAACAAGGGAAGAGTATTGTGAACACTAAGATGCTGAAGATCTCTGTACTGATAGCTTGTGCAGGAGTCTTCAGGGACAATCGCCACCTGAAGCTTGAAATGTACAGTATATGAAGTAAAGTTATTACTACAAGTTTCTTTCCAGTCTCTTACAGGACTGCAGATGCTGACAGCCCTCAAAATGATAGACTGACCGCAAAATGGTCTTACTGGTTAAAGCTCAGTGGTGGAAACCAGAATTATTGATTCAGTTTCACGATAAAGTCAAGTCACATTTATTTATATATTGCTTTATATAATATAGATTGTTTCAAAGCAGCTAACAGTCTAATAAAATGGAGAATAAAATGTTGTAAAATTCATCAATTATGAAAAACAAATTCAATTTCAGCTGTAAAGCAGCTCTACAGAAGACAATAGTGTGATTAATTCTGCTCCGTTTAGTAGAATGTTGTCAATTCAGTTCAAAAACTGTTCATTAATTATGAAATAAGTTTAGTTTAGCTATATGCGGCTCTGCAGAAGGAAGTGGAGTCATTATTCAGCTCAGTTCAGTTTAATGTTGATTCAATTCAGTTTAATAACACTGTCAATGTTGCACTTAGTGTCATTATTCAGCTCAATTCGGTTTAAATTTTGTGTCCGTGCAGTTAAATTAGTAATATTACTGAATATTAATTGTCTCCATAAAAGAAGACTGGCTTTGACTTCATATGGAGTATCACTTAATTGGTGGCTTCATTGAGCCGAGGAAACTGAGACAAAGAACTTGGCCAGAATCACAATGAAAGAGATGCCAGTTAGAACTGAGACAAATGAGTCCCCGTGGCAAATCTGCTGTGGATGAAGGCTTAGTATATGGCTTTTAGAGCAAGGACCTTTGACACCTTGGTATGCCAGACCACACTAAAAGTGGATAGCCTTTTTGGGCATGTACATTTAGTTCTCCACAAATGTTTAGCCACAGCATCTGTGTGCAATTCAGTTATGTAGCTCAAGCAGTCGCTTATTAAGTCGAGATTGAAACAGCTTTGGAAAGTTTGTTCAAAAATACTAAAGAGTCCTAATGAATACTGTATCAGTTCTGACCGATCATTGCTAGCTTATGGCACAAGGCAATTATTTTGAAATTTCTTGGCACTCTCAGTGAAGAGGATTTATCTTCCTCTCTTGGCATCTATGTGTATGTTTTGGTGGCAAATATGGAAGGGATTGACAATGCATTGAAGATGTAGGATGGTGGAGCATGGAGCCAATGGGATGTCTATGGAACAAAAGCTGTCACTGAGGTGGGGTGGTACCCTTTCAAAAGGTACTAACATGTACTATTTGTGTATGCTTTAGGTACTAATATGCACTCGTTAGTACATTTAGAAAGGATACCGCCCCAGTGACAGCTTTCATACCTTTTTGGAGAGTGTGTATTACCCAGTCTTAGCTGTAAGCTACATTCTCAATGGTGGTACACAGTGAAATCTCAGTAATTTTCTAATTCACAGGTTGCCCCATATGTTGCATTTGTTTTCCTCTTCATGCCTTTCCACTCATTTGTTTCTTTGTTGTTTCTCAGCCATAGTCCATACTTATCCTTATTTGGTTATCACTCTCCTCTCTTTCCTCTTCACTCCAGTTTTCCAAGTCTCTAAAGCATTTTGGAGAGGAGGAAGGTCGCATGCAGCCGGATGAGTTCTTTGGAATCTTTGACATCTTTCTGCAGTCGTTCAGTGAGGCCCGACATGACCTGGAGAACATGCAGCGACGCAAGGAGGAGGAAGAGAGGAGAATACGTATGGAGGCCATGGTACAATACACATTTACTGAAACAGCAATACACAAAATACACACAGAGATGCTTACAGGATCCATAGATATGGTTAATCTGTTCATCTGGATAATTTCACACTTGCTTGGAGGCCCTTCTGTCTTTGCAGCCTCTAATCTTAAACAGCTGGTTTTCTTGAGCTGTAACATGCCTTTTTTATTATTTTATGTTCCTTGAGGTTTACTTATATTGCTGGCAAAGGTTTTTGCACAAAAACAGGGCTGTCACCTTTTAAAGGGATAGTTCACCAAAAAAAGAAAATTATCCTATGATTTTACTCACCCTCAAGCCATCCTAGGTGTACATGACTTTCTACTTTAAGACGAACACAATCAGAGTTATATTAAAAAATATCCTTGCTCCACCAAGCTTTATAATGGTAGTGAAGGAGGGTCCAAAAAGTGCATCCATCCATAATAAAATTAATCCATATGACTCCAGGGGGTTAATAAAGGCCTTTTGAAGCAAAGCAATGGGTTTTTGTAAGAAAAATATCCATATTTAAAATGTATTAACTAAAATAACTAGTTTCCGGCAGACGGCCTACACTAATTGCCAAAAGAGTAACTTCTGACACAATGTATGACGTAGGAGTAGCATAAGCTTAGATGCCTCTCGTGGTTAAAACAAATAGGGCTGGGCAACAAACTCAAGCTCCTCTTCTCTTATTGAAATCCTCTGATATTTCTCTTTAAAAATTCTCGTTTTAGACTTTTAGACTAATTCGTAACTGGTGATTTGTTTTCCTCTATCCTCTGCGCTTCCACGTTCGTCAATGCGTCAGGTCAGAGATTACTCTTTTGGCGTAAGTCAATTTGTGTACCGACGTCTGCCGGAAGCTAGTTATTTTAGTTTATAAAAATTTTAAATATGGATTATTTTTCTTACAAAAACCCATCGCTTCACTTCAGAAGGCCTTTATTAACCCCCTGGATATCTTTTTATGATGGATGGATGTACTTTTTTGGACTTCAAAATCGTGAGCACCATTCACTACAATTATAAAGCTTGGAAAAGCCAGTATATTTTATAATATAACTCTGGTTGTGTTCACCTGAAAGAAGATAGTCATATACACCTACAATTGATTAAGGGTGAGAAAATCATGGGATAATTTTCATTTTTGGGTGAACTATCCCTTTAAGGTTTGTCAGTAAACGGCTATGCATAGAAAAAAGTATCAACGACTGTCACATCCAGTATAGTTACCATTGCATTCAACAGTTTCTTTGCAAACCCTGCATTACATTGTGCCTCGATTACAAAACAATCTGCAGTGAAATGCTCCAACCGAGACAACACTTCCCCGCAATCCATGTTTTCAGTCTAAACTGGACGTGTGAAAGCCAACATTCCAAAAAGATCAGCTCCGAGCTCCTCCTCCAGAAGTAGCTCAAGCACCTGGAATGAGTCAGAAATAGTCATTGATTATAATGCTTTCTATTTGTTTTTGACTTGACTCTCACGTTCAGTGTTGGCAGCCACAACCATTGGCATTAGCAATTGTGCAATGATGTAAATGGTGTCTTTCTTCAGAGGCAGTCATATCCAGATATATTTTGCCATTGTGATGTCACAAAGCTCACAACACCCAAAACAAGCCACTTTTGGAACTTGGTTTAAATAAATGCTTTTTGTTTTCAATTTAAGCTATGAAATGTGCAAGATTTCTTAATGGTACAATAACATCTTATTTGTCAAAAGATCAAGGAAAATTAGAAAAAAAGTTTTTTTCACAACTTTTCTGCAGGGTTTTTTCTTCTTTTCCCTGACTTTTCCCTGATTTTCAGCCTCATGTAAAACAACACACAAATCCATGTACATTATCTAATAAATCATAACTGTTAAGACATGAAAATGCACAGCTTTGTCACTTTTACCATGTACATGAAGTATCATGCACTTCAACAAACACATTCACACATGCTGTATGAGAAAAAACATTCCAAATGTGATCTAGGCTGTAAGCCCTGGAGTAATTGGTAGCAGGACCCCAGATGCTGATTTATTTATTGTAGTCACTCATGAGACAATGAATCACCTCAGAACAGCTCCGCTAGGCCCCTTCTGTATTGTGATACTGTTTTGGTAGCACATTTTTTGGGATTGACTGCTATTCACTGATTAGGATTTTTAGTTTGATCTAAAGCTTCTTCAAATCATTTTTACATTGTGCAGAGGAAATAAAAACAATATCATATGTGTTTATATGTCAAAAAACCAATATGATGCTGCTACCCTATATGATCACAGCTATTTGACATTATCTCTGTTCATTTATCCATCCCAGCTGAAGGACCAGCGGGAACGAGAGAGACGAGCGAAGAAAAGCACCGGAGGCAGTGTGTCAGAGGAGGTGGGAGAGTTTGATGATCTTGTGTCGGCGCTTCGCTCAGGTGAAGTCTTCGACAAGGACTCTAAACTTAAACGCAACCGCAAGCGCTCTGTCAACCAGCTGACGGATGGAGGGGGTCGTGAAAGACCAGTCACCAAGGTGAACTATTGACCCCAGTGAATAAAGTCAAAAGGAGACCAGACTTTTCATATTCACAGACTGACGGGGAACTCTCTTGAAATGTTGTACACTGCCCTATATTTTACATTTTGCTCAGACCAGTAATAAGTGACCAGCTCATAAATGAACAGGCTCACTGTAAAATAGTCTGGACCTACTATGTGAAGGATACCCTGCAATCTCTCGCCTCTTGTTTCTGCTTTTCAGTCTTCCTTCTTGTCATGTACACTCAAACTGAGATCTCACTATTGGTTTTTGTGGCCAACCAGAGTTTCAACCCGGAATAGCAGTTCAAGAAGAGCAGTCTGGCGCTGCGAGGTCTCACAGTACAAGAGGTGGACATCATAGGAGTCACTTGTAGAATCCATTTGGTTCATCCTTATAACCAGCCAAGATTATTATCCTTTCTCAGACGCCTATTCCCTTGCTCTAACTTTGGGAGATTAAGAGAGAGCCCCATTTTTGGAAATCTAGTACCTCTAAACTTCGGATCCAACTGTGCTTTTCAATTTAAAGGATGCAGCTGGTGCTTCTTAAACATGAAAATGGAGATAAAAAAGGTAATATCATTATTCAAAGCTAGATTTGATATATGACACTGTGGATGCAGCCTTACAGGTTGGGATACTCCTTTTCCCAAGTGCCTCTACAAGCATAACGGCATTCCGAGGACTACCTCCTGGATGGAGATAGCGACAAAAGAATAACGCTTTTATAGAGACAGAGAATAATACAAAACCGGAAGTCTCAAAATGCGAGTGAATATTATGAATGCAGAAATTCGAGTTCCTTTACATGCATTGTGTCAAACAGTTAAATGAACCCGTAGGATTGTCATTGCATTTAAATGTAGAGGCAGACCCATTCTCATATTTCATGTTTATTTTTGTTTAGCGCCTTTTCTTTGAATGCTTTTGGACGCTTCAAGGTATACCAAAGTAACACATTAATACATCTCCATCAGGTTGTTACTGGAATACTTTTGTGACCTTGAATCGGTCATAATTTGTCTTATCTGTCCTCTACAACCGCACCTTTTATCTATAACGCTCTTAGTTAGCATTCTAGGAAGGAAGGGATTGACATTTTGTTTAAAGAAGCAGTTAGCAATGAGCAAGTAATACCATGTGTCTTCATCACTTTTTCAGGTTAACATACTGAACCTTTGGGCCTTGATTATGTTAAACAAAACTATGCCTCACATATATCTAAATGTTTATAAAGAAACACTAGGTACACACTGCTATTTGCCACAGTTGTCTCCTGAATCTCAGAGATTTCCACTGAATGTCAGACTTTGACCTTTTAACTCGAGGTCAACATTATGTAACCCACTTTGGTTTTCTTGTTTATTATATATTGTTCATATTTTCTTTTTTTTAAAACAATATATATGTATTAAGTAGCTGTAGTCAGGACAAAGGTTGCAGATGTACATACAATGACCTTGTAGTTGGCATGATATGGCAGAGAAAATGGTGTTAGACACAGGCAAGACGAGACGAGATGAGAGGCCACTGATTTAGATACGGCCACAGATGTGAAGGCAATGTCGAGTGCGGACATCTGAAAGGGGAGGATGAAGAGTCCAGTGAGATTTTGATTGTTTTGAACAAAGAAAAAAAAAAAAAAAAGCACTTTTCATGCAGTTTTGTTTTTTCTCATGAGGCATCCTGCAGTTTTCAGTCCAACATGTAGGCTAAGTTAAATTGCAGCAGTCTGTTGGAGATTTGTAGGCCTCCTGTGTCATCTGTCCATATGGGGTCACAGTGGGAGTTCTGTTTAAGGTGATTATGTTTATCTTTTAAGAGATGGTTAAATATGGTGCTAATTTGTGGGTACAGTTCTGCACCTCCTGACCCTGCTTAAGGAACTAAAAGTGTGTCTGTATGAGAGCAGCACCTTTGGTATATTCATATTTCATTAGGCCAGTGGGATAATTTATTAACAGTCCAAAAACACACAAGTTTCAACGCTCAGCTTGGAAGTGCCATAACAAAGGGCCAGTGCAGTCATTCTCTCCTTTCTCACTTGCATCAGCTCATTATGTGTACTTATTGAGATTTAATGATTGAAAGGTGTATATTTATGTTTGTTTTGTTAATGGTGTACGTATATACCAAAAGTAGTAATTGCAGTTCCATCTGTTTTAGGTCACATGTTTTGTGACTAATGGCTTGAACACTTAGTATGAGTCAGTATGTTTTGTACAACAGACAGCAGTTGTGTTTAAAATCTTTTTGGTTTGACCTGAAAAGAGCACAGAGGCTTGTCTAGAACATTTAGAAAAAGACAGTTATTGCCTATTTAAATCTGAACGTTTCAATTAGCTTTAACTTGTCTGTAATTAGTTTTGATTGCACTTCCTAAGGATTCCCCACGGAGGCTCTTATTAGATCTTACGGCAAAGTCCTAAAGCTTGAGCCGATTAATTTGAGATCACGCACAATTAGGAATGTGGATTTGCACAATTTACTGTTCAGGGCGCACCGAAATGAATATGAAGGCATATATTTTGTCAGACAATTTTATAATCTTGCATCTGATTGAGTATCTAAAGATGATCCCCCTTGCCAAATTAAAATCGGGGTGTTTTAATCATTTAAAACACCCCGATTTTTTTTATTTCTTTTATTTCCTTTTACGTCATGAGAGGAGTGGTATTGCAGACATCTTGGTGTTCTGACTTTCCAGTTCCACAGAGTATTAAAATCTTCAGTATTATTATTTGCATTATTATTATTATTATTATTATTTTTATTTTTTTTTGTGTGTATATATATTTGGTCATTGATTGTCCAAAACAGAAAGGAAAAGATGTAGGTATAGTTGCTTGATGCACTTTTTGTAGGACAAACTTTTCCTGCACCACAAACCTAAGGAGCCAAAGGCTGATAAAAATATGAAAATTTAAGTATATTTTTGTAGTTAAGAAATCAGGCCTTCGTAAATAGGTGTAAATTTATCCAATATTCCAAGCTCCATTGTTTTTTGTTTTGTTTTATATATATATATATATATATATATATATATATATATATATATATATATATATATATATATATATATATATTATATAACCTTTTGTTGGATTGAATATTGATAGATATGATATTGGCTGTGATATGAAGGGTAAAGAAAATTGATTGTTTATCTTTGGTACATGTTACAACAAAATAAATATACTGTATAAGACAGTCATTGTAATCAAACTGCATCTGAATACAGCAAGCAAAACTGCCTAAATGTATCGCTCACTTTTATATCTAGATATTTTTGAAAGAGAATGTTTTGCCTCACACTTCTGCTTGGTCCAATAATGCACTTGATGTTTTCCCTATTGGCTCGAGTTGTGCATAGGTGTGGTTCTTTGATAATACCGGTGTATTATTGTCTGTGACATGAAACAAATCACATTAATGGAATGCTCCACCCGTGATTTTGACAGATTGTAATTGTGCTGCGTGCACAATTTTAAAGGCTGATTTGACACATGATAGATGTATAGTTCTCAAATCTTTTGTACACCATCATAAAAACAAGAAAGGGTAAAATTAAAGTCTGAGGAATGTGGAAATGATTTTGTTTTCCTGTAAATTGAACCTCTATTTATTTAGTTTGCTATATTTTGTATGTATACACAGCATTACGACAGAAATTGTATAATTATAACTATATAGTGATTGATATTTGTTGGATAGTTTGTATGAAAATGACAAGCCAGGGATGGGCAACTTCAGTCCTGTAGAGTAAAACTCTCCTGCCTGCCTTTCTAGTAATCCTTAATTAGCTCGTTCAGGTGTGATTAATTAGAGTTGGAGCTAAAGTCTGCAAGACATTGACCTTCCGGAACAGAAGTTGCCCATTCCTGATTTATATGTAATTGTTTGTTTATGGTTGGACCCTCAAACCTTTCACCTGACCCCTTTCCATGTGACATTTTGTAGGGTAAAAATAAACTTGTTTCACTGACGTTTGCGTAAACTTTTTAATTTGGGTTACACTCCTGTACAGCTGGCTCTTAAATCACTTGTGTGTCTAACGTTGTGCTATGAATATCTCAGGCAGTCTTTCTTCCATTTAGTGATGGCAGTTCGTCTCACGGTGCAACAGTGCCCTCTTCTGGTCACAGAAGGAACCACAGTTGTAAATTTGACCAGTCAAACAGCAGTTCCTGGGTCCAATATAAAGTCCTAGCCAGTCAGTTTTTAGGCATGACTCTACAGTAATAAAAAGTTCAATCATTCTAGGTATCCAACGACTGACCAAGACAGAAAAAAATAAGTATTTGGCTACCAAACACATCTGGTGGATCTGTCATTCAAAATTGTATTATTGCAGTTAAGATATGGAGCAAATTATACATTGTAAACTTTATAAATTTGGTTAGAAAATTATGATGAAGAGCATTCTGATAATTGCTGGCCCCACAGGAGGGTGTCCGCAGGCTTTACACTTGTTTCATTATGTCTGTTTGTGTTTCATGAAAGAGGCCGTATAAACATATATGCTTTCTTTTAGATTACATCATCTGTATATTTATAAGAAAAGTCAGTAATTAGGCCAAATGCGAATTTTCAACACAAGCCTTTTGTGCAGCGATGACGTACTTTTGTAGGCCAACCCGGAAGTTAGCATCACCCTGGTTCCCTCGTTTCCCCAACCCTGTTCCTGGTGTTATCCAGTACACATTTTGAATGTTTCCCATATCTGACCCATCTATTTCTGGTTTTGGAGTCTCTGGTCTCTACTAACGAGCTGATGAGTTCAATCAGTTCGAAAATGTGTACCGTTGCCTTTTCCAGACAAATAAAAGCTTTAAAAAAAAAAAAAAATGTATAACTTATGTACTTTGTTATATGTGAAAATATGAGCTTGTGTTAAAGTCACAATAAAATAAAAATGGGAAAAAATTGCAATATTGCAGTATTATAAACGATATATTCATTCATATCTCTTTTTCATAACCCTAACCCCAATCTTTAACCTCTCTTGCAATCTCTTCTCTGACGACGTGTTCACTGGCGCGCGAGGGGGACAACCTGTCAAACCACAACAATCGAATCAATTCCCCATGGGCAAAATCAAGTCCCGCCCTACTTTTTTTCCCCCCCTTCTTCTCAAGAAGCCGCTTCACTTTTATGTCACAATAGAAAAGAAAACACTAGCACATCGTCTTCATCTGTTTCATGCCAAGTTTAACCCCAAATTCATTTACTTCAGGTTGATGGAACCGGAAGTGCTAAAATGATAACTCGTTACCGGGTTTTGACATTGCCAGGTCATTTGTATTTTGCTTTAAATGGCTAGTTTCATCATTTACTCAACCCTTGTGTTGTTCCAAACCTGTATGCAATTTTTTTTCTATATATATTTTGAAGAACACAGGGGTCCAAACAATATTAGACCCCATGATTATTCATTATATGGAGAAGAAAAAAAAAGAAAAGAAAAACACTGACCACTGCAATATTTTTCAAAAAATCTTTTTTTTTAATGGGGAGACATTTCTTTGAATCAAATTAATAACCTGACTACAATTTGTTTTTGCTCTGGTATGCAAACACTTTTCAGAGCAAAATAAGGTATCCTCATAGACCTTAACCGGTTTAAATGTTGACACCCATACCAAATCTGCCTAATATCATTACCAAAATAAATCTAGAACAAAATAATGTATTCTTTGTATAAAGTAAATGATTACTCTAATAAATCACATTTCATGCTGGTTATAAACACAGGAATAGTTCAAATAACAATTAGTGGATCAGCTAGAGGCATCTGAAGGCACATTTTGTTAGAACATTGATGTCACTCTAGTGAATTAAGCTACATTCAAATAGGTAAGATTTGTGCGTTCTTTAGGAGTCAGGACAGCGATGGAAATCACCTCTCTGCCCACCCGTTTTGCTAAGCAACTTTATGTCAGTAATAACAATGTCATGGCTGACTGACTTGCACATGTCATAGAGGGTCAGCGAGGCCACCGTAACGGCAGTCAGGGCCTCCATCTCCACTCCTGTGCGGCCCGTGGTTTGGCAGGTTGCCTTTACGATGACAGCATGTCCTTCTTCCAGCAGCTCTATGGTAAGGGAAACGTGGTCAAGAGGAAGCGGATGACAGAGGGGAATGAGGGATGAGGTCTGCTTGGCACCCATGATGCCCGCTAGCTGTGCTACCGCTAGGGCATCGCCCTTGGCGAGCTGGTTGACACACACCAGATGAAAAGCTTTTGGGCCCAGGATGACTTTGCCGCAAGCTGTGGCTGTGCGACAAGTTACCGCCTTAAAGCCCACATTGACCATGGAGGCTTTACCATGTGCATCAGTGTGGGTCAACTGATCAGAGGTTCCATCAAAGCTGGACGATTGTGCGTCTGTATGTGGTATTTTCAAATCACACCCACGTTCAGGAGTTTTTCTGTGGCAGTGGCGTGCAAACTGTAGAGCTGAATCTCTAAATTTGGATGTCGACAGTAGTGCACTACGAAAGGGCACAGGAGCCAATGTTTTGGGTTGTAGCTGTGGTGGGTGAGACCCCCAGCGCAAAATATGTGTGGGGAAGGTTACAGCTGTAGGGGTTTTTGAAGCACCAACATTCACCTGATGACAAGATTCAGTCATCGCGTCACTGCAAAGTGCCACTGAGGCTGCACTGATGTGTCTTAGATTGTTGCTCATCATGGGATTAAAACTTAGATTATCATTTCTACGAAAATTAGTCAAACCGTGTGCATCATTACCAAAAGTGCTTGTGTAGTCCTGATGCTCATTACTACAAAGGTGTTTACAGTAATTTGGTAATGACTGGGTTGTAGCAGAGGCTGCGGAGTCCATGCAGTGGATGAGAGAAAGAGCCGGTCTCTGACTACCTCTCAACAGAGGCACTGGCAGCAGCCAACTGCAATCTCTACCTGTTAACAAAGACAAACATATTCAACAATGCTGTATTTCAACAATAGTTTCTAAACATCAATCCTCAACTGCTGGAAATCTGGGAAATGTATACATGTTTACCTGAGTGCACAGGGATTGGGTAATAAACAATACATATCTGAAAAATGTTGGTTGTTGATAGGGGTGTGGGATATGTATCATCATTGATAATATCGTAATTGTTTTTTAAACAATGTGGAAGATGGTCTTATCGAGAATGTCACTAGGGTCCGTGTACGTTTTGATCATTACATTTCCCATTTGGAATGGAATAACGAGAAATGAAAAGACGGCTTATTTTTTTTAGATTTTGATTTTGGACCGATTTCCCATTTTTCATTTGTCATTTACAAATCGGCTTATGACTTTGATATTTCATTCTCGCATGTGGACGGCGCTCAAACGGCCCTTTCATCGGAATGCTCAAACCGCGCCGTCGTCAGGACGGCCTTATTTCTGTCAGGTAGAATAGAGTCGGTACGGCGTTGTCAAATCATCGCACTGTACTAAGCTTTTGACGCCATGCGAACCACCACTCGCTGATATATAAAACAGAAACGTGTTATATTTAACTAATCAGTGGTGCTGCAAAGATTCACCTCTACGACACTTGAGATCACAAGTCATACAGTTTGCTGCGGTGTTCCCAATATATACTATATCTACCTCTCCCATCCATCATTGTGAGTGAGTGAGTGAGTGTGTGTGTGAGAGAGAGAGATAAAGACCTGAATAAATAATTGTGAAAACTGAAATTTAAAAGTATGACTGTAAGCGTTATGTTCTCAGTTCACACGAAAAAAAAAAAAAGATAATTGAATCAGTGAACTTGTAGGCTGCTGAATACCTGACAAAATTAGCAGGGTTGGAGAGTAACAGTATTATAGGTCTTCAATTGAAATACGAATTATGAATAGGAACTGTAATGTTAAAGTTGTAGGCTAAAACACATTGTCAATCTTTGGTTCTAAAAAAATGTTGTTAGTAGCTTTCTTTGTATTAGAAATACAATCCAATAAAAATAGCAATTATATGAATTGTGAACTGAGGAGAGTTTCTGGAGTGGTTAATCAAATACATTAATCTACAAATTACATTTAACAGATTCTATCACATGTGGAATACAACTTAAAATCAACCTTCTTAACATTGTATATTAATTAGACAGCACTTTTTAAAAGTTATTACATGATTAATTGGTTGATGTTTCTCTGAAGTTTACTAACTTCTTTAAAGGTATTGTTTATTCGCACTGCTTTATGCATTTAATGCTTGTCCAGCAAAGCTCTGGTAGTATTTTTCTACACAAGTATTTTCTGTTATTTTGTTTTCATTTGTCATGAGCTCTATATTTTAAGATGTAAGGTGTTGACATTCAATTAATGTGAAGGGCATATCAGGGGTGTCCTGCTGGAGGATCAATGTTTTGCAGGACAGCTCCAACCAAACATACCTGAAACAGCAAAGCAAGGTCTTCAGGATTACTAGAAATATCCAGGTACACTCTCAGAAAAAAAATGGTACAAAAGCTGTTACTGGGATTTTACCATTTAAAAGGGTTCTAATATGTACCATTTAGGAATGTACACTTTTGGTACCCAATATATAACTAATATAGATGTACCTTTTCATAAGGCACCGCTCCAGTGACAGCTTTTGTAGATTTTTTCTGAGAGTGTAGGCAGATGTGTGAGTCAGTACAATGTCAAATGTAATGTGCAAAACATGATTTTATAGTAACAATGCATGCAGCCAAAACTGATCTTGAAAAAAAAAAAAATGCTCTGTTACATATTTTGTCAAACAAATGATCAGCTACAATGCAGAACAAACACAGGAGTGAAGGGGTGACACCATTACACATCCACGATGGAGAACACACACACACACACCTAGTGATCTCATTAAAAGGCGAGTGGGAAATGTTATGGACATGTTCTCATGGTCATGTTTATCATTGATTTTTACGTGCAAACCTTGTTGCCCATGTCATACAGTAAACATTTTACTTTTATTCATATCATATAACCTATTTTAATTGCATTTATCAACCTACTAAAAATAAAAATAATATATACACCAAACTCCTTGTCAGCATACTGCATGACTTGTGATCTCTCAAGTGTTGTACATTAGAGGCGAAGCTTTGCAGCAGCACTAATTATAGTTAAATATAACACATTTCTTATTTAAATTTTAGCTAGTGGTAGTTTGCGCGGCGACAAAAACTTAGTACAGTGGGATGATTTGACAATGCCGTATCGACTCTATTCTACCTGACAGAAATAAGGCCGTCCTAAAGACGGCGTGGTTTGACCAATCAGATGAAAGGGGCGTTTTCAGTGTTCAAAATACACACTGACCCACTAGCTTTGCAAAAAAAACCAAGAGCAGATAGTGATCTTTTATGGTCCTGTCCCAAAGGGCACACTTCATATGCACTTTTGGTCAAATAACGACTTTATTCAACAATATCTAGTGATGGGTGATTTCAAAACACTGCTTTATGAAGCTTCAAAGCTTAACAAATCTTTTGTTTCGAATCAGTTGTTTGGAGCATGAATAAAACTGCCAAAGTCACACCCCCAGTGGTGAACCATTAAAAAATTTCAAAACACTTATGACGAAATCGCCCATCACTAGATATTGTTGAATAAAGTCGTTATTTGTTTTTTTTGGTGCACAAAAAGTATTCTCGTCACTTCATAACATTAAGATTGAACCACTGTAGTCACATGAACTGTTTTAAATGTCTTTAGTACCTTTCTGGGCATTGAAAGTGTTAATTGTCTTGCAGGCCTCACTAAGCCATCGCATTACATCAAAAATATCTTAATTTGTGTTCCGAAGATGAACGAGGGTCTTATGGGTGTGAAACAACATGAGGGTGAGTAATTAATGACAGAATTTTCATTTTTTGGGTAAACTAACCCCTTAATGAAAAAGTGAATTTCTGTCACTGCTGTGACAAAACTAACCAACGCACAGAATATGAAGAATATGGAAGGCAGCTGTCCATGACAAGCCTAAACCAGCCATGGTTCCAGCACAAAAACACAATCAGCAGTTTAATTACCGTTATCGACAAAATCCCAGAAAATACTGAGATATAATTTTTGTCAATATCACACACCCCTAGTACATATATACAATCACAAAATACATATTTTTATGGAAAACTTCAAAAATATAGAAAGGTCCCTTGTACTTTTAAAAACATTTCAAAATGTTCAAATGTAAAGGTATTCCTATCACGCTTTTTTTTTTTTTAATCACATACTACTTTGTCAATTTCATTCGCATGTACTTTGCAAACATTTTTTACTGTTTTTGAAAAACTTCTACTGGTACTTCACCCAACCCTATGAATGAAAACAGAGAAGCAGAGAAGGACAGAAACAGAGTGAGTGAGATGGGAAGTGTATTACGTACAGCCACGTCACCCACCAATGAGGATCATCGGCCTGTTCTTCATCTTAGATATATTGAACATCCCTGAAGAAAAAAAAAAAAAGAAAGAGAAAGTTATATTCAGTTCAGAAAAAGTACATGATGAAGTAGACATGACCTAAGAGTTGAATTTTAAATTATATTCTTTTGGGAATCATTTGCTGCACAGTTGATATGTTGTGTCAGAGTGTGTGTGTGTGTGTCTTTACCTGCATGCTGTTTCTTCTTCCTCCCGACTGCTGCCCCTATGATGTGCAGTAGTTCCTCTTCAGGTGCTCCAGAGCGCAGAAAATCCCTCAAAGACACCTCTGAATTCCCAAACAAACAAACCTAATAGCATGCCAACACAGACACAATAAAACTCAAAGCCACACAGAGTAGACAGCTAGGTGAAAAGCATAAGGGTGTTTAGGGAACATCAAACACACAACATGTACCTTAAGGTTGCCATCGGCCGTGATGCGCAAGCGGTTACAGGAACCACAGAAATTGTCTGACATGGAGCTAATGAAGCCCAGCTGGCCCTGAAATCCTGGTACTCTAAATGCCTGTGAGCGCACAACACAGAAATACACATGAGGGCTTATCCGCTGATAGTTCAAGATTTCAAAAGGAATGTTTTGATAAAAGTTCTTTGGCCTATTAATAACATGAGAAAGTTACAAAACATTTACAGACCAATGTATAATAACTGCACAGTAACGCTGCAAAATAAAACTGACCCTCAGAAATGAGCCAAAACAAAAATATTTTCAAATTAGCTCCACCATGAGAATTTAACATTGAGAATGATTCATGGCCAATGATTTATTTAGCAGTCTGGAGCTGAGCTGACCTTGGCTGTGTCTGTTTCCTCTCCGGGCACAGGTTCTAGATTGGGCCATTTTTGCTTTATACAGTCAAGCATCTCCTGATAGCTCACCATCATCTTGAAGTTCCATCTGTTACCTACAGAGACAGCCAATGTGTAAAAAGTTGCTTAAAACAACATTCAACTGCTTAACATTTTTTAAATGATTTCTCCAAACATTAATTAAATGGCACATTATGCCCCAGTTTCACAGACAGGGCTTAAACTAAGCCAGGATTAGGCTTTCGTTAAATTAGGACATTTGAGTAGCGTTTTTAAACGTGCCTTAAAAATAAAAAAAAAACACATTACTGGTGTTCATCTTGAGACAAAATTATGGCACTGGCATATTTTAAGATGTGTCAATACAAATTGCTTTCAGTTAAGATAGTTCAGACATGCGTTTTAGTCTGGGACTAGACTTAAGCCTTGTCTGTGAAACCGGGCATATGTGCATTAAGATTTTGATCATTTCTTTTCTGGTGAAAGACATACACTGCTCAAAAAAATTAAAGGAAGACTTTGAAAACACATCAGATCTCAATGGGGAAAAATATGCTGGATATCTATACTGAAATGGACTGGGTAATGTGTTAGGAACGAAAGGATGCCACATCGTTTGATGGAAATTTCCAAATTTTGGTTAATTTGACACAGAATGACCCTGTATTTCAGGGGTGGACAACATCACAGCCCTGCAGAGTTTTGCTCCAACCCTGATATAAGCTATATATCACCCTTAACACATTGATTAGCTTTTATTTAGCTTCTATTTAATTTTTTTTAAAGAAATCCTGTAGTCATTAATAGTTTCACTTTGTGTCGTGTGCGATATTGTTAGATAAGTCATTGTTTGCACACCTCACAAACGGCTCCACTGATCACAGTATCTAATCAGTTGCTATTGGAGTGATTGCTGTAGTATTGACCGCCAGGGCAAGAACCTCTAACAGTGAATGCATAACAGCTTCTGCTACTGGCTCCAGAGAATCAATCTCTTCTCGGCTCACAAAGACAAATCTATTGAATTTGTCTCAAATGTCTTCATTGTCATTGACATCCAGTAAGAGCAGTTGAAAATTGTTTCTGCACATTGTTAAACCAATTTAGTAGTGAAAGAATAGGACTTAAATGGTTCTTGACTTAAAACATCACCAGAATGTGAACTGTGTTACATGTGTTATGAAAATAAATCCTAAGGAAAACAAAGTCTCACTGACCTGGAAAGAGAATAACCTGCACTACTAATACGATTAGAGAACTGGGGCAGAAACTGCAACCTTTACAATGTGCCAATTATACTACAACCTGTAACAGGGCTAACAAGTGCACAGTGTAGATTTCTCTGACTTTAGCTAACATAATCTTACCATCAAAAGGCATGTACTCAATGAATCTCACATCCAATGGTTTCGTCTCTGTCAGTGACACAAAGTCAATCAACTCGTCTTCATTCAGACCTCTCATGACAACACAGTTCACCTGAGAACAGAGTTATACAGTTAAATAGTAGTATTTGTTTCCATACTATGGAAGTCAATGGGCTCCAACTGTTTGGTTACCCATATTCTTCAAAATATCTTCTTTTGTGTTCAGCAGAAGGAAGAAATTCATACAGGTTTGGAGCAACATGAGGATGAGTAAATGATGACTGAATTTTCATTTTTGGGTGAAATATTTATTTTCTTAAATGGATAGTAACAACAAACTTTTTCGGTGTGGCTAAAAAGGTGGTGATAAATGCTCTAAAGTGGATTTAAGGGCTCCAGCATTTGGTTACTTTTGACAATAACAGTTTTTAACACTGTTTCCTAGTACTTTTGCATTTTTCTGAAGCCATAACCTTCTTAGACATGGATCATTTCACACATCAAAAGGGATTATAAAATATGATGTTTTGAAAAAGGTGCATTACCTTGACTGGATTGTAGCCCATTTCAACAGCCTTTTCAATGCCTTCCATCACTTTATGAAATCCTGCATGTGGTTACCAATATTAAGCATCAATTAGAAAGTATTGTAGGCATATTGTAGGCAAGACCATTTAAAATAATGGTTGCAAATATGTGACTTTCACAGCTGAAGATAAATTCGTAGCCATATAAATTTCAATTTATTTTCTAGTAAGAACAGGTCCAATAGTTTCTGGAATGTTTGCTACCATAGTTGTGTCAGATAATTGTCACAATACTGCTATTATACGGCTTAAATACTTGGCATTACAAGAAGATAATCAGTGTTGATGGTGTTTCCGGTGTTCAGCCGCAACACCAGTTACATCACTTATCCACCACAGCACTGCCCCCCACCATCGTTTGGATTTTTTATAGTAATAAAAATCATTTAGTTCAGTAAGAAAACAGACACTACAATTAAAAACCGAACGCGTCTGCTAAATGCAGCGTGAGCCGAATGAGAGTCGCAGCACAGATCAGCAGCAGGAGTCAGATTTAATTTATTATGAGAGTGAGGAGCTGACTGACAAAATGATGGCGGAAGATTTTTGGACTTTTGCAGTATTATGGATTTAAACCCAGTTCTAATTGGGAACCTGCAAAGGATTAGTTGCGTTTTTCTAGTTGTTGTTTTTTTTCATTAAGAATGATAATAAACCCAAAATTCAAGCAATTGCCGACCCCGAATTGAAAAAAAGTATAATTCTCACGCCCTCTACTCTACTGGTGCAGAGATTATTCAGTTCATTCCTATGGAAGTTACGCTTAATTGAAAACACTCGCTCGGGTCCGCACTGTCTTGAATGTCCGTGCCACCTTGCACATTTTACTTTGGATTTTGAATTAGCGATTTAAAAGTGTGGTGAAAAAAAAAAAAAAGGTAATACCCCCTCCCCCCCATCCCTGTGATATCGGCATTACCGGTGTTGTCACAGGTCGCTTAACCAGTGGGAAAATATCCTCACAGTCACAACCCTACAAGATAACGGTTGAATGGCTGAATATGAACGGTCAAAAGATCAAATATCCCTAAAAGTCTGACAAAACGTTTCACTGGATAGCTTCTGATTAGTACGGAAGCCCTGAACCACATGAAAGAAAGAAAAAAGAAAACTTGGTGGGGAAGAAAAAAAGAAAAGAAAACGTATCTCATTATTTCGACATATTAAGTCCTATATTTCAACATATCTCGATTACAACATATCGTTATTTCGAGATATTAAGTCATTATTTCGACATAACTCGTTATTGTATATAAAGTTTCATGAAAGATGCGTATCATTTAATGCCTTCAGTGGCGCAACAGTAGCGTGTTGGCTTGCAAATCCAGCTTTTACTGCGATCGCCACGGTTTCGAATCCGCCTTTTGCCGAGCTCGCTCTTCTCTATTTTCCCATCACATATCACATCAGAAAGGCATTTATTTTCAATAAAAATGAAAATAATGTTCTAAAAGTGGAAATAACCTGCCTAACGAGTGTTTAATTATATTAAAAATATTTATTAGGTAGGATTAGCAGCATTTTAATCTTTCAATATTAGCCACTAGAATTAGCCACGCAAATTAAGACAGGGAATCAATTAAAGAATGCATTGTAGTTATGTTGACCTACTGTTACAAGTTGGTGCTCTAAAAAGGTTTATCATGGGAATTTGCGTTCATGCCAGGCATAAACTTGTGAGAAATAACGAGATAATTTTTTTTTTTTTTTGTTCCTCCCCACCAAGTTCTTTCTTTTTTTTCTCCACCATGCGGTTCAGGGCTTCCATAGATTAGAACGTTAATTTAGCTAAGAAAAAAGTTTGACACAATAATGTAACAAGACTTAAACTGGGTTAGATTTATGTACGAAACTCTACAGATGGAAGTTACATAGTACAGGGTTTACATCTTTGTTCTTCTGCAATATGTTTTGATTCTGAAATGAGAACACTTCCCTCTTACAATGACTGTACATCTTCATTATGCTGTTGTTAATTATTTTCTACGTTATTTTTCACTTGTTATATTTGTCTTTAAAGGGTGACTGATCAACAGCAACTTGCACCTTTTCGTCTAGCGATGAACTCAAATTTTGCAGGGACCAGGGTGTCTAGGCTGATGTTGAGTAGATCCACTCCAGATTTTTTCAAACTAGGCAACAGCCGAGTCAAATTCATGCCATTTGTGGTGACTGCAATAGTTTTCAGACCCTCCAACTTCCCCAATTCCCCTTTCAGAAGAAAAAAAAAGAGAAACGGTCAACTATTTAAAGCATTTCTGGCTGCAACATCATTTTTCATGCTTGTTTTTCAGAATATTAGCCAATGAGCATGAAACACGCAGCACATGATCAGAGACCAACAAAATTATTATCAGTGCTAGTCTCACCGTAACATTGACTTAAAAATGACATGCACTGAAATAAACTGAACACAGAAAAATTTGTTCATTCTTTAAGTTTTACCCTTAGTCTCTTAGTTAAAATATCCACTGTATTGTACATTAAAAGTATGAACTGATTGTCATTTCATAATTGCAGACATTCCAACATGCAACATGAGAAGCAGTCTATATCACTACTGTGTTATAATTCAAAGTTAAAAAGCATTTACAAAACTAATAAATGGTGTAAAAATTACCTATTATATGCAGAACGTCTGGGCGAATGAGAGGTTCTCCTCCAGTCAGCCGTATCTTGTTCACTCCCTCTCGTACGAAGAGTCTGGCTAACGTCAGTAACTCCTCTGTTGTTAGGAGCTGAGAGCGAGGGCTGAGTTTTACCCCTTCTTGTGGCATACAGTATTGACCTGAGAAATAGAAAAACAAATCTCTATTAATTCTCAATTTTTGTCTTGAAGGGACAGTATGTAAGTTTCGCCGCTAGAGGTCACTTATTCAAAACAATAGCAAAGATTATTATTAGTTTGATGACGCCATGAAGGGGCATGGAATCATGGGAGTTGATGTCTTCACCTCCATTGCCGATGGAAATCAATCCTGAGGGGACTCAGGCAGAAATCTGCATATTCATGAAGCCGAAGTCTTTCTACAAAGCATACAGTATTTGAGGAACTTACAGCGAAGGTTACATTTCTCAGTGAGGGAAATGCGAAGGTAATTATGTCTCCGTCCAAAAGAGTCCGTAAGGAATGCTGAGAAAGGCAGAACATCCTTCAGAACTCGCTTATGGCCACCTGGAATCACAAGCTCTTGGACCTGCCGGGAACAACAAACGGCATGATCAGATGACATACCAGCAAAACAAAATAGTTTTTATTTACAGTTTTATTACATAGTACATATTTTTATAGCACTTTTCACAATACAGTTTCAAAGCAGCTTTACAGAATGTTAAGGTTTATAATACCTTATATCTCATAGTGATTTATGCTTAAAATGGGCACTATAAATGTAAGGATTCTGTCTATAAGGGCACCATATAATATTGTGAGTTTTGGTCACATCACTCAAGGTGAGTGCAAGAGTGACAAGTGACCTTCTTCTCCCTTTTCCTTGGGGCACCAGCTAAGGAATCTTGCCTTAACAAAAAAATAATCTTTTTAATTTATTCAACAATCATCTTTATGTTAATTGGAGGGTCATCTGTTTGTCATCTGACCAATCTGAAGGATTTGTGAGATATCATTAACTTGTAGAGCCTCTTCTACATTATTAGCACAAGTGTAATAAAATAAATTTTATTAACAAAAAGATAAACAAGAGTAAATCAACACAACTACAAAATGAATACCATGAATGATACAGGAATAAAGTGCATAAGGTGCATAAAATACAAGTGATGAAGGCTATGGAAGAGTTACGAGATCTTATGGAAAGATAAATTGTTTCTCTGAAACTAATAAGGTGAAGAACCTTATTATACATCAAACAAATGAATGAAAGATTATTTATTATAGCATCAGTTATATTACCTCTAATGTAAATGAGAAAATCACATACAGATAATATAAAGGTCAAGGTCTCTGGAAAGTGGTTTGGTAAAGTAATATTTATGTTCCACATGGTTGAGTGAGCAGTCCGATGACGGTGACGTCTTCCACTGATTGTGCTGGGTGACAATGCAGTCGGGAGAGGAGCCGGAATCCGTTTCAACAGCCTTGAACACGAAGCTCTGTGAGATGCTGATTTCCTAGAGCACCAAAAAGGGTCCTAAAATCTGGAACACATGGATGAGTCCCTGAAGTAGGTGCAGAAGGTACACGCAGATGAAGGTACCTTGAAGTAAAGGTTTGTTCTCCTGAGCTGAACCTTGTTGCAAATGTGTCTGTATGTCTTCTGCCTCTGGGCCAGGCGCTCAAGACTTGGTCAATCCGCTTTTGTCCCACTGGCATGGAGACTTGTTATGTGCCTCTTGTCTTTTTCCTCACAGACTGGAAGCTCAGAACATGATTGTATCTGTTGCTGCCTCACAAGCTGTCGACTCAAAGTATGGAATTTGTTGCGGTCTCACCTTTGCAGGCTGGAGAATCAGGACAGCATATCTGTTAGTATCTCACCAGATGGGAGAATTAGAACCAGAATGTATCTGTTGTTGCCTTTTTTTTTAATGTTACGGGCTGGAGGCTCAGAACAAGTATGTATCTGTTAGTGTCTAACCAGACGGGAGACTCCGAACAAGAGCGTTTCTGTTAATGTCTCACTATTTGAGTGTTTGTTGAAAGGGCACATTTATCCCTTTCCTATGAAGAGGAGATTGCAATTTGGCGCTTCTCCATTCCAGTGCTGTGATTGGCTGCAGGCTTCAGAGGGGACACACACACAGGGTGGCCCACCCTTTTTTTTTCAATGTAGAACTTGTTAGCACAATCTAAAGCACACGGTTAGAGCAGAGTCTTTAAAGTTTTATCAATGCATTTCTCACTTTCCAAACCACCACCAGAACACCTCTGGCAATATTCTTAACAAATAAAGTCCAAACATGATGGGAAAATCTTGATCAATCATACATGCATTCATTTGTACATTAACTTAGCTGAATTTGTGTAAGATGTTGCACTACAAAGAGTTGTCACTGAGAATACTTTTATATGTGAATAAGTATAAAATAGATATGTGTAGTTTACATCAGTTTTAAGGTTTCCAAACATAGTTATGAATGGACTGGATGGATCATTGTGGCCTCCCTTTGTTTCAGCCACTGCTCTTGCATCCAAAAAGAATTGTGGCAGTTGGCTTAAACCCAAGGGATTAGTCTTAAGATGGGTGCAGGGCAGGAACTGCCTGTGTGGACCAATGAGAAGTCCTGTCCTTCCCGCATTTGAGGTGTCTGTCAGTTGTCCTAGCATCCTTATCTGATGGTCTTGGTCATTTGTTTGTGCTAGTCCACTAAGATCCAGTTGAAATGTAGCAAATCTTTTTCCTCTGTTGCAGTAAGAGAGGGAACCTGCCATAAAACTGGGCCCTAGAATGTGCTGTTCCCTACACATTTACATTTATTATCCCCCAGCACTAATCTGATATGGTTTACATTTTGCGAACATACAAGCAACTGAGCAGTTGAGATATGCTATAACATATCTCCGACCCTACAACAGTTTACTGTACGTATAGAGATAAAGTTTGGTATACTTAAATATCCAACTTTATTTGAAGGCCAAAAAGATTATTTGGGATATAATGAAAGATGAATGGCATTACTTTGCAGCACAAACAAAGTGTTTCTATTTCTGAACTTTTATAATGAAACTCAGTACTGAGAATTAAAAGAACCATTCAGCTTATTAAGCTTTCTTTTAACCTGAGTTGGACCTACTGCTCGGCTTGCTTTTGGAAAGTCTATATTAAGGGTAGTGTTGTCACGGTACCAAAATTCCAGTAGTCGGTACCAATACCATAAAAATTTCACGGTTCTCGGTACCAATTTCGGTACCACAGCAAAATCTGTTGGAACTATTTTACTATTTTATATAGCCTATTTTAAAGACATATTAAATATGATATGGTAATCATACATATAAATATTTTTTTGTGTGTATCTTTGTGTGTGTATATATACACCTCAATGAAATAAATTTTGAAATATAAAAATAAAATAAATAAATAAATGCTCAAACATCTATTTTGTAACAGACGTGTTTATTTTACCTATTCCGTCAGTGACAACGACACACTACAGCCTATAAAACTATGAAATAAATATTGGTAAATAATGGTAACCTAAATAATAAGAAAGTTAAATATTATTTTTATTTCCACACAAAGATGCATCATATAGCCGCTCTGCGCTTTGATAGGGATGTGGGACACAAGCAGGAAAGAGACCATTTTTCTTTAATAATACAGGTGCTGGTCATATAATTAGAATATCATCAAAAAGTTGATTTATTTCACTAATTCCATTCAAGAAGTGAAACTTGTATATTATATTATATTATATTATATGACCAGCACCTGTATCTTCATGTTATCTCCTGATATTACAAGCAACTGACACTTGTTGTAAATTCTGAAGAGCGACTTTTTTCCTCCGCAGGGTCAAGACATTCAGGCTATGTTTGATTTAGCGCTGCCAGAGAAAGCGAAAGTAAAAATCACCAGCGTGTGTGAAACGCGCTATATACAAATAAAACTTGACGCGCCTTATAGTCTAATAACAAGCACAAACTGTGTTAAATAGAAATTGACGTGCAAGCAAAAAGGTTTCTGTCCTACGGTGTTTTTTCTACTTTACCACAGTAAAGAATGCAAATAGCCTATATAATAGGCCTGCGTGATGATAATAATCCCCTGCGTGAGTGAAGATTTGGGAAAATAAACAGAGATTCCATGTTCAGTGGAATAACTAATGGATTATTGTTAAATTCTCTGATAATCGGGTGACCAGATCGCGATTCGCAAAACAATACGAAGCTTAAATGCATGGACTCACGTAGGCTACCTCTCTCATTCGGCATGAACCAAAATGTTTCCATGGCTGCGATGTCACATTTAATTGCTAACCTACTTCTTTTGTAAACAAAGCTTTGTGCTTCACTATCACTTCACGTCATATTCAAGTAAATACTGCCACAGCCCTATCAGTGGGTACCGAATATACCCGGATTCTCGGTACTACAGAAATGCGGGTATCGTCACATGTTCAAAATGTCAGTACGGACTTGGTACGGACTTTTGACAACACTAATTAAGGGAGAATTTCTGTTATAAATTTTATCGTACGAATATGATATTTCGATTTAATTTACATCATTTTGTAGGCTATTGACCAGTTTGTGGTAAACACTGATGCAAAACAGAATGCATAACAGTGTGTCATGTTATATATCACGTGCATCCATGACTGATATGTCTGGTTTGGTACTTTAGTGAAGGTCTTATGACTCAGCTGTTGTAAAGAAAGAACCATTTATAATTTGTCACACTTTAAAACCATTATGTTCAGCACCCATTCTTGAATGAAGCATAAATGAGACTTTGTGCATGTATTACTGCTTTGACAAGTATTAGGCCTACTGCTTTGACAGTCATTATTTTTTAAATGTTGCTTATGTTTCCAAATACTTTTTTGTGGCTACTTTTTACACAGTAATGAATGACTACTATTCATTACATAACCATAGTATTTATATGGTACAATGTACAATGTAAGTGTAAACAGATAAATAAATTGCCGTGTTTTATTGTTTGGCTGCATCAAACAACTCCTAATATGTAGCAGTAATAGGCCACAATCATACATCAACAAAACGAAACAACAAAGCAAATGTTATTACATGAAAACAGACAGAAACAGTGTTAGAAAGTCAGAATTTGCGATGTTTAGGCAAGAGTTACAATCCTTGTCGCAAACCCAAGTGTATTAACGTTAGTCATTTTTTGTGACGTAAAATCATCACGTGCATTTTTAAGATAGGTTAATTATCTTACCTGTGCATTTGTGACAGCTGTACAGGAAGAGTCTGGCACAAACACTTGCTCCAGTCTGTTCTCTTCATGCGTGATACTGGAATACCATCGACACACTCTATATCTCCCACATGTCTGTCGAACTGCCTGCTTTGCGCAGGCCTTAGCCGCGGTGTGTGCTCCTAAGATAAGGCGACTGAATGCGCTGCAGTTTAATGCCATCATGAAAGCAAAAATAACAGTCTTTGCTGAAAGTGGCACATTATCTGCTCATGCTGTAGCTGCGTTAAACTTGACACGCAGCTCGCCTTGAACATGCACGAGGGGGTGTGTCTTTGCGCAACCAATCAACGGCGATGAAACGTTGGGCATTATAAGAGTTCTGGGCAATATAGTTTCTCGATTGTGAACTACAAATAACGAAAATGTACAAAGGGATTTCGACACGAGTAGAAAAGTCGAGCTAGACTTTAACTTAACTAAGCAATGTTGCACACAAACCAAAAGCCACCAAAAATCTTAGCGATGTTTTTCTTGTATTGCACACCATGTTTAGTATATGCTCACATACAGCCGCACAAATCTCCAAGAGAAAACCAAGCCTAGTCTAAAATGAACAAATCGCTGTAATATTTTGGAGTGGACTGAGATTTTATTTAATTAGACCTAGTGCAAGTGATACCAAAAGTGTTTTATAACATCTATAGTGGATCAAATTTAAAAAAGGGAAAATAACAAACTTAACTTATAACATATATTTACAGTATATGGGCAAAAAGTAGATGAAATTCCGATTCTTGTAATGTAATTCTATCAGATCTCCATAACAGTATAGCAGACTACATAAAATGCTTTTAATGTTATTTAAATACTGATATTAAATAATGATATTTAAATGCTTAGTTATATTGATCAAAACATATTATGCAATGCAATTTAATGATAATTGAGAGATAAACAAATAAACATTTCTCAAAAGCTTGATGTATATTATTTTAACATGTTTTTTCTAAAAAAAAAAAAAAAAAAAAAAAAAAAAAAAATCAAGTAAACCTAAGTTGCTTGAGTCCAGTAAGTATTCTTGAAATAAAGTTATTCCTACTAGAATTAGAAATATTTCACAGCAAAAAGACGTGTGAACCACAGCCTGAAAGGGGACAAAGAATTCTAGAATTCTAGAATTCAGAATTATACTAAAAGGCCTTTTCTTTAAAAAAAAAAAAAAAAAAAGTATAAACTATCAATCAAATGACAGAAGGAATGTAGTAGATTGTGTACAGCAGTTTTGATCAAGTTGATGATTTAGAGGCCCTAGAAAATATGTGTATCAGGTAATATAGTAGGCTCTATAGGTATAAGCAATATTAAAGCTAGGGTAGGCAATTTTGGAGAGGCTACCAATAGCAAGCTAGCTTTGAAAGCATAAGATCCAACCCTCCCTTCCTAGCACTTACCAAAGCCGTTTTAAAGAAAGCCAAGGTTAGCAGCAACAACAACAAAACGTAACGCTGCAGTACACAGGGAGGCTGTTTTTTTTAATGGGTGTCAATGGACGAGAGGCTTCACGACACTTAATAAACTGCTTTTGTGGGAAAACAGCTTATCATTTAAGGAATCAACATGTTTGCCCTTAAAAATTAGTTTTGGATTGATCAGTTTTTAGAATTTACACCAGAAAAATGCTGTTTCATAAGAGAAGTCATAGACAATTTTGCTACAGGTGGGATTCAGTTTATGGCGCTTCTCATTAATTTCTATGGTATCCGCAAACAGTGATTGACTGTCGCACAACTTTAAAATAAATGTAAACTTTTTGATCCAAGCCGTTACACTTTCTCTAATGGTAGAACCACGGACCCTATCTGCAAAAATAAGACCATCTCTGGCCACACCTCCACCAAAACAGAGCAGAGTCTGCAAAGCATCACTGACATAATAATAATAATAATAATAATAAAGTTTTATTTATATAGCGCCTTTCCAGGGCTCAAGGACGCTTTACAATGTACATTTAACAGGGAAGAGACAATAATGAAAAACAATACATTAAATTGTCATGTCTCAAAGCACACAACATTATAACAGAGTGGTGCAGGTATGACGTCAGAACCCAGAAGACAAATTTTCCGCTGTGCACTTCCTGAGTGAACGAGGCGACCACAAACAGTACTTCACTGCATGCAGATTCTTTAAAGATGGAGAAACAAGTGCGTGACATGGGACTGCGCTGCTGAGAGTATTGACCATATGCACAGTTACTTCCTGGTTTTCGTTAAGCAAGCTTGGGCATTTCCGGTGAACTGTTAGCTGTTAATGGTCGGTTTTGTTCCTTTGTGGGATTTCAAAGATGGTCGGTTTTGTTCTGTTACGAGATTTCAATGACAGTTGGTTTTGCTTTTTTTGTTCTTTTATGAGATTTCGAAAACAGCAGGTTTTGTTTCATTACAAGTTTTCAATGATGGTCGGTTTTGTTTGGTTACGAAATCTCAGTGATGGTTGGTTTTCAGTGTCAGTCGATTTTGTTCTGTTCTAAGATTTCAAAGATGGTCAGTTTTCAGTGTCAGTTGGTTTTGTTCTGTTGTGAGATTTCAAAGATGGTCGGGTTTGTTCCTTTGTTTTTTTACGAGATTTCAATGATGGTCGGTTTTGTTTGGTTACGAGATCTCCATGAATGTTGGTTTTCAGTGTCAGTCGGTTTTGTTCTGTTGTGAGATTTCAAAGATGGTCGGGTTTGTTCCTTTGTTCTTTTACGAGATTTCAAAGACAGTAGGTTTTGTTTCGTAATGAGATTTTAATGATGGTTGGTTTTGTTCGGTTACGAGATCTCAATGACGGTTGGTTTTATTCAGTTACAAGATTTCAATGACGTCTGTTTTATTCAGTTATGAGATTTCAAAGACGTCTGTTTTATTCAGTTATGAGATTTCAAAGAGAGTCGGTTTTGTTTCGTTACAAGATTTCAACGATAGTCGGTTTTGTTTCGTTATGAGATTTCAATAACAGTCAGTTTTGCTTCATTAAGAAATTTTAATGATGGTCCGGTTTGTTTGGTTACGGGATCTCAATGAGGGTTGGTTTTATTCAGTTACGAGCTTTCAATGACTTTGGTTTTATTTGGTTATGAGATTTCAAAGACAGTCCATTTGTTTCATTATGAGATTTTAATGATGGTCAGTTTCGTTCGGTTATTAAAACTCAATGACGACTGGTTTTCAGCGACAGCCGGTTTTGTTCTGTTACAAGATTTCAAAGATGATCAGGTTTGTTTGGTTAAGAGATCTCAATGACGGTTGGTTTTTATTCAGTTACGAGTTTTCAATGACATAGGTTTTATTTGGTTACAAGATTTCAATGATGGTCACTGTTGTTTCTTTGTTCTTTTTCGAGATTTCAAAGACAGTCGGTTTTGTTTTGTTACAAGTTTTCAATGATGGTCGGTTTTGTTTGGTTACGAGATCTCAGTGATGGTTGGTTTTCAGTGTCAGTCGGTTTTGTTCTGTTTTAAGATTTCAAAGATGGTTGGTTTTCAGTGTCAGTCGGTTTTGTTCTGTTGTGAGATTTCAAAGATTGTCGGGTTTGTTCCTTTGTTCTTTTTTTAATGAGATTTCAATGATGGTCGGTTTTGTTTGGTTACAAGATCTCCATGATGGTTGATTTTCAGTATCAGTCAGTTTTGTTCTGTTATATGATTTCAAAGATGGTAGGGTTTGTTTGGTTAAGAGATCTCAATGACGGTTGGTTTTTATTCAGTTACAAGCTTTCAATGACATCGGTTTTATTTGGTTACAAGATTTCAATGACGGTCACTGTTGTTTCTTTGTTCTTTTTCGAGATTTTAAAGACAGTCGGTTTTGTTTTGTTACAAGTTTTCAATGATGGTCGGTTTTGTTTGGTTACGAGATCTCAGTGATGGTTGGTTTTCAGTGTCAGTCGGTTTTGTTCTGTTGTGAGATTTCAAAGATTGTCGGGTTTGTTTAGTTAAGAGATCTTAATGACGGTTGGTTTTATTCAGTTACAAGCTTTCAATGACACCTGTTTTATTCGGTTACGAGATTTCAACGATAGTCGGTTTTGTTTTCTTACAAGATTTCAATAACGGTTAGTTTTGTTTCTTTGTTTTTTTACGAGATTTCAAAGACAGTTGGTTATGTTTTGTTATGAGATTTAAAAGATGGTCGGTTTATTCGGTTACGACATCTCAATAATGGTTGGTTTTCAGTGTCAGTCGGTTTTGTTCTGTTGTGAGATTTCAAAGATGGTCGGGTTTGTTCTTGTGTTCTTTTATGAGATTTCAATGATGGTCGGTTTTATTGGGTTAAAAGATTTCAAAGACAGTCGGTTTTGTTTCGTTAAGAGATTTCAGTGACGTTTTTTTTTGTTTTCTTTGTTCTTTTACGAGATTTCAAAGACAGTCGGTTTTGTTTCGTTGTGAGATTTCAAAGACAGTCGGTTTTGTTTTCTTAGAAGATTTTAACGATGGTCAGTTTTGTTCGGTTACGAGATCTCAATGACCGTTGGTTTTTAGTGTCACTTGGTTTTGTTCTGTTATAAGATTTCAAAAACGGTTGGGTTTGTTCAGTTACAAGATTTCAATGATGGTCAGTGTTGTTTCTTTATTCTTTTTCAAGATTTCAAAGACAGTCGGTTTTGTCTCATTATGAAATTTTAATGATAGCCGGTTTTGTTCGGTTATATGATCTCAATGACGGTTGATTTTCAGTGTCAGTTGGTTTTGTTCTAAGATTTCAAAGATGATCAGGTTTGTTAGGTTACGAGACCTCAATAAAGGTTTGTTTTAATCAGTTACAAGCGTTCCATGACATCGGTTTTATTTGGTTACAAGATTTTAAAGACAATTGGTTTTGTTTCGTTACGAGATTTCAATGACGGTTGGTTTTGTTTCTTTGTTCTTTAACAAGATTTCAAAGACAGTCGGTTTTGTTCGGTTACACGATCTCAATGACAGTTGGTTTTCAATGTCAGTTGGTTTTGTTTTGTTATAAGATTTCAAAGATGGTCGGGTTTGTTCAGTTTCGAGACCTCAATGACGGTTTGTTTTATTCTGTGACATTGGTTTTATGTGGTTACGAGATTTCCAAGACAGTTGGTTTTGTTTCGTTACGAGATTTCAATGATGGTAGGTTTTGTTTCTTTGTTCTTTTACGAGATTTCAAAGACAGTCAGTTTTGTTACATTATGAGATTTTAATGATGGTCGGTTACAAGATCTCAATGACCATTGGTTTTCAATATCAGTCGGTTTTGTTCTGTTACAAGATTTCAAAGATGGTCAGCTTTGTTCGGTTACAAGATTTCAATGACGGTCAGTGTTGTTTCTTTATTCTTTTTCAAGATTTCGAAGACAGCCGGTTTTGTTTCGTTATGAGATTTTAACGATAGTCGAGTTTTGTTTCGTTATGAGAACTCGAAGACGGTTAGTTTTAAGTGACAGTCTGTTTTGTTCTGTTATAAGATTTCAAAGATGGTCGGGTTTGTTTGGTTAAGAGATCTCAATGACGGTTGGTTTTATTCAGTTACGAGCTTTCAATGACATCTGTTTTATTCGGTTATGAGATTTCAAAGACAGTTTTGTTTCGTTACAAGATTTCAATGAAGGTTGGTTTTGTTTTTTGTTATTTTACGAGATTTCAAAGACAGTCAGTTTTGTTTCAGTATAAGATTTAAAAGATAGTCGGGTTTGATTGGTTATGAGATTTCAATGACAGTTTTGTTTCGTAATGAAATTTTAATGATGGTCGGTTTTGTCTCAGATCGAGATCTCAATAATGATTGGTTTTCAGTGTCAATCGGCTTTGTTCTGTTGTGAGATTTCAAAGATGGTCAGGTTTGTTCCTTTGTTCTTTTACGAGATTTCAATGATGGTCGGTTTTGTTTTGTTACAAGATTTCAACGATAGTCGGTTTTGTTTTGTTACAAGATTTCAACGATGGTCGGTTTTGTTTTGTTACCAGATTTCTGTAACAGTCTGTTTCGTTTTGTTACAAGATTTTAATGATGGTCGGTTTTGTTTTGTTACGAGATTTCTGTAACAGTCTGTTTTGTTTTGTTACAAGATTTTAATGATGGTCGTTTTTTTTCGGTTACGAGAACTCAATGATGGTTGGTTTTCAGTGACAGTCAGTTTTGTTCTGTTATAAAATTTCAAAGATGGTCGGGTTTGTTTGGTTACGAGATTTTAATGACCATTAGTTTTATTCAGTTACGAGCTGTCAATGACATCTGTTTAATTAGATTTCAAAAACAGTTGGTTTTGTTTTATTACAAGATTTCAATGAGAGTTGGTTTTGTTTCTTTGTTCTTTTATGAGATTTCAAAGACAGTCGGTTTTGTTTCATCATGAGATTTTAATGATGGTGGGTTTTTTCGGTTACACGATCTCAATGACGGTTGGTTTTCATTGTCAGTTGGTTTTGTTCTGTTACAAGATTTCAAAAAATGGTTGGGTTTGTTCGGTTACGAGACCTCAATGACGGTTTGTTTTATTCAGTTACAAGCTTTCAGTGACATAGATTTTATTTGGTTACGAGATTTCAAAAACAGTTGGTTTTGTTTCGTTAAAAGATTTCAATGATGGTCGGTTTCGTTCTGGTACGAGATGTCAATGACGGTCGTTTTGTTTCTTTGTTCTTATACAAGATTTCTAAGATGGTCGGGTTTGATTGGTTAAGAGATCTCAATGACGGTTGGTTTTTATTCAGTTACGAGCTTTCAATGACGGTCACTGTTTTTTCTTTGTTCTTTTTCGAGATTTCAAAGACAGTCGGTTTTGTTTCGTTACAAGTTTTCAATGATGGTCGGTTTTGTTTGGTTACGAGATCTCAATGATGGTTGGTTTTCAGTGTCAGTCGGTTTTGTTCTGTTGTGAGATTTCAAAGATGGTCGGGTTTGTTCCTTTGTTTTTTTTTACGAGATTTCAATGATGGTCGATTTTGTTTGGTTACGAGATCTCCATGATGGTTGGTTTTATCAGTGTCAGTCGGTTTTGTTCTGTTGTGAGATTTCAAAGATGGTCGGGTTTGTTCCTTTGTTCTTTTACAAGATTTCAAAGACAGTCGGTTTTGTTTTGTTATGAGATTTTAATGATGGTCAGTTTTGTTCGGTTACGAGATCTCATTGACCATTGGTTTTCAATGTCAGTCGGTTTTGTTCTGTTACAAGATTTCAAAGATGGTCTGGTTTGTTCGGTTACGAGATCTCATTGACCACTGGTTTTCAATGTCAGTCGGTTTTGTTCTGTTACAAGATTTCAAAGACGGTCAGTTTTTTTCGCTTACAAGATTTCAATGACGGTCAATGTTGTTTTTTTGTTCTTTTCCAAGATTTGGAAGACAGTCAGTTTTGTTTTGTTATGAGATTTTAATCATGGTCAAGTTTGCTCGGTTACGAGACCTCAATGACGGTTTGTTTTATTCAGTTACAAGCTTTCAATGATATCGGTTTTATTTGGTTACGAGATTTCAAAGACAGTTGGTTTTGTTTCATCATGAGACTTTGATTATGGTCGGTTTTGTTCGGTTACGTGATCTCAATGACGGTTGTTTTTCAGTGTCAGTTGGTTTTGTTCTGTTGTAAGATTTCAAAAATGGTCGGGTTTGTTCGGTTACGAGACCTCAATGACGGTTTGTTTTATTCAGTTACAAGCTTTCAGTGACATCGATTTTATTTGGTTACAAGATTTCAAAAACAGTTGGCTTTGTTCCGTTAAAAGATTTCAATGATGGTCGGTTTCGTTCCGGTACGAGATGTCAAATGACGGTCGTTTTGTTGCTTTGTTCTTATACAAGATTTCAAAGACAGTCGGTTTTATTTCGTTACGAGATTTCAGTGATGGCCGGTTTTGTTCCGTTACAAGATTTCAATGACAGTCGGTTTTGTTTTTTTGTTCTTTTATGAGATTTCAAAAACAGCCGGTTTTGTTTCGTTACAAGTTTTCAATGATGGTCGGTTTTGTTTGGTTACGAGATATCGTGATGGTTGGTTTTCAGTATCAGTTGGTTTTGTTGTGTTTTAAGATTTCAAAGATGGTCAGTTTTTAGTAACAATCAGTTTTATTCCGGTATAAGATTTCAAAGATGGTCGGGTTTGTTTGGTTAAGAAATCTCAATGACGGTTGGTTTTTATTCAGTTACGAGCTTTCAATGACCGATTTTATTTGGTTACAAGATTTCAATGATGGTCACTGTTTTTTCTTTGTTCTTTTTCGAGATTTCAAAGACAGTTGGTTTTGTTTCGTTACAAGTTTTCAATGATGGTCGGTTTTGTTTGGTTACGAGATCTCAATGATGGTTGGTTTTCAGTGTCAGTCGGTTTTGTTCTGTTGTGAGATTTCAAAGATGGTTGGGTTTGTTCCTTTGTTTTTCTTTACGAGATTTCAATGATGGTCGGTTTTGTTTGGTTACGAGATCTCCATGATGGTTGGTTTTCAGTGTCAGTCGGTTTTGTTCTGTTGTGAGATTTCAAAGATGGTCGGGTTTGTTCCTTTGTTCTTTTACAAGATTTCAAAGACAGTCGGTTTTGTTTCGTTATGAGATTTTAATGATGGTCAGTTTTGTTCGGTTACGAGATCTCATTGACTATTGGTTTTCAATGTCAGTCGGTTTTGTTCTGTTACAAGATTTCAAAGATGGTCGGGTTTGTTCGGTTACAAGATCTCATTGACCATTGGTTTTCAATGTCAGTCGGTTTTGTTCTGTTACAAGATTTCAAAGATGGTCAGGTTTTTTCACTTACAAGATTTTAACGACGGTCAGTATTGTTTGTTTGTTCTTTTCCAAGATTTGTAAGACAGTCAGTTTTGTTTTGTTATGAGATTTTAATGATGGTCAAGTTTGCTCGGTTACGAGACCTCAATGACGGTTTGTTTTATTCAGTTACAAGCTTTCAGTGACATCGATTTTATTTGGTTACGAGATTTCAAAGACAGTTGGTTTTGTTTCATCATGAGATTTTAATTATGGTCGGTTTTGTTCGGTTACGTGATCTCAATGACAGTTGTTTTTCAGTGTCAGTTGGTTTTGTTCTGTTCTAAGATTTCAAAAATGGTCGGGTTTGTTTGGTTACGAGACCTCAATGACAGTTTGTTTTATTCAGTTACAAGCATTCAGTGACATCGATTTTATTTGGTTACAAGATTTCAAAAACAGTTGGTTTTGTTCCGTTAAAAGATTTCAATGATGGTCGGTTTTGTTCCGGTACGAGATGTCAAATGACGGTCGTTTTGTTTCTTTGTTCTTATACAAGATTTCAAAGACAGTCGGTTTTATTTCGTTACGAGATTTCAGTGATGGCCGGTTTTGTTCCGTTACAAGATTTCAATGACAGTAGGTTTTGTTTTTTTGTTCTTTTATGAGATTTCAAAAACAGCCGGTTTTGTTTTGTTACAAGTTTTCAATGATGGTCGGTTTTGTTTGGATACGAGATATCGTGATGGTTGGTTTTCAGTATCAATTGGTTTTGTTGTGTTTTAAGATTTCAAAGCTGGTCAGTTTTTAGTGACAATCAGTTTTATTCTGTTATAAGATTTCAAAGATGGTCGGGTTTGTTTGGTTAAGAAATATCAATGACGGTTGGTTTTTATTCAGTTACGAGCTTTCAATGACCGGTTTTATTTGGTTACAAGATTTCAATGATGGTCACTGTTTTTTCTTTGTTCTTTTTCGAGATTCCAAAGACAGTTGGTTTTGTTTCGTTACAAGTTTTCAATGATGGTCGGTTTTGTTTGGTTACAAGATCTCCATGATGGTTGGTTTTCAGTGTCAGTCGGTTTTGTTCTCTTGTGAGATTTCAAAGATGGTCGCGTTTGTTCCTTTGTTCTTTTACAAGATTTCAAAGACAGTCGGTTTTGTTTCGTTATGAGATTTTAATGATGGTCGGTTTTGTTCGGTTACGAGATCTCATTGACCATTGGTTTTCAATGTCAGTCGGTTTTGTTCTGTTACAAGATCTCAATGATGGTCGGTTTTGTTTGGTTACGAGATCTCCATGATGGTTGGTTTTCAGTGTCAATCGGTTTTATTCTGTTGTCAGATTTCAAAGATGGTCGGGTTTGTTCCTTTGTTCTTTTACAAGATTTCAAAGACAGTCGGTTTTGTTTCGTTATGAGATTTTAATGATGGTTGGTTTTGTTCGGTTACGAGATCTCATTGACCATTGGTTTTCAATGTCAGTTGGTTTTATTCTGTTACAAGATTTCGAAGATGGTCGGGATTGTTCGGTTACGAGATCTCATTGACCATTGGTTTTCAATGTCAGTCAGTTTTATTCAGTTACAAGCTTTCAATGACTTCTGTTGTATTTGGTTATGAGATTTCAAAAACAGTCAATTTGTTTCACCATGAGATTTTAATGATGGTCAGTTTTGTTCAGTTATTAGAACTCAATGACGGTTGGTTTTCAATGACAGTCAGTTTTGTTCGAGATTGTACGAGATTTCAAAGACAGTCGGTTTTGTTTCGTTATGAGATTTTAATGATGGTCGGTTTTCTTCAGTTACACAATCTCAATGACGGTTGGTTTTGTTCTGTTACAAGATTTCAAAGATGGTCGGGTTTGTTCGGTTACGAGATCTCAATGACCGTTAGATTTATTCAGTTACGAGCTGTCAATAACATCTGTTTTATTCGGTTACAAGATTTCAAAGATGGTTTTGTTTCGTTACAAGATTTCAATGACAGTTGGTTTTGTTTCTTTGTTCTTTTACGAGATTTTAATGATGGTCTGTTTTGTTCGGTTTCGAGATCTCAATGACCACTGGTTTTCTTTGTTTCAGTGTCAGTTGGTTTTTTTCTGTTCTAAGATTTCAAGAATGGTCGGGTTTGTTCGGTTACAAGACCTCAGTGACGGTTTGTTTTATTCAGTTACAAGCTTTCAGTGACATCGATATTATTTGGTTACGAGATTTCAAAGACAGTTGGTTTTGTTACGTTACAAGATTTCAATGATGGTCGTTTTTTTCCGGTACGAGATCTCAATAAGGGTTGTTTTGTTTCTTTGTTCTTATATAAGATTTCAAAGACAGTCGGTTTTATTTCGTTACGAGATTTCAATGATGGCTGGTTTTATTCCGTTACGAGATTTCAATGATGGCTGGTTTTATTCCGTTACGAGATTTCAATGATGGCTGGTTTTATTCCGTTACGAGATTTCAATGACAAGTCGGTTTTGTTTTTTTGTTTTTTTATGAGATTTCAAAAACAGCTGGTTTTGTTTCATTACAAGTTTTCAATGATGGTCAGTTTTGTTTGGTTACGAGATCTCATTGATGGTTGGTTTTCAGTGTCAGTCAGTTTTGTTCTGTTGTGAGATTTCAAAGATGGTCAGGATTGCTCCTTTGTTTTTTTTTTACGAGATTTCAGTGATGGTCGGTTTTGTTCGGTTACGAGACCTCAATGACGGTTGGTTTTGTTTCGTTATGAGAATTTAACGATGGTCAGTTTTGTTTGGTTATGAGAACTCTATGATGGTTGGTTTTCAGTGATAGTCGGTTTTGTTTCGTTACAAGTTTTCAATGATGGTCACTTTTGTTTGGTTACGATATCCCAGTGATGGTTGGTTTTCAGTGTCAGTCGGTTTTGTTCTGATGTGAGATTTCAAAGATGGTCGGGATTGCTCCTTTGTTTTTTTACGAGATTTCAAAGACAGTTGGTTTTGTTTCGTTATGAGATTTTAACGATGGTCAGTTTTGTTTGGTTATGAGAACTCAATGACGGTTGGTTTTCAGTGATAGTCGGTTTTGTTCTATTATAAGATTTCAGTTATGGTCGGGTTTGTTTGGTTAAGAGATCTCAATGACGGTTGGTTTTATTCAGTTACGAGCTTTCAATGACATCTGTTTCATTCGGTTACGAGATTTTAAAAACAGTTTTGTTTCGTTACAAGATTTCAATGATGGTTGGTTTTGTTTCTTTGTTATTTTACAAGATTTCAAAGACAGTCAGTTTTGTTTTGTTATGATATTTTAATGATGGCCGGTTTTGTTCGGTTATGAGATCTCAATGACCGTTGGTTTTCAGTGTCAATCGGTTTTGTCCTGTTATAAGATTTCAAAGATGGTCAGGTTTTTTCGGTTACAAGACCTCAGTGACGGTTTGTTTTATTCAGTTACAAGCTTTCAGTGACATCGATATTATTTGGTTACGAGATTTCAAAGACAGTTGGTTTTGTTACGTTACAAGATTTCAATGATGGTCGTTTTTTTCCGGTACGAGATCTCAATAAGGGTTGTTTTGTTTCTTTGTTCTTATATAAGATTTCAAAGACAGTCGGTTTTATTTCGTTACGAGATTTCAATGATGGCTGGTTTTATTCCGTTACGAGATTTCAATGATGGCTGGTTTTATTCCGTTACGAGATTTCAATGATGGCTGGTTTTATTCCGTTACGAGATTTCAATGACAAGTCGGTTTTGTTTTTTTGTTTTTTTATGAGATTTCAAAAACAGCTGGTTTTGTTTCATTACAAGTTTTCAATGATGGTCAGTTTTGTTTGGTTACGAGATCTCAGTGATGGTTGGTTTTCAGTGTCAGTCAGTTTTGTTCTGTTGTGAGATTTCAAAGATGGTCAGGATTGCTCCTTTGTTTTTTTTTACGAGATTTCAATGATGGTCGGTTTTGTTCGGTTACGAGACCTCAATGACGGTTGGTTTTGTTTCGTTATGAGAATTTAACGATGGTCAGTTTTGTTTGGTTATGAGAACTCTATGATGGTTGGTTTTCAGTGATAGTCGGTTTTGTTTCGTTACAAGTTTTCAATGATGGTCACTTTTGTTTGGTTACGATATCCCAGTGATGGTTGGTTTTCAGTGTCAGTCGGTTTTGTTCTGATGTGAGATTTCAAAGATGGTCGGGATTGCTCCTTTGTTTTTTTACGAGATTTCAAAGACAGTTGGTTTTGTTTCGTTATGAGATTTTAACGATGGTCAGTTTTGTTTGGTTATGAGAACTCAATGACGGTTGGTTTTCAGTGATAGTCGGTTTTGTTCTATTATAAGATTTCAGTTATGGTCGGGTTTGTTTGGTTAAGAGATCTCAATGACGGTTGGTTTTATTCAGTTACGAGCTTTCAATGACATCTGTTTCATTCGGTTACGAGATTTTAAAAACAGTTTTGTTTCGTTACAAGATTTCAATGATGGTTGGTTTTGTTTCTTTGTTATTTTACAAGATTTCAAAGACAGTCAGTTTTGTTTTGTTATGAGATTTTAATGATGGCCGGTTTTGTTCGGTTATGAGATCTCAATGACCGTTGGTTTTCAGTGTCAATCGGTTTTGTCCTGTTATAAGATTTCAAAGATGGTCAGGTTTTTTCGGTTACAAGATTTCACTGACGGTCAGTGGTATTTGTTCTTTTTCGAGATTTCAAAGACAGTCAGTTTTGTTTCATTATGAGATTTTAATGATGGTCGGCTTGTTCGGTTACGAGACCTCAATGATGGTTTGTTTTATTCAGTTACAAGATTTCAATGACATCGGTTTGATTTAGTTACAAGATTTCAAAGACAGTTGGTTTTGTTTTGTTACGAGATTTCAATGATAGTTGGTTTTGTTTTGTTTTTTTGTTCTTTTACGAGGTTTCAAAGACAGTCGGTTTTGTTTCGTTATAAGATTTCAAAAATGGTCGGGTTTGTTCAGTTACGAGACCTCAATGACCATTGTTTTTCAATGTCAGTCGGTTTTGTTCTTTTATAAGACTTCAAAGATGGTCTGTTTTTTTCAGTTACAATATTTCAATGACGGTCAGTGGTATTTGTTCTTTTTAGATATTTCAAAGACAAGTTTTGTTTTGTTAAAAGATTTTAATGATTTCGGTTTTGTTCGGTTACGAGAACTCAATGACGTGTCAGTTTTTAGTGTCAGTTGGTTTTGTTAGGTTATAAGATTTCAAAGATGGTCGGGTTTGTTCGGTTATGAGATCTCAATGATGGTTTGTTTTATTCAGTTACAAGCTTTCAATGACATCGTTTTTTTTCAGTTACAATATTTCAGTGACGGTAGGTTTTGTTTCTTTGTTCTTTTGCGAGATTTCAAAGACAGTCAGTTTTGTTTCATTATGAGATTTTAATGATGGTCGGCTTGTTCGGTTATGAGACCTCAATAATGGTTTGTTTTATTCAGTTACAAGATTTCAATGACATCAGTTTTATTTGGTTACGAGATTTCAAAGACAGTTGGTTTTGTTTCATTATGAGATTTTAATGATGGTCGGCTTGTTCGGTTACGAGACCTCAATGACGGTTTGTTATATTCAGTTACAAGCTTTCAATGACATCAGTTTTATTTGGTTACGAGATTTCAAAGACAGTCGGTTTTGTTCGGTTACACGATCTCAATGACAGTTAGTTTTCAATGTCAGTTGGTTTTGTTTTGTTATAAGATTTCAAAGATGGTCGGGTTTGTTCGGTTTCGAGACCTCAATGACAGTTTGTTTTATTCTGTGACATTGGTTTTATGTGGTTACGAGATTTCCAAGACAGTTGGTTTTGTTTCGTTACGAGATTTCAATGATGGTAGGTTTTGTTTCTTTGTTCTTTTACGAGATTACAAAGACAGTCAGTTTTGTTTCATTATGAGATTTTAATGATGGTCGGTTACAAGATCTCAATGACCATTGGTTTTCAATATCAGTCGGTTTTGTTCTGTTACAAGATTTCAAAGATGGTCAGCTTTGTTCGGTTACAAGATTTCAATGACGGTCAGTGTTGTTTCTTTATTCTTTTTCAAGATTTCGAAGACAGACGGTTTTGTTTCGTTATGAGATTTTAATGATAGCCGGTTTTGTTCGGTTACAAGACCTCAATGATGGTTCGTTTTGTTCAATTACAAGCTTTCAATAACATCGTTTTTATTTGGTTACGAGATTTCAAAGACAGTTGATTTTGGTTCATTATGAGATTTTAACGATGGTCGAGTTTTGCTTCGTTATGAGAACTTGAAGATGGTTATTTTTTAGTGACAGTCCGTTTTGTTCTGTTATAAGATTTCAAAGATGGTCGGGTTTGTTTGGTTAAGAGATCTCAATGACGGTTGGTTTTATTCAGTTACGAGCTTTCAATGACATCTGTTTTATTCGGTTATGAGATTTCAAAGACAGTTTTGTTTCGTTACAAGATTTCAATGAAGGTTGGTTTTGTTTTTTGTTATTTTACGAGATTTCAAAGACAGTCAGTTTTGTTTCAGTATAAGATTTAAAAGATAGTCGGGTTTGTTTGGTTATGAGATTTCAATGACAGTTTTGTTTCGTTATGAAATTTTAATGATGGTCGGTTTTGTCTCAGATCGAAATCTCAATAATGATTGGTTTTCAGTGTCAATCGGCTTTGTTCTGTTGTGAGATTTCAAAGATGGTCAGGTTTGTTCCTTTGTTCTTTTACGAGATTTCAATGATGGTCGGTTTTGTTTTGTTACAAGATTTCAACGATGGTCGGTTTTGTTTTGTTACAAGATTTCAACGATGGTCGGTTTTGTTTTGTTACGAGATTTCTGTAACAGTCTGTTTCGTTTTGTTACAAGATTTTAATGATGGTCGGTTTTGTTTTGTTACGAGATTTCTGTAACAGTCTGTTTCGTTTTGTTACAAGATTTTAATGATGGTCGTTTTTTTTCGGTTACAAGAACTCAATGATGGTTGGTTTTCAGTGACAGTCAGTTTTGTTCTGTTATAAAATTTCAAAGATGGTCGGGTTTGTTTGGTTACGAGATTTCAATGACCATTAGTTTTATTCAGTTACGAGCTGTCAATGACATCTGTTTAATTAGATTTCAAAGACAGTTGGTTTTGTTTTATTATAAGATTTCAATGACAGTTGGTTTTGTTTCTTTGTTCTTTTATGAGATTTCAAAGACAGTCGGTTTTGTTTCATGATGAGATTTTAATGATGGTGGGTTTTTTTGGTTACACAATCTCCATGACGGTTGGTTTTCATTGTCAGTTGGTTTTGTTCTGTTACAAGATTTCAAAAAATGGTTGGGTTTGTTCGGTTACGAGATCTCAATGACGGTTTGTTTTATTCAGTTACAAGCTTTCAGTGACATAGATTTTATTTGGTTACGAGATTTCAAGAACAGTTGGTTTTGTTCCGTTAAAAGATTTCAATGATGGTCGGTTTCGTTCCGGTACGAGATGTCAATGACGGTCGTTTTGTTTCTTTGTTTTTATACAAGATTTCTAAGATGGTCGGGTTTGATTGGTTAAGAGATCTCAATGACGGTTGGTTTTTTTTCAGTCACAAGCTTTCAATGATGGTCACTGTTTTTTCTTTGTTCTTTTTCGAGATTTCAAAGACATGGTCGGTTTTGTTCGGTTACGTGATCTCAATTACGGTTGTTTTTCAGTGTCAGTTGGTTTTGTTCTGTTGTAAGATTTCAAAAATGGTCGGGTTTGTTCGGTTACGAGACCTCAATGACGGTTTGTTTTATTCAGTTACAAGCTTTCAGTGACATCAATTTTATTTGGTTACAAGATTTCAAAAACAGTTGGTTTTGTTCCGTTAAAAGATTTAAATGATGGTCGGTTTCGTTCCGGTACGAGATGTCAAATGACGGTTGTTTTGTTTCTTTGTTCTTATACAAGATTTCAAAGACAGTCTGTTTTATTTCGTTACGAGATTTCAGTGATGGCCGGTTTTGTTCCGTTACGAGATTTCAATGACAGTCGGTTTTGTTTTTTTGTTCTTTTATGAGATTTCAAAAACAGCCGGTTTTGTTTCGTTACAAGTTTTCAATGATGGTCGGTTTTGTTTGGTTACGAGATATCGTGATGGTTGGTTTTCAGTATCAGTTGGTTTTGTTGTGTTTTAAGATTTCAAAGACGGTCAGTTTTTAGTAACAATCAGTTTTATTCTGTTATAAGATTTCAAAGATGGTCGGGTTTGTTTGGTTAAGAAATCTCAATGACGGTTGGTTTTTATTCAGTTACGAGCTTTCAAAGACAGTCGGTTTTGTTCCCTTACGAGATTTCAATGACAGTCGGTTTTGTATTTTTGTTCTTTTATGAGATTTCAAAAACAGCCGGTTTTGTTTCGTTACAAGTTTTCAATGATGGTCGTTTTTTTTGGTTACGAGGTCTCAATGATGGTTGGTTTTCAGTGTCAGTTGGTTTTGTTCTGTTCTAAGATTTCAAAGACAGTCGGTTTTGTTTCGTTATGAGATTTTAATGATGGTTGGTTTTGTTCGGTTACGAGATCTCATTGACCATTGGTTTTCAATGTCAGTTGGTTTTATTCTGTTATAAGATTTCAAAGATGGTCGGGTTTGTTTGGTTAAGAAATCTCAATGACAGTTGGTTTTTATTCAGTTACGAGCTTTCAATGACCGGTTTTATTTGGTTACAAGATTTCAATGATGGTCACTGTTTTTTCTTTGTTCTTTTTCGAGATTCCAAAGACAGTTGGTTTTGTTTCGTTACAAGTTTTCAATGATGGTCGGTTTTGTTTGGTTACGAGATCTCAATGATGGTTGGTTTTCAGTGTCAATCGGTTTTATTCTGTTGTCAGATTTTAAAGATGGTCGGGTTTGTTCCTTTGTTCTTTTACAAGATTTCAAAGACAGTCGGTTTTGTTTCGTTATGAGATTTTAATGATGGTTGGTTTTGTTCGGTTACGAGATCTCATTGACCATTGGTTTTCAATGTCAGTTGGTTTTATTCTGTTACAAGATTTCGAAGATGGTCGGGATTGTTCGGTTACGAGATCTCATTGACCATTGGTTTTTAATGTCAGTCGGTTTTGTTCTGTTACAAGATTTCAAAGACGGTCAGGTTTTTTCGCTTACAAGATTTCAACAACGGTCAGTGTTGTTTTTTTGTTCTTTTTTAAGATTTGTAAGACAGTCAGTTTTGTTTTGTTATGAGATTTTAATGATGGTCAAGGTTGCTCGATTACAAGACCTCAATGACGGTTTGTTTTATTCAGTTACAAGCTTTCAATGACATTGGTTTTATTTGGTTACGAGATTTCAAAGATGGTGTTGTTTCATTATGAGATTTTAATTATGGTCGGTTTTGTTCGGTTACAAGATCTCAATGACGGTTGTTTTTCAGTGTCAGTTGGTTTTGTTCTGTTATAAGATTTCAAGAATGGTCGGGTTTGTTCAGTTACGAGACCTCATTGACAGTTTGTTTTATTCAGTTACAAGCTTTTAGTGACATCGATATTATTTGGTTACGAGATTTCAAAGACAGTTGGTTTGTTCTGTTACAAGATTTCAATGATGGTCGGTTTTGTTCCAGTACGAGATTTCAATGACGGTCGTTTTGTTTCTTTGTTCTTATACAAGATTTCAAAGACAGTCGGTTTTGTTCCCTTACGAGATTTCAATGACAGTCGGTTTTGTTTTTTTGTTCTTTTATGAGATTTCAAAAACAGCCGGTTTTGTTTCGTTACAAGTTTTCAATGATGGTCGTTTTTTTTGGTTACGAGGTCTCAATGATGGTTGGTTTTCAGTGTCAGTTGGTTTTGTTCTGTTCTAAGATTTCAAAGACAGTCGGTTTTGTTTCGTTATGAGATTTTAATGATGGTCGGTTTTGTTCGGTTACGAGATCTCATTGACCATTGGTTTTCAATGTCAGTTGGTTTTATTCTGTTACAAGATTTCGAAGATGGTCGGGATTGTTCGGTTACGAGATCTTATTGACCATTGGTTTTCAACGTCAGTCGGTTTTGTTCTGTTACAAGATTTCAAAGACGGTCAGGTTTTTTCGCTTACAAGATTTCAATGACGGTCAGTGTTGTCTTTTTGTTCTTTTTTAAGATTTGTAAGACAGTCAGTTTTGTTTTGTTATGAGATTTTAATGATGGTCAAGGTTGCTCGGTTACAAGACCTCAATGACGGTTTGTTTTATTCAGCTACAAGCTTTCAATGACATCGGTTTTATTTGGTTACGAGATTTCAAAGACAGTTGGTTTTGTTTCATTATGAGATTTTAATTATGGTCGGTTTTGTTCGGTTATGCGATCTCAATGACGGTTGTTTTTCAGTGTCAGTTGGTTTTGTTCTATTAAAAGATTTTAACGATGGTCAGGTTTGTTCGGTTACGAGATCTCAATGACCGTTAGTTTTATTCAGTTACGAGCTGTCACTGACATCTGTTTAATTCGGTTACGAGATTTCAATGACGGTTGGTTTTCAGTGTCAGTTGGTTTTGTTCTGTTATAAGATTTCAAGAATGGTCGGGTTTGTTCAGTTACGAGACCTCATTGACAGTTTGTTTTATTCAGTTACAAGCTTTCAGTGACATCGATATTATTTGATTACGAGATTTCAAAGACAGTTGGTTTTGTTTTTTCGTTCTTTTATGAGATTTCAAAGACAGTCGGTTTTGTTCCCTTACGAGATCTCAATGACGGTCGTTTTGTTTCTTTGTTCTTATACAAGATTTCAAAGACAGTCGGTTTTGTTCCCTTACGAGATTTCAATGACAGTCGGTTTTGTTTTTTTGTTCTTTTATGAGATTTCAAAAACAGCCGGTTTTGTTTCGTTACAAGTTTTCAATGATGGTCGTTTTTTTTGGTTACGAGGTCTCAATGATGGTTGGTTTTCAGTGTCAGTTGGTTTTGTTCTGTTCTAAGATTTCAAAGATGGTCGGTTTTCAGTGTCAGTCGGTTTTATTCTGTTGTCAGATTTCAAAGATGGTCGGGTTTGTTCCTTTGTTCTTTTACAAGATTTCAAAGACAGTCGGTTTTGTTTCGTTATGAGATTTTAATGATGGTTGGTTTTGTTCGGTTACGAGATCTCATTGACCATTGGTTTTCAATGTCAGTTGGTTTTATTCTGTTACAAGATTTCGAAGATGGTCGGGATTGTTCGGTTACGAGATCTCATTGACCATTGGTTTTCAATGTCAGTCAGTTTTATTCAGTTACAAGCTTTCAATGACTTCTGTTGTATTTGGTTATGAGATTTCAAAAACAGTCAATTTGTTTCACCATGAGATTTTAATGATGGTCAGTTTTGTTCAGTTATTAGAACTCAATGACGGTTGGTTTTCAATGACAGTCAGTTTTGTTCGAGATTGTACGAGATTTCAAAGACAGTCGGTTTTGTTTCGTTATGAGATTTTAATGATGGTCGGTTTTCTTCAGTTACACAATCTCAATGACGGTTGGTTTTGTTCTGTTACAAGATTTCAAAGATGGTCGGGTTTGTTCGGTTACGAGATCTCAATGACCGTTAGATTTATTCAGTTACGAGCTGTCAATAACATCTGTTTTATTCGGTTACAAGATTTCAAAGATGGTTTTGTTTCGTTACAAGATTTCAATGACAGTTGGTTTTGTTTCTTTGTTCTTTTACGAGATTTTAATGATGGTCTGTTTTGTTCGGTTTCGAGATCTCAATGACCACTGGTTTTCTTTGTTTCAGTGTCAGTTGGTTTTTTTCTGTTCTAAGATTTCAAGAATGGTCGGGTTTGTTCGGTTACAAGACCTCAGTGACGGTTTGTTTTATTCAGTTACAAGCTTTCAGTGACATCGATATTATTTGGTTACGAGATTTCAAAGACAGTTGGTTTTGTTACGTTACAAGATTTCAATGATGGTCGTTTTTTTCCGGTACGAGATCTCAATAAGGGTTGTTTTGTTTCTTTGTTCTTATATAAGATTTCAAAGACAGTCGGTTTTATTTCGTTACGAGATTTCAATGATGGCTGGTTTTATTCCGTTACGAGATTTCAATGATGGCTGGTTTTATTCCGTTACGAGATTTCAATGATGGCTGGTTTTATTCCGTTACGAGATTTCAATGACAAGTCGGTTTTGTTTTTTTGTTTTTTTATGAGATTTCAAAAACAGCTGGTTTTGTTTCATTACAAGTTTTCAATGATGGTCAGTTTTGTTTGGTTACGAGATCTCATTGATGGTTGGTTTTCAGTGTCAGTCAGTTTTGTTCTGTTGTGAGATTTCAAAGATGGTCAGGATTGCTCCTTTGTTTTTTTTTTACGAGATTTCAGTGATGGTCGGTTTTGTTCGGTTACGAGACCTCAATGACGGTTGGTTTTGTTTCGTTATGAGAATTTAACGATGGTCAGTTTTGTTTGGTTATGAGAACTCTATGATGGTTGGTTTTCAGTGATAGTCGGTTTTGTTTCGTTACAAGTTTTCAATGATGGTCACTTTTGTTTGGTTACGATATCCCAGTGATGGTTGGTTTTCAGTGTCAGTCGGTTTTGTTCTGATGTGAGATTTCAAAGATGGTCGGGATTGCTCCTTTGTTTTTTTACGAGATTTCAAAGACAGTTGGTTTTGTTTCGTTATGAGATTTTAACGATGGTCAGTTTTGTTTGGTTATGAGAACTCAATGACGGTTGGTTTTCAGTGATAGTCGGTTTTGTTCTATTATAAGATTTCAGTTATGGTCGGGTTTGTTTGGTTAAGAGATCTCAATGACGGTTGGTTTTATTCAGTTACGAGCTTTCAATGACATCTGTTTCATTCGGTTACGAGATTTTAAAAACAGTTTTGTTTCGTTACAAGATTTCAATGATGGTTGGTTTTGTTTCTTTGTTATTTTACAAGATTTCAAAGACAGTCAGTTTTGTTTTGTTATGATATTTTAATGATGGCCGGTTTTGTTCGGTTATGAGATCTCAATGACCGTTGGTTTTCAGTGTCAATCGGTTTTGTCCTGTTATAAGATTTCAAAGATGGTCAGGTTTTTTCGGTTACAAGACCTCAGTGACGGTTTGTTTTATTCAGTTACAAGCTTTCAGTGACATCGATATTATTTGGTTACGAGATTTCAAAGACAGTTGGTTTTGTTACGTTACAAGATTTCAATGATGGTCGTTTTTTTCCGGTACGAGATCTCAATAAGGGTTGTTTTGTTTCTTTGTTCTTATATAAGATTTCAAAGACAGTCGGTTTTATTTCGTTACGAGATTTCAATGATGGCTGGTTTTATTCCGTTACGAGATTTCAATGATGGCTGGTTTTATTCCGTTACGAGATTTCAATGATGGCTGGTTTTATTCCGTTACGAGATTTCAATGACAAGTCGGTTTTGTTTTTTTGTTTTTTTATGAGATTTCAAAAACAGCTGGTTTTGTTTCATTACAAGTTTTCAATGATGGTCAGTTTTGTTTGGTTACGAGATCTCAGTGATGGTTGGTTTTCAGTGTCAGTCAGTTTTGTTCTGTTGTGAGATTTCAAAGATGGTCAGGATTGCTCCTTTGTTTTTTTTTACGAGATTTCAATGATGGTCGGTTTTGTTCGGTTACGAGACCTCAATGACGGTTGGTTTTGTTTCGTTATGAGAATTTAACGATGGTCAGTTTTGTTTGGTTATGAGAACTCTATGATGGTTGGTTTTCAGTGATAGTCGGTTTTGTTTCGTTACAAGTTTTCAATGATGGTCACTTTTGTTTGGTTACGATATCCCAGTGATGGTTGGTTTTCAGTGTCAGTCGGTTTTGTTCTGATGTGAGATTTCAAAGATGGTCGGGATTGCTCCTTTGTTTTTTTACGAGATTTCAAAGACAGTTGGTTTTGTTTCGTTATGAGATTTTAACGATGGTCAGTTTTGTTTGGTTATGAGAACTCAATGACGGTTGGTTTTCAGTGATAGTCGGTTTTGTTCTATTATAAGATTTCAGTTATGGTCGGGTTTGTTTGGTTAAGAGATCTCAATGACGGTTGGTTTTATTCAGTTACGAGCTTTCAATGACATCTGTTTCATTCGGTTACGAGATTTTAAAAACAGTTTTGTTTCGTTACAAGATTTCAATGATGGTTGGTTTTGTTTCTTTGTTATTTTACAAGATTTCAAAGACAGTCAGTTTTGTTTTGTTATGAGATTTTAATGATGGCCGGTTTTGTTCGGTTATGAGATCTCAATGACCGTTGGTTTTCAGTGTCAATCGGTTTTGTCCTGTTATAAGATTTCAAAGATGGTCAGGTTTTTTCGGTTACAAGATTTCACTGACGGTCAGTGGTATTTGTTCTTTTTCGAGATTTCAAAGACAGTCAGTTTTGTTTCATTATGAGATTTTAATGATGGTCGGCTTGTTCGGTTACGAGACCTCAATGATGGTTTGTTTTATTCAGTTACAAGATTTCAATGACATCGGTTTGATTTAGTTACAAGATTTCAAAGACAGTTGGTTTTGTTTTGTTACGAGATTTCAATGATAGTTGGTTTTGTTTTGTTTTTTTGTTCTTTTACGAGGTTTCAAAGACAGTCGGTTTTGTTTCGTTATAAGATTTCAAAAATGGTCGGGTTTGTTCAGTTACGAGACCTCAATGACCATTGTTTTTCAATGTCAGTCGGTTTTGTTCTTTTATAAGACTTCAAAGATGGTCTGTTTTTTTCAGTTACAATATTTCAATGACGGTCAGTGGTATTTGTTCTTTTTAGATATTTCAAAGACAAGTTTTGTTTTGTTAAAAGATTTTAATGATTTCGGTTTTGTTCGGTTACGAGAACTCAATGACGTGTCAGTTTTTAGTGTCAGTTGGTTTTGTTAGGTTATAAGATTTCAAAGATGGTCGGGTTTGTTCGGTTATGAGATCTCAATGATGGTTTGTTTTATTCAGTTACAAGCTTTCAATGACATCGTTTTTTTTCAGTTACAATATTTCAGTGACGGTAGGTTTTGTTTCTTTGTTCTTTTGCGAGATTTCAAAGACAGTCAGTTTTGTTTCATTATGAGATTTTAATGATGGTCGGCTTGTTCGGTTATGAGACCTCAATAATGGTTTGTTTTATTCAGTTACAAGATTTCAATGACATCAGTTTTATTTGGTTACGAGATTTCAAAGACAGTTGGTTTTGTTTCATTATGAGATTTTAATGATGGTCGGCTTGTTCGGTTACGAGACCTCAATGACGGTTTGTTATATTCAGTTACAAGCTTTCAATGACATCAGTTTTATTTGGTTACGAGATTTCAAAGACAGTCGGTTTTGTTCGGTTACACGATCTCAATGACAGTTAGTTTTCAATGTCAGTTGGTTTTGTTTTGTTATAAGATTTCAAAGATGGTCGGGTTTGTTCGGTTTCGAGACCTCAATGACAGTTTGTTTTATTCTGTGACATTGGTTTTATGTGGTTACGAGATTTCCAAGACAGTTGGTTTTGTTTCGTTACGAGATTTCAATGATGGTAGGTTTTGTTTCTTTGTTCTTTTACGAGATTACAAAGACAGTCAGTTTTGTTTCATTATGAGATTTTAATGATGGTCGGTTACAAGATCTCAATGACCATTGGTTTTCAATATCAGTCGGTTTTGTTCTGTTACAAGATTTCAAAGATGGTCAGCTTTGTTCGGTTACAAGATTTCAATGACGGTCAGTGTTGTTTCTTTATTCTTTTTCAAGATTTCGAAGACAGACGGTTTTGTTTCGTTATGAGATTTTAATGATAGCCGGTTTTGTTCGGTTACAAGACCTCAATGATGGTTCGTTTTGTTCAATTACAAGCTTTCAATAACATCGTTTTTATTTGGTTACGAGATTTCAAAGACAGTTGATTTTGGTTCATTATGAGATTTTAACGATGGTCGAGTTTTGCTTCGTTATGAGAACTTGAAGATGGTTATTTTTTAGTGACAGTCCGTTTTGTTCTGTTATAAGATTTCAAAGATGGTCGGGTTTGTTTGGTTAAGAGATCTCAATGACGGTTGGTTTTATTCAGTTACGAGCTTTCAATGACATCTGTTTTATTCGGTTATGAGATTTCAAAGACAGTTTTGTTTCGTTACAAGATTTCAATGAAGGTTGGTTTTGTTTTTTGTTATTTTACGAGATTTCAAAGACAGTCAGTTTTGTTTCAGTATAAGATTTAAAAGATAGTCGGGTTTGTTTGGTTATGAGATTTCAATGACAGTTTTGTTTCGTTATGAAATTTTAATGATGGTCGGTTTTGTCTCAGATCGAAATCTCAATAATGATTGGTTTTCAGTGTCAATCGGCTTTGTTCTGTTGTGAGATTTCAAAGATGGTCAGGTTTGTTCCTTTGTTCTTTTACGAGATTTCAATGATGGTCGGTTTTGTTTTGTTACAAGATTTCAACGATGGTCGGTTTTGTTTTGTTACAAGATTTCAACGATGGTCGGTTTTGTTTTGTTACGAGATTTCTGTAACAGTCTGTTTCGTTTTGTTACAAGATTTTAATGATGGTCGGTTTTGTTTTGTTACGAGATTTCTGTAACAGTCTGTTTCATTTTGTTACAAGATTTTAATGATGGTCGTTTTTTTTCGGTTACAAGAACTCAATGATGGTTGGTTTTCAGTGACAGTCAGTTTTGTTCTGTTATAAAATTTCAAAGATGGTCGGGTTTGTTTGGTTACGAGATTTCAATGACCATTAGTTTTATTCAGTTACGAGCTGTCAATGACATCTGTTTAATTAGATTTCAAAGACAGTTGGTTTTGTTTTATTATAAGATTTCAATGACAGTTGGTTTTGTTTCTTTGTTCTTTTATGAGATTTCAAAGACAGTCGGTTTTGTTTCATGATGAGATTTTAATGATGGTGGGTTTTTTTGGTTACACAATCTCCATGACGGTTGGTTTTCATTGTCAGTTGGTTTTGTTCTGTTACAAGATTTCAAAAAATGGTTGGGTTTGTTCGGTTACGAGATCTCAATGACGGTTTGTTTTATTCAGTTACAAGCTTTCAGTGACATAGATTTTATTTGGTTACGAGATTTCAAGAACAGTTGGTTTTGTTCCGTTAAAAGATTTCAATGATGGTCGGTTTCGTTCCGGTACGAGATGTCAATGACGGTCGTTTTGTTTCTTTGTTTTTATACAAGATTTCTAAGATGGTCGGGTTTGATTGGTTAAGAGATCTCAATGACGGTTGGTTTTTTTTCAGTCACAAGCTTTCAATGATGGTCACTGTTTTTTCTTTGTTCTTTTTCGAGATTTCAAAGACATGGTCGGTTTTGTTCGGTTACGTGATCTCAATTACGGTTGTTTTTCAGTGTCAGTTGGTTTTGTTCTGTTGTAAGATTTCAAAAATGGTCGGGTTTGTTCGGTTACGAGACCTCAATGACGGTTTGTTTTATTCAGTTACAAGCTTTCAGTGACATCAATTTTATTTGGTTACAAGATTTCAAAAACAGTTGGTTTTGTTCCGTTAAAAGATTTAAATGATGGTCGGTTTCGTTCCGGTACGAGATGTCAAATGACGGTTGTTTTGTTTCTTTGTTCTTATACAAGATTTCAAAGACAGTCTGTTTTATTTCGTTACGAGATTTCAGTGATGGCCGGTTTTGTTCCGTTACGAGATTTCAATGACAGTCGGTTTTGTTTTTTTGTTCTTTTATGAGATTTCAAAAACAGCCGGTTTTGTTTCGTTACAAGTTTTCAATGATGGTCGGTTTTGTTTGGTTACGAGATATCGTGATGGTTGGTTTTCAGTATCAGTTGGTTTTGTTGTGTTTTAAGATTTCAAAGACGGTCAGTTTTTAGTAACAATCAGTTTTATTCTGTTATAAGATTTCAAAGATGGTCGGGTTTGTTTGGTTAAGAAATCTCAATGACGGTTGGTTTTTATTCAGTTACGAGCTTTCAAAGACAGTCGGTTTTGTTCCCTTACGAGATTTCAATGACAGTCGGTTTTGTATTTTTGTTCTTTTATGAGATTTCAAAAACAGCCGGTTTTGTTTCGTTACAAGTTTTCAATGATGGTCGTTTTTTTTGGTTACGAGGTCTCAATGATGGTTGGTTTTCAGTGTCAGTTGGTTTTGTTCTGTTCTAAGATTTCAAAGACAGTCGGTTTTGTTTCGTTATGAGATTTTAATGATGGTTGGTTTTGTTCGGTTACGAGATCTCATTGACCATTGGTTTTCAATGTCAGTTGGTTTTATTCTGTTATAAGATTTCAAAGATGGTCGGGTTTGTTTGGTTAAGAAATCTCAATGACAGTTGGTTTTTATTCAGTTACGAGCTTTCAATGACCGGTTTTATTTGGTTACAAGATTTCAATGATGGTCACTGTTTTTTCTTTGTTCTTTTTCGAGATTCCAAAGACAGTTGGTTTTGTTTCGTTACAAGTTTTCAATGATGGTCGGTTTTGTTTGGTTACGAGATCTCAATGATGGTTGGTTTTCAGTGTCAATCGGTTTTATTCTGTTGTCAGATTTTAAAGATGGTCGGGTTTGTTCCTTTGTTCTTTTACAAGATTTCAAAGACAGTCGGTTTTGTTTCGTTATGAGATTTTAATGATGGTTGGTTTTGTTCGGTTACGAGATCTCATTGACCATTGGTTTTCAATGTCAGTTGGTTTTATTCTGTTACAAGATTTCGAAGATGGTCGGGATTGTTCGGTTACGAGATCTCATTGACCATTGGTTTTTAATGTCAGTCGGTTTTGTTCTGTTACAAGATTTCAAAGACGGTCAGGTTTTTTCGCTTACAAGATTTCAACAACGGTCAGTGTTGTTTTTTTGTTCTTTTTTAAGATTTGTAAGACAGTCAGTTTTGTTTTGTTATGAGATTTTAATGATGGTCAAGGTTGCTCGATTACAAGACCTCAATGACGGTTTGTTTTATTCAGTTACAAGCTTTCAATGACATTGGTTTTATTTGGTTACGAGATTTCAAAGATGGTGTTGTTTCATTATGAGATTTTAATTATGGTCGGTTTTGTTCGGTTACAAGATCTCAATGACGGTTGTTTTTCAGTGTCAGTTGGTTTTGTTCTGTTATAAGATTTCAAGAATGGTCGGGTTTGTTCAGTTACGAGACCTCATTGACAGTTTGTTTTATTCAGTTACAAGCTTTTAGTGACATCGATATTATTTGGTTACGAGATTTCAAAGACAGTTGGTTTGTTCCGTTACAAGATTTCAATGATGGTCGGTTTTGTTCCAGTACGAGATTTCAATGACGGTCGTTTTGTTTCTTTGTTCTTATACAAGATTTCAAAGACAGTCGGTTTTGTTCCCTTACGAGATTTCAATGACAGTCGGTTTTGTTTTTTTGTTCTTTTATGAGATTTCAAAAACAGCCGGTTTTGTTTCGTTACAAGTTTTCAATGATGGTCGTTTTTTTTGGTTACGAGGTCTCAATGATGGTTGGTTTTCAGTGTCAGTTGGTTTTGTTCTGTTCTAAGATTTCAAAGACAGTCGGTTTTGTTTCGTTATGAGATTTTAATGATGGTCGGTTTTGTTCGGTTACGAGATCTCATTGACCATTGGTTTTCAATGTCAGTTGGTTTTATTCTGTTACAAGATTTCGAAGATGGTCGGGATTGTTCGGTTACGAGATCTTATTGACCATTGGTTTTCAACGTCAGTCGGTTTTGTTCTGTTACAAGATTTCAAAGACGGTCAGGTTTTTTCGCTTACAAGATTTCAATGACGGTCAGTGTTGTCTTTTTGTTCTTTTTTAAGATTTGTAAGACAGTCAGTTTTGTTTTGTTATGAGATTTTAATGATGGTCAAGGTTGCTCGGTTACAAGACCTCAATGACGGTTTGTTTTATTCAGCTACAAGCTTTCAATGACATCGGTTTTATTTGGTTACGAGATTTCAAAGACAGTTGGTTTTGTTTCATTATGAGATTTTAATTATGGTCGGTTTTGTTCGGTTATGCGATCTCAATGACGGTTGTTTTTCAGTGTCAGTTGGTTTTGTTCTATTAAAAGATTTTAACGATGGTCAGGTTTGTTCGGTTACGAGATCTCAATGACCGTTAGTTTTATTCAGTTACGAGCTGTCACTGACATCTGTTTAATTCGGTTACGAGATTTCAATGACGGTTGGTTTTCAGTGTCAGTTGGTTTTGTTCTGTTATAAGATTTCAAGAATGGTCGGGTTTGTTCAGTTACGAGACCTCATTGACAGTTTGTTTTATTCAGTTACAAGCTTTCAGTGACATCGATATTATTTGGTTACGAGATTTCAAAGACAGTTGGTTTTGTTTTTTCGTTCTTTTATGAGATTTCAAAGACAGTCGGTTTTGTTCCCTTACGAGATCTCAATGACGGTCGTTTTGTTTCTTTGTTCTTATACAAGATTTCAAAGACAGTCGGTTTTGTTCCCTTACGAGATTTCAATGACAGTCGGTTTTGTTTTTTTGTTCTTTTATGAGATTTCAAAAACAGCCGGTTTTGTTTCGTTACAAGTTTTCAATGATGGTCGTTTTTTTTTGGTTACGAGGTCTCAATGATGGTTGGTTTTCAGTGTCAGTTGGTTTTGTTCTGTTCTAAGATTTCAAAGATGGTCGGGTTTGTTTGGTTACGAGATTTCAATGACCATTAGTTTTATTCAGTTACGAGCTGTCAATGACATCTGTTTAATTAGATTTCAAAGACAGTTGGTTTTGTTTTATTATAAGATTTCAATGACAGTTGGTTTTGTTTCTTTGTTCTTTTATGAGATTTCAAAGACAGTCGATTTTGTTTCATGATGAGATTTTAATGATGGTGGGTTTTTTCGGTTACACAATCTCCATGACGGTTGGTTTTCATTGTCAGTTGGTTTTGTTCTGTTACAAGATTTCAAAAAATGGTTGGGTTTGTTCGGTTACGAGATCTCAATGACGGTTTGTTTTATTCAGTTACAAGCTTTCAGTGACATAGATTTTATTTGGTTACGAGATTTCAAAAACAGTTGGTTTTGTTCCGTTAAAAGATTTCAATGATGGTCGGTTTCGTTCCGGTATGAGATGTCAATGACGGTCGTTTTGTTTCTTTGTTTTTATACAAGATTTCTAAGATGGTCGGGTTTGATTGGTTAAGAGATCTCAATGACGGTTGGTTTTTTTTCAGTCACAAGCTTTCAATGATGGTCACTGTTTTTTCTTTGTTCTTTTTCGAGATTTCAAAGACATGGTCGGTTTTGTTCGGTTACGTGATCTCAATTACGGTTGTTTTTCAGTGTCAGTTGGTTTTGTTCTGTTGTAAGATTTCAAAAATGGTCGGGTTTGTTCGGTTACGAGACCTCAATGACGGTTTGTTTTATTCAGTTACAAGCTTTCAGTGACATCAATTTTATTTGGTTACAAGATTTCAAAAACAGTTGGTTTTGTTCCGTTAAAAGATTTAAATGATGGTCGGTTTCGTTCCGGTACGAGATGTCAAATGACGGTTGTTTTGTTTCTTTGTTCTTATACAAGATTTCAAAGACAGTCTGTTTTATTTCGTTACGAGATTTCAGTGATGGCCGGTTTTGTTCCGTTACGAGATTTCAATGACAGTCGGTTTTGTTTTTTTGTTCTTTTATGAGATTTCAAAAACAGCCGGTTTTGTTTCGTTACAAGTTTTCAATGATGGTCGGTTTTGTTTGGTTACGAGATATCGTGATGGTTGGTTTTCAGTATCAGTTGGTTTTGTTGTGTTTTAAGATTTCAAAGACGGTCAGTTTTTAGTAACAATCAGTTTTATTCTGTTATAAGATTTCAAAGATGGTCGGGTTTGTTTGGTTAAGAAATCTCAATGACGGTTGGTTTTTATTCAGTTACGAGCTTTCAAAGACAGTCGGTTTTGTTCCCTTACGAGATTTCAATGACAGTCGGTTTTGTATTTTTGTTCTTTTATGAGATTTCAAAAACAGCCGGTTTTGTTTCGTTACAAGTTTTCAATGATGGTCGTTTTTTTTGGTTACGAGGTCTCAATGATGGTTGGTTTTCAGTGTCAGTTGGTTTTGTTCTGTTCTAAGATTTCAAAGACAGTCGGTTTTGTTTCGTTATGAGATTTTAATGATGGTTGGTTTTGTTCGGTTACGAGATCTCATTGACCATTGGTTTTCAATGTCAGTTGGTTTTATTCTGTTATAAGATTTCAAAGATGGTCGGGTTTGTTTGGTTAAGAAATCTCAATGACAGTTGGTTTTTATTCAGTTACGAGCTTTCAATGACCGGTTTTATTTGGTTACAAGATTTCAATGATGGTCACTGTTTTTTCTTTGTTCTTTTTCGAGATTCCAAAGACAGTTGGTTTTGTTTCGTTACAAGTTTTCAATGATGGTCGGTTTTGTTTGGTTACGAGATCTCAATGATGGTTGGTTTTCAGTGTCAATCGGTTTTATTCTGTTGTCAGATTTTAAAGATGGTCGGGTTTGTTCCTTTGTTCTTTTACAAGATTTCAAAGACAGTCGGTTTTGTTTCGTTATGAGATTTTAATGATGGTTGGTTTTGTTCGGTTACGAGATCTCATTGACCATTGGTTTTCAATGTCAGTTGGTTTTATTCTGTTACAAGATTTCGAAGATGGTCGGGATTGTTCGGTTACGAGATCTCATTGACCATTGGTTTTTAATGTCAGTCGGTTTTGTTCTGTTACAAGATTTCAAAGACGGTCAGGTTTTTTCGCTTACAAGATTTCAACAACGGTCAGTGTTGTTTTTTTGTTCTTTTTTAAGATTTGTAAGACAGTCAGTTTTGTTTTGTTATGAGATTTTAATGATGGTCAAGGTTGCTCGATTACAAGACCTCAATGACGGTTTGTTTTATTCAGTTACAAGCTTTCAATGACATTGGTTTTATTTGGTTACGAGATTTCAAAGATGGTGTTGTTTCATTATGAGATTTTAATTATGGTCGGTTTTGTTTGGTTATGCGATCTCAATGACGGTTGTTTTTCAGTGTCAATTGGTTTTGTTCTATTAAAAGATTTTAACGATGGTCAGGTTTGTTCGGTTACAAGATCTCAATGACCGTTAGTTTTATTCAGTTACGAGCTGTCACTGACATCTGTTTAATTCGGTTTACGAGATTTCAATGACGGTTGGTTTTCAGTGTCAGTTGGTTTTGTTCTGTTATAAGATTTCAAGAATGGTCGGGTTTGTTCAGTTACGAGACCTCATTGACAGTTTGTTTTATTCAGTTACAAGCTTTTAGTGACATCGATATTATTTGGTTACGAGATTTCAAAGACAGTTGGTTTGTTCCGTTACAAGATTTCAATGATGGTCGGTTTTGTTCCAGTACGAGATTTCAATGACGGTCGTTTTGTTTCTTTGTTCTTATACAAGATTTCAAAGACAGTCGGTTTTGTTCCCTTACGAGATTTCAATGACAGTCGGTTTTGTTTTTTTGTTCTTTTATGAGATTTCAAAAACAGCCGGTTTTGTTTCGTTACAAGTTTTCAATGATGGTCGTTTTTTTTGGTTACGAGGTCTCAATGATGGTTGGTTTTCAGTGTCAGTTGGTTTTGTTCTGTTCTAAGATTTCAAAGACAGTCGGTTTTGTTTCGTTATGAGATTTTAATGATGGTTGGTTTTGTTCGGTTACGAGATCTCATTGACCATTGGTTTTCAATGTCAGTTGGTTTTATTCTGTTACAAGATTTCGAAGATGGTCGGGATTGTTCGGTTACGAGATCTCATTAACCATTGGTTTTCAACGTCAGTCGGTTTTGTTCTGTTACAAGATTTCAATGACGGTCAGTGTTGTCTTTTTGTTCTTTTTTAAGATTTGTAAGACAGTCAGTTTTGTTTTGTTATGAGATTTTAATGATGGTCAAGGTTGCTCGGTTACAAGACCTCAATGACGGTTTGTTTTATTCAGCTACAAGCTTTCAATAACATCGGTTTTATTTGGTTACGAGATTTCAAAGACAGTTGGTTTTGTTTCATTATGAGATTTTAATTATGGTCGGTTTTGTTCGGTTATGCGATCTCAATGACGGTTGTTTTTCAGTGTCAGTTGGTTTTGTTCTATTAAAAGATTTTAACGATGGTCAGGTTTGTTCGGTTACGAGATCTCAATGACCGTTAGTTTTATTCAGTTACGAGCTGTCACTGACATCTGTTTAATTCGGTTACGAGATTTCAATGACGGTTGGTTTTCAGTGTCAGTTGGTTTTGTTCTGTTGTAAGATTTCAAGAATGGTCGGGTTTGTTCAGTTACGAGACCTCATTGACAGTTTGTTTTATTCAGTTACAAGCTTTCAGTGACATCGATATTATTTGGTTACGAGATTTCAAAGACAGTTGGTTTTGTTTTTTCGTTCTTTTATGAGATTTCAAAGACAGTCGGTTTTGTTCCCTTACGAGATCTCAATGACGGTCGTTTTGTTTCTTTGTTCTTATACAAGATTTCAAAGACAGTCGGTTTTGTTCCCTTACGAGATTTCAATGACAGTCGGTTTTGTTTTTTTGTTCTTTTATGAGATTTCAAAAACAGCCGGTTTTGTTTCGTTACAAGTTTTCAATGATGGTCGTTTTTTTTGGTTACGAGGTCTCAATGATGGTTGGTTTTCAGTGTCAGTTGGTTTTGTTCTGTTCTAAGATTTCAAAGATGGTCGGTTTTCAGTGTCAGTCGGTTTTATTCTGTTGTCAGATTTCAAAGATGGTCGGGTTTGTTCCTTTGTTCTTTTACAAGATTTCAAAGACAGTCGGTTTTTTTTCGTTATGAGATTTTAATGATGGTTGGTTTTGTTCAGTTACGAGATCTCATTGACCATTGGTTTTCAATGTCAGTTGGTTTTATTCTGTTACAAGATTTCGAAGATGGTCGGGTTTGTTCGGTTACGAGATCTTATTGACCATTAATTTTCAATGTCAGTCGGTTTTGTTCTGTTACAAGATTTCAAAGACGGTCAGGTTTTTTCGCTTACAAGCTTTCAATGACATCAGTTTTATTTGGTTACGAGATTTCAAAGACAGTTGGTTTTGTTTCGTTACGAGATTTCAAAGACAGTTGGTTTTGTTTCGTTATGAGATTTTAACGATGGTCAGGTTTGTTCGGTTACGAGCTGTCACTGACATCTGTTTAATTCGGTTTACGAGATTTCAATGATGGTTGGTTTTCAGTGTCAGTTGGTTTTGTTCTGTTATAAGATTTCAAGAACGGTCGGGTTTGTTCAGTTACGAGACCTCAATGACAGTTTGTTTTATTCAGTAACAAGCTTTCAGTGACATCGATATTATTTGGTTACGAGATTTCAAAGACAGTTGGTTTTGTTCCGTTACAAGATTTCAATGATGGTCGGTTTTGTTCCGGTACGAGATTTCAATGACGGTCGTTTTGTTTCTTTGTTCTTATACAAGATTTTAAAGACAGTCGGTTTTATTTTGTTATGAGATTTCAATGATGGCCGGTTTTGTTTCTTTACAAAATTTCAATGACAGTCGGTTTTGTTTTTTTGTTCTTTTATGAGATTTCAAATACTGCCGGTTTTGTTTTGTTACAAGTTTTCAATGATGGTCGGTTTTTTTTGGTTACGAGATCTCAATGATGGTCGGTTTTCAATGTCAGTTGGTTTTGTTCTGTTCTAAGATTTCAAAGATGGTCGGTTTTCAGTGTCAGTCGGTTTTGTTCTGTTGTGAGATTTCAAAGATGGTCGGGTTTGTTCTTTTGTTCTTTTACAAGATTTTAAAGACAGTCGGTTTTGTTTCGTTATGAGATTTTAATGACGGTTGGTTTTCAGTGTCAATTGGTTTTGTTCTGTTGTAAGATTTCAAGGATGGTCAGTTTTATTCAGTTACGAGATTTCAATGCCAGTCGGTTTTGTTTCGTTATGAGATTTTAATGATGATTGGTTTTGTTTGGTTACGAGATCTCAATGACAGTTGGTTTTCAGTGTCAGTTGGTTTTGTTCTGTTATAAGATTTCAAGAATGATCAGTTTTATTCAGTTACAAGCTTTCAATGACTTCTGTTGTATTTGGTTATGAGATTTCAAAAACAGTCAATTTGTTTCACCATGAGATTTTAATGATGGTCAGTTTTGTTCAGTTATTAGAACTCAATGACGGTTGGTTTTCAATGACAGTCGGTTTTGTTCGAGATTGTACGAGATTTCAAAGACAGTCGGTTTTGTTTCGTTATGAGATTTTAATGATGGTCGGTTTTCTTCAGTTACACAATCTCAATGACGGTTGGTTTTCAGTGTCAGTTGGTTGGTTACAAGATTTCAAAGATGGTCGGGTTTGTTCGGTTACGAGATCTCAATGACCGTTAGATTTATTCAGTGACGAGCTGTCAATAACATCTGTTTTATTTGGTTACAAGATTTCAAAGATGGTTTTGTTTCGTTACAAGATTTCAATGACAGTTGGTTTTGTTTCTTTGTTCTTTTACGAGATTTTAATGATGGTCTGTTTTGTTCGGTTTTGAGATCTCAATGACCACTGGTTTTCTTTGTTTCAGTGTCAGTTGGTTTTGTTCTGTTCTAAGATTTCAAGAATGGTCGGGTTTGTTCGGTTACAAGACCTCAGTGACGGTTTGTTTTATTCAGTTACAAGCTTTCAGTGACATCAATATTATTTGGTTACGAGATTTCAAAGACAGTTGGTTTTGTTACGTTACAAGATTTCAATGATGGTCGTTTTTTTCCGGTACGAGATCTCAATGAGGGTTGTTTTGTTTCTTTGTTCTTATACAAGATTTCAAAGACAGTCGGTTTTATTTCGTTACGAGATTTCAGTGATGGCCGGTTTTGTTCCGTTACAAGATTTCAATGACAGTAGGTTTTGTTTTTTTGTTCTTTTATGAGATTTCAAAAACAGCCGGTTTTGTTTCGTTACAAGTTTTCAATGATGGTCGGTTTTGTTTGGTTACGAGATATCGTGATGGTTGGTTTTCAGTATCAATTGGTTTTGTTCTGTTGTGAGATTTCAAAGATGGTTGGGTTTGTTCCTTTGTTTTTCTTTACGAGATTTCAATGATGGTCGGTTTTGTTTGATTACAAGATCTCCATGATGGTTGGTTTTCAGTGTCAGTCGGTTTTGTTCTGTTGTAAGATTTCAAAGATGGTCGGGTTTGTTCCTTTGTTCTTTTACAAGATTTCAAAGAGAGTCGGTTTTGTTTCGTTATGAGATTTTAATGATGGTCGGTTTTGTTCGGTTACGAGATCTCATTGACCATTGGTTTTCAATGTCAGTCGGTTTTGTTCTGTTACAAGATTTCAATGATGGTCGGTTTTGTTTGGTTACGAGATCTCCATGATGGTTGGTTTTCAGTGTCAGTCGGTTTTATTCTGTTGTCAGATTTCAAAGATGGTCGGGTTTGTTCCTTTGTTCTTTTACAAGATTTCAAAGACAGTCGGTTTTTTTTCGTTATGAGATTTTAATGATGGTTGGTTTTGTTCAGTTACGAGATCTCATTGACCATTGGTTTTCAATGTCAGTTGGTTTTATTCTGTTACAAGATTTCGAAGATGGTTGGGATTGTTCGGTTACGAGATCTCATTGACCATTGGTTTTCAATGTCAGTCGGTTTTGTTCTGTTACAAGATTTCAAAGACGGTCAGGTTTTTTTGCTTACAAGATTTCAACGACGGTCAGTGTTGTTTTTTTGTTCTTTTTTAAGATTTGTAAGACAGTCAGTTTTGTTTTGTTATAAGATTTCAAAGATAGTCGGGTTTGTTCGGTTACGAGACCTCAATGACGGTTTGTTATATTCAGTTACAAGCTTTCAATGACATCAGTTTTATTTGGTTACGAGATTTCAAAGACAGTTGGTTTTGTTACGTTACAAGATTTCAATGATGGTCGTTTTTTTCCGGTACGAGATCTTAATGAGGGTTGTTTTGTTTCTTTGTTCTTATATAAGATTTCAAAGACAGTCGGTTTTATTTCGTTACGAGATTTCAATGATGGCTGGTTTTATTCCGTTACGAGATTTCAATGACAAGTCGGTTTTGTTTTTTTGTTCTTTTATGAGATTTCAAAAACAGCTGGTTTTGTTTCGTTACAAGTTTTCAATGATGGTCAGTTTTGTTTGGTTATGAGATCTCAGTGATGGTTGGTTTTCAGTGTCAGTCGGTTTTGTTCTGTTGTGAGATTTCAAAGATGGTCGGGTTTGTCCCTCTGTTCTTTTACAAGATTTCAAAGAGAGTCGGTTTTGTTTCGTTATGAGATTTTAATGATGGTCGGTTTTGTTCGGTTACGAGATCTCATTGACCATTGGTTTTCAATGTCAGTCGGTTTTGTTCTGTTACAAGATTTCAATGATGGTCGGTTTTGTTTGGTTACGAGATCTCCATGATGGTTGGTTTTCAGTGTCAATCGGTTTTATTCTGTTGTCAGATTTCAAAGATGGTCGGGTTTGTTCCTTTGTTCTTTTACAAGATTTCAAAGACAGTCGGTTTTGTTTCGTTATGAGATTTTAATGATGGTTGGTTTTGTTCGGTTACGAGATCTCATTGACCATTGGTTTTCAATGTCAGTTGGTTTTATTCTGTTACAAGATTTCGAAGATGGTTGGGATTGTTCGGTTACGAGATCTCATTGACCATTGGTTTTCAATGTCAGTCGGTTTTGTTCTGTTACAAGATTTCAAAGACGGTCAGGTTTTTTTGCTTACAAGATTTCAACGATGGTCAGTGTTGTTTTTTTGTTCTTTTTTAAGATTTGTAAGACAGTCAGTTTTGTTTTGTTATAAGATTTCAAAGATAGTCGGGTTTGTTCGGTTACGAGACCTCAATGACGGTTTGTTATATTCAGTTACAAGCTTTCAATGACATCAGTTTTATTTGGTTACGAGATTTCAAAGACAGTTGGTTTTGTTACGTTACAAGATTTCAATGATGGTCGTTTTTTTCCGGTACGAGATCTCAATGAGGGTTGTTTTGTTTCTTTGTTCTTATATAAGATTTCAAAGACAGTCGGTTTTATTTCGTTACGAGATTTCAATGATGGCTGGTTTTATTCCGTTACGAGATTTCAATGACAAGTCGGTTTTGTTTTTTTGTTCTTTTATGAGATTTCAAAAACAGCTGGTTTTGTTTCGTTACAAGTCTTCAATGATGGTCAGTTTTGTTTGGTTATGAGATCTCAGTGATGGTTGGTTTTCAGTGTCAGTCAGTTTTGTTCTGTTGTGAGATTTCAACGATGGTCAGGATTGCTCCTTTGTTTTTTTTACGAGATTTCAATGATGGTCGGTTTTGTTCGGTTACGAGACCTCAATGACGGTTGGTTTTGTTTCGTTATGAGAATTTAACGATGGTCAGTTTTGTTTGGTTATGAGAACTCAATGATGGTTGGTTTTCAGTGATAGTCGGTTTTATTTCGTTACAAGTTTTCAATGATGGTCACTTTTTTTTGGTTACGATATCCCAGTGATGGTTGGTTTTCAGTGTCAGTCGGTTTTGTTCTGATGTGAGATTTCAAAGATGGTCGGGATTGCTCCTTTGTTTTTTTACGAGATTTCAAAGACAGTTGGTTTTGTTTCGTTACGAGATTTTAACGATGGTCAGTTTTGTTTGGTTATGAGAACTCAATGACGGTTGGTTTTCAGTGATAGTCGGTTTTGTTCTATTATAAGATTTCAGTTATGGTCGGGTTTGTTTGGTTAAGAGATCTCAATGACGGTTAGTTTTATTCAGTTACGAGCTTTCAATGACATCAGTTTCATTCAGTTACGAGATTTTAAAAACAGTTTTGTTTCGTTACAAGATTTCAATGATGGTTGGTTTTGTTTCTTTGTTTTTTTACAAGATTTCAAAGACAGTCAGTTTTGTTTTGTTATGAGATTTTAATGATGGCCGGTTTTGTTCGGTTATGAGATCTCAATGACTGTTGGTTTTCAGTGTCAGTCGGTTTTGTCCTGTTATAAGATTTCAAAGATGGTCAGGTTTTTTCGGTTACAAGATTTCACTGACAGTCAGTGTTGTTTCTTTGTTCTTTTTCGAGATTTCAAAGACAGTCAGTTTTGTTTCATTATGAGATTTTAATGATGGTCGGCTTGTTCGGTTACGAGACCTCAATGATGGTTTGTTTTATTCAGTTACAAGATTTCAATGACATCGGTTTGATTTAGTTACAAGATTTCAAAGACAGTTGGTTTTGTTTTGTTACGAGATTTCAATGATAGTTGGTCTTGTTTTGTTTTTTTGTTCTTTTACGAGGTTTCAAAGACAGTCGGTTTTGTTTCGTTATAAGATTTCAAAGATGGTCTGTTTTTTTCAGTTACAATATTTCAATGACGGTCAGTGGTATTTGTTCTTTTTAGAGATTTCAAAGACAAGTTTTGTTCGGTTACGAGAACTCAATGATGTGTCAGTTTTTAGTGTCAGTTGGTTTTGTTAGGTTATAAGATTTCAAAGATGGTCGGGTTTGTTCGGTTATGAGATCTCAATGATGGTTTGTTTTATTCAGTTACAAGCTTTCAATGACATCGTTTTTTTTCAGTTACAATAATTTAGTTTCTTTGTTTTTTTTCGAGATTTCAAAGATAGTCAGTTTTGTTTCATTATGAGATTTTAATGATGGTCGGCTTGTTCGGTTATGAGACCTCAATGATGGTTTGTTTTATTCAGTTACAAGATTTTTTTTTAGGTTACAATATTTCAATGACAGTCAGTATTATTTCTTTGTTCTTTTTAATGATTTCAAAGACAGTCGGTTTGGTTTTGTTTTGTTATGAGATTTTAACGATGGTCAGGTTTGTTCGGTTACGAGACCTCAATGACGGTTTGTTTTATTCAGTTACAAGCTTTCAGTGACATCGGTTTTATGTGGTTACGAGATTTCAAAGACAGTTGGTTTTGTTTTGTTAAAAGATTTTAATGATGGTCGTTTTGTTCGTTGGTTTTCAGTATCAGCTGGTTTTGTTCTGTCCTAAGATTTCAAAGATGGTCGGGTTTGTTTGGTTACAAGATTTCAATGATGATCAGTGTTGTTTTTTTTTGTTTTGTTTCAAGATTTCAAAGACAGTCGGTTTTGTTTCGTTATGAGATTTTAATGATAGCAGGTTTTGTTCGGTTACGTGATCTCAATGACAGATGGTTTTCAATGTCAGTCGGTTTTGTGAAGTTATAAGATTTCAAAGATGGTCGGGTTTGTTCAGTTACGAGACCTCAATGACAGTTTGTTTTATTCAGTTACAACCTTTCAATGACATCGGTTTTATTTATTAACAAGATTTCAATGATGGTTGGATTTCAGTGACAGTCAGTTTTGTTTTGTCACAAAATTTCAAAGATGGTCGGGTTTGTTCGGTTACGAGATCTCAATGACGGTTGGTTTTCAGTTTCAGTTGGTTTTGTTCTGTTCTAAGATTTCAAAGATGGTCTGTTTTTTTAGGTTACAATATTTCAATTACGGTCAGTGTTATTTCTTTGTTCTTTTTAAAGATTTCAAAGACAGTCGGTTTTGTTTTCTTAAAAGATTTTATTGATGGTTGGTTTTGTTCGGTTACGAGAACTCAATGACGGTTGGTTTTCAGTTACAGTCAGTTTTGTTCTGTCATAAAATTTCAAAGATGGTCGGGTTTGTTCGGCTACGAAATCTCAATGACCGTTATTTTTATTCAGTTACGAGATTTCAATGACATTTATTTAATTCAGTTACGAGATTTCAAAGACAGGTGGTTTTGTTTTGTTAAGAGATTTTAATGACGGTTGATTTTGTTTCTTTTTTCTTTTACGAGGTTTCAAAGACAGTCGGTTTTGTTTCGTTATGAGATTTTAATGGTGGTCGGTTTTATTTGGTTATGAGATCTCAGTGACCGTCGGTTTTCAGTGTCAGTTGGTTTTGTTCTGTTATAAGATTTCAAAGATAGTCGGGTTTGTTTTGTTACAAGATTTCAGTGACGTTTTGGTTTTGTTTCTTTGTTCTTTTACGAGATTTCAAAGACAGTCAGTTTTGTTTCGTTATGAGATTTTAATGATGGTCGGTTTTGTTCGGTTACACGATCTCAATGACGGTTGGTTTTTATTCTCGGTTGGTTTTGTTCTGTTATAAGATTTCAAAGATGGTTGGGTTTGTTTAGTTACGAGACCTCAATGACCATTTGTTTTATTTAGTTACAAGCTTTCAGTGACATCGGTTTTATTTGGTAACGAGATTTCAAAGACAGTTGATTTTGTTTCGTTACGAGATTTCAATTACGGTTGGTTTTGTTTCTTTGTTCTTTTACGAGATTTCAAAGACAGTCAGTTTTGTTTCGTTATGAGATTTTAATGATCGTCGGTTTTGTTCGGTTACGCAATGTCAATGATGGTTGGTTTTCAGTGTCATTCGGTTTTATTCTGTTCTAAGACTACAAAGATATTCAGGTTTGTTTGGTTACGAGAACTCAATTACGGTTTGTTTTATTCTGTTACAAGCTTTCAATGACCGGTTTTATTTGGTTGCGAGATTTCAAAGACAGTTGGTTTTGTTTTCGTTGTGAGAATTCAATGATGGTTGGTTTTGTTTCTTTGTTCTTTTACGAGATTTCAAAGACAGTCGGTTTTGTTTCCTTATGAGATTTTAATGATGGTCGGTTTGGTTCGGTTACAAGATCTCAATGACCGTTGATTTTCAGTGTCAGTCGGTTTTGTTCTGTTATAAGATTTCAAAGATTGTCGGGTTTGTTCGGTTACAAGATTTCAATGACGGTCAGCGTTTTTTCTTTGTTCTTTTTCGAGATCTCAAAGACAGTCGGTTTTGTTTCATTATGAGATTTTAATGGTGGTCGGGTTTGTTTGGTTATGAGACCTCAGTGATGGATTGTTTCATTCAGTTACAAGCTTTCAATGACATTGGTTTGATTTGGTTACAATATTTCAAAGACATTTGGTTTTGTTTCTTTGTTCTTTTACGAGGTTTCGAAAACAGTCGGTTTTGTTTCGTTACAAGATTTATAAAATGGTCGGGTTTGTTCGGTTACGAGACCTCAATGACGGTCGTATTTATTCAGTTACGAGCTTTCAATTACATCGTTTTTATTTAGTTGCGAGATCTCTATGATGGTTGTTTTTCAGTGTCAGTTGGTTTTGTTCTGTTCTAAGATTTCAACAATGGTCGGGTTTGTTCGGTTACGAGACCTCAATGGTGATTTGTTTTATTCAGTTACAGGCTTTCCATGACTTCGGTTTTATTTGGTTATGAGATCTTAATGATGGTTGGTTTTCAGTGTCAGTTGTCTTTGTTCTGTTATAAGATTTCAAAGATGGCTGGTTTTATTCATTAAATGAGAGTTCAAAGATGTCTGTTTTATTCGGTTACAAGATTTCAACGATAATTGCTTTTGTTTTATCATGAGATTTCAATAACAGCCGGTTTCGTCTCATTATGAGATTTTAACGATGGTCAGTTTTGTTCGGTTATTAGAATGCAATGACGGTTGGTTTTCAGTGACAGCTAGTTTTGTTCTGTTATCAGATTACAAAGATGGTTTGTTTGGTTAAGACATCTCAGTGACGGTTTCTTTTATTCAGTTACAAGCTTTCAATAACATTGTTTTATTCGGTTACTAGATTTCAAAGATAGTCGGTTTTGTTTCGTTACAAGATTTCAATGACGGTTGGTTTTGTTTCTTTGTTTTTTTACGAGATTTCAAAGACAGTCGGTTTTGTTTCGTTATGAGATTGTAATAACAGTCGGTTTTGTTCGGTTACGAGATCTCAATAATGGTTGGTTTTCCATGTCACTCGGTTTTGTTCAGTTGTGAGATTTCAATGACGGTTGGTTTTGTTCCTTTGTTCTTTTACGAGATTTCAATGATGGTCGGTTTTATTTCGTTAAAAGATTTCAAAGACAGTTGGTTTTGTTTCGTTACGAGATTTCAATTACGCTTGGTTTTGTTTCTTTGTTCTTTTACGAGATTTCAAAGACAGTCAGTTTTGTTTCGTTATTATATTTAAAAGATAGTCGGGTTTGTTTGGTTATGAGATTTCAATGACAGTTTTGTTTCGTTACTAGAATTTAATGATGGTCGGTTTTGTTCGGTTACGAGAACTCAATGACGGTTGGTTTTCAGTGTCAGTTGGTTTTGTTAGGTTATTAGATTTCAAAGATGGTCGGGTTTGTTCGGTTACGAGACCTCAATGACGATTTGTTTTATTTAGTTACAGGCTTTAAATGACATTGGTTTTATTGGGTTAAAAGATTTCAAAGACAGTCGGTTTTGTTTCGTTAAGAGATTTCAGTGACCGTTGTTTTTTTTTCCTTTGTTCGGTTACGAGATCTCAATGACCGTTGCTTTTCAGTGTCAGTCGGTTTTGTCCTTATAAGATATCAAAGATGGTCGGGTTTGTTCGGTTACAAGATTTCAATGATGGTCAGTGTTGTTTCTTTGTTCTTTTTTGAGATTTCAAAGACAGTCACTTTTGTTTCATTATGAGATTTTAATGAAGGATCGGCTTGTTCAGTTACGAGACCTCAATGATGGTTTGTTTTATTCAGTTACAAGATTTCAATGACATCAGTTTGATTTAGTTACAAGATTTCAAAGACAGTTGGTTTTGTTTTGTTACGAGATTTCAATGATAGTTGGTTTTGGGTTTTTTTTGTTCTTTTACGAGGTTTCAAAGACAGTCAGTTTTGTTTCGTTATAAGATTTCAAAGATGGTCTGGTTTTTTCAGTTACAATATTTCGATGAACGTCAGTGTTATTACTTTGTTCTTTTTAGAGATTTCAAAGACAGAAAGTTTTGTTTTGTTAAACGATTTTAATGATCGTCGGTTTTGTTCGGTTACGAGACCTCAATGACCATTGTTTTTCAATGTCAGTCGGTTTTGTTCTTTTATAAGACTTCAAAGATGGTCTGTTTTTTTCAGTTACAATATTTCAATGATGGTCTGTGTTATTACTTTGTTCTTTTTAGAGATTTCAAAGACAGAAAGTTTTGTTTTGTTAAACGATTTTAATGATCGTCGGTTTTGTTCGGTTACGAGACCTCAATGACCATTGTTTTTCAATGTCAGTCGGTTTTGTTCTTTTATAAGACTTCAAAGATGGTCGGTCTGGTTTTTTCAGTTACAATATTTTAATGACAGTCAGTGTTATTACTTTGTTCTTTTTAGAGATTTCAAAGACAGAAAGTTTTGTTTTGTTAAAAGATTTTAATTATGGTCGGTTTTGTTCGGTTACGAGATCTCAATGACGGTTGGTTTTCAGTGTCAGTTGGTTTTGTTAGGTTATAAGATTACAAAGGTGGTCGGGTTTGTTCGGTTACGAGACCTCAATGACGATTTGTTTTATTCAGTTACAAGCTTTAAATTACATTGGTTTTATTGGGTTAAAAGATTTCAAAGACAGTCGGTTTTGTTTCGTTAAGAGATTTCAGTGACCGTTGTTTTTTTTCCTTTGTTCTTATACGAGAGTTTAAAGACAGTCGGTTTTGTTTCGTTATGAGATTTTAATGATGGTCGGTTTCGTTCGGTTACAAGATCTCAATGACAGTTGGTTTTCAGTGTCAGTTGGTTTTGTTCTGGTCTAAGATTTCAAAGATGTTCGGTTTTATTCAGTTACAAGATTTCAATAATGTCTGTTTTATTCGGTTACAAGATTTCAAAGACAGTCGGTTTTGTTTCGTTACAAGATTTCAACGATAGTCAGTTTTGTTTCGTTGTGAGATTTCAATAACAGTCGGTTTCATTTTGTTCAAATTTTTTTAATGATGGTCAAGTTTTGTTTGGTTACGGTATCTCAATGACAGTTGGTTTTGTTCAGTTACGAGCTTTCAATGACTTCGGTTTTATTTGGTTATGAGATTTCAAAGACATTCAATTTGTTTTGTTATGAGATTTTAATGATGGTCGGTTTTGTTCGGTTACGAGATCTCAATAATTGTTGGTTTTCAGTGTCACTCGGTTTTGTTCTGTTGTGAGATTTCAAAGATGGTTGGGTTTGTTCCTTTGTTCTTTTACGAGATTTCAATGAAGGTCAGTTTTATTCTGTTAAAAGATTTCAAAGACAGTTGGTTTTGTTTTGTTACGAGATTTCAATGATAGTTGGTTTTGGTTTTTTTTTGTTCTTTTACGAGGTTTCAAAGACAGTCGGTTTTGTTTCGTTATAAGATTTCAAAGATGGTCTGGTTTTTTCAGTTACAATATTTCAATGACGGTCAGTGTTATTACTTTGATCTTTTTAGAGATTTCAAAGACAGAAAGTTTTGTTTTGTTAAAAGATTTTAATGATGGTCGGTTTTGTTCGGTTACGAGAACTCAATGACCATTGTTTTTCAATCTCCGTCAGTTTTGTTCTTTTATAAGACTTCAAAGATGGTCTGGTTTTTTCAGTTACAATATTTCAATGACAGTCAGTGTTATTACTTTGTTCTTTTTAAAGATTTTAAAGACAGAAAGTTTTGTTTTGTTAAAAGATTTAAATGATGGTCGGTTTTGTTCGGTTACGAGATCTCAATGACGGTTGGTTTTCAGTGTCAGTTGGTTTTGTTAGGTTATAAGATTACAAAGGTGGTCGGGTTTGTTCGGTTACGAGACCTCAATGACGATTTGTTTTATTCAGTTACAAGCTTTAAATGACATTGGTTTTATTGGGTTAAAAGATTTCAAAGACAGTCGGTTTTGTTTCGTTAAGAGATTTCAGTGACCGTTCTTTTTTTCCCTTTGTTCTTATACGAGATTTCAAAGACAGTCGGTTTTGTTTCGTTATGAGATTTTAATGATGGTTTTCAGTGACAGTCGATTTTGTTCTGTTATAAAATTTCAAAGATGGTTCGGTTACGAGATCTCAATGACCATCAGTTTTATTCTGTTACAAGCTTTCAATGATATCAGTTTTATTCGGTTACAAGATTTCAAAGACAGTTGGTTTTGTTTTCGTTACAAGATTTTAATGACGGTTGGTTTTGTTTCTTTGTTCTTTTACGAGATTTCAAAGACAGTCAGTTTTGTTTCGTTATGAGATTTTAATGATGGTTGATTTTGTTCAGTTACGAGATCTCAATGATGGTTGGTTTTTACTGTCAGTTGGTTTTGTTCTGTTATAAGATTTCAAAGATGGTCGGGGTTTGTTCAGTTACGACACCTCAATGACGGTTTGTTTTATTCTGTTACAAGCTTTCAATGACATTGGTTTTATTTGGGTTGCGAGATTTCAAAGACATTTGGTTTTGTTTTGTTACGAGATTTCAAAGACATTTGGTTTTGTTTTGTTATGAGATTTTAATGATGGTTGGTTTTGTTTGGTTATGAGAACTCAATGATGGTTGGTTTTCAGTGACAGTTTTGTTCTGTTATAACATTTCAAAGATGCTTCGGTTACGAGACCTCAATGACGGTTTGTTTTATTCAGTTACAAGCTTTCAATGACATTGGTTTTATTCGGTTACGAGATTTCAAAGACAGCTGGTTTTGTTTCGTTACAAAATCTTAATGATGGTTGGTTTTCAGTGTCAGTTGGTTTTGTTCTGTTGTGAGATTTCAAAGATGGTCAGGTTTGTTCCTTTGTTTTTTTACAAGATTTCATTAATGGTCGGTTTTATTCGGTTACAAGATTTCAAAGACAGTCAGTTTTGTTTCGTTATGAGATTTTAATGATGGTCGATTTTGTTCAGTTACGAGATCTCAATGATGGTTGGTTTTTAGTGTCAGTTGGTTTTGGTCTGTTATAAGATTTCAAAGATGGTAGGGGTTTGTTCAATTACGACACCTCAATGACGGTTTGTTTTATTCTGTTACAAGCTTTCAATGACATCGGTTTTATTTGGTTTGCGAGATTTCAAAGACATTTGGTTTTGTTTCGTTACAAGATTTCAATGACGATTGGTTTTGTTTCTTTATTCTTCTATGAGATTTCAAAGACAGTCGGTTTTATTTCGTTATGAGATTTAAAAGATTGTCGGGTTTGTTCAGTTACGAGATTTCAATGACAGTTTTGTTTCGTTATGAGATTTTAATGATGGTCGGTTTTGTTCGGTTACAAGATCTCAATAATGGTTGGTTTTCAGTGTTTCAAAGACAGTTGGTTTTGTTTCGTTACGAGATCTTAATGACGGTTGGTTATCAGTGACAGTCAGTTTTGTTCTGTTATAAAATTTCAAAGATGCTTCGGTTACGAGATCTCAATGACCATCAGTTTTATTCAGTTACAAGCTTTCAATGACATCTGTTTTATTCATTTACGAGATTTCGAAGACAGTTGGCTTTGTTTTCGTTACGAGATTTAAATGACGGTTGGTTTTGTTTCTTTGTTCTTTTACGAGATTTCAAAGACAGTCGGTTTTGTTTCGTTATGAGATTTTATGAGATCTCAATGACTGCTGGTTTTCAGTGTCACTTGGTTTTGTTCTGTTATAAGATTTCAAAGATAGTCGGGTTTGTTTGGTTACAAGATTTCATTGATTGCATTTCAAAGATTTCAGTTTTGTTTCTTTGTTCTTTTTCAAGATTTCAAAGACAGTCGGTTTTGTTTCATTATGAGATTGTAATGGTGTCAGGTTTGTTCGGTTACGAGACCTCAATGACGATCTGTTTTATTCAGTTACAAGCTTTCAATGACATCGGTTTTATTTGGTTACGAGATCTTAATGATGGTTGGTTTTCAGTGTCAGTTGTCTTTGTTCTGTTATAAGATTTCAAAGATGGCCGGTTTTATTCAGTAAATGAGATTTCAATGATGTCCGTTTTATCCAGTTATGAGATTTCAAAGACAGTTGGTTTTGTTTCATTACGAGATTTCAACAATAGTCGGTTTTGTTTTATTATGAGATTTCAATAACAGTCGGTTTTGTTTTATTAAGAAATTTTAATGATGGTCAGGTTTGGTTATAGAATCTCAGTGACGGTTGGTTTTGTTCAGTTACGAGCTTTCAATGATTTCGGTTTTATTTGGTCATGAGATTTCAAAGACACTCAATTTGTTTCGTTATGAGATTTTAATGATGGTCAGTTTTGTTCGGTTATTAGAACGCAATGACGGTTGGTTTTCAGTGACAGTAGGTTTTGTTCTGTTATAAGATTTCAAAGATGGTTTGTTTGGTTAAGAGATCTCAATGACGGTTGGTTTTATTCAGTTACGAGCTTTCAATGACATCTGTTTTTTTCGGTTACGAGATTTCAAAGATAGTCGGTTTTGTTTTGTTATAAGATTTCAATGACGGTTGGTTTTGTTTCTTTGTTTTTTTACGAGATTTCAAAGACGGTTTTGTTTCGTTAAGAGATTTCAGTAATGTTGTTTTTTCTTTTTGTTCTTTTACGAGATTTCAAAGACAGTAGGTTTTGCTTCGTTATGAGATTTTAATGATGGTCGGTTTCGTTCGGTTACGAGAACTCAATGACAGTTGGTTTTGTTCTGTTCTATGATTTCAAAGATGGCCGGTTTTATTCAGTTACGAGATTTCAATGATGTCTGCTTTATTCAGTTAGGAGATTTCAAAAACAGACGGTTTTGGTTCATTGCAAGATTTCAACGATAGTCAGTTTTGTTTCGTTACGAGATTTCAATAACTGGCGGTTTCGTTTCGCTAAGAAATTTTAATGATGGTCGGGTTTGTTTGGTTACAGGATCTCAATGACGGTTGGTTTTGTTCAGTTACGAGATCTCAATAATGGTTGGTTTTCAGTGTCACTCGGTTTTGTTCTTTTACGAGATTTCAAAGATGGTCGGTTTTATTCGGTTAAAAGATTTCAAAGACGGATGTTTTTTTTCATTAAGAGATTTCAATGACGTCTGTTTTATTCAGTTACGAGATATCAAAGACAGGCGGGGTTTTTTTGTTACAAGATTGTAACGATGGTCTGTTTTGTTCTGTAACGAGTTTTCAATAACAGCCGGTTTTGTTTTGGTACAAGATTTTAATGATGCTCGGTTTTGTTAGGTTACGATATCTCAAAAACAGTCGGCTTCGTTTTGTAACAAGATTTTAACAATGGTCGGTTTTGTTCAGTTATGCAATCTCAATGATGGTTGGTTTTTATTGTCAGTTGGTTTTGGTCTGTTATAAGATTTTAATGATGGTCAGTTTTGGTCGGTTACACAGTTGGTTTTGTTCTGTTCTAAGATTTCAAAGATGTTTGGGTTTGTTTTATTCAGTTACAAGCTTTGCAATAACGTTGGTTTTATTTGGTTATAAGATTTCAAAGACAATTGGTTTTATTTTTTTATTCTCTTACGAGATTTCAAAGACAGTCAGTTTTATTTTGTTATGAGATTTAAATGATTGTCAGGTTTGTTTGGTTACAGGATCTCAGTGATGGTTGGTTTTGTTCAGTTACGAGATCTCAATAATGGTTGGTTTTCAGTGTCACTCAGTTTTGTTCTGTTGTGAGATTTCAAAGATGGTCGGGTTTGTTCCTTTGTTCTTTTACGAGATTTCAATGATGGTTGGTTTTCTTTGGTTGAAAGATTTCAGAGACGGACGGTTTTGTTTCGTTAAGAGATTTCAGTGACGTCTGTTTTATTCGGTTACAAGATATCAAAAACAGTCGGTTTCATTTTGTTACAAGATTTTAACAATGACGATAGGTTTTGTTTCTTTATTCTTTTACGAGATTTCAAAGACAGTCGGTTTTATTTCGTTATGAGATTTAAAAGATTGTTGGGTTTGTTCGGTTACGAGATTTCAATGACAGTTTTGTTTCGTTATGAGATTTTAATGATGGTTGGTTTTGTTCGGTTACGAGATCTTAATGACGGTTGGTTTTCAGTGACAGTCAGTTTCTTTCTGTTATAAAATTTCAAAGATGCTTCGGTTACAAGATCTTAATGACCGTCAGTTTTTTTCAGTTACAAGCTTTCAATGACATCTGTTTTATTTGATTACGAGATTTTGAAGTTGGTTTTGTTTTCGTTAAGAGATTTAAATGATGGCTGGTTTTGTTTCTTTGTTTCTTTACGAGATTTCAAAGACAGTCGGTTTTGTTTCGTTATGAGATTTTAATGATGGTCGGTTTTGTTCGGTTACGAGATCTCAATAAACGTTGGTTTTCAGTGTCAATCGGTTTTGTTTTGTTATGAGATTTCAACGATAGTCAGTTTTGTTTCGTTGTGAGATTTCAATAACAGTCAGTTTCAATTTGTTCAAATTTTTTTAATGATGGTCAGGTTTGTTTGGTTACGGTATCTCAATGACAGTTGGTTTTGTTCAGTTACGAGCTTTCAATGACTTCGGTTTTGTTCAGTTACGAGATCTCAATGACCGTTGGTTTTCAGTGTCAGTCGGTTTTGTCCTGTTATAAGATTTCAAAGATGGTCGGGTTTGTTCGGTTACAAGATTTCAATGATGGTCAGTGTTGTTTCTTTGTTCTTTTTCGAGATTTCAAAGACAGTCACTTTTGTTTCATTATGAGATTTTAATGATGGTCAGCTTGTTCGGTTACGAGACATCAATGATGGTTTGTTTTATTCAGTTACAAGATTTCAATGACATCGGTTTGATTTAGTTACAAGATTTCAAAGACAGTTGGTTTTGTTTTGTTACGAGATTTCAATGATAGTTGTTTTTTTGTTCTTTTACGAGGTTTCAAAGACAGTCGGTTTTGTTTCGTTATAAGATTTCAAAAATAGTCGGGTTTCTTCGGTTACAATATTTCAATGACAGTCAGTGTTATTACTTTGTTCCTTTTAGAGATTTCAAAGACAGAAAGTTTTGTTTTGTTAAAAGATTTTAATGATGGTCGGTTTTGTTCGGTTACGAGAACTCAATGACGGTTGGTTTTCAGTGTCAGTTGGTTTTGTTAGGTTATAAGATTACAAAGGTGCAAGCTTTAAATGACATTGGTTTTATTGGGTTAAAAGATTTCAAAGACAGTCGGTTTTGTTTCGTTATGAGATTTTAATGATGGTCGGTTTCGTTCGGTTACAAGATCTCAATGACAGTTGGTTTTCAGTGTCAGTTGGTTTTATTCAGTTACAAGATTACAAAGGTACAAGCTTTAAATGACATTGGTTTTATTGGGTTAAAAGATTTCAAAGACAGTCGGTTTTGTTTCGTTATGAGATTTTAATGATGGTCAGTTTCGTTCGGTTACAAGATCTCAATGACAGTTGGTTTTCAGTGTCAGTTGGTTTTATTCAGTTACAAGATTTCAATAATGTCTGTTTTATTCGGTTACAAGATTTCAACGATAGTCAGTTTTGTTTCGTTGTGAGATTTCAATAACAGTCGGTTTCATTTTGTTCAAATTTTTTTAATGATGGTCAGGTTTGTTTGGTTACGGTATCTCAATGACAGTTGGCTTTGTTCAGTTACGAGCTTTCAATGACTTCGGTTTTATTTGGTTATGAGATTTCAAAGACATTCAATTTGTTTCGTTATGAGATTTTAATGATGGTCAGTTTTGTTCGTTTATTAGAACTCAATGACAGTTGGTTTTCAGTGATAATCGGTTTTGTTCTGTTATAAGATTTCAAAGATGGTTGGGTTTTTTTGGTTAAGCGATCTAAATGACGGTTGGTTTTATTCAGTTACAAGCTTTCAATGACATCTGTTTTATTCGGTTACGAGATTCCCAAGGCAGTTGGTTTTGTTTCATTATGAGATTTCAGTGATGGTTGGTTTGGTTCTGTTATAACATTTCAAAGATGGTCGGGTTTGTTCGGTTACGCGATCTCAATGACGGTTGGTTTTCAGTGTCAGTTGGTTTTGTTCTGTTATAACATTTCAAAGATCGTCGGTTTGTTCGGTTATGAGACCTCAATGATGATTTGTTTTATTCAGTTACAAGCTTTCAATGACATCGGTTTTATTTGGTTACGAGATTTCAATGACGGTCGGTTTTGTTTCGTTACAAGATTTCAATGACGGTTGGTTTTGTTTCTTTGTTCGGTTACGAGATTTCAATGACAGTTTTGTTTCGTTATGAGATTTTAATGATGTTCAGTTTTGTTCGGTTACGAGATCTCAACAATGGTTGGTTTTCAGTGTCACTCGGTTTTGTTCTGTTGTGAGATTTCAAAGATGGTTGGGTTTGTTCCTTTGTTCTTTTACGAGATTTCAATGATGGTCAGTTTTATTCTGATAAAAGATTTCAAAGACAAACGGTTTTTTTTTGTTAAGATATTTCAAGGGTGTCTGTTTTATTCGGTTACAAGATATCAAAGACAGATGGTTTTGTTTTGTTACAAGATTTCAATAACAGCCGATTTTGTTTTGGCACAAGATTTTAATGATGCTCGGTTTTGTTTAGTTATGAGATCTCAACAACAGTCGGTTTCGTTTTGTTACAAGATTTTAATGATAATTTCAAAGACAGTCGGTTTTATTTCGTTTTATTTAAAAGATGGTCGGGTTTGTTCTGTAAGATTGAAAATATCTATATGATATTTTAAAATGAACAAAGACATTTGCTTTAGTGTTTCAACCCCCTCTCTCTTGTTACAAGGGCCATTTGGAAGACAAATGTGTTGATAGTGATCAAGCCCTGTAGGCCAAAATGTATATACATTGGGGGTCTACGAATTGTCACACCTTTAGTACAGTGGGGGAAGTTTTAATTTCCTGTTTGGTCAGTTTGAATGTCTCACGTTTGGGTTTCAGTCACATGGTCAAGGAAGGGATAAAAGAAGATTGTAACTGTTGTTCTGGCTCTTTTTATTCTCTGCCTCTTTTCTTGGGCACTCTCTGGCCCTCTCTCTCTCTCTCTCTCTCTCTCCCTCTCTTCCTCTCTCACTCTCTCTCTATCTCTCAGGTAACTTTTTACATATATGCTGGGTACGATTAATGGTATATGATTTTATCATCTCATACATCTCTTTTGTAACTATTTTAAGTGTAACCATAATCAGATATTGTCATTAAACCATTTCAATTACAAATGATGTGCTAACTAGTTTTGATTTTTAGTATTAACATTAATGTGCTCCCTATTGCAATACAATATTGTCACACTATAGCAACGCTCTCCCACATATTTTGCTATTGTAACTGCGCTTATTTCCGTCTTTGGTATAATTTGCAGTGGGTGGTAATGGACAAGAAATTTACAGTTTTATGCCATCTCGCTGATAACGTTTCTTTAGTCGCTCGGCAACCCTACAGCCTGAACCCCTGTCCACCCTTACAGTTCGGTTACGAGATTTCAATGTTCAATTTCAATTTTGTTTCGTTATGAGATTTTAATGATGGTCGGTTTTGTTCGGTTAAGCAATCTCAATGATGGTTGGTTTTTAGTGTCAGTTGGTTTTGGTCTGTTATAAGATTTCAAAGATGGTCGGGTTTTTTCGGTTACTAGAACCCAATTACGGTTTGTTTTATTCTGTTACAAGCTTTCAATGACATCGGTTTTATTTGGTTGCAAGATTTCAAAGACAGTTGGTTTTGTTTTCGTTGCGAGAATTCAATGATGGTTGGTTTTGTTTCTTTGTTCTTTTATGAGATTTCAAAGACAGTCGGTTTTGTTTCGTTATGAGATTTTAATGATGGTCGGTTTGGTTCGGTTACGAGATCTCAATGACCGTTGATTTTCAGTGTCAGTCGGTTTTGTTCTGTTATAAGATTTCAAAGATGGTCGGGTTTGTTCGGTTACAAGATTTCAATGTCGGTCAGCGTTTTTTCTTTGTTCTTTTTCGAGATCTCAAAGACAGTCGGTTTTGTTTCATTATGAGATTTTAATGGTGGTCGGGTTTGTTTGGTTATGAGACCTCAATGATGGATTGTTTTATTCAGTTACAAGCTTTCAATGACATCGGTTTGATTTAGTTACAAGATTTCAAAGACAGTTGGTTTTGTTTTGTTACGAGATTTCAATGATAGTTGGTTTTGGGTTTTTTGTTCTTTTACGAGGTTTCAAAGACATCGGTTTTGTTTCGTTATAAGATTTCAAAAATGGTCGGGTTTGTTCGGTTACGAGACCTCAATGACCATTGTTTTTCAATGTCAGTCGGTTTTGTTCTTTTATAAGATTTCAAAGATGGTCTGGTTTTTTCAGTTACAATATTTCAATGACGGTCACTGTTATTACTTTGTTCTTTTTAGAGATTTCAGAGACAGAAAGTTTCGTTTTGTTAAAAGATTTTAATGATGGTCGGTTTTGTTCGGTTACGAGAACTCGATGATAGTTGGTTTTCAGTGTCAGTTGGTTTTGTTAGGTTATAAGATTTCAAAGATGGTCCGGTTTGTTCGGTTACGAGACCTCAATGACGATTTGTTTTATTCAGTTACAAGCTTTAAATGACATCTGTTTTATTCGGTTACGAGATTTTCAAGGCAGTTGGTTTTGTTTCATTATGAGATTTCAGTGATGGTTGGTTTGGTTCTTTGTTCTTTTATGAGACTTTAAACACAGTCGTTTTTTTTTTTCGTTATGACATTTAAACGATGGGCTTTTTTTTCAGGTTACGAGATCTCAGTGACCATTGGTCTTCAGTGTCATTTGGTTTTGTTCTGTTATAACATTTCAAAGATGGTCGGGTTTGTTCGGTTACGCGATCTCAATGACGGTTGGTTTTCAGTGTCAGCTGGTTTTGTTCTATTATAACATTTCAAAGATCGTCGGTTTGTTTGGTTACGAGATTTCAGTGACGGTCGGTTTTGTTTCGTTACAAGATTTCAATGACGGTTGGTTTTGTTTCTTTGTTCGGTTACGAGATTTCAATGACAGTTTTGTTTCGTTATGAGATTTTAATGATGGTCGGTTTTGTTCGGTTACGAGATCTCAATAATGGTTGGTTTTCAGTGTCACTCGGTTTTGTTCTGTTGTGAGATTTCAAAGATAGTTGGGTTTGTTCCTTTGTTCTTTTACGAGATTTCAATGATGGTCAGTTTTATTCCGTTAAAAGATTTCAAAGACAGACGTTTTTTTTTTTGTTAAGACATTTCAATGGCGTCTGTTTTATTGGATTACAAGATATCAAAGACAGACAGTTTTGTTTTGTTATGAGATTTTAACGACGGTCTGTTTTGTTTTGTTACAAGATTTTAATGATGCTTGGTTTTGTTTAGTTATGAGATCTCCACAACAGTCGGTTTTGTTTTGCTACAAGATTTTAATGATAATCTGTTTTGTTTGGTTATGCAATCTCAATGACGGTTCGTTTTTGGTGTCAGTTGGTTTTATTCTGTTCTAAGATTTCAAAGATGGTCGGGTTTGTTCGGTTACGAGACCTCAATGGCGGTTTGTTTTATTCAGTTACAAGCTTTCAATGACATCGGTTTTATTTGGTTACGAGATTTCAAAGACAGTTGGTTTTGTTTCGTTACAAAATCTTAATGATGGTTGGTTTTCAGTGTCAGACGGTTTTTTTCTGTTGTGAGATTTTAAAGATGGTCAGGTTTGTTCATTTGTTTTTTTTACAAGGTTTTATTAATGGTCGGTTTTATTCGGTTACAAGATTTCAAAGATGATTGGTTTTGTTTCCTTATTCTTTTACGAGATTTCAAAGACAGTCGGTTTTATTTCGTTTCATTTAAAAGATGGTCGGGTTTGTTCTGTAAGATTGAAAATATCTATATGATATTTTAAAATGAACAAAGACATTTGCTTTACTGTTTCAACCCCCTCTCTCTTGTTACAAGGGCCATTTGGAAGACAAAGGTGTTGATAGTGATCAAGCCCTGTAGGCCAAAATGTATATACATTGGGGGTCTACGAATTGTCACACCTTTAGTACAGTGGGGGAAGTTTTAATTTCCTGTTTGGTCAGTTTGAATGTCTCACGTTTGGGTTTCAGTCACATGGTCAAGGAAGGGATAAAAGAAGATTGTAACTGTTGTTCTGGCTCTTTTTATTCTCTGCCTCTTTTCTTGGGCACTCTCTGGCCCTCTCTCTCTCTCTCTCTCTCTCTCCCTCTCTTCCTCTCTCACTCTCTCTCTATCTCTCAGGTAACTTTTTACATATATGCTGGGTACGATTAATGGTATATGATTTTATCATCTCATACATCTCTTTTGTAACTATTTTAAGTGTAACCATAATCAGATATTGTCATTAAACCATTTCAATTACAAATGATGTGCTAACTAGTTTTGATTTTTAGTATTAACATTAATGTGCTCCCTATTGCAATACAATATTGTCACACTATAGCAACGCTCTCCCACATATTTTGCTATTGTAACTGCGCTTATTTCCGTCTTTGGTATAATTTGCAGTGGGTGGTAATGGACAAGAAATTTACAGTTTTATGCCATCTCGCTGATAACGTTTCTTTAGTCGCTCGGCAACCCTACAGCCTGAACCCCTGTAGGAAGTCCACCCTTACAGTTCGGTTACGAGATTTCAATGTTCAATTTCAATTTTGTTTCGTTATGAGATTTTAATGATGGTCGGTTTTGTTCGGTTACAAGATCTCAATGACCGTCAGTTTTATTCTGTTACAAGCTTTCAATGACATCAGTTTTATTCGGTTACAAGATTTCAAAGACAGTTGGTTTTGTTTTCGTTATGAGATTTTAATGATGGTTGGTTTTGTTTCTTTGTTTTTTTACGAGATTTCAAAGACAGTTAGTTTTGTTTCGTTATGAGATTTTAATGATGGTCAGTTTTGTTTGGTTACGAGATCTTAATGACCGCTGCTTTTCAGTGTTATTTGGTTTTGTTCTGTTATAAGACTTCAAAGAGAGTCGGGTTTGTTTGGTTATAAGATTTTAATGACAATCAGTGTTGTTTCTTTGTTCTTTTTTTTTTAAATTTCAAAGACAGTCAGTTTTGTTTCATCATGAGATTTAATGATGGTCGGTTTTGTTCAGTTATGAGATCTCAAGGATGGTTGGTTTTTAATGTCACTTGGTTTTGGTCTGTTATAAGATTTCAAAGATGGTCGGGGTTTGTTCAGTTACGACACCTCAGTGACGGTTTGTTTTATTCTGTTACAAGATTTCAATGACATCGGTTTTATTTGGTTGTGAGATTTCAAAGACATTTGGTTTTGTTATGAGATTTCAATGATGGTTGGTTTTGTTTGGTTATGAGAACTCAATGATGGTTGGTTTTCAATGACAGTTTTATTCTTTTCAAAGATGGTCGGGTTTGTTCGGTTACAAGATTTTAATGACAGTCGGTGTTATTTCTTTGTTCTTTTTCAAGATTTCAAAAACAGTCATTTTTTTCGTTGTGGCATTTTAACGATGGTCGGTTTTGTTCGGTTACAAGATCTCAATAATGGTTGGTTTTTAGTGTTTCAAAGACAGTTGGTTTTGTTCTGTTATAAAATTTCAAAGATGGTTCGGTTACAAGATCTCAATGACCGTCAGTTTTATTCTGTTACAAGCTTTCAATGACATCAGTTTTATTCGGTTACAAGATTTCAAAGACAGTTGGTTTTGTTTTCGTTATGAGATTTTAATGACGGTTGCTTTTGTTTCTTTGTTTTTTTACAAGATTTCAAAGACAGTTAGTTTTGTTTCATTATGAGATTTTAATGATGGTCAGTTTTGTTTGGTTACGAGATCTCAATGACCGCTGCTTTTCAGTGTTATTTGGTTTTGTTCTGTTATAAGACTTCAAAGAGAGTCGGGTTTGTTTGGTTATAAGATTTTAATGACAATCAGTGTTGTTTCTTTGTTCTTTTTTTTTTTTTTAATTTCAAAGACAGTCAGTTTTGTTTCATCATGAGATTTAATGATGGTCGGTTTTGTTCAGTTATGAGATCTCAAGGATGGTTGGTTTTTAATGTCACTTGGTTTTGGTCTGTTATAAGATTTCAAAGATGGTCGGGGTTTGTTCAGTTATGACACCTCAGTGACGGTTTGTTTTATTCTGTTACAAGATTTCAATGACATCGGTTTTATTTGGTTGTGAGATTTCAAAGACATTTGGTTTTGTTATGAGATTTCAATAATGGTTGGTTTTCCGTGTCACTCGGTTTTGTTCTGTTGTGAGATTTCAAAGATGGTGGGGTTTGTTCCTTTGTTCTTTTACAAGATTTCAATGATAGTCAGTTTTATTCGGTTAAAAGATTTCAATGATGGTTGGTTTTGTTTCTTTGTTCTTTTATGAGATTTCAAAGACAGTCGGGTTCGGTTGATTTTCAGTGTCAGTCGGTTTTGTTCTGTTATAAGATTTCAAAGATGGTCGGGTTTGTTCGGTTACAAGATTTCAATGTCGGTCAGCGCTTTTTCTTTGTTCTTTTTCGAGATCTCAAAGACAGTCGGTTTTGTTTCATTATGAGATTTTAATGGTGGTCGGGTTTGTTTGGTTATGAGACCTCAATGATGGATTGTTTTATTCAGTTACAAGCTTTCAATGACATCGGTTTGATTTAGTTACAATATTTCAAAGACAGTTGGTTTTGTTTTGTTATGAGATTTCAATGATAATTTGTTTCTTTGTTCTTTTACGAGGTTTCGAAGACAGTCAGTTTTGTTTCGTTACAAGATTTAAAAAATGGTCGGGGTTTGTTCGGTTACGAGACCTCAATGACGGTCGTATTTATTCAGTTACGAGCTTTCAATTACATCGTTTTTATTTGGTTATGAGATCTCTATGACGGTTGTTTTTCAGTGTCAGTTGGTTTTGTTCTGTTCTAAGATTTCAACAATGGTCGGGTTTGTTCGGTTAGGAGACCTCAATGGCGATTTGTTGTATTCAGGTACAAGCTTTCCATGACATCGGTTTTATTTGGTTACAAGATTTCAAAGATAGTCGGTTTTGTTTCGTTACAAGATTTCAATGACGGTTGGTTTTGTTTCTTTGTTTTTTTAGGAGATTTCAAAGATTGTTTGTTTTGTGAAGAGATTTCAGTGACGGTTGTTTTTTTTCCTTTGTTCTTTTACGAGATTTCAAAGACAGTCGGTTTTGTTTCATTATGAGATTGTAATAACAGTCGGTTTTGTTCGGTTACAAGATCTCAATAATGGTTGGTTTTCCGTGTCACTCGGTTTTGTTCTGTTGTGAGATTTCAAAGATGGTGGGGTTTGTTCCTTTGTTCTTTTACAAGATTTCAATGATAGTCAGTTTTATTCGGTTAAAAGATTTCAAAGACAGATGGTTTTGTTTCGTTAAGAGATTTCAATGACCTCTGTTTTATTTGGTTACGAGATATCAAAGACAGATGGTTTTGTTTTGTTACAAGATTTTAATGATGGTCTGTTTAGTTCTGTTATGAGATTTCAATAACAGCTGGTTTTGTTTTGTTATAAGATGTTAACGATGGTCGGTTTTGTTCAGTTATGCAATCTCAATGATGGTTGGTTTTTAGTGTCAGTTGGTTTTGGTCTGTTGTAAGATTTCAAAGATGGTTGGGTTTGTTCAGTTACTAGACCTCAACGACGGTTTGTTTTATTCTGTTACAAGCTTTCAATGACATCGGTTTTATTTGGTAGGTTTTGTTTCTTTGTTCTTTTACAAGATTTCAAAGACAGTCGGTTTTGTTTCCTTATGAGATTTTAATGATGTTCGGTTTTGTTCCGTTATGAGATCTCAATGAACGTTGGTTTTCAGTGTCAATCGGTTTTGTCCTGTTATAAGATTTCAAAGATGGTGGGGTTTGTTAGGTTACAAGATTTCAATGACGGTCAGTGTTGTTTCTTTGTTCTTTTTCGAGATTTCAAAGACAGTCAGTTTTGTTTCATTATGAGATTTTAATGATGGTCGGCTTGTTCGGTTAAGAGACCTCAGTGATGGTTTGTTTTATTCAGTTACAAGATTTCAATGACATCGGTTTGATTTAGTTACAAGATTTCAAAGACAGTTGGTTTTGTTTTGTTACGAGATTTCAATGACAGTTGGTTTTGTTTTTTTTTGTTCTTTTATAAGTTTCAAAGACAGTCGGTTTTGCTTCGTTATAAGATTTCAAAAATGGTCGGTTTTTTTTCGGTTACCAGACCTCAATGACGGTCGGTTTTATTCAGTTACGAGTTTTCAAAGATATTGTTTTTATTTGGTTACAAGATCTCCATGATGGTTGCTTTTCAGTGTCAGTCGGTTTTGTTGTCATGAGATCTCTAAGGTGGTCAGGTTTTGTTTCTTTTTTATTTTACGAGATTTTAATGATGGTCGGTTTTATCCAGTTACAAGCTTTCAATGAGGCCTGTTTTATTCGGTTACAAGATATCAAAGACAGACAGTTTTGTTTTGTTACGAGATTTCAACGATGGTCGGTTTTGTTCTTTTACGAGATTGCAATAACAGTCGGTTTCGTTTTGTTATGAGATTTTAATGATGGTTGGTTTTGTTTGGTTACAAGACCTCAATGACTGCTGATGTTCAGTGACAGTTTTGTTCTGTTCTAAGATTTCAAAGATGGTCGGGTTTTTTCGGTTACAAGATTTTAATGACAGTTAGTGTTGTTTCTTTGTTCTTTTTCGAGATTTCAAGGACAGTTGGTTTTGTTTTGTTATAAGATTTTAATGACGGTCGGTTTGTTCGGTTATGAGACCTCAATGAAGGTTTGTTTTATTCAGTTATAAGCTTTCAATGCCATCGGTATATTTCAATAATGGTCGGTTTTGTTCCGTTACAAGATGTCAAAGATGGTCGGTTTTTCTTTGTTCTCTTATGAGATTTCAAAAACAGCCGGTTTTGTTTTGTTACAAGTTTTTAATGATGGTCCGTTTTGTTCTGTTACCAGATCTCAATGATGGTCTGTTTTGTTTCCTTACTAGATTTGAATTATGTTTGGTTTTGTTCGGTTACGAGATTTCCCTGACAGTCAGTTTTATTTGGTTATAAGATTTCATAGGTAGTCGGTTTTGTTTTGTTATGAGATTTCAATAATGGTCGGTTTCATTTCGTTACTACATTTTAACAATGGCTGGTTTTGTTTAGTTACAAGAACTCAGTGACGGTTGGTTTTCAGTGATATTCAGTTTTGTTTTGTTATAAGATTTCAAAGATGGTCAGGTTTGTTCGGTTACGATATCTCAGTGACGGTTGGTTTTATTCAGTTATGAGCTTTACATTAAGGACATTTAATGTATTACATTTAATACATCGTATTATTGCATTCTGCCCGAATTCAACATTGAACCAGTATAACAAAAAGTATTTATGAAAAACATTACCTTTAGCCTAACTAAAACAGTGAACCTGAAGAGTTAGAAGCTGAAACATTTCTAGCCCAGCCTTTTAACCATTGACTACATCTACACAAGTCAGTTAGGGTGTCTTTAAAGAAATCCTTCTGGCTGCACATAAGAAACAACTCTCATGTTATGAATATTACTTATGCTTTCCTTATGATTTCTTAGAAGAAATATAATTAGCTTTCATATTTCGAATGAACCTTATATCTTTCATTCCTAATCTGTTAATAATAATTTTAGTATAATCACATTTTTATATAGACCTGCTTTAATTCAAATGTGTTGATTTTAAATAGTAATGTTGAAAATAGAAAAACGTAAAATGTCATAAACCTATACGTAACACTCTATAACCACTAAGTGGCAGTATAACTCCATTGTGTCGTGTGCCATTTTTGCCTGTTGACTGTTAATACATTTCAAATACAACCATTTATTGTCCTTAAGTGCAACAGATAGATAGATAGATAGATAGATAGATAGATAGATAGATATTGTTTGTTATATATGTTATCATATTCTATCAGTAAACTATTTTATTTTATTTTCAGTCATTTTAGCAGTGAATCTTCTGAAAACCATTTGAAAGAGCATAATTCTTAACCCTTCCCCTGCCATTGATGTAATTTTCCGACAAGTATGTGTTGGGGCAGTCAGTCATTCATTCAAGACAGAATGTGTTTATCAGGCAACCATAAACAAATAATATTTTAATAGTCCCTTTCCAATGGATTTTGCAAGCATCTTGTAAGGCATAAAATCTGTCTGTCTGTCTGTCTATCTATCTATCTATTGCGCTTAAGGACAACAAAATGGTTGTATTTGAAATGTATTAACAGTCAACAGGCAAAATATGGCACACTACACTTAGTGGTTATAGAGTGTTACGTATAGGTTTATGACATTTTAAATTTTTCTATTTTCAACATTCCTATTTAAAATCAACACATTTAAGTCAAAGTAGGTCTATATAAAAATGTAATTATACTAAAATTATTATTAACAGATTAGGAATGAAAGATATAAGGTTCATTCAAAATATGAAAGCTTATATTTCTTCTAAGAAATCAAAGGAAAGCAGAAATAATATTCATAACATGAGAGTTGTTTCTTATGTGCAGCCAGAAGGATTTCTTTAAAGACACCCTAACTGACTCTTGTGTAGATGTAGTCAATGGTTAAAGGGCTGGGCTAGAAATGTTTCAAGTTCTAACTCTTCAGGTTCACTGTTTTAGTTAGGCTAAAGGTAATGTTTTTCATAAATACTTTTTGTTACACTGGTTCAATGTTGAATTCGGGCCGAATGCAATAATACGATGTCCTAAATGTATCAACAGTCAACAGGCAAAATATGGCACACTATACAATGGAGTTATACTGCCACTTAGTGGTTAAAGAGTGCTACATATAGGTTTATGACATTATTTTAAATTTTCTATTTTCAACGTTGCTGTTTAAAATCAACACATTTAAGCTAAAAGTCGGCCTATATAAAAATGTAATTATACTAAAATTATTATAAACAGATTAGGAATGAAATGAATACAACCCTTCCCCACCATCAACGGAATTTTCCGGCTTTCCCTGTTTTCACTGTTATGCGGTAAGGGGCGCTATTACGCATCTTCTGAAAGAGTAGAGAATCTATGGATCAAAACACAGGAAAAATGGAGCAGAAACAAGTGATAAAAAATATTTAAGGCACGTTGTATTTTCACAGCTTTTTGTTTGAACTGTTTTTTTTTTTTTTTTTTTTAATGAAACATTATGTGTTGATAAAAAAGGAATGCATGAAGCTATAATAAAACAGGATTTTTTCCCCTCCTTATGCTCTTTTAATATATTGCATGTTCAGAATTTCATACAACAAAGTATTCTGGGGGCCATGAAATTATAAAAAATGCTGGCCGTGGCTGGCAACTTTTAAGTGCTGTGATATACTGTATCTGAAATTATTATTATTTGAAAAAATATATATGATTTCATCACATATGTTTGTCATAATAGTTTATAATGTGCAATAATTCTGTACACAGAATACACATCTCAGAATTTAAAACCGAAATATTTATTTCAAAATAAAAGATTTCCACACATACACATGAATTTGTCCTAAAGCTCAACACACAACTGCAAAACAGCCATTAATGTTTTTAAATGGACTCACTTCTTACCAAAATCTCAAACTTGGCAAATCATTTTCAACCTCATACATAATTATTACAAAACTTGATCAGGTGAAATGAGACAATGGGTCATCCATTCATAATAATGCAAGATAATGAATGCACCTTTAACCAAAACATCAGTCTGGACATTTGAAATGTATGTGTATAGAGTGATTCTTCAAGTGAAAGTAAACCCCCAGTAAAGCATATGGCCAAATTAGTATCCTAACATACAAGTTTATTTATTTTTTACATAAAGTGCAGCTCGCTAAATCTTGATATTCAGAACTACAGAAGAAGCATCGGTGACCTATGAACAGGAAGTATTGTACATAAAAATGTACATACTGAATGTACATGCTTATTTTGCTCATTGTTTCCTTTACTTCTTCATCCCCATTTATGAAATAATGATTTTATGTATTTAGCAAAACAAATATTATTGATGTCTTATATTGACATTAACATCATTTACTGCTACGGATAAAGCAAAGCTGTCTATCAAAGTTAGGATGAATAAATCTGCATCTTTGATTATGTGCAGAAATTAAGAGATGAATGAATAACTGACGCATAAAGCAGGTGCATTCAACCATCTTGTGATTGGTTGAACACAGAAGCAGCACATTGCAACAATGAGATATCCAACAAACCCAAAACACTGTGCACAAATAAATAAATGCACAAGCAAAATACGACTATCCAAAAAATACCACTTTGGAAATGTTTTTATTATCATTATAATAAATTTAAATTACCAAATGAACAAACACTGCTTTACATATTGCTGTTTTTGTAGGTTGTTTTCTGTCTTTCAACAGTTAAAGCAATAAAAAAGAGAGAGAGAGAGAGAGAGACCGATAAGCAGGACATGTGCAGAAAGCTGTACAGATGGCTTGCTCAAAATTACACAGGGGTCAAAGACTGACAGAGAACAGTTTACAGCACACTGTCCATAAACATCTTTCTTGTTTTTTTTTTTTTCTTTTTTTTTCTTTTTTTTTGGTATTAAATTGGTTTTTGCAACTAGAAACGCTCATACTCGATTTAACAAACACTGAAATCGTCTCTTATATCCTTGAAAGCTCCTGACATAAATAAGCAACAAAGTCCTTCAAATAGAAGCCACATTTGTTTTGTTTCTGTTTGCTGCATACTGTACAACAAAATACTCCCATTCACCCTCAGTTATTATCTGACTGTGGCAACAGTAACCTTGAGAGCTCTCTGAAATTCAGCCTCCTTTTCCAAGGAATGTTTTTAAAGAAATATTGCAATTTGTATCTTTTCTTCAGTATCTGATGCACAACTCACCTTTTGCATCAAACTTTCAATATCATTCTGCATTCCATTTAATCAATCATTGTAAGGAATGGTGTTTTATTCGATTGCAAGGTTGCTGACAAAGTGCATCTGTTCTCAAGTGCGGCAATCAAAGCCAACCAGTGTTTCAGGGAGAAGTGCTCATATGGCTGATGTATTTAATTCAAACTGTACCCTGAAAAAAGGGCCAGCCAAGACATAAAAGTACATATTATAAAAGTAATACATAGTTTTCTTCTTTCTTTCTTTTTTTTATTTGAAAACCACAGTGTGCGCCAATACAAAAGCGGTATTGCCATGTCAGGGTTAGAGGCAGAGCCTAATATGGCTGGAGTTTCCCTCATGTACACCGTTATATTGTGTTCTGTGTGCAATTGCTTCTAGTAATGCTTGTATGGCTCACTGACACAAGACAAAAATCCCTGACAGTAGATTCGCTGATGCTATAAAGTGTTTTTTTCTGTTTACTTTACATAACAAAAGCTATGTAAATTTGGCAAATTATCTTAGTGCTTGTGCCGCATATACAAAATATCAACAAAGGTCAGCATTTTATTATACAAGATGATTCTTTCGACACTCAGCAGTCAGGCTCATCCAGTGAACCCTAAATATTATAAACAGCAAGACACAAAATACAATGGGACAATATTCACACGTCACAAATACAAGGATAATGACGTTCTGAGGGCGTAGTGTCCAATGTCTGATTCTGTACCTATTAAAAAATTCAATTTTCAAGCAATTCCCCTGTCTTTTAAGTCAGCAGGAAATACCAAGCCGTCTGAACAGACGCAATCTTTCCTCCAACTTTTTTCGTCTTCATTACAAAACCTCGCCACTGAAATAGCAAGTGGAATTCGCACGTACATTTAAACAACGACAACAAAAACTCTCTTCTGAAACGTTTAAATAAAACGAGCAAATTAGCCCTTGAGGGTTCTCAGCTTGGTTGAGGTGAAGTCCCCACTCAAATCCCAGCTGAGCATGCTCTGGAGATCCACAAGAATGACGAAAGTCGAATTTTCCTTCAAAGCGCCAATAGGGTGGGAGAATTCAGGGAATCTGATGATTGGTCACCGCTGCTGCTGCTCCGGCGGTGGGCTTTGGAGCAGGACTCCGACGAGGGCGATGGGCTCTCGGGCTCAAGCATGCTGGGGTAGGTGAAGATGAGGCTTGGGTTGTTCGGGGTGGACACCGGGGTGGAAGCAGCCACCACGGGCGTGTTGAGGCTGTCTCCGTCAGAGCAATACATGCCGCCACCTAGGCAGATGGGCTTGATGACTGAATGCTGGGCTTTTGCTTCATCCTCATCGTCGTCATCATCTTCCAAAGGCTCCTGTTTAACCACCACTGGGTTGAGAGTACTCATCGGACCCCGGGGACCCAGGTTGGAACGCATGGTCAGAGAAAGGGGCGCACACTGCTGGGAGTGCAAGCTCTGATGGCGTTCTTCAAGCGGCAGTTTGCACACAGGGTTGTGGGCCACCAACATAAATTCCAACTTGTCCTTTTCCTTCTGCAGGGTCTCGATTTCTTTCTGCAGGTCAGCCTTTTCCTCTTCTAACTTCTCGGTTTCCTTGAATGAAAAACATAAATACAAAGAATGATTATGCTGTATTTTGCCTGATACTCTTTTGGTTTGTGATTGTGGTCAGGGTGTTATGTAGTGGTGCTCTTGGTGGTTTCTGGATTTAGTCAAAAGACCTCACCCCCAAATGTCTATATATGATATTCTGGTCTTTAATGTACAGTGAGCCAATATACTAGGGCTGTACCAGGATTGTCAAGTATGCGGTTTTCCAGCAGAACTGGGTTACTTTTAAACGTTTTTTTTTTTTTTTTTTTTTTTTTGCATAAATTATAACTAAATTTACTGGTTATTAATAGTAAGGTAGTTTTTTTAGCGTTTAAATTGAGGTACTAGCTAGGATTAAGGGATGTAGAATAAGGCATTAATATGTACTTTATAAGTACTAATAAACAACCAATATACTAGTAATATGCAAGCTAATATGAAACTAGTTAAAAGTGAGAATTGAACCTTAAAATAAAGTGTTACCAAATATTTTATATTCCATCAATGATAAAACTGCGCTAGATGTTAAAGGGTTAGTTCACCCAAAAATAAAATTTCTGTCATTAATTACTCACCCTCATGTCGTTCCAAACCCGCAAGACCTTTATCTTAATTTGTGTTCCGAAGATGAACATTTTTGATATGTTTTTTTTTTTTTTTTATCTCCCATAGAAAGCAACGAAATAACCACATTCAAGGTCCAGAAAAGTACTAAAGACATCTTTAAAATAGTCAACATGACTACAGTGGTTTAACCTTAATGTCATGAAGCAACGAGAAAAAAATAACAACTTTATTTAATTATTTTAACTGTCTTTACTACTTCTCTGGACCTTGAATGTGATAATTTTGTTGCTTTCTATGGGAGATAAAAAACCTCTTGGATTTCTTAAATATCTTAATTTGTGTTCCCGAAAATTAATGAAGGTCTTGTGGATTTTGAACGACATGAGGGTGAGTAATTAATGACAGAATTTTTCTTTTTGGGTGAACTAACCCTTTAAGTTTATAATATATATATATATATATATATATATATATATTATATACATATATAGCGGTTTTCATTTTGTATAACGGTGACTGTAAAATATGTATTTTAGGTATGGGAATGGCATGTTTTGATATTTGGGATATGGTTATTGGGTTATTTTGACTGGCCATCAGGCTAGTTTTGTTACACAGACCTGGCAACCCTGGCCTGCATATTATATACAGCTACAGTTTCAAAAACTTGGTTTAGATTTTATATATATAAAATCTAAATAAAACTGAAAACGCAACATGGCTTAGTGCAATAATCAAATTGCAAATGTTGTCCCGAACCTTTCCCTGATTTAACTCTCAGAGCACTTTAGCACTATTAGCACTATTAAAGACATGCCCACAAATAAATTTAAGCTGTTCACATTCCTTTGTTGAACGCCTGAAAACAAAACCAAGTGTTTCGAAACAATCATCCAAGCATCCAGAAACATAATGTGACTAGACAGTCAAAGAAAACTGTAGCTGTCTTTGCCTCATTAATTGTCTATGAGGAAGAAGGAAACTAAAATGAAAACAAACGCTGAATTTACAAAGAAAGAAAGAGTCTAGTTATTGTCACAGGGGATGCAGTTCCTTATTTGGTGAGGAATGAAGCAGAGATTGGGGGAAGGGAAGAGAGAAGATAGTGTGTGGGGTTTGATGGTTAGCTGCGGTTTCCTCCTCAAACAATATCAGATGTTTGCTTCCCTCCAACCCCCTGTAGCACATTCCTCCTTCATGTTTCAGGTCTGACAGCCTGAGAGATGCCATTATAAAGCTAAGTAGTTCAATTACAGCCAGCATTGTCTGGGACTCGGGGCATTCCCAAGACTGGCAGACAACACTGGTCTTCTGTGGTTGTAAAACTTGTCTTTTTAGGGTCCCTTCAGATTTTAACCACTGAGAATTGCATGAAAATAAATATAATATTTTGTAGGCATGTCATTTGGGGTATTTGCTAAACATGTTTTCCATGCTACTAATTTTAGAAAATGCTTGTTTCTTTGTAACGGCCATTAGAAAACTCACCCCTTGCAGCATCTCGGTCAATTCTCTTCTGCGGTTCCGACATTTTGCTGCAGCTAGTTTGTTTCTTTCTCGCCTGACTCTCCGTTTTTCTTCTTCCTCTGGGGTGAGCTGCAGATAAAACTATGAGTGAGATTTTACAGTTGTTTGTCAGAAATCATTGTGAAAAATCAATCCTTACATCTCGGAAATAAATTTTTTGTTTCTGTGCCTCAAAGGTGAAAATTGCAACACTAACCTGCTCGTCTCGCTTACGTCGACCACGGGCGTCGCCGATGGACCGGATGACTCCGGGCCGTGTGAGAGCTGTGTGGCTGAGGAGGCCCGGGCCGCTAGAAACAGACAGGCCGTACGGGTGAGGCCGGGAGTACGGATTAGACATGGATGTGATTACTGTGGGCTGAACCATCCACTGCAAGTCCTGACTGGTCGTTATGGCATTAATTGTTGGAATAAAGGCACTACTAGAACCAGGCATGTCTATTCTGTACTTCTGTGGAGAAAAAAAAGAGAAAAGTATTAAGATTAAGTGGAAGAAACTCTGACTTTCACCGTACATTAAACACTGTATGATTCATTTTTGGTCTTTGTTACTGCAGTCCCCCGAGCCACCCACTTTTTAGCCATTTTACAAATTCCCATCATCGCAGACTAATGAATCATTCCACAAGCTACCTCGCTCTGCGCCCTCTTGACTGCTTGACCCCTTGAGCGACAGGGTGACACACTCACAGTGAATCATGGGAAAGCCCACATCCCTCCCTGACAGAAGCCGACCAGGGTTAGATAATAGCCGCTGTGATGCAATGGGAGATTTACCGCTGTGTGGGTATACAACCGATTTTTGATTATTAAAATCAAAATATGTTTTTTAAAAACAAACTACGTCTTATAAGAAGTGTGTATGACTTCTAAGAAGAACACACTGTTCATAAAACAATTAAAATTGACTCAAAATCGCATGTCTTGTTTGTCTTTAATGTCAACTGCCTTTTAACTTTTGAGGTTGTCTGTAAACTTAGAAATGAAAAATTTGCAAATATTGGATTAAGTTTAATAAAACCTCAGTTTCAAAGTGTATGCTACTGTTAAACTTAACTTTTTTCTTTTTTTTCTTGCTGTTGGTAAACAGATTTCCATGCAATAATCTAATCACATGCAACAATTTGCACAAGAATGAGTTGGGATTTACAGTTTTTTTTACAGTATGTGTGATTTTTTTGTATTTAACTGCTGAATACAATTATACTATACATATAAAAAACTTTACATTTGTTACTGTTATTTATTTTATTAAATAACATTAACAAATATTTTATTTTGCTAATTAACATTAATTACCATTACTAACTCATTTTTACTCAAATACTCAAACGTTTAATATCAATTTATAAAAGTTTAATATCATGAAACTTTGTTATATAGTCATTCTTGATCATATGTGAACTTATGATCTGTAAGAGACTACAGAGTGATTACCCAAAAGCATTACCCAAATATTTGTTGGAAAATACACTCAAAAAATATATATATATATATATATTTTTTTTTACATATGTAATCTGACAAATGCTGAATCAGGTTATGAGACTGCTCTTCTGTTCCACTCAGTCGGGAAACTGAACTGGGATCCCGTGCCAGCACATTCCATCCACCAAATTCCATTCCATTCACACATTTCTGGTGGGATTTTAACGGGAAACTGACTTCATGTGACGGACAAAGTTTACCGCAAATCATTTGGAGGCGAATGAATTACGGGAAATACCAGCAATCATTACGTGTATGAAAAACAAGCATTATTTTACAACATAAAGGCTGAGGGTCAATGTTCGTAAGACTCACTTTAGAGTTTTATTTTCCTTAAAAGTAACATGTTAGTAGAGAATAGTTTTCCACAGCTAAGTATTGCGAAAGACTCCACTAACTACCAGAAACTGTTGCGTTTGCTTCCCACTAAATCCATGACGAAAGACCGGGAAGGTCAACATAAAAACACATTACTGAATCATTCTCTGTTGTGTTGCGAAATTAGCTCTTCTCTTAAAATGTAGGCTACCCGAATTCCCTCCACTTGATTTTCCCCCGAAGGTGTCAAAACAAAATGCTGGAATCGAAAGGGGGCAGTTTATTCCACGAGTTCAGTAGCTAAACAGCAGCCATATACAAGACGATGATGCTAGAGAATTTCTGACAGGAGCTGTTAAACGTTCCAGATGTGATTAAAATACCAACGTCTGGGGAACAAGTTGCCAAATTGACCCGGTACACAAGTTCTTATTCATTCGCACTGAGAACCAGTTCGGGGAAAAAAATAGTCTAAAACACTTCATGAAGAAGAGATGCTGGTAGCACTTTACTTAAAACATTGCGTAGGCTATAATCCATTTAAACGCAATACTCTTGGTAGTTATAAACATGTAGCTTATTATTATAATACTGTGCTTGACTGTGGTTAACATTATTAAAGTGAGTTGTGAGACATAAGGATACCATTATTAACTATTTTTCAGCATGGACCATTTTGCGAGTTTGTCCATGCACAAAGTCTCCATTCTCCATTCTAAACTTTACAGTTCAACTACTATAAAGACTAAAACAAAAACTGAAAGGTATTTTCAGATAAACAAATGATAACTAAACAAGTTCTGAAGGTTAGTAAAATGCATTCGCTCTGTGGAAGTCCCGGAAGTGTGGCATTCTGTGGCCACTACGTGCGCACTCTCCGTGGGTTTATTTCACATTACGCACACCACCCACGCCACTGCTGCCCTTATCTGACTAGATGCCTAATTCCACGGAAACATAATGTTATGAGTGCCAACATGTGCACTATCCTAACAAAATTATAGATTGCAAGAAGAAGAAGAAGAAGAAAAAAAAATCTCTTCTGGGAATCATTTATTAAGCGAGCGAGACGGATTCCTGAGAAGATTTTACGCGTTTAACGCAGATGCGTATAAGCTGTGTCCTCCATGCACTTTCTTTTGAAAATAATGATCAGATACGATTTTAAAACATAGCAATAAAAAAACAGTTATGCATAAAAAATGTGGCAAGCACACAGGTAACCTATACCTACTTATATAGGCTACTTATAGGACACATCGTCCGTCTGTTCCCATATGCAATAATCGAATGTCCAGTTTGCACAACACTTGTACTGCTCTTCAAAACAAGTATATAAAGCCACTTAATGTAGTTCCATTTACAAAATGAAAACGACAACCAATCCTGCAAGTCCTTGATTTATAAAAAGTTTGGTCTCATTTTACATCGCAGTGTATGACTTTAATATGTGCTAATGTGTTATTATTTTGTAGGCTAATTGCATATTGCTATTGATGTTTATTGTAATAAAATGAAGTATGTGTAGGCTAATGTAGTATGAGCACTGTAATGTATAAAGTCTCTGAAGAGGATAAGCTAAGTGCACATTGTTGCCTGTAAGTTTGGGATTAATTATGATAACATGGTAGGCCTAGCTATTTATGCAAACCCGAAGAGCGTAAACATGTAAAGTGTAATCAGGAGACTCGGGCACCTGGTAGTTGGAGGCAGGGATGGGGCTGGTGTCCGGGTGCGCTGGTGAGCTGCTGCTGCCGCGGGAGGACGTGTCGTAAGTCCCGGTGTAATCCTGGTACATGATCCAGGGAAAGAGGAGGAAATTTCAGAAGGTTGATAATGAATTCCCACACGATCAGTGTCTTCAGTGGCAAAAAGCACTTCCAAGCAAAGCGATTCCTCTATACCTAATCTAAAAATGATATCCAAAATAGGCTACTTTAATGGTCAGTATGTTAAATCCAGGCATATCTTTGTAATATTCTGTTATTAGAGAAGTCAGCGATCTCAAATTCTGTAGTCTCTTTAATAGTCCAATAAATTGATGTTTCCGTGTAAAGCTAATATCTAATAATCATCGCTACTGAAATGTTCTGCTAGAACCAGATGAAAAAAAGAAAAAAGAAAAAAAAAAAATCTGTGATGCACCTACTTTTCTTCAGTGAACTCGGTGCTCTTGTAGGTTTAGTCCTGTCCCTATAGCAGTGACTCACGGCAGTGATGAGTGTACCGCTGGACTTTGTTGAACTGATTTTGGCGACTAGGTGAACTTCAGTGCTACTTCTACAGGTCCCGTCGTTAGATGACTCACTTCAATGGCTCTACTCTACTTCGTTGCTCCGCTTATCAACGCCAACCTGCGTCTACGCGTCACAGCTTTCATAAGTCGCACAGCAAAATAGGGGTTTCAACGTGTACCTTTTGCAGCAATATACCAGACGTTGTTATTCACTGAAGAGTATGAAAAAAATAGGGGTTAATGTTTAGTTACAAATTATGTACAGCAAAGTATAAATTGTTTAATGTGTTTTAATTTGTTTTAAACTTGTTTGCTTGTACCGGCCACCCCTATTTCACAGTTGGTTTCGACTATTGACGCATGTTTCCAAAAATGGGCAGTTGCGTCAGAGCACACGCGCACGGGTTTCCTTGGTAAAGGCACGGTAAAGACGTGTCAGGGATTCCCTCCCCTCTTTCCTCACCTTTAACTTGCACTGGGTGGTCTGTGGACACATGCTCTCGGCTCCTAAGATCACGGAACACAGCGAGTTTGTGCAGAGGTGGTCGTGGGTTTAATAGAAAGTAGCCACAAAGCATAGCTTTGCGGTCCGGATGTTGCTCTCTGAAAAGCTGTGTGCTTTTTAAATTACGAGCATGTTTGTGCAGTTGCTCTTAAATTTCGCGTCTTCACCATGGAGTTTTAGGTTGTTTTTTTCCCTCTCACTTTTTCTGCAGTTCGAAACAGATTCTTTAATTAATTCAATATATTTTTGTATTTTTCTGTAGGCTTATAACAAATCTTTGTTGCATCATAACTGTTTTTCAACCCATTTATCACAAACTTTCTCTCTCTCTCTCTCTCTCTCTCTCTCTCTCTCTCTAGGCGGAATCAAACTCATCATTATAGACCAAAGAACATATCTATCTATAGATGTCGCCAGTGGTACAATAAAGTTTATTGGGGGAGGGGAAGTATCAACAGAACACTTAGAGTTGAGTTTTACAGTCCTAAGTGGGGGTCCAGCTTATTTTGTCTAAGTAATATATATATATATATATATATATATATATATATATATATATATATATATATTATTTTTTTTTTAATGTATGAATACTTTTTAGCAATTAAATTTTGTGGATTCATAACACATGGTTGCGATGGTTTGATGGTAGATATAAGTAACTAAAATACAATTTTACAACAGTACCAGTCGCAACCTACTGATAATTAAAGTTTGACATGTCGCCATAATGCAGTGATAAAGAGAAAAAATGGAAATATTTCAACACTTCACTGCAGTAACAATCTGTTTCAGAATGAGTTCATTTATTCCGAGTTGAGTAAAACGTATGAGTGAACATGGTGTACAGGAAATACCCATAATTAATCTATTAGTATAGATTCTAACCAACGCTACAACCATAAATGGGTAGGCCATCAGTACTTTTATTGATTACAATAATAATAATAATAATAATCAATCTACACTACGATAAAACCAAATGCATAGTTACTATTTGCATTACATCTAATGCCTTTTGCCTTTATATCTGTCACTGGCTGTCGTATGAGTTTCTACCATCTGATCTGATAGCTGAGCATTATGGAAAAGAACAAGAACAGGAGTGACGCGCGTTCCCAGTGATCGTGAACGTCACTCGTTGTCTGGCACAGTTCTGATCTCCTCTTAAGCAGGGAAAGAGAATTATAGCTGTTCGCAGGGTAAATTAATGCTGCGATTTCTAGTCATATACTATCGATAACTTTGAAAGAAGAAATCATATCGGTGTGCACATAAAAGAAACTATTATCATGCGATTACTATGTAGCCTACTTACAAAAAGTGGTAGATATCAGATGATATAACCATGGTATTTTGAATGATACACAATACTCCATCGCATATGTCCATAAAACATAGCATTAGTCATAATGAAGACAACACTGCTAAATAGATTAGCTCCTTAACCCAGATTTTATATGAGACGCGTTCGTGTTAATCTGATAACGTCTCTAGCCAGTGTATGCACGTGCCCATACTGCAATATGAGGTAAATACAACGAAGGCACATGACAGTAAGGATGCATTAACTTTAAGTAGCCTACTGATGGTTTATCACATAGGCTATTTAACTTGCTACTTTGGCTTGCACATCTTGTAAGACTTTATTTGTGATCAAGTTTGTTATTGCCCACGTCACTTAATTGGTTGGTGATGAGCTAACCAACACTAGCCACCAGAATCCCCCCACCTAAATATATTTATTTTCATCACCGGTTTCAAAGACAGGGCTTAAACGGTTAGTTCACCCAAAATGAAAATTATGTCAATAATTACTCACCCTCATGTGGTTCCAAACCCCTACGACTTTCGTTCATATTCGGAACACAAATGAAGATCTTTTTGATGAAATCTGAGAGCTTTCTGTCCCTCCACAGACACCTAAATGACCACTTTGACGCTTCAAAAAGTTCATAAAGAGATCTGAAAACGAATCCATATTTTTGAGTAGATAATTTCACATTTATAACAACAATTGCTTTATATGATGAGCAGATTTAATTTATTCACATCTAAACATTGATAAGTGAACATAAACAGAAGCTCAACCAAACCTGCTTCAAGTGCAAGAACAAACTCAGCCATGCTTCGTAACACACGAGAATGAACCTCATTGGTTCTCTCACGCTTCAAGCAAACATGCCTGAGCTTCCATTTACCACAACTGATGTGTTAGTTGTTGAACGATTATATGTGAATAAAAGCCTAAATTCAAACTGTTCATCATACATTCATCAGCGATCGTGTCTCTTCAAAAAATTTGGACTAAACTGCTCAATTTATATGGATTAGTTTTACGATCTCTTTATGAACCTTTTGAAGTGTCAAAGTGGTAGTCCCGTACCTGTCTCTGGGGGGACTGAAAGCTCTCAGATTTTATCAAAAAGATCTTCATTTGAGTTCTGAAGATGAATGAAAGTCTTATGGGTTTGGAACGACATGAGGGTGAATAATTAATGACAGAATTTTCATTTTTGGGTGAACTAACCCTTTAAGCCTAGTCCCAGACTAAAATGTTTGAGCTGTTTTATCTGAAAGCAATTTGCACTGACATATCTTAAAATGAGTTTTATCTCAAGATACACAACAGTAATGTTTTTTTTTCTAAGACACGTTTATAAAAGCTACTTAAATGTCCTAATTGAACTAATGCCTTAATCTAAGCCCTGTCTGTGAAACCAGGCCTACATGACATAGCACAAACTGGTTTGCACACATTATAGCTTCATCCTGGAATCTCCACAATTCTTGTCCTTCAACACAAAGGGATTCTTTTTTGATGCAGAGATCCAAGCTGCATTACGGGGTAGGTGGCACTGGGCGTCTAATTAAGGTCACGATCTGCCTGGGAGTCTGTTGGGTGGAGGCCGGTGAGCAACTGCTTTGTGGATTACAGACTAGTTAGAACACCTGATCTAGATTAGTGGTCCAATGATCTCTTGAAATTTTATTTGCAAGTTTCCCTGGCAACTACCAGTCTGAAACAGAACAGAACCACAATGTGAACATTCCAGGCCTAGAGGGAATACGAAACTCAGAGGATGGAAAATGAATTCATGCTGGAATATTTCCACTGATTAAACCAATCACATTACAGTAAAGTAGAAAATATGGCCTTGGTTTGCCTATTATACATAATCTCCCTGGTGTATGAAAGACTTGCTCAAACAGTAAATGCAACACAATAATTCTCCAAGCAAAACCACAGCTGAGATACAAACATCTGCAATGGCACCTAGTTTGTTGTTTCTTGCTTTCTTTACTAAGACTTAACCCTTGTGCATCAATTTAAAAAAAATACTCTGAGGTCTTTAGAGGACAAAAATTTCTGTGTCAAAAAATTGTCATAAAATTTGAAGTTTGAGAGCACAGACTTAAGACCCTTGGCAGATTATTGTTTACGTAAAAAAAGTTTAAAAAGTGAAACAAAGAAAAAGTTATAGAGGTTTAAGTATATGACAATGATTTATGAATATTGTTTTATTTAAAATATATATTTTATAAAATATGTCGAACTCAAAAACAGCTAGAAAACCAAAGCCATAAATCTAAGCAAGTTGTGATCCAAATTTGAGGTTGATATCTCAAAAAATTAGTTTTTTAGTAAGATTATCAAGTAACAATTTTTATTAGTAGATGCCAGAAAAGCTCCAGTGCTATAGACAGCGGTGGGATTTGGGATTTGCAGTACAGTAGAATTTTTCTCTCTCAAATATTACACGCACACACACACATTTTTTTTTTTTTTTTTTTAGCACACACATACACTCCAACCCACCCAAACAATTACAGCTGCAAAATGTATTCAGTTGGCTCTATAATACACAGAAGCAGAAAATAGGGAGAAAAGTGAGTATTTGCTTTATTGGCACAATCTGGTAAATATATATTAAAAATTTTCATTTTGAAGCCTATTAACAAAGGCTGCATCATTTTAAAATGAAATGGCCCTGGGATAAAAAAATTGCAGTTTTAATGGGTTTCAGTAGGGACATTTTTTATCCTTAAGGTCCTGAGTGTAATGATTTTGTGTTACTACACTATATGATATAATGATTTTTGAATACAAACCTCTGCCAAAATGTATGCAGTTGGCATTAACACAGGCACAATGATCAAAAAACTAAACTGAAAAATATAACAAAATGTCCTTAAGTACACACAACGGTACAAAGACAACATATAGCAAAATTATCAAAAATATTCAAGAGTTCATGAGTACTTTGAGGAACATTTAGATGATATACACAGAGAGCAGTATCTTCATAAATAACTAGGACAGCTGAGAACAATGAATGCTGTGTGAAAGACCCAAAATCTAGCTAGGCAACTTCACATTTATTTATTTTTTTGTTTATGTGTTTGTGAATAGATAAATCTTACAGACTCGTCTTCAACTGACTCAAGAGTTGTCACGGAATGAGGCATTCTTTATTGACTTATATTTCCACCACCTGCTGTCTATAACCAAGTGGACCTATTTCAGCAAGCAGGAATGTGATGTATGCAAGCATTCTTTTTCTTATCATGCCCTTCTCCCTGTTACTGAACAATGTTCTCCTTTTATAACACTAACAAGGACTGTTTATGCTAGCCGCTTGTCTTAAAAAACTGGTTTTGCTGGCAGTACGCTGAATTTACCCATACACAAACAGAAACTGTGGCTTTGACCATGGTTCTGAAAGAGTTATTACTACAAGAATCGGTTCCTGCTACAATGGAAGGAAATGCGTCACAAACGCGTGGCTGACTCAAAACAAAGAGCGACAAAACGAAGTGATGGCCACTTAAAAACAGAGGGTTGGAAAGCAGGAGCGTATAGTGGAAGAACTTAATGAATGGAGAAGAAATAGGAGAGGTGGGGGGACTTTAAAGAAGGACAGAAAGATTTATATTGGTCTTTACTGCGATAGGGTCTTCCCGTAAACCTTCGGTGTTTGGCCAAGGCAAATATGACCCATCACAGTGAGCATTTATTCCGAGAGGGCAGTAGAGGAAAGATGCAGAGGTATATCTGAGAGTTTTAACACCCTTTACCCCCTTGTTTTGCAAATTTTGTCAGGCGTCGCTTTCCGAGCGCTTTTCATCACAGGCGCTGAACACAATGGGGAAAGTTGTTTCAGAATGGCGGTGGGCTTGCTCTTTTAGATTTACGAAAAGTATGAATGGGCATGGAGATGAGGAGCAAGCCTCTTGGAATGCTAATGTATTTGTTTAGAGCACAAGTGTGGACCCAACGTTCGGCTGTCTGAGCTGATAAGGTTCCTGTAAACCTGTCTGCATGTCGTCACTGTGGCTGAGTGCTACAAACACAGAATGTCATGGTACATAAATAGGACAAATACACTAATATGTAACAAGCCCAGGTGCGAGCTATACCACAAGCCTCACTGATAAAAAAAGAAGGAACGTCTGAGCATTTGTGAGCTCTTGCAAAATTGTAACACTGGTTTACTGTCAAACATCTGAGAAAACTTTTGGAAAACATTGCCACAGAATCAAGTGAGCTTAATTGTTTGAGTCAAATTTGTTACATATTAACTCCAACTGTCCTTTGTTGAGGAGGAGTTGAAAAACAAACATGTCCTAAATGTAGATATACTTTATAATATACTACTTTATAACTAGATATACTATCAAGTTTCTACATTAATAATACAATATCTAAAACATTACACTTTTTGCGACTGTAATTCCAATGTAAACATTTTTTCCCCCACTTCTTTGCAGCATTAAACAGTCAAACATTTTTGAGGTATATATTCTGCTTCAGATGCAGCTTCTGTACCACATTTGCAGTGTAAAGACAGCATTAGTATTGCTTTAATGACAGCATTCACTCAAGCTGGCACACTCCTAGAAAAAAAAAGATTCAATGGTGGTCCACATACAGCAGAACTCTAGGGTTCTTGACTTAATTTTATAAAACGGTTAGTTCCTGTTCTTGATTCTGATTGGTCAATAGCTGTGTTTTATTCACGATAAAACAAGGCTATGACCACTTTACCCAATGGTTCTATGTATCACTACACAACACTCTTAGCAACGTAAACTGTATGTTCTCAATTGATATTGTTCATTGAAGCTTACTGTATTATGTAGAAGAGATCGAGTGAGCGTGTTTAATACCTGCATTCAGATTTAGCATTTTCTTTCAGGTCAGTCCTATGTTTATAATAAAAAATCTGTTTAAATGTCCGATGTATTATCTTGTCCTTTTAATGTAATGTCCTTTTCAATGTAAAAGTCTTTGCTACTTACTGACACGCTCATAAAGACAGTCTTTGCCGCCATCTAATGGCATAATAATGTAACTTCTGTTGCTGTTCACGGTCAGGGACTTCGCGTCGTGCCTAACAACGCCCTTCAGCCTTGACTTATTCACGATACAGCACAGCCTCTCGTACCTTATTGCTTACTTAAAGAACGCTTTACGCCAAAAAGGTTCTATATAAGGAGAAATGTATTAAATGATTGCATAATATTTTTCTGTATTTTCTAGTAATAAAGTATGTTTACGAGCTGTTTAATTCATAAAATTTAATTAAAAAATAAATAAAAATAAGACTAAATTCATGAAATGATCCCATGATGGGAACCCCTAAAAGGTTCTATGTATGAAGCACCTGACATAACCATTTAAGGTTCCATATAGAACCTTTTCTTCTAAGAGTGGACAAAGTTTTATCTGTAAAGATTTGAGAATGTTGTGCTTCACTGGAAAAAAGTAAATATGACATTTTTATAGAAAGGAGTTACCAAGGTCAAAGGCCTTGAAACAGGTAGCATAAGCTATTATTATATTGAGTGTTTAAGCACCAATGGAATCAGGCAATCAGCATCTCGGATTGGAACTCTCCGTTTTATCATTTCAGTGGATTTTAGAGTATGGGTTTCCTCTTACAGATCCGAGGTATGAGTCGGATGTGACCTTTGCACTGTACTACCCAAGTTGTGGTGCGGTAAAACGCATCATGAAGAAGTGATGCAATAAATAACTGATCATATTGTCTTATTTTCCGTTATTTCTTGCATCATCTCTTCATGATGTAAAAGCCTGCTGTCAATCCTGAAGAGAACTATTCATGTTGACTCAGTGAACAGCAGTCTATACACGAATGACCTGTTGCTACACGAGTTGAACTTCACTTGTCTTCACCTGCCTTTGTATAACACCCAATAATAAGCCTAAAGAACAGGAGAGGTGAGACAGACAAAGCAAGTGACATTCTTTCCACCTTACAGAAATGGAAACAGACGATACATCGAGTGTTACCATGACCCTGTCGAATTTCCTATAACATGAACATTCATTTCCCTTATATACAGCTATACACATATTTCTTAGGAAGGAGAATAGTCTGGGGGCAGAGTCCCTCTGTGGGGGTATACTCCTTCGAAGCATCCATTCTGTCCGGTTGAATGAAAGCGTAATGTGAGTGTGGAAAAGTGGAAAATTTAATTAAGCAGCTAAGGGGGGTTTCAGGCACTCGGCATGAGCCTCCCCCATTATTCCGTTCACTCTACTCATCGAGTTTGCTGCCCACTGCCCACTGCCTAGATCCCCTTCTGAAGCCCTGCAGGGCAGGATCTCTAAGTTCAAGGTCGCATTCAGAGGTAAACAGTTTACAGCTGTGCTGTAGTCACATTAAGCAGTAGTGAAGCATTTAACTTCTGCATCAAAAATGAATTAAAAGAGTATGTTTTTTTGGTCTAGCACACTACAGACAAATAGTCCCCATAACCATATTGAAAAAAATCTTAATAGCTAAATTGAAAGATTAACACATTATACAGTTAAAACGTGATGATCAAACTTGATCCATCACAAAATTGCTTATTTAATTAATAACATGGAAATAGTGCATGTTTTTTTAGGTTTAAATTAGATGTTAAATAACAGATTTACAGTGTGACACTACTGAACTCCATTACATGTGAACAGAGTTTGCACATCACTGACTCTATATAGTTGAATATCTCAGAAATGTATGGCATTAACTTGTTTTTTTTTTTTTTCCCCCTCAAAGCTAAGCGCAACAAATCCAGCAGAACAAACTGTAAGCTGTCACTCAGCTGGACTGATATACATCTACTATCTTGATCTGTGTGTTTTCATGACTTACGCAGTTTAATTCTCACACTTTACTATTTATAGCTCCTAACTTAATAAACCAAGTTGTGTTACTATGAGGAATGTTTACCTCAAAATGTAGATCTGTATGCAGGTGTTTTATCTAAATGAAGTATATACACCACTTTCACTTTTGCTTACGCGTCAGCGTCTGCCCCATTGGCACACGTGCCATAGGTTGCCGACCCGTTTTAAACTATTCGACTCATAGAGTTATTAAAGGATGCAGCAACAACTCTTCTCTTCAAGTCAGAACTATCTGTTTTATGAAATGTGCACAAAAATTATTGAAATATCCATTTATTCTAAGAATAAGCTCTGTTCGATTTATGCAGCAGCAATAAACAAATGTCTGGGGTTTCATGTAAATATTCTTTTAGAATACATAGAGGACTGTAGGGTTCACAAAACACCTAAAAAGATTACTGCCTTTTGATCTGCAGTGTGCACCTGTCTGTGCAACTCTACCTTGAATTCATCACTCCTTCTGACAGGTCAATCAGCCAGACAGGCCATCAGAGCGCATCTCCCAGCCTGACAGCGGTCAACACTCAATCCAGCATGACAGTTGACCAGGTACTGCCGCCAGCCAGGCACTACCGCACATGGAGAGGAGGAGGAACGTGGAAGGGGATGAGTCTTTGGGGATGGAAAAGTAGTTAAGAGATCTGTAAGTATGCACAAAATGAGATTCCAAATCTCAAAAAGACTTGCTCAAAAAAGTCACACAATAATATGATTGTATCTGTAAAGTGAGGTCACATTAATAAAATGTCAGTTAAAATTCTGTGGGTATAAAAGGTCCTTTGTGTATTGTCAATAATGTAGCGATGTACAGCTCAAACAGAGGCTGTATTGGAACCTGTTTTGTGAATTAACATGACCAACTTGAAAACGAGCAAAATCTGCATAGGGAACTTTTTTGCCCCAATCGCAGTGCAATGGTAAATGTATTTTAGGGGCTTTCGCACCAGGTCATTTTAGGAACTCGGTCATAGAAACTAGTCACCAGGGCGGTCCCCAGAAAACTAAATGTTCCCCTAGGGCCATTTTTGAGGTTGCATTCGCACTGCCAGTAGGAACTCTGAAGTGACATAAGCAGGCCGACAGCAACGTCATTTAAGCGCAGCATTCAACAACATCAGTGGATGCAGGACTCTGTGATCAGAGCTGTGTTTTTATTATTGTGTGTCGTGGGTTTTGTGATAACAGAGATGGAATGCAGATGTGTAAGTTATGCGATTGAAAGAACAAAAAGCAAATTGAAAATGAAATATTTTAACAATCTTTATTAAAAACCCTTCAAAATGATGTATGATTTGTTGGAATCCAACAAAAAATGACAGAGCTACACCTGTTTGAAGTCTATAGAGACAGCAAAGTCAATTAAAAAAAAAAAAATCAAGTTAAAGTTAAAAAATTCGCTATGAATATTCACAAAGTTGGAACAATGCACTTTAAAACGATACCAAACTTGTGCTGAGAGGAAGAGCGATTGGTAAAGCAAGCAGAGAAAAACTGTATTTTTCATGGACAAAGGAAAGGTACTCCTCTCAGAAAAAATACAAATAAAGATACTTTTAGATGTTTAATTGCTATTTGGAGCATTTGTATCACTAAATGAGGGCTTAATGAACTAATTTTTGTAAAATCCTCAAATTCGACCAAAATCTACATTTTTTAATGTCAATTTTTTTTTACTAGGCTTAAAGCCTTATCTGCGAAACCAGTCAACAATCTCCAACGACAACTTGCAGTGCTACATATGATTAAGGCTGAGAAAATAACAAAGGTGACAGGTAAATGCAGTTAACATGAGTTTTTTTGTATGATTGTCTTATCGCTGTTTTCATAGTTCGTGGAGTTCATGTATAAACTGTGTGTTTTTAAAAATGGTGGGTGCCAATGTTTCATATGGCATGCGTTCGGCCATTCAACATACACTTACGTCACTGGTAGTTCCAGTTGTGCTCTGAAGCTCTGAAGTAGCTAATTTTGTCCCCCCCCCCCTAAAATCATTCCCAGTTCTTGAGGTGCAGACATGCCAAAAAGCAGGTACTTCTGCCAATAGTTATAGGAACTATGAAAACGTTCCTCCGGTGCGAAAGCCCCTTTAGTCACTGACAAATGTTCCATTCCAAATGGAATGTCAGTCCCTTTAATTCCATGTTAAATTGGGGAAAGCCAGTAGCTCTGTGCCAGGGCTGAAGCACCTGAGGGGTTTGCTTCTATAAATCCATGACAGGTCTAAATCGAACGCTAACAATTTGCAGCCCAGAGGAAGATGGGACAAAATCTGCATTCATTTTGTCATCCCCCATCATAACTCAAAGAAAATGAAATAAAAAAAATAAACCAAGACCCAAAAATGTGAGGGGGAGACAACAGCAGAAACCAGCCAGAGCCAGAAACAGACCGTGTTTGATCCGCTTAGCATGGCTCTCTCCTGCCTTTTGATGCATGGCTAGGAGGAGAGTAATTAGCAATTAACAATCAGAGCTTAACGAGTGGAAGTTATTATCAAGCGAGGGTGAAAACATATCTTGCACGTTGACAAAGCAAAGCAAAAAGACTGTAATTCTCTCATTTCCATGACATCTCGGAGGCCATTTTTTCCCCCTGCAACAGATCAAACAGGCTCCAACAAAAGGCCTCAAATCTCCCCCACTCTTCCAAATTAGCTAAGCCTCTCAGCTCCATCATCCCAAACATGGCTCGCGTCAACAACCCCAGCCGTGTTCACGAGTGCCGCCACTGCTGAAATTCACAATCCTCAATCCCTGCCGCCCCCTCCTCTCCCCCACTGGAACAAGACGACGAAGAGGAGAATAAACTCTCACTAATGTCACTCTGAATTTGGAGACATCAGAACAGAAAGTATCCCAGAGTTACCAGAACAGGAAACTTTGTCTCTCGTTTTCCCCTGTCTCAAATGTTTGTTTTCAGTGACTTTCTTTTAATGATGTGTTTGTCTTTTGTTTTTCAGAGGAATGCATTAAATAACCATGATTGTGTATAAAATCACTAGGCCTGACAGCTTGGGGAACTCCGCAGTGGTAAACAGGCAAAGGCGGCGGCCGTGTTTCTCTTAGCCTCGCTCTGACATATTCAGGCCTTCGTAATGTTCCTTATTTCGCTCCGATTACCTCTCATGTTTGCTGCTGCCCTGTCTTCTTAGCGTCTTCGGGGAGTGAGGTGATCTAAGATGGCAAAAGGGATTTTCAATCATTTGCTTTCTCTTTTCTGTTTTATTGTGGACATCAAAACACTATCCAATGTTGGTGTTTGCATTGCAGATGAAAGATGTTTTGGGAGGGTCAGAATGACTGGAGCTGTCCCGCCTCTCTTGTTTTATTGTTTCTAGAGAAAGGTAAAGATGAGGCAAAAGTCAGAGTGCTGTCACATTCGCTTTCGGAGATTAGACCTAGAGACGTTAACACATAGAGGACACTAAGGTTAGTTGTCAAATGGGGAAGTTGTCTCTAAAGCTATCTATAGTTATGGTTATCTATGGTTTATAGCACCAAGTTTAAAACTGTCACGTTCAATTAATTACATTACAGTCTGGAGTAACTTCTTATAGACAGCCTAAACGCAACCATTTTTGTTGTTTTCTTGCTTTGTATCTTTCAAAAAAATCACAATTAGGATACTGGAAAAAAAAAAAAAAAACGGGAGGAAACTTGTTTTCATGTTGAAACATGAAACACGATTGTGTCCAGGACTCCTCTAAACCTGTTTAGAAATATGTATACACTCAGATTAACAGATGGTTTGAAATCATTTTAAAATAGCCTGTACTTAAACAAACAACTGAAACTGTCAGCAGCAATTCCTTCAAAGGTTAACTTACCCACTTGGAATGACAATACCGTTGCAATTGATGAATCTGAGCATCATTTAGATTGCCAAAGCTTTTTATTTTCTGTGGCCTGCTGCCATCAAGATGGTTTAAATAAGGCAGGATTAGAGGATTTGGGGAATTAGCAGCAAAGTTGGCAGGCAAGACCCCGGCACTAAAAGTGGAGAGCAAAAAGAAAACAAGGTCTTTGAAAATAGGCTCATACTACACCTCATTTACAGCTGTTTATGCGTCTACATCCCTATTACAAATCTATGATATAAACTACTGAAATAAAAAAGTATACTTTGATATATAAGTTGCTGACATGTGCATGAAATACACTAGAGGAAGCACTTAGTTCCCCCCCCCCAATCCATAATGCACTACACTTTACTGTTAATGCAGCACTAGAGCTGATTGAGTGGGTGCTGAAAAAAGAAACAAATCTAAATGCTGTTTCGGCCTAAAGAGGCCATCAACCTTTTCTTCACCTCTCTCTCAACACCCCCTTAAATAGGGGTCCGCACACAGTCTGACAGGGCCAGTTTAGCAGCAGTTCAGAAAAGGTTACAGTGCCAAGCGAGGACGGAAGGAAAACCGACAGAAAGAATCTTGTTATTAATTCTTTTATTAAGAGACTTGATTCTATTAAATGGCCTAAATACATTCATCCCATAGTTCCCAATTAGACATGACAGTTCCTACATTACCAACAATAAATATAGCAAAGGGCAGATCCCCAGGCCAACAAAGACCCCTGACAATGACCCTTGTGCTTAATGATGAAAACAAGCGCGCTCTCGCTCTTAGAGTCTCTCCCTCTCTCAGCTGTAGGTTCTCTCCCACACATCCCGTTCATAACTACACTCCCTTAACAAACACACACACACACACATAGCGCTCACTCTGGTTTGTGTTTGAAACCCTGTTAAAAGCTTAAAAGCGATCAGGGTTGACAGTGACGATACGTCAAGACACTTTTCCATCAACGTGAGGCTTGAGCACAAGAAAACAACATATATATGCAGATACACACACATACATAGATGCAAATAGGGACAAATCCTTTAAAATGCAGTGCACAGATGAACACAGTCAACTACATTCTCCTTGGAAAATTTCAAGAATAAACAAAAGACGTTGACTACAATTAGCAAATTCAGAAATAATAGTGCTCATAATTTAGATGCATTTTTCAGTTCTGGGGAATAAGTTAACTGAAAAAACTGAATGACCTTTTTTGACTTCTTAATTTATATTTATAGCTCTGCAATGCATATCATTACTACTATTCCTCATACTTTTAATACTGATCCAAAGTATTAAACTGTACTATGGACATTTTCAGATTTCAAGATTTTATGGTGCTTGTTCACACAGTCAAAATGAAAAGGTCAAAAATGGTCAAAAAGACTAAAAGTTACATACACTGATGAGCCAAAACATTATGACCAGTCACAAGTTAACCGAATATCACTGATTATCTCCTTATAAGGCCAAACATTAAGGTCTGGGAAGAATTAGATGGTAAGCAAACAATCAGTTCTCATAATAAATGTGTTGGCAGGAATGTTAAAGATGTATAAGAATAATAAAAATCAGAGCAAATTTGACAAGGGTCAAATTGTTATGGCAAGACGATTGGGTCAGAGTATCTCTGACTAAAACGGAAAGGCTTGTGGGTTGCTCCTGGTCAGCAGTGCTGAGAATATACCAACAGTGTCCTGAGGAGGGACAAATACAAACCACCGACAGGGTGTTGGGCGCTCAAGACTCATTGATGCACGAGGGCAACAAAGGCTATCTCGTCTGGTCCGAACCAACAGAAGGTCTACTGTGGCACAAGTCACACAAAGTTTTAATGATGGTTATGGGAAGAATGTCAAAACACTCTCTGCTGCATATGGGGCTGCGTAGCCGCAGACCAATCAGAGTGCCTATGACGAAACTGGACCTTGGGCAGTGGAACCAGTCGCCTGGTCTGATGAGTCGCGTTTTCTTTTTAAATTTGACACATGCCACCTACCTAAACATTTTTCCAAACCAGGTACACCACTTCATGGTGGAAGTGGCCTCTTTTAGCAGGATAATGCACCCTGCCACACTGCACGCATTGTTCAGGAATGGTTTGAGGAACATGATGACGAGTTCAAGGTGTTTTCCTGGCCAGTCTAATTAAGCATCTGTGGAATGGGCTGAACCAACAAGTTCAATCCATGGTGGCTCCACCTCACAACCTATAGGTCTTGAAGGATCTGCAGATAATGTAGTGGTGCCAGATACCACAGGACACCTTCAGAGGTCTTGTAGAGTCCATGCCTCTGCGGGTCGGTGCTGTTTTGTCAACACATGGAGGACCAACGCATATTAGGCAGGTCGTCATAATGTTTTGTCTCATTGGCGTATACAGCATTTAGGCCTTATCTAACCTAACTATTAATAAATGCTAACACACTAGGAGAGCTACGAGTGACAATCACTCCAATCAAATCCAACATGTTCACATTCATCTAAGCATGTGCATATTGGACTGATTTAACGGTAATACTTTAGTTAACATTAGTAAGTATTTTTCATAGTTAGCTGATATTGACTAAAGTAGTTAACTAATGTTAAAAAGTCAAATGGTGTTACACTGGTACATAGCTCAGCTAATTATTTATTTTATTTGCCTAAAAAAGGGCACAAAACAAAACAATTTGTGGATGAATTTGAAACTAAAGAATAAAACATAAGAACAACAAAATCAGAAACTGAGGAAAGTAGCAATTTGATTTATTGGTGTAATATATTCATATAGAATATAAGAAAAAACAAACAGCATATAAATTATTAAAAAAAAAATACACACAGTACATTTAGCAAATGACATAGCTTTAGAGCAGACAGATTAAAGAGGGCCAGTTGGGAGACTTGTGTCACAGGTTTCTTCAACAGACTCCTGTTTGACTCTGAGTACATGCTGTCTCCTGTACATCATGTCCACAGGCCCTCCATTCAACTCCAATTATACAATCAGAGAACTCCTACTGTAAACCATATTGTAAATCTACAGTTTACCATTAGCAAAAGCCCCCTCCTGGAACTGAGGGATAAAACTCTTGAAGTAAGCCCTGTGGGTGAGAGAGAAAACAAGAGTGAGAGAAACAGAAAGGAAAGAGAAAGGGACAGGACAACAGCAGTGTCATGTAGAAACTTAAAAGTGAAATCACCCTGACTTCCTGACTGTTGGCTAATTAGTAGAAATTGTTCAACTGAAGTCAGTTCAGTGTTGAAACGGTTCAGTTCAATAACTGTGAAAAAGTTAATCAATTATGAAATAAGCTCAATTCTGCTATAAAACAGCTCTGGAGAAAACAGTGATGTCATCATCCAGCTCTCATTCCAATATTATCAGTCAAATAAATAGTACTGCCAAACTCTCATTACTCTGACTACTGAAATGTTAGTATTGTGACAACACTAATCAATTATGTTTAAAAAGAGAGGAAACACAAACTACAACCAATCAGGTCAATTTACAGAAAAGGTTAAATAAATGTCCAGTATGTGCTGGTAATCACAGCACCTACATTTTCAATCTCTGCTTGATTAAAGCCAAGCCAGAAAGCCTAAGGAAAAGTTATCTGAACAGTGATAAGATACGGACCAAACACAAACAAAAGAAATGTATTATCTCTGACACTTATCACACTCAGTACAAAGAGTGCTATCCAGCTAAGAGGTGTGGCTAGGAGAAAAGTCCAAAGGTGAATACTACACATTCCAGTAGCCTCTAGAAGACACACTTTAACTGCATTCAGGTCACCATTACATATCAAGTGAAACCAAATGAGACCATTTCACAGGCAGAAAACTATCTGTTGCTATTTGTTGAGAGGATTCATTATTCTTTTGTACTTACTTAGCTCGTTTGGCCATCTCGTTGCCGTCCCAGCGTGGACTGTAAGGGTAAGATTTCTGCACCTGAGAGTAGAGCTGCCCACTGCTGGTGAAGTGATAGATAGACTGAAACGTGAGGGTGGGTTGATCTCGAGGGAAGTACAAAGGCAGGTCCACTACAGGAAGACAGCATGGAAAACAGCTCAAATACATATCATACAGATCATCCAGAACCGAAACAAGGTACATGACAGATACCACCATGAACCAGAAGTTCATGTTATTATCACAGTATAAAGGCAACCCAGGCTCAATGGAAATACATGACTCTAGCAACATTTCTGCAAAACTGCAAACAAGTACCTACCTATACATAAATGTATAATAAAAATGAACACTAGTTGTCAATTGTGATTACGGGGGCAGATTATCTATTAATAAAGAGCTATTAATAGATTGGCTCCTTGCGTAATACTGTGATACGACCTCAGAACACCTTTACATACACAGTACATTGAGCTAATGTATTTTGACAATCTGTATAGCTTTTCTGATGTAAACTTGCTCGGTAGCTCACCTGATACAGCATTGCACTCGTGATGTGGAATGCTCTGATACGTGTCAAGATCAACGTACACTATAAAAAGTAATTCAGGAGACCTGTTACAACAACTTAAATAAATGCATGGTTGCAAGTTAAAAATTCTAATTTATTGTTTTAATTAAACCTTTTCAGTTGCAAACATTAAGAGTTCTGTTGACATAATAATGTTTATCATTACATCAATTTAATATCATCTGTAATATCGATTTAAACTCAAATTTCTGCGTCAACTGACCCTTCAAATGGAGTTTGATTGACAGGTGATCTAACCAATCATAATGCCAAATCAGCTGTTTTGTCCGACAAAGCAGTCAGGGAAGTTAGTAGATTAACGTTGGTGGACTTGAAAACTTGAAAAATGGTGTGTACTGACGTCTTTCTGCATACCTTCAAACAACATACCTTCTGATGTTCATTCACGTTCATTTGATGCTATAAATTAACTAGTAGGAAGAGTAGGAAGTAACTAAAGCTAGTGGGTCTTTGCGAATGGTCAATTGCCTTTTTTAAATAAATAAAAAAAAATTAGGTTGTAGTAATTTAATGAAATTGTGTTGATAACTTTGGAAATTAGGCAGTGGATTTCTAGTTCCCAGCATGCTTTGCATAGGACTGGATGAGGAGAGTAAGTGTTGATATTAAGAGTTAATTTATTTGTTTTTAGTGAAGGGAAAGACATGTTAGTGTTTAATGCTGTTATGTTTGACATTTAAAAGAGTTTCTGTAATGCTGAATTTTTTGTGGTTACCATTGTGCTGAAGAGTAGATACATGAAGTTAAACACTATTGACTCTATAAGCAATGACTGCGCTAATGCCACTGACAGGTAATGCTTTACTTGTTCATTAAATATACATGTTAAATAAGTTATGCTAGCATGTGCTATGATAGCTGTTGATTTGAACTGAAATAGATAAGATATGGGGTGAATTCAGGTTGATTGGGACACTTTTCCAAGTCATCTCAATGGCAAAAAGTGTCCCAATCATCCTGAACTGACCCTAATTGGTTTCAGAGCTACAATCCTGGTAGTTGGAGTGACTTAATATTTTTGAGTAATCAAGGTAAAAATTTGTGTTTATGCTACAAATTATTAAGTTCCTCTAACTCAATAGTTTGTTGGTTGAACATAAATTCACTCAAAGTTGTCAAAACTGACGCAAATTGTTGAGCCAACACATAATTTTTTAGAGTGTAATAAAATGTTTCCACAGTCACATTTAACTGTTTCAGAAAACTGTTACTGAAAACTGAACACACCATTTAGTGCCAGTCTCTGGACATTTCATTTTAAAACTGCCGTTATACAAGCAACACAAAATGTACACACAGGTATGTTTTTTCATGACACTGGGCTGTTTAATAAACCCGCATCTACAATGAAAACAAAAAACTGCTTATAGTGCCTCTTGTGGATGTGTCACCTAAAATGTACAGTACCTGGAACCACGAATTTCAGGTTCTACAGTAATGTAGCCAGAGTCACGTATTTCCAATGAATCTGGATTGCATAAAGGTGTACATGCAAAGGAAACATGTTTGTGTATCTCACCATGGACCAGGAAGCAAAAGTCTTTCCACATAAGCAGAAGGGTGAGCTTGGTAAAGCCAACAGCATCATACTCTACCACCCCCCTGTGTATTCAAAATAGAGAAATATTCATAATTAATAATAAAATATGAAATCTTGGTATAGCCATAGCATATTGCCATTATTAGCGGCTAGGTAGTGGGATAATCCTTTGTGACCCATTCGCAGTCGGTCATCATTTCCATCAAAAAGAAAACTAATGATCTTTGCTTGCTTTCAATTTTATTTTGATAAGGCATATGAGGACATGATATAGCATTCAAACTGATGCATATACGTTCAACAGAAGGTTGGCTCCCACTATTCACCCTTTTCTTCCTTATCAAACAATCCACCATAGGAAATAATAAACGGCAAACGTAAGCAATCACCTGTACACACGTGACAGTAAATAACCAATAAGAAATAACAATGAATTAATTCTCCTACAGCCATTGTTGCCAATATCTGCAGTTTTAAACTGCAATTTAATCAAGACTTAAAACTGATTTCAAACCCACTGTGAATGAATCAAATATACAGTGGCCCTAAAAGTATTTAAGCCACAGTTACAGTAAGCATTAAAATGTATATTAAAAATGTAATTATTTTGTCATCTAATGCAATGACATTCATACATTTTTAAGAGTACAAATACTTTTTAGGGCCATGGTATCTTCTGGGATATAATTATAAAGAGAACACAACTGAAGAACCATGTATTCATGGTAATGCAAGATATAAATATTGTGTTGCCCTACCAAATCCCAAAAAGCAAGTTTCCCATAATAACCTTTATTAATACCACTTTAATAAATCAACGTGTTAGGCTGTGCCTCTTGCCAGACTGCCTTGTCTGACAATGTATTAAGGTGTGTTAATAAACCGGAGACATCTTGGTGCCTTGCGTATTACAGCCCATTATAAAGTGACTGTCTGTACTTGTTTATAAGATTAGAAGCAGAACTACGAAGTAATTAAGAAAAAAAAAAAGGAATTAGTGTTGGTAACTAATTTCTCATGATCACAGGGGCGTGGTGAGTAGCTATACCGGTTACCACTACAGGTCTAGACTTGTAAGGCCAGTTTTATTTATTCAATGTCTCGATTTGGAGGATTTTATGTCTCAAGATTATCACAACACTCTTTGCTTTCTATAGGGCTAGACATAGAAAAACCTCTGTCAGAGAATATGAACGTGTACCATTTCTGGTTTACTACTGAAATAAGTAATAACACTTTTAATTTATTAGGCTCCTTTTATGATACATTGCTTGTGTTTTTCTAATTTTTAGGTCATTTTTACTCCAAGTTTACTCCAAATGCCACAGAGATAAATCAAGTAGTCTTTAAGGGTAAAAACAGACTCACATTCCAAAGTGACTGAGAAAGGCAGCAATGTATTCTCTCCTCTTGTGATATCCTTGAATGACATACTGAACCTGAGATAAGAAAAACATAAATAAAACAGAGAATTAAATGCATACGGCTGAAAGAATAAAGTTGCTGCACACCAGAAGCAAATTTTGACATAGTTTGAAGAAAATAATAGCAGTGTTTGCTTGAGCAAACAAAGTAATGCAAGATTCCAACTCGCATTGCCTGATTAAGCATCACGACTCAATCTGAAAGTGCAGGTGCATTAACCAGTAGCCCAGGGATTATGTCAGAAATCACTTTTCAATTTCAACACTCAACACATACTTTCGAAATGAATATATAATTTTATATATCATAATCACACTGTGTAGTGATATATGGAGCGCATATCTATGGCTCTACATTATTAGTGAAAATAAAAGACTGAGCTTTTGCTTTCATGCCTTGCTTATGAGATTCAGCATCCAGAAATTGTATTTGCCTAACCAGTGTTTGTTTTCCTGCATGGCAGATGGATGGCTTGTGGCCATAGCTCTGACCTCCACTGGATGCAGGTGAGAGACCCTCAGGTCCTGAACTACTGCATGATGGTGACCTACACACGCTGACCTCTTAGATGTACTTATAAAATCCTGTTCTGGCAGACTGCAGTCCCCTAGCTTGTACCTTTTTATTTTCTTAATGCCAATATTCCATTTGTCACCACAAAACATTCTGAAGGAAACATTTAAAGAATCCTAAATCACTTTTCTGCTGATAAATGTTATGGAGTAAAATATGTTAGAAAATGTGCAAGCTACTACAGATGTTTTCTTCAGTAGGAGTATGCATTTGTATGTCTTTGAATCGCTGGCATTGCGCGAATTAGACTCTTACCCCTGGTTTCACAGATAAGGCTTAAGCCTAGTCCCAGACTAAAATTCATGTTTGAGCTGTTTTAACTGAAAGCAACTTGCACTGACATATCTTAAAATATGTCAGAGCCATTGTTTTGTTTCAAGATGAACACCAGGCACGTTTATAAAAGATACTTAAATATCCTAATTGAACTAAGGTCTAATCCTGGCTTAATCTAAGCCCTGTCTGTGGTCTGTGAAACCTTAAAGTTTGACATTAAAGTTCCTAGTTAAGGTACTATCCAAATGGCGACCCTCTTGGAATCTGCTGTACTAGTTTTTAGAGATTTTTGACATTTTATTGACAGTATAGCACACGACGTATGGAATTATTTGTGGAAAGAGAGGTGAAATGGGCATAATGTCTGTTCTAATTTCAATCCTATGCAAGTACCAAGACTTGTAATTGTTTAGCCTATTTGTTAATATATCATTTTTTTAAATTAATTTATTTTCATTTAATTATTTCTATTCTTTTTTTGTTTTGTTTTTAGTGTTTTGACAAAATGTCACTTTCATTAATTTAACTCAATTTAACTTAATCTGTGAAATTATTTTAACATTTTAGTCAAAATAGTAGGCAAAAATGATAAGAGAGAGATGGCAAGTGAATACTGTTCACAACGTGAGTTGGAATCGAACTGGCATCTTCTGTGTAAGAAACAACTTCCATGAATCTGTCCATGACTACAACAAGTTGAAACAACTTCTTTCCAATGGAAGAATGAAATATCTTACAGCACTGATCTATTAGATCAGATTAGATATAGTTGCTCAATGCAAAGTGAGTGACGTTATTTTACAGGTGAGATCAGGAGTAGAGCAGCTCAGATGTTGGTGTATATGATGTGTGATGTAAGAATCAATGCTGATCTCTGTTTCATGACTCAGATTGTGTTCAGAGAAGACCCACATCTGGGAGAAACATTATGCTGATCAATGAAAAAGTCACTCACATGAACACTTGCTCTTTTTGTTTCCCTAAGCCTTGTTTGTTAAGAGGAGGTGTGTCAGGAACTTTGGATCAGTGAACTCTACACCCACACAGGGAGCGTGGGAGAAGCTGACAGGTGAGATCACTGCTAAAACCTGCTCTATTACAAAAGTTCAAAGTCCAGCTACCGGTGTCTGTGTGCTCATTCTGAAATAGAAAACACCATTTATAACTAGTTTTACTGACAGAGATGTAATCTGTTAAAATAGTGTCACTTTCACAAACGTAATGTACTGTAGGTCATGAAACCTGTGCTATACCCGATCTGATAGCAGCAGCAGAGTTGAAGATTATCAGTGAATAATGATTTAAATTTTGGTCTGTCATCACACAAACTATAGAGTGATAACATATTTTTGTAGGCTAACCCAGAAGTCAGCATCACCCTGGCTCCCTTTTAAGTCTAAATCCAATTGCCAGAAGTACAAAGTAAACATAGGCTATAAATGAACTACATTACGGCTGCATGACTTGAACTTTTTCAGTCTTTACTGAAAATCTAAGTTAGAATAATTTTCAAGTGTGTGATTATAGACACAATAAGGCTGTGAAAGCAGACTAGACGAGTTTGTGTGATGACATGATGCTGAAATGTTATTTTAGTCATTCTGAAATGCTTTAGCCATGAGGGTGAGTACGTGATGACAGAATTTTCATTCTTCTAATTATTTACAACACTAAATTTGAGTCGGTAGGCTAGACTTCAAGCAATGAAGAAGATATTAGGCATCTAAAAAAACACATGAACCATTAATCTATATGAATCTGATTTAATATTAACGTAAACTGGGGGCAAGAAAATTTTTCTGTTGTCACTTTTGTCATTTTCGAGTAGACTAAGTGTGACCCAAGCTCAGGTGAGTGTGTCCTGAGGAGCTGGTGGCCACTGGAGGGGCATGAAGTGGAAGATTGGAAGGGTTGATTATTCATGCTGTCTGTGTGGATATGAGGAGTGGGGCTGAACGGAAGGAGAGATGTCAGGGGAAAGGAATGTCAGTGACTCCTCAGGCCAGGGACAGTCACATTTTCTCCATCTTATTTCCACTTGTCATATGGCCTTGTCTAAACTGACCAGAGATGTACATAAACAAATAAAAACCACATGCATGCAATTCATACAAACACAAGAACTTGCTTAGCACGTGTTCATGAACTTACCAGCACATCATTGCGTACTAAACCCACACTTTACTTATAGTGTAACCTGATCGAGTCTGTGATCACAGTAATTAAATGAAGGAATACACAAACATAAAGTAAGGATTGTTCTTTACCTTGTTTGTGAGTAACTGGCACACTTGAGGCACATAGTCAATGAGGCAGCCTCCACCGGGGAATGCTGGGATATGTAATGCAGAAGACCCTCCAAGTGCACTGACAGAGAGGAAGAGATAAAAGAATACAAAACATTTTAATTCATCCTTACATGCCACTTATTCATAGGAAAAACAATGAAACTTATTCAGCAAAATTAGTTTTTGCTAACATGTGTTTAGGGAGTGTTTCTGTGTTTCCAAAGGTCAGCATTCAGTAAAACCCTAAAGCTGCTGATTGTCTAGCATCACTCCCTAAACACTCCTCTACATTTATTTGGAGGATTCTGGAGTACTTCATTAGTGTGCAGAACATAAAACAGCATTTGCAACCCATTTCCGTAACTCGACACACACTCTCTCACCTACTAATTCATTATAATTACTATTTTTCACATTTTATAATAATATTACAGTCTCAAAACTAAGAAATAACAAATGGAAATATGGGAATTACTGTGACCAAAACTTAAAAGTAGTCCTTTGAAGAAGATTACAGCTCTGCACACTCTGTGCATTTTCTCAAACACTTTCATGACAACAATTTCATCTGGCACGCTTTTCCAACAGTTAGAAGTTCCCAAGTGTGCTGGGAATTTGCTTGCAGTTTTTTTTTACTAGTTGATCCAAGTCATCCATTAAAATCAAAAGCTTTTTCGACTGTAGTTTTGTAAAGAACTTTACATCTACTGTGGGTAATTTTTATTTGTATATAAAACTAATTGCAAACATTTTACATCAAAAGGCTTATGCATAAATGTTATATAGTGGGCGCTCTAACAAGGAGGCTAAAGGTCAGTCGGTCGCTAGAGCACCTCTTGAGTTCAGGGGAATGAGGTTTACACGCAAAACACACTATCATTACAAAAGGATTTACATTTAGTCATTTGGCAAATGTTTTTATCTAAAACAACTTACAATTACACCAAAACGGTGGTTTATTTTTTTTTGAAAAATTCTGCATACAGCATTCACACAGATCCACGAAAATGACAAAAAACGCTGTATTTTGCATGTTAGGCCAGTAGTTGGCGATGTCATTTGTTGTTTTGGTTGTCAGTTACTTGTGCGTGCCTTTAGACTGAACACCTACGCATGATGTTACCGTTATCACAAATTTGCGTTTTTGTAGTTTACACAGAGAGAATAACGATATTTTTTTTTTCAAAAACGTGCACTTTGAAACCGGTTTTCGAAAATGTGTATTTTCAGGCCCCTAACATGCCATTGTCATGTAAATGAATGGCCAAAACGTTTTTAGTTTCCATTTTTAGTTGAAAACAGTGTCATGTAAACACCCCCTTGAGGACATGAAACACCAAGCCGATGATCAGCTGTCAGCCAACATCGGGCCATCGTTGAGCGTCAACCGGCCCAGTTTTTGCAGTGCGTTCCCCACCACTGGCACTAGTTGGACCCTTTGGGGGGGCTATTTGGCCGATTTAACATGTTGAATCGCCGTCGGTGAGAGACAGAACTCTGATTGGCTGTTCAGCTTAGCGAACAAGTCATTGCAAGAGAAAAAAAAGCGAAAGTGATGAAAGCAAGCAAAGAAGTCAAGACTGAAGACAGAAGGCTGTTCCAATTATACGTCATCTTACCCAAGCATTCCAATGCACGATATTTTCATAACAACATGAGTTGCCTGGAATGAAGTGATCAGCATGATCGATATTCAAAATGGTGTAAGCAAGTGCTGATTTGTTTACGGTTTGTATATCTGCAGTCCTAGTTTCAATCTCCCTTTTTTAATGATGAATATAGACTATTGTTACCTGCTGATATAGACAGTTATTTCCTTACACACAGGCGCAGAATGCACAAGTTTACAGTTGCCTGTAGTCTTTTTTGTGTGCTCAAGTACAGCTTTTTGGCTCAGATGCAGCCAACGCAAGGCAACAACACAGTCAGCTTTCGTCACTGCTAGTTCTTTTTACGTCGGCTTGGTGTGTCACGGCCGTTAGAGTGCATTCTAGAGTTTTTTTCTCCTCCCCAGAAATGGACTTCTTTGCTGGTCTGCACTGCATCTGTATCTTAGAAATCTAAACCATACATTTTGCCCCTGCTTTACACATGATCAGATGAGTATTTTGCTATACAGCAGATAGAAAGAGAGAACAAAAAACCCCAACAAACAGACAGGATTCTAAGAGAACACCGGAACTCGCCAGTTCAATGAAGGGTGAGATGATGAGATAGGTTCATAAAAAGTATGATGTAGATGTGTGAGAAAGAGAAGCTCCATTAGCGGCTCTTATGTTGGAGGTTTGGTTATTAGATGCTTATTTTGGTTGGAGGGTCCTTTTAGCAACAGCTGAAAAAATAAGAGAGAACATCTTTTAATAGAACACGAAGGAAGATTATAATATACTTACTTATTAACAAAAGAAACATTTCAGATATTCTGCAACTAGTCTTTGAACATATGAAGAATAGCAACTAGAATCCTCTGTCAATTGGGTTTAGATCAACAATGCCCTTGACTGACAGAAAGATTACCTTTTGCTGAAACAGTCTTTGGCAATATACAAGCTTGGAAATGTCATTCACATCCATCAAGCTCCTGAAGTAAATTCATGGGCTGTTTAAAGATGTTAATGCACAGACGTGTTATTTATCAACTGCAGAAACAGGAAATGATGAGGGACGCCACTCAAACGCTATTCAGCTGTCAGTTCTACATCGGGCTCAGTCATAACAATGTTGTTGCTGTGTTACAATGACAATAGAGCAGCATCTCCATGGAGATACGGCTTGATTCTGATGTGAGTGATGCCTGCTTGTGTAAATGTTGTTTCTAGGGTGTTCGCTGTTGCTGCCAGTGTGTTGCTATGTGGTTACTAGTGCTTTTGGGGTGGTTACTAGGTCGTTAGTAACTGCCCATTCTAGTTGGTCCCTAGATATCGCAAGCTATGCATCAATGTTTAATACTAAGTTTTTGAGATCTGCATCTGCAGGTTGTATGCAGGCATAACGCCAGCAGCCATAAGCAGCCCAGAGTAGATGAGAATTTGTCTGTCGGGATAGGATAGGCTTATGGAGGGGGATATTTGTTTAATAGCTATTTGAGGCAACCAAGAAAAATCTCAGCAGGCGATATTTTTAGGGAAGATTATAGAATTACAACCTTGAACTGAAGTTGTCTAAGAATATTCTGTTCTGACTTGAGCAGATATTTCAGGGATTCACAGAAGCCAACAGACAAAAATATTCAACAAGCTATGTGAAATAAATGGTATTAGAATGGTATAATATCTTGAATATTGTTGTCAGTCAGCTAAAAAATACTTCAAGGCACCGATGAACAACTCGGGTCTTGGAAGGCCAGTGTCCTGCAAGGTTTAGCTCCATCCCAAACACACCTGGAAAATCCAACCAACATCTCTAGAATTACTTGAAAAAGGGGTTCTGATTAAAATTGGAGCTAAACTCTGCAGGACAGTGGCCCTTCAGGTTTAAAATCACTACTCTCTGCATATATAATAATTTCACAATATAGAAAAGCTTAATGCTTTTATTAAACTGTTACTGCAAAATATTAAGAACACTAGGTGACATCCAGGGCCATCTTAAGCATGGGGCCTTACGGGGGGGGGGCTTGGGGTCGGGTGTGGTTTCCTTCTCAGGTCATTTTCGTTCACCACGGGCCCCCTAAATCGCAGATCACAGTACGGTTGCATCCTGTTGCACCGCTCTAAGGACAGCCCTGGTGCCATCTTCAGTCTTCAGTGTCATATGATCCCTCAGAAATCATTGTAATATGCTGATTTGATGCTGAAGATTTCTGATTATGATTAATGCTGAAAACAGTTTTTGCTGCTTAATATTTCTGTGGAAACCATGATTTTTTAAAATGAAAACTTTTAATTATTATTAATTATTTTATTCAGCAAGAATGCATCAAATTAATCAAAAGTTTTGGAAACTAACAAACACAAGAACAAAGAACAGGGCAGAATAAACAACAACCAGAGACAAATGAGAAAACTGCACAATAAAACAAAGCATAACCATGAAATAGCCGTCTTCTAAACAGAAAGAAACGCAATCAAAAACTGGATCGAGAAAGAAGGGTGCAAATAGAAAAAAAAAAAGTGTTCGGCACTCTGTCAAACTATAGAATGTGTAGGAGTTGATCTCGCACCATCGCATGTTGAAGGAGATGTGAAGTCCACTGTCAAACTCAGTAAGCACTTCACAGTCATAATAACACAGCCTGCTGTGTGGGAGTAGAGAGTGGCCATCACTGCAAGAGCGATACGCTGGGTAAACCTGGATGTGTGGATTCAGAGAGAGAGAGAGAGAAAGAGAGAGAGAGAGATAGAGGGAAGGATTCCTGGGAGGGTTTTATTTCACTCAGCTCAGGCAGGCTGAGAGCGACCTCTCTCTTGCTCTTCTCTTTCAAGTCCCACTCACTCTCTCTCTGGTTTTGTGACGGGGCCGCAGGGACAGCCGTATGACTGGCTGGCTGGAGGGGATGCATTCTGTGCCAGCCTGGATGAGAGCTGAAACAGGGGATTCCTCATATGTGCTGGGTTTGTTTAAAGAAATAGTTCACCCAACATGAAAATTCTGTCACTCTCATGTTGGTCCAAACCTGTATGTGACTTCCTTTGTTCTGTGGAACACCAAAGTAGATCTTTAGCTAAATGTCCTGGCTCCAGCTAATCATGCTCCAAAAACTGAACACTAAGTAAAGTAATCTATACGTCTTCTGCTTTACGTTTAACATTTTCTTTGAAGCCATATGATAGCTCTGTGTGAGGAAACCTAGAACTTGGTGTTTTTTTCTAAAAACTTCTTTTGCGCAATCAAACTTGCCATATTGTGATTGGTCATGTCACATGAAAACCAATGCAGATCTAACATAAATGCATGGTAATTCATAGCTATTTAAATTTTAGGCGAATTGTTGGCTAATCTGTATGAATTTGTATGATCTCATTCATACTTTATCGTATGATCTGCCTACCCCCCAGTGACGGTATGTTAGGGGTGGACCATCATGGTAACTTTTTGTTCTAAAAACTGAACGTTTTTGTTAGGGGGCCCGATACCAAGCTCATGTACTTGTACTCGTACTCATACTCGTAAAAATACCCCCGATACCAAAGACCGATACATCACGTGACGGAACTGACAGAATTTTCCAGGCACAGAGACACCAGCAGCAGCAGCAGCAGCAGAAACAATCCCTGCATCCCAATGTCCATACTATCCATCCTAAATAGTATATGAGATTAAAATAAGTGTGTCCCAAAGCATAGTATGTTGAAAAGAGTATGCCAAAAGTCCCCAGATGATCTACTACTTCCGGTAGATTTTTGAAGTGTGGATCCGTGCACACTATAAAGGCTAATATTGCCCACAACCCATTGCGCTTTGGATGAGGATTCAATTCAGAACTACAAACAAGAGTAAAAAGTGTTAAAAAAAACAACTACAAAACATGGCGGATATGCGCGACCAATGCTGAGAGGTCTGAGTGACTAATAATCAGTTATTCTTGTTATATTTCATCTGCAATACCAATGTGGACTTTTATAAAGATCTGATTGGCCATTAACTTTTAAAAGACCCGCGACTGCAGATCAACGTGCTACTGCATTTCTCTCTGATATGGTAGGAAATTAGCTAAATGAAATGTGGCGGATGTAAGATGATTGACAGGCCAGTTTACGGTGACAGGATGCGACAGAGAGCAAAGAAGCAATTGTGTGATGTGATAGTATGTGCCAAAGCTTATCTACTTTTGCTACACACTCAAAAGTATGTACTTTTTGTTCACAGAAAGAGTACATACTTTTAGGGCGTAGTATAAGTAGGCAAATTGGGACAAGCATATGTCAGCCTCAGGGGTGTGGAAATACTTTAAAATTAATTAAAACAACATACACATTGCGAACCGCATGCTTTCAATTACAAGTCGTTATCGATTAGAGGGAGAGGCGGAATCGCGCTGAATGACACAGACCAGAAGCGCTCTCTCTCCCTTTCTTGCGTGCGATCCCAGTTCTCGCTGACAACGTGCGATTAGTTCTCCTTGCGCCTGAATGGTCAAATGCACACAGTTGTCAAAATGTCCATGGTGTGGAGTATCTCACGTAAATACAGTCAGTTATGGTTTAAGTGGACGTAAACATTTGGGTGAAAACAGGATGTGTGTTTCGGTCTTAAAGGGACTGTAGCCTATATTTGTCATTAATGTTAATAAAACAACAAAAGATGTTAAATAAATGTATACATGGTAAATAAACCTACTGTATCTGAAAAACAAGTTTATTAAATTTGTATCTCTATAGTATTTGTTGTATTGTTTGTAAATTTCTTTTTATATAACAACTATTATATATATTGGTAATTATGCCCTTTGAAGGTTATTGGACACTGTGAAATTTTTGTTGCTTAAGTTTGTGACAAGCACATAAAAATTACAGTAATAATAAAGAAGCTGTCCTACATTTATTAGTCTCATTGTGTTGTGCTTGGAAAACTGCAACATCACCAAAAAAAAAGTGAGAGAGAGAGAAATTATTAAATATATAGGCATCGGTATCGGTACTCGTACTCGGTCCTTAAAAAATGGTATCGTGTATCCCTAGTTTTTGTATGATTCACATCGTATGAATTCACACTAAATCACCACCTTGTAAAATAGTTGAAATCGGGTTGGCAGATCTAAATAAATTATATCGAACTGGCCGTAGTAGGTCTTCACATACCATTTTTTAAGTGCCACTTATGCAATGGCAGAAAAATGTATTAAATAAAGGCCTGTTCACATCAAGGACGATAACTACAATGATAACCATATAGTTCTAAAAATCATTCTAAATATAAAAGAATAGCAAAGTCCATACCACAGCTATAACGATAACAACACACTGCAGTCACGTCAATGGTTTTAACGATGTAATACCTTTCTGGACCTTGAAAGTGTTGATTATGTTGCTGTCTATGGACAATACCTCTCGGATTTCATCAAAAATATCTTAATTTGTGTTTCGAAGATGAACGAAGGTCTTACGGGTGTGGAACGACATGAGAGTGAGTAATTAATGACAGAATTTTCATTTTTGGGTAAACTAACCCTTTAACAACTTGTTTTTCAAGCTATCATATGGTTCTAAAAGACTTGAAATATAGATGCAATGCTTTTATTGTATGAAAAAGAGCAGCCTTTCCTTTTACTTTCCACAGAGAACAAAAGGTTTGGTATCTCTTTTCTAGCAACTTCCATAATACTTCCAGTACTAATACTTCCATTGTGCTGAAGTTTAGCCAACAGAACATGAACATCAGCACTAAATGGTCAAACGATAGAACAGAGCTGGCGGCACAGGACACACACACACACACACACACACACACACACACACACACACACACACACACACACACACACACACACACACACACACACACAGAGAGAGAGAAAGAGAAAGAGAGAGAGAGAGAGAGAACTATCATCAGCACAATGAAGCCTGATACAAATTCAACTCAAATCAGGTACAAGTCTGATAAACATCCACCCACACATGAAAAAGTCTGTTTACAAGTTTGTGTGTTGTATGAGCATTTGTATGTACGCGAAAAGTTCACAGACAGAAAAGTGGGCTTTAAAAACACTGTGCCGATGTTCTAGCATTCATTATTTTTCAGGTATGTCCTCAGGAGCCCAGTTTCCATATTCCCAGCATTGCTTTGTCCCCCTGGCTGTACCTTTGTTAAAAAAAAAAAAAAAAACTCCCAAAGACACACACATATATGCCCACCCGCCTGTCCCTTCTCCTAAGTTGCCCTAGTCTGAGCTGTTAACGTGCATGCGTGGAGGCAAGGTCAACCCTATGTGGTCCTGGATTATCCAAACCCCCGTAATATAACGGGGTGGAGAGAGCGTGGCCGTGACAGATAGAAACTGACATGGCTGGAGAGCAAACAAACGGGCTTGTTTGTGCTGATTTGAGTGGATGGAGGACAGCACAGAATGAAAGACAAAAAAAATCATCAGGCACCCAGAGGCTGGCATTAGCAGACCTTGCCCATTGAGATCTATCTGTTGTGAAGTCACGCTGAAGTCTCCTCCATTTCTTCTGAGGAGTGACCTTGTGTTCCACTTACTGCAGAGGGCAGAGGGAAATGTCGGGCTAACTAGGGCCATTTTTGCAAATTTCATGGTTGACAAGTTTATACTACATATTTAGCTTCAATTATCAATCAGAATTTATTGATGAAGCCCCAGTATATACAGATCCCGCTTAAAAGCTCATTTTTCCATAGAAAAATGGATTGCTTGTGAGAATGAATAAACCTTTTAATACAGACCTAATATGAGCTATGAGGGTGAAACTGAGAAAATAAATACGTGAAAACACTTTCAAAACCAAGGCCGTTCAAAAAGTTGGCACTCACTATATTGCTCTATGCATTCAGGGGCAAAGAACAAAAGACATCAAGTCATGCTTTGCAAGACACATCAATAACTGAGCACAAACCCTTTAATAACGGCTCTTTTTGTCCTTGCGTAAACAGAACATCTTTTTTACTGACCAATTCTCAATTCCTCCAGGATTTCAGGAAGTAAATAGCAGAAGAGGAAGTGCTGTCTTTAGTTCATTTACTCAAGTTTGCGGTTGGATAAGGTGTGTCATGAGTCAAGAGCTTGAATCTCTTAAATAACAGCGTACAGACCCGGAAAATAATTTGCACACTGTCTGTGTATTAATAACTTTTCAAGAAATGTTTTGAATATGATTTTAATAATGCTTGTACATCAAAATCAAGTATATGTACTTTTTAGACAATGTCTGTTAGGTATTCTATATGCTTGTGTACTTCTAAAAGAAATTTTATACTGTAGTAATCTGATATAATTTAAAGTCAGCATGAAATCAAAATTGAATTTTCTTATTTGTTTATGGAATATTGCAGCGTTTATTGTAAATAATTTTTCCGTGCACAACTTTCTCGTTATCTTTGATTAAAAAGATTAACTTTCACACCCTCTCGACTGCCGCACTATGTGTGATGACCAGCACAAGGGTGGGACAATAATCCATCCTTTTAGCAGATTAACCTCCGGTTTCACCAAGGTAAGCCAAGGCTTAAGCTAGTTCTAGACTAAAATGCATGTTTGAGCTGTTTTAACTGAAAGCAACTTGCACTGACATATCTTAAAATATGTTAAAGCCATTTTTTTCTCTCAAGATGCCCACCAGTCATGTTTTTTTTTTTTTTTCTAGCGAATGTTTATAAAAGCTACTTAAATGCCCTAATTAAACTAAGGCCTAATCCTGGTTTAGGCTAAGCCCTGTCTGTGAAACCGGGCCACAGACATTTAAAATTGAGTCTTTCTTTTCTGTGACAATGAGCCCTACCTTTTAAGGAAATCAAATGCTAAAAAAAGAATGTACGTTTCGTTTCCATACTGGCGTGATGAATCCGATTTTCACTTAGATGGAACTGGATTAAATATTTTGACTGTTGCGATCTGATTTAGGTTTTTTTCTCCATTTTGTCACCTGTTGGAGTTTGGGTTCCTTGCCGCTGCCGCCTTTTGGCTTGCTTAGTTGGGGACACTTGACATTCAACAATGTTTTTGATCTGCCCGCATTGACACCATTGTATGTGAACTGAACTGGATGATGACATCACCATTTTCTCCAGAGCCGATGTATAGATGAATTAACTAAATGAATTACTATTGATTTTTACAAAGGAATGAATCAATACTGAATTAACTTAAGCTGGACAATGACACCATTTTCTTCTAGAGCTGCTATGCAGCCAAAATTTGTGAGAAAGTAATATGTAGACTTTGGATCGAGGCAGGTCTGGATCAGCGTTCTCTGTTAGATAGAGTAAATCCCTTTTTGGAAGACTATGAGCTTTGTGACTTTGCAGATCGTATACATGCACAAACAGATCCATTACACACTAAAGGAAAAAGGAAAACATTACAATGCATCATATGACTCCTTTAATATGTCCTGCCTCAATTTCCTAGGATTCTTTAATATCACAATTCAGTATGACCTGGGAGAAATAATTTTGGAATAAGGTGAAGACACTCACTGCTCAATGCTGGGAGACAGGTAGAGTTTTGGAAAAACCTGTGTAGCTTCAGCATCTTCAAAGCTTACAGATAGAAGCGCCACATCCTCTCCTGGATCCAGTGCTGTGTCCTGAGAGAGGAATAAAGGAAAATAAATATTTATAAATTGTTATATTATAGACTGCATAGACAATCAATTATGTGGTTAGCAAGATATTACAAAACAAGGCCATGAATGCTAATGCTAAACCTATTAATTGGTTCATATTTTTGCCTTTTGAGATTATCAGTATTTATACAACAACTGTGTCTGCTTGGCTGCGAAACAGACATCCAAACATCAGAATGCACTTAAAAAAAAAAAAAAAAATGTAAAAGGAATTTTTGTAATAAAATAAGAAGTGTATTGACTACCCTGATCAGTGATTCTCAACCACCTAGCTTAGTATTTAACTGGTGGGTGGAAAATATTTGGTTGTAGACAACAGATCCGATCCAAAATCATTCACAGAGGGTATTGTACATGTATCAAAGCTGATAAGATTGCTATGACACATTTTGATGTCGTTAGAAGGAAAGCAGAAAATAAATATGTTTTAATTTTGGGTACTATCTTACAATGCACGAACAGACCATTGAGGATAAAGACTCTGATGCAAATTGGGAAACGTTGAAGGCCTTTAGCTGGCAGACAGACCAGCCTGGCTGGTGCTGAGCAACTTCTCATCTGAAGGTGGTGTGGGATTTTGGCAGGAAAAGACTACAACCAGAATTCACGCTGAATTAGCTTTAGCTTCAGCTACGGCCACATCTGCCAATCTCGAGCTTATCACATCAGAAGTTTCTGCAGGGACTCTAGATCATACTTTCTGTTCCTGTACAGTTTTCCTAGAGCTAGGCCCTGATGCATGTCATTAGCACCATGGCGGTAACGAAGGGCTTTAATCAAATGTCTTTCAGTTGGTTTGAACTCATCCATTTGTGATAATTGCTGCCTGCCGTGTAAACTCTGCTCCCATTAGAGTGAGCCGTGTGTGTTGGATATGTGACGTTACCAGTTAGAGGGGACGTGTGCGGGATAAGCTAACGCATAACTCACTGAGGCACATTGAGGTCTGGGGAGAAACAGCGAGCTCAGCCTTGATATATGTGAATGGGACACATATTCATCAGCAGCCTGACAGTCTACTTGATGTTATATCAAAACGGTTCTCTCATCTCTAATACAATTGTACTGCTCTGGCTAGTCCAATTATGAGTGCAAACAGATTTATCTGCTACATTAAAATCCCCAAAACCAACAAATGTTTCAATTTATTTTGATCACAGTTAATTCTAACACACACTACAAGTTTTTTGTTTGCTCTTGTGATGCTGGTGTGATGTTGGTGACCCTTGCAGCAATGTTGGAATGCAACGTTGGCATTTTGAACACAACCGACGATGCATGAAATCAAGTTTGTGTAGCTAGAATTGTTTCTGTTTATGTACTCGCATAGAATACTGTATGTTTCTGACCTAATATGTTTACGTTGATTAAAGAAGAAACCCTGAAAAAAAAGATATAATGGTAATTTTCTGCCATTTTCTGTAATTTCCCTAAAACCCATAACCCTAAAACACAACACAGTGTAGTGCATGATTCAAAATACAGGTAAAACACCTGTGAAAAATCATCATGGAAAGTTGTACTAACGCATATTAAAGGATTAGTTCACTTTCATATAAAATTTTCCTGGTAATTTACTCACCCCCATATCATCCAAGATGTTCATGTCTTTCTTTCTTCAGTCGAAAAGAAATGAAGGTTTTTGATGAAAACATTCCAGGATTATTCTCCTTATAATGGACTTCAATGGCCTCCAAACGGTTGAAGGTCAAAATTATAGTTTCAGTGCAGCTTTAAAGGGCTTTAAACGATACCAGACGAGGAATAAGGGTCTTATCTAGTGAAACGATCTGTAATTTTCGAAAAAAAAAAAAAAAAAGTAAATGTATATGCTTTATATAAACAAATGATCGCTTTCCGAGTGCTTCTGCCAAAACCGTACTTTCGTATCGATCGTTTGTTTATATATCGTTTGTTTCGTATCGATGCGATCATTTGTTTATATAAAGCATATACATTTAATTTTTTTTCCGAAAATGTCAGATCGTTTCATTAGAAAAGACCCTTATTCCTCGTCTGGTATCGTTTAAAGCCCTTTAAAGCTGCACTGAAACTATAATTTTGACCTTCAACCGTTTGGAGGCCATTGAAGTCCATTATAAGAAGAATAATCCTGGAATGTTTTCATCAAAAACCTTAATTTATTTTCGACTGAAGAAAGAAAGACATGAACATTTTGGATGACATGGGGGTGAGTAAATTATCAGGAAAATTTTATATGAAAGTGAACTAATCCTTTAAGCTTAATATTAACACAGTATATTGGCCCCTATTTTTGAGGACTGTAGGACAGCGTAGGTTATCTGGTTGAGAGCTGCTCTGCACTGCACAAGTGTGTACCGTGTGTTGCGAGATATGAGCTCTGTGTCATCTGAAGATTTTAGATCTGGTCACTGTTCTCATCAGTTCTGTGTTCTACACATGACACAAATGCTCCACTCTCCACCCAGATATAAAAGCTGTTTTTGGTTAAAAGGAATAGTTCACCCAAAAATTTTAATTATCTCATAATTTACTATATAGTGTCAGAGTTTTTGAAGCTCCAAAAAATGCATCCATCCATCATAAAATTAATCAATATGACACCAGGGGGGTAATAAATGCCTTCTGAAGCAAAGTGATGGGTTTTTGTAAGAAAAATATCCATATTTAAAACTTTATAAACTACAATCACTGGCTTCCGGCAACGCCTGATGCATGTTAACGAGAGAGTCGAGTTATGGCGGAAGAGTGACCTCTGATCTGACGTATAACGTAGCTCCTCTTCTCTTATATCGAAATACTCTGACATTCTTCTTTAAAACTTCTAATTTTGTTTTGCTCTATCCTCTGCCCTTCTGCATTCATCAATTCTTACCTGAGCTTACACTACACCTACGTCATACATTCTATATAAGGTATGAATTAAATGGTCTCTTCTTCACACCAATTGATGTTTTCCATCACCATTTGACTTTTTTCCCCTTAAACACTGAAACAGTTTATTATGTGAAGTTTTTCTGTGACTGTCCAAAGCACATGAATATGAGGCATGCAACAGGGTCTTTGTTGCTAAGCATCTAGCTGCAACATTCCAACATCACACTGTTTAATGCAGGGTCAACCACTTCTATATTAAACGTTTCTCTAATGCTGGGTACACACTAAAAGATTTTTAAAATCTTATAAGATTTTAAATATGCAAGTGACCACAAACATGAAGACAAAAAAATCCTAGATGAAACCGTTTTGCTCCTATAGTGTGTGGTGTGGTGTGATGTGAGAAAGACAGCACACCACACACAAACAGATTTTCAACCAGAATCCCGACTGTGAACACGAGAAATCGTGCAAAAATCTGTCGATACTTCAGAATAAACATGGCAGACAAAAGGCAGGAAGAAACTGCGATGGTAGTGTTTGGAATGATTCACGGGAAAGAAAGAAAAGGGTTTGGGTTTAGTTGTGGAGACAGCAGGAACAGGGTCTTTACCTTGTGCTGTGCCATAACTGCGCTTGTTATGCTTCCATCTTCTGTCAGCTCGCTTTCTGACTGAATATTGTTTCGTTTCACGTGATAATCTCCAGAGCGTGTGCGCTCGGTGTTCCCCCCACACATCAGGATTTCTGATCGTAAATATTCAGCATGTTTCGGAATCAACGATTCGCAATCGGGGCAGCTCCGACGTTCTTCTGAGCAGATTCAGTGACTCTTAACACACCTCACACCACAGAAAAATCTGATAAGATAATCTGTAGAACCATCAAGGTAATTAGGACATTACCTAGGATTGTCAAAGGGAAAAATCAGCCCAAAATCAGCCCGATTATCTTGTGGTGTGTACCCAGCATAACTGAGGTTAAAAGCAGGGTTTAGAACGATGATAACCTGGGGTTAAATGCACTGTGTTGAGCTTTAGGGTTGAAGTAAATGTCTTAAACTTAACAGAAAAGGTACTGGTGAATTATTATTATTATTTTTTTTTTCCAGGAATGATACTGGAAACATCCAAACAGATGAGCTTCCTAGCATTTAAAATCATGTTTGAGACTCACAAATTCAGCAAGAAAGTTTTGTTCATTAGTTCAAGACGATTTAAAAAAATGTTCAAAATGTTTTACAAGCAGGACAGACCTTCTGGGGCTAGAAAATCTAATTTTCAATAATGAAAAGAAGGGTTCATAATTCAGTCAGCAGAATGGGGTTGCTGTTGAAAAGCATCTATTTGATGAAGCTCTAAGGGCAAACTTGTGAATCTGTATGAACACAAGAGCTACAAAATGTCAAGCGCAAAGCTGATGGCTATACCCTTGTCGTCTGTCTCTTGTTGCTGTTCATCAGCCGCTATTATACGACATGGACCTGAGCTGGGTGGGGGGTTACGTCTACATCCCAAGGTGTTGCTTGATTTAATCAGCTTACATCAGTACAGCATTATGGTATGACCCATGTTCCCAGAGACATAATTCATTCTTGCTTATGGGCATTGGTGGGATTGTTGCTGCCACAGGAAGGAGATGGAGCAGAAATATTATGTGTTTTTGCATAAGACCAAACATTAAATATGCTTTTGAAGATATTCTACAATGACAAGAATGGAAGAAACATTTCTAATAAGTTTAATAAATTAATTAGTTATGAAAAGCTGTGTATTACATTCACTTTCAATTAATAATAATAAAAAAAATAATAATTATTTGACAAGTAAGATATTTTACAACTTTGAATGTGGCTCAAACTAACTTTAAAAGGCGTAATTATCCAAATTTGAGGATTCAACAACAACAAATGCAAAGATCAATAAAATGTTGCTGCTCTTTGTTTGACATCGCCAGTACAAATGAAAGTATCGAGAAAGCAGTAATGCTGTGATGAAAAGTCAATAACCTTGTGCACGGAAGCAGTCTATTGTCTTTAGTATCAAGTTACTTTTTTTGCTTATGAAACCCATTTGAGATCACAATATATGCACTTTCTTCTAACTTACTTTGGCAAGAAAGCATATGCCAAAGCAAATTCATGTAAGTGTATAATCAATGCCGCTTTTGCTCCACACAAAGGATGAGACAGCAGAAAAGGGACTGGGGTGCAGGGTGTCGACTAGAGGTTCCTCCAAAAAAGTCAAAGCAAAGACACTGTCTTTTAAAGAAGTTCCCCTGCAAAAAGTCTAAATTAGATTTTTTTTTCTCTTAATAATAGAATGCTTGACAAAAACAAAACTTAACATCTAATAATGTTCATTAAGATTGTGAAGTACATCTATAGATCTTGAGCATTCACAAACGTGTCATTGCTATAAAAAACTTGTCATCTATTTCATAATCAATATAAAATTTCAATACAATATTTTCAATATCTTTTCATAATATTTTCATAAGCTATTTTTAAAATCTTTTGAAATAAGTTTTAAAAACCTTATTTTATCATTAAAAATACTATATTAAAGTTTTACACACATTGTGACAATTATTATGACTTCTGTAACTGTAGTTGGCATAATTGTCTGAATAAAGGTGCCATAAATGCTACAATAAATCTTCAGTAGGTTACAAGAACACTTATTAAACTACGTATGAAGAGCATCTGAACTGGGTATGTATGTGCTTCGGGCGAAATGCTGCTTAAATAAGAATATAAGCATCATTAAAACAAGCTCTAAAAGGTTCTCGGTAAAGAACTATTGAAGAGGACAGTGATGACTAATGAGTGTTTCATTGACCCTTAGTCCAGGACAGTGAGAGAGGAACATTCCCTATTGTACATTCCCTACCTCCTCCTTAAACCAGTGAGTCAATGTCAAGGAGTCGGGGGTAGGGCACAGGGCTCAAGAGTCCCCCGGGTAAGACCCTCACGTGGGCGCCCACTCTGCTTTCTTTTATGACCTCCCCGCGGGTGCTTGAATACTGCGTGCTGTGACATCGTAGAGATGTGACAGCTGTCTCCAAGCCGAGAGCTGTCTAAATTCAAAACTTGAGGTGAAGTTGATTTGTTTGGCCCCACTATAGGAAGAGATGGGACTGAATTGCTTGGTGTTTTCAGTGCCATCTCATATAAAAAGCACAGAGACATAAGTGATCAGCTACAACCATGACCTTGAAGAGCAGGTGCTTTCCCATAAAACCACAACATTCAACATTATCTTAGAGTACCAATTCATAACTATAATTTAGTAAAAATAGTAAATTTAAAACAGAGGGCGGCACGGTGGCTCAGTGGGTAGCACTGTCAAGAAGCTCCGCGGTTCAAGCCCCCGCTTTCTGTGTGGAGTTTGCATGTTCTCCCTGTGTCAGCGTGGATTTGCTCTGATTTCCCCCACACATTCGAAAGACATGCAGGTTAGGTGGATTGGATATGTCAAATTGGCCGTAGGAGTGTGTGTGAGTGTGTCAGGGTTGCGTCAGGAAGAGTATCCGGCGTAAAACCAATGCCAAATCCAATGTGTGTGCGGATAATTCCGATGAAGCGGATCCTGCAAATGAGTGGAACTAATGATAGGAAAATATAGTAATTTCAAGACATTTATTTGTAAAGTGCTTTACAAAATGCATTATTTTAAACCTGTTTGACAGTTTGGATGCGTACCCAAAAACAAATAACACCCAGATACAGAACCAAGCTGGTTACCAAAGCAGAAAAGACATAAAGACAGCAAGATAAGACTGTTTTACTATCCAAAGGAATTTCAGAGAGAGTTTTCACTTTAGTTTATTCACTTTGAAATACTTTTAATCCTATACATTACATTCTATAACCACTTGTGTAAAGTATAAACATGTATCCAATTTTCCAATCTCATTATGTTCCTTTTATATTGTTTCATGTATGTATTAAAACTCTTTTGAAGGAATGATTTAGAATTACATACTGTAGTTATCCCAGATCACATTTATAGCATGTTTGGTATTAATGTATTGCAATTTTCAATTTTACTGTATGTTCATTTACATTATATTTTGCTATCTCTGGTATGTATTAGTATTATAAGAATTTTGTTCCCAAAAGTAACACCCAATCCAATTTCACATGCAAAACATAAGCTCCGATGGATGAGTGTTGTTGGGACATCTAATTCCATCAGGAAACCCCCAAATCAGCTACTTGATCCAATACTTTTATTGATCATGATTAATTAAACATATTTCCCTTTTGGGCTAATTTGCTACATTATATTTTAATGAATGTTTATGCAGATAACATTCACTGATGAGTTGTGACCAGGAACATGTAAACAGGGTCGCATTTAATTTCTTCAACAGTCATGAATGCCTACTGAAGAGATGCTTGAATGGGACGCCTTGTTTTTAAGGCAGGAATATTTTACCTGAAGCAACAATTTGACAGAAGACCACATGCACAGCATATCACAGGAAATGCACAGGTGTCCTTAGAGTGTTTCTTTAGTCACTTTATTGGTTTATGTTTGTGACAAAAATGATAATGTACCATATTTTCTGGAAAATAAGTTGCACTGGGTCAAAACTGCACTGTTGAGCGAAAAACAAGCTGGTAGTTTTGCTTTAAATGCGCTACACAAATAAGCTTGGGCTCTCATTCAGCACAAATCCAAATGTGTGGGCTTGATGTTAATTGCATTATATGTATATATCACGGTTTGGAATATAAGCAACAAAAAAAAAACAAAAAAAAACTGCAATTTATATTCTGAAAAGAGCCAATCACTGAATAAATGAACGCATTCTAACAGGTTGCATGCTCCATAAATAGGCATTTTTTTGTTTTGGTGGCAGAGGATTGTGGAACATATTAACAATCTGGGCACACCCTCCAAGGTGGAGAACACAGCTGGGCCATAGTGTCTGTATCTAAGGGGTGTGTGTGTGCTTGAGCCAAATACCATTTAAAATGGGTGTGGTGACTGAGGCAACTGAATGACCAGAAAGCTGCTATGCATCTGATCAATTGATACAATGATAACATTTTATTCATAGAGATGACTAAATAGTCGTGTGGCCAATTCCAAACTTCATGATGAACAACTACAATGAAACATTTCTAAACACATAAGTTTTAAGGTCAGGGAATGTTTTCCACAATCCACTCCATCTCATGCTGAGCATGCAAGTCTTTCAAAGTATACTCCAATCATTGCAAGTGTGGATGAACGCATTCTACCTAGTAGAGCCTTCTATATGAGTGTTCAATAACTTGCAAATGTGCTGTTGTCACAAAAAATGCGCTGCACATGGACAGTGAGCACAGACATCAATGCACTGTGATGACAAATATTAAGTCACCTGCTCTGTCTGCAAAAAAGTTTACTTTGAGCTGAGGCAAACTTTTTTTTTTTTTTTTTTCATTTTAATGTGTTCTTCAGGGTGGTTGCTTAGTGGTCCAAGTAAAAACAATTTTTGTTGTTTTCCAGGTGAAAAATGTAAGATTGATCATTAGACCAGCAGCACACTGCTATTTTAACAAGCTGCATGATTTATGGCAAGTGTTAACCCTAACCCTAACTCCTAAGGGTACGTTTACACAACAGCGATGTAAAAGATCTTCCTTTCATTATCAAAAGGATCTGTTCACACGGATCCTCAAAAACAACTAAAAACTGTATTCTGCCAGGCCAGTAGTTGGCGATGTCACTTTGTAAAAAAAACACTACGCGCCTGCGCAAATATGAATTCTTCTACAGCGCCTATACACCGAACACGTATACACATGCTGTTTTCACAAATTCACATTTTTGTAATTTACACAGAGAGGACAACTGTATTGTTTTCAAAAACTTGCATTTTGTAACCGGTTTTCAAATGTTTGCATTTTCTGGCCCCTAAAACGCCACTGTCGTGTACAGCCAAAATGCATAAAAAGTTTTGAGTTTTTAGTTGAAAACGGTGTCATGTAAACAGCCCCTAAGAATATATCATTTTAGTGATTTTCATACATTTTTCATGTACATCAAATGATATCCAGACAACTTTCAAAACTGCTTCATGAAATCATGCCTTGCCAGAAAAGAAAAAAAAAAGTTGCTGGTTGGATTTTAATAGGCAAATGCTTAAGAATCTATGAATGGATCATTATTAAAGTGATTATTATGTTTCTAGCATGTTATATGTTTGGCAACAGTTCTTTTAACCCTTAAAGATGGAGTGTGTAGCTTTTCATTTCTTCAACAACCATGTAGGAAGACACATCATGGCCATATTCCAGGTTAAGATTCACCAGGGTTAAATTGTGAAAGAATGGTTCAGAGAGCATGAAGAATCATTTTCACACATGAATTGGCACCTCTGAGTCCACAACTTAATTTCATTGAAAGTCTTTGGGATGTGCTGGAGTAGACTTTACAAAGTACTCACCTCTTGCATTGTCAATACAAGATCTTGACCAAAAATGTATGCACCTCTTGATGGAAATGATCGAGAGGTGCATCATTTTTTGGTCAAGATCTTGTATTGACAATGCAAGAGGTGAGCACTCTGTAAAGTCTCTTCCAGTACAGCTCAAAAACTTACACTGAGGTTAAGGTCAGTGCCAATTCATGTGTGAAAATGATTCTTCATGCTCCCTCCAAACAATTCTTTCACAATTTGAGCCTGATGAATCTTGACATTGTCATCCTGGAATATGGCAATGATACATCTTAATACATGGCTGTATAAGAAACGAAAAGCTACACACTCCATCTTTTAGGGTTAAAAGAACTGTTGCCAAACATATAACATGCTAGAAAAATAATAATCACTGTAATAATAATCCACCCATAGACTTTTAAGTATTTGCCTATTAAAATCCAAACAGCGACTTTTTTTTGGCCGGGCAACGTATAGGTATATAGTCAGTGTGTTTAGAAACGAACTGTTCATGTTAGTAAGTTAAAAAATTAAACACACTGACTTGTGATTTATGGATGATATAAATATTTTTTAGTGATATTAAAGATGTTGATTGGTGTATCACCAAAAAAATGTATAATTGATATTTCCTTGATTAAAACAACAACAGCAACCATTATCAGAATAACCAGACAACTTTCATATGACCCTTATACTGCTAGATGAATATATATATATGTATGTGTGTATGAAAATCACAAATTACATATCACTTTAAAAGCCACAAATCACACAGCTTGTTAAAGCAGTTGCTACTGGTCTAACATGAACAGATGCAGACTGGTCAATACAAACAGATGACATACATGATGTAGTAACAGCCATGATATAACACACCTAAGCGCAGCATGTTGGTTACTTCTAGCAGAAGTATGGCACTTAATAAATTTACTAAAAAGAAAAAAAGTGCATCTTTATTTTATTATATATTAACTATTTAAAAGCAACAAAGGCACTGAAGGCCACATGATAAAAAGGATATAGTTCAACTGCTGGTTCAAGTAGTTCAAGTTGTCCCTAGTAACGCTCTTTGAACATATTCACAATGTAGCCCTTAACACTCAAAATAGCCATCAAAGATGAGAATCTTGGGCCCCGAGAGCCAAAGCAGTGATGTCTAACAATTTTTTATACCAATATTTACCAAAAAAAAGTTACGATTTCTCCTAACTGGATATGAATATAAAATGGTTTTATCAGGCTATTTTTTATTATTATTATTTTTACATTTATACACCTACGTGTATGGCACATAGAAGGCATTAGGACTGAGAAAACATACTGGGAGTGCAGAGTTTACCTCTTAATAAAAGTATGGACCATTTGAATATTTATTAAGTAATTAACTACTAAAAATAAACAACGTACATAATCCAATAATCAAAACTCTCATCATGAGGACAAAATAAAGTTAACTAGTACTTTCAAAGTTTTTTGTTTACCTTTGCCATACCCAAATAATTTTCCAAATTATAACACTGTTTATTATGAAATGTTCTTAATATGCTGATTAATAATGCTAAATGTATGGATAAAAAACTAAATGTATAAAGGGGCCACGTGTTAACCTGTCACAAACATGGTTTAGTTATCTGTAAAAAAAAAAGTATTTGCTGCATTCTCGATTTTTGCAGCGTTTTTTTGAGAATAAAGCAGAGAACAGAAAATGGCTTCCTTGAGTTAAACTGAGAGTGAAATGATTTCAGGTAACTACAGGCAGTAAAATGAAAACAGAAAATATAGAGAGAACGTGTACACCCACTCTCTCCAAAACACACAAGCACACACAGCAGTTTGAAAGGGAGCAGTGCCTGGAAATGGCAGCAGTGTGTGACTCAGAGAGGACAATCAACAGCTGCTTGATATTGAGCCATGAGTTGTGGTCTAAAGCGAAAACATGCAGAAGCACACGCTCTCTCACCTTTTCTTTCCCACACACACACACCTGTGACCCAGGTTCATCGATGACTGGGAACAGGGAAAAAGCTGTTAAACCAAAATGATGTGGAATAAATGCCCGTTCATACCAAGAACGATAAAGAAAACTATAACGATTATGGTCCACATCAGCGGACGATATTGTTCTGAACAGGCCTTAATATTATGAATAAGAAACAGTGTGGAAAAAAAAAAACTAAAAACTTAAACTACGATGTACTTAATTTTTTGGGGGAAACATTTTCACACTTAAAAATATTGAGTGCATTTTAAAACTGTGAGTTATGAATTATGACTGTAGCATGATGTTTCACATACTATTTTTTAAATAGTAAATTAAGTACTATAGCATGCAACATGCTTATATAAGCGGTACACTATTAAATTCCAAACAAATCTAATGTTTCTCATGATACAGTGGACAATTTTTAGGATATCTATGAGTTAAATTTCAGCACAATATGCCTTGGCAATTACTAAGTAAAACTGCTGTATTGTTTGCAGTAGTGTTTACACAATGACTCTAAAACTAACAAGGTATTAAAGGTAAATTCAAACATAAAGGTATTAAATCCCATTAAAGTATTAAGTTCCCACACTTCACTAGCCATCTTGCCCCTTTTGGTGCCACCCGTCTCTGTGGAGGCAAAACAGCAGACGCATTTATTACACAGTATGATGCATTCATAAGGATGACTTGTCATCAATGCGTATCATATGTTGCCAGGAAAAAGTCATAAGCTTTGCACTTAGGGCGTGTGGTTGTGATAGCGGCGTGGTGATGTCCTCGTTTTACGCGCTTGTTTGATCCTGTCTGAGAAGTGTCAACACACCAGGGTGCTCTCAATGCAGTGAGTCAATGTGAGTAATTCACATGTAGTTATATTAATATAATAAGGGAAGATGTGCCAAGAGGCACGTGAAGTAAAGTTTTATCATACTCATTCCAACATCCGAGAGCAAGACCTGGCCACAACCACTATACCGAACAATGCAATTTAGGATAACTGGGACAAATACACACAGACAAATGAGAAACAGATGCATCAATGTTCTCCAGCGATTTTTGAGTTTATTCCCAGAAGAATGGCGTGGGGACGAGGGTAACCACAAATAAATATGGTCACAATAACTAAATGAATACAAAGTGATCACATTCAAGTGAGAACAAAACACACACACACACACAAAAAATAGCATGGATTCCTATTGCGTATTTATACCAACAATGACAGGACAAAGACTCACAAATCAACCGGAAAAAAGTATTCCAAATGAGCAAAACACTGCTAATCGAAGAGAAAAGTTTGCATACAATGACACACATACCATACCATTAATAAAATGCAAATAGTGATATCATGTGATGGCATGACAGAACTGTATCACAATATAATGATTAAAATAACTGTCTATTTTTAGTAATAATAATATGGTTGCGATAAATATGGTGCAAAGAAGATGTAATACGATGATAATAGCAATTACAAAAAATGATAGATGAGACAGACAACAATCTGTCAATTTGTCCTCTTTAACAAGCAAAATCAGATCACTTGAGGTGATTTTAAGTGAAAAGGGCCTTGAAAGTAGGATAGGGATATATATATATATATATATATAATTTTTTTTGTGGCCCCCTTGAAAATTATTGTGTACACAGTCCTGCATCTTGAAAAAAAGTTGACTTACAAAAAAAGGCCTAATATCTTTTTTATAGCAGCTTTAAGGCATGTATTAAAAGTTTTAATGACAAAAAGAAGTATTCAAAATGTATAATTTAACTTAATCTGCATAAAGTTTTTTCTTTCTTTCCACAAAATTGTAATTTTCTCTCTGTTTGGATGTAGTGAAACACCCACAGATGGAGCAGGAAAAAAAACGAATTTTCTTCTGTCATTGCCCATAATTCTAACCTTGAAACTGAAATGGTTATATTCTCTTTATTCTGTTTTGATTAAAATTCCATATTGATGTGATATGTTATGTTTTGGCTGAAATTCATTGTGTTTTAGTTCTGTTTTTCCCTGTGCCTGTTTGCCTGTGTGACCCAGTTAGTGTGTGTCAATGTGTTCCCTTGATTAATAATTCAGTTCTCCTGTTGTCCAGTTTATTAGCTCTTTTGTTCCTCTGTATTTATGTTCTGTGTTTGTTCGGTGTCTTCAGGGTTAAATGACTGTTATTCTGTTTCCCTGAGTGTTCCTGTATGTTGATTTCTCTGAATTCTATTTCGTTGTGCGCTTCCAGTTAGCAACCACCTGTGACAGAAATCATGATTAGGCATATAATAATTGTCAAACATGTAAAAATCGCCTGGGAATTGAACAAATAGTTCTAACCTGGCTCAGAGGAAGATAAGAATCATGTCTTTGTAGTAGTTTTTCTGTTGATTAAATGGTAAAACAAGTATATCTGACCCAAGTCCGACAGTTTGGTTTGGATTAAAGGTTATAAGTTTGCTTTAAAGTTCACGTTGTCAAAATTGATGCAAACTCTCAGGCCCAGAAATGAATAGGTAAAAAAAATGAGAATGAATCAGAAGGAGCTCCTGTATTTTGTCTGAAAAAAAAAGAAAAAAAAAAGAAGAAAAGATTGTATATAAATTGCATAAATACATATTTATATATATGGCATGTGATCACACCAATGACAGAAAGCAAATGCAATTGGAAAGAAAATGCAATTGCTCATTTCCACACATATATAACCTATAAAGATTAGGTCATACGACGGCATGACTTCTCGATCAGTATGATATTTGGTGAATCAGGATCATTTGATGAGATTATTTAAATCCATTTTCTGGTTAAAGTGTTCAGCAACATTAATCATACATGGAGCCCACACTAAATGGGGATTTTTTTTTAAATAAAAATTTTGTTTGTCATTAATCATAAATTAAATCCCAAAGGTGCTCTATTCGATTGAGATCTGGTGACTGTGGAGGCCATTTGAGTAGAGTGAACTCACTGTCATGTTCAAGAAACCAGTTAGAGATGATCAGAGCTTTGTGACATGGCACATTATCTTGCTGGAAGTAGCCATCAGAAGATAGGTACACTGTGGTCATAAAGGGATTGACAATTTGTTTCTCATATTTTACTGTCTAGAATATTCTTTTATTTAGGAAAGTTTGATATATATTGAGTCTTGATGGAGGAGAAAAAAAAAAAGAAAAAAAAAATGTGGTAAACTTCTGATGGTTAACTTTCCACAGAGAAAAGAGCTGTAAAAAGATGTGCATTTCGTGACATTTGTGTAAAATGGTCTACAGTAAATGGTCTGATTTGAATCATGCACATCACATAAGTGAGAAGGAGATTATCTTTCACAACTCAGTTTAAACCTGTATTATGTTAGACTTACTAATAAAGTTTCTAGCTAAGTGAAGAGTCAATCTATTTAGTGAAAAAAAAAAAAAAAATAATGCAAAAAATATGCAAATATGCAATATTAAGTTGCATTAAGGGCGTGAGTTAATTACCTCATCGATTTTATGAATATAAAAAGAAAATACAGCCATATATAAGTGGAAAAAAGAACAGCATGATATATATTAATTCGAAGCAGGCTTTCAACAGGGCGTCTCATAGCTTCTTTAAGATCAATTAGGTCAACTGTAATATTTTTTAAGGTTAGGTGTCCACCCTTCTTTAAACCTTTCCATTCAGAATTCTTTCCTCACTATAAAAACAATAAGCCCATTGTATCTACATAAAACTTTCCTTCAAACCAGCAAAAACCTCATAACCATAAGCAGGTGTGTCTCCTGCTTATCTACATACCATACTTATATTTAGAGAGGATGATTTAAAGCCTTTGTGCTATTTAGTTATAATGTAGTTGGGGAAAAAAGAAATTAATAATATTTTTTGGTCCCCATGAGGAAAAGAGCTAATATATAATACTAAATGATGTTTTTTCTGAAAATGTAAAAATGCAGAAAGTTTTCTGTGATGGGTAGAATTAGGTTTAGGCAATAGAATATACAGCTTGTCCAGTATAAAAATCATTATGTTTATGGAATGTTCTCATAAAACATGGAAACCCAATGTGTGTGTGTCCAAACCCATATGATATCCTTCTGTGAAACACAAGACAAAAAAAGTTACAAAACGGACTGTGTACTGTATACCATGTGTTTTGAATTGACTATAAGCTGTTCTTCACTGCGAATCATCCTCTATATGCCATAGCTCTTAAATGTCATTTGCATGTTCACATATTTTGAATGTCACAAATGAATGTTGTGTAACATTTGACAATAATGATGCTAAACGGCAGTGGTTCTTGTGTGTCTTGTAATGACGATATTTGAACATGCAGATTGGTGCAAATGAGATGCCCCTGTAAGACCAGTGTGCAATTACTGGAAAATTTTAACATATTTATAGATGACATGCAAGTACGTGCAGGATGATGATGCATCATCCAGTATATTCTTAAATATGGCAACTATTAGTTGTATAACATTGAAAATTATGGCCAAACTTGTCAAGAAACTCCCTGAGATAAACTTTTTCTAATTTATCTGATTTTTATGTAAAATAAATCTGACATGATTGTCATTAACGTAAACTGCACTATAGTTTATTAAAGGGGTGGTGCATGCTTTTTTTGTATTATTTTAATATGTTACTTGAGGTTGACTTATAATGTTAATAAAGTTTTTTGCACAAAAAAATGCTGAAAAACGATTATTCTCAGACTTTATTCTGACCCTCTGTCTGATACATTTTTAAGGGCTCCTTTAAGGCTTGTCAGTAAACGGCTGTTGAAACTGGACGCTTCAAGGCAAACGTTTTTTCACTCTTCCATTTGTCCTGTTGTCAGCAGACACAAGTGCATGGAGTATGTCAGAAACTAATTACCCCAAGATTTACTGACCCTCAAGCCATCCTAGGTGTATATGGCCTTCTTCTTTCTGATGAACACAATCGGAGTTATATTAATAAATATCCTGACGCATCCACTGAAGTGAAGCGATGCATTTGTGTAAGAAAAATATCCATATTTAACAAGTTATAAAGTAAAATATCTAGATTCCACCAGACCACCTTCCGTATTTAACTTACGAAAAAAGTAATATGAAAAGGTCATGAGGAATAATGGCGATATTTGAAATGTGCATCTAATTACATTATTATTAAATGAAAACTAAAACAATTAAATAATTAATTAAATAAAATTCAATTTATTTTAAATAATTTTTTTATTTTAAATAATACATTAAAGGCTAACATCTGGCAAACATTTCCTTTACTGTTCCATGCAACAAGGAAAGTCACACAGGTTTTGAATTTTTAAGTAAATTATGACTGTTGATCTTTACCCAAGTTACAACCCTAATTTGGAATTTTCTTTAGAAGCTGATCAGAATCTGAGGGAGTGTTTCCCTCTTATCTGAAAAGTAAGATGATGATGACATGATGCAATACAGCTCATTAATTCCAAAGTAACTTCCTGTTTCATGATTTTCCCTGTTTCAAATGATGACACTGGTTTAACTACATGCCCAAGAGAGCGTGACGTGACTGCCTATACTCTTAATTCTAGAATAAACAGAGTAATGATAAAGAGAAGAAATTATTTTATGATCAGGCATGAGCCAAATTTTCCCTGATCTTGGACATTAGACGCAGCTATACAGATGTCTTCCTCCCAACCCTGTGTTTACAGTAAATTACTGTTGTGTTTCCATCTCCCACACGATTATGGCGTACAGGTCTCTCTTTCCAGCATCTTATCGGTAACAGCTTACACTGCACCTCTACAGCTCTGCTGTTTCCTTGTCACAGATTTCCTGTGGTTTATTCAAAGCAGTCTCAGCTTTGAAAAAGATCCCCTTTTCTCTTCACAGATCTGGTGTTTTTCTAAGTAGCGCTAAGAGGTCTCTCTTTCTCTCATCTCGTATGTGTGTGTGTGTGTCGAGTTCACGCAGAGAGTGCCGTGTGAGCCCACCCCTTCGCTGTTCCCTCTGCTCAGTCAGTCGTCGCTTCTCGGATTAATTAACCTTGATTAATTAATCTAATTAGTTAACACGTTGTGCAAATGAAACACAACTGTTAGCTCAAACACAAAGAGGGGAAGGCAGAGAGGAGGACAAATGGTACAAAAAAATAAGCATTTGCTGTAATTGCTTGTGGCAATAACAGTTTTGAAGGTCAAGATTGCCTCTGTTCTGTCAGTAAATTGCTTTTGGGTCCAGCAGTGGGGTCAACAAACATTAAAACCTGGGCAGACTTTATTAGAGACTAAGGCGGCATTTTAAAATAGGTTTAAGTTAGTGCTGTGCAGTTGGTATAAGTCTGAAGAACTCTATAAAATGCTTGCATGTTTCCACAGAATTTCTTCACAATGTTTTATGGACTTGTTTAATAAATATTTTGGCTAATTTGTATGTTTTCAGCCACCAATAAAAGAGCAGTACTCTCCAAGTTTTTTGGGATTGGATTTCACAGAATTCAGCAATTAAAAAAAGTTAGTTTCATATTTAGCACTACAAGAGTAAGAGAGAAAGAAAATTACTTGCTTACATGGAGTATGTGACTGCAGAATTCCAGAGAAAGTTCCATAGAATTCCACAAAGTTCAAAACATCCTCTGCACCTTGTATATTAGTTCTTTTTATGTGATTTTTTTCAGTTATCAATAAGTGTTGTACTTCCACCTTAGCAAATTGTACTATATTTAAATCCATTTCCCTTACAAACAGCACTGAGCCTAGTCATTTCCACAGGCAGTCCTGACAGAGACCGTTAGACCAATAAACCATTAAAAACTTAACCCAGGCTCATTGGAAAAAGTGCATGTGGTGACATTTATGCAAAACTATATTATGTTGCTTCTTGCAAGTTTTGCGATACATTCGAATTGAAATGTCCAGGGAGTGAATTCACATTAAAAATTCACATAACATGATACCAACCAATGAAACAAGAAGAAATTTCCTTTCTTTGTGTTTTCATTTAGTTTAAGCTTAGCTAATTGACAAACATACTTATTTCCATAGCACTGTATACAATACAGATTCTCTTCTTTCAAAGCAACTAATAAACAAGAAAATAACTGTACTAATGTGGCAAACTAAAGTTCTTCAATTATAAAAACAAACAATTTCAGCTGTAATTTAATTCACCTCAATTTAGATCAATGTTGATTCAATTTAGTTCAATAACAGTCTGATGTTGAAAGTTTATTAGTTATGAACACGCCTCAAATAAAGCTGCTCCACAAAAGATAACAGTGTCATTATTCAACTCAAGTCAGTTCAGACAACAACACTGCATCAGGTGTATGTGTTTACAAGCTCTGTGATCAGCAAAGCAAGGCTTCCCCATGCAGCCCTCCCACAGACAGCAGCAGGTGCCCAACAACCACCCATCTAGACCTCTGCAATATCTCGACTACTTCAAACAGGATGCCACCCACCATTTGGAGAGTTTGGGAGAACCATTCCTCCCTAGGGGCTATAACAGAATGGATGGGCCCTCATTAGCTGATCCAGCCCTTTGCAGTGATAATAGCGAGTTTACACGCTAAGACCAAAGATTCAGCTGTGTCGGCTTGTATTTTTGGCGGGCTGAAGTCTGTGAGTTTGTTCAGAGACACATGGAGTCAGAATGCAGGCAGGTCTCTTTTTGATGTTTCATGTAGTTGTATCACTCCCTCACAGCTGCCAGATGTTTATCCAAGAGACAATCACATGCAAACTATTGGTTTAGTGATGCTTGCCTAGCTTTCCTATTGTTGATACTTATTAGGGTTTAACCCCAAGTATCAAATTAAATCTCATGGACATTTTAATAGGAACATTTCTTGTATAGGCTTACAGTGAAGGAAGGACTCCAGAGTATCATGCATAGAATATCAAAGGGTGAGCTCTATTGACATTTCTTATTTGGAATTATCTGGCAACCGCACAGCATTCAAAACACCTTGCAACTGCTTTGCAATCAACCAAAATACTTGCATCATGTAGGCAAACCAGCCTGGTCTCATTGTTAATATGCAGGTATTAATACGTAACTTTCAAAGACACAAAACGTACATTTTTGTACGTTCAGACGGGTGCTGACATGTACAATATGGATGTATTGGCAGCATTTAAACGTAGCATTATTAAGTGTTTACAGGAACTTTCACGTCAAAAAATATATATGTATAATTTACCTTTTCACCTAATCACAATCATTTATTTATTGCGAAAATGTCAAAAGTGGTACCAAAAGTAGTTGTATGATAATGATGATGAGTAAATGATGATGAGTTGCAGTCGCAGTCCTTTCTGGCGGTAATAGTTTTTTATGGGGTACAGAACAGAATTTAGTTTATCAATCCATGAAAATATGAATCCATCTTCTCTCCGTGAAGGCGCACACTCATTTCGATGTCAATCCACTGAAACACGGCATGTCGCAATCTGTGACAAAGCAGTGTTATCGATTTCAAACATATGGATTCTAAAGATACGGAGTACAGCATCTTATGGTTGTATTGTCAGTCGATGCATAGGAGAAAACGTCTTCTGTGTCGCACAGCAAACAAACTAAATATTACAAAATGGTTAAACAATTACAGAAATTGTATTCATTTTAAGGTTTTAAAGTGTAGTCTTGTTTAACACTTGTTTAACAAGTCACAAACAGAAATGTTATTTCATATTAAGTAGATAAGTAAACTGCACTTAATAAATGCAACTAAAAACATATAGTGATATGACAATTGAATACAACAGAATCAAAACATTAATGCCACGATTTTAATATTAATAAATGGCAATTCATACACATTCACACTTTTTTTGCTGTTAATACGCAAGTATTTTTACATTTTAGTGCTATAATGTATGTACGTTTTTGCGTGAATGAAAAAATAAGTAAATGTACGTGTGGTACACATATTCTAATGAGATCACATTGGGCAAACACACACACGCACACGCACATCCATTCAAAAGTTATAATTAAGGAATAATTAAGAATTTTTTGAAAGAAGTCTTTTATGCTCACCAAGACTGCATTCATTTAATGAAAATCACAGTAAAATATTGAATTCTTTTTATTTTAATATATTTTAAAATGTAATTTATTCTTTTGATGCAAAGCTGAATTTTCAGCATCATTACTCCAGTCTTCACTGTCACATATGATCCTTCAGAAATCATTCTAATATGCTGATTTCGTGCTCAAGAAACATTTCTTATTATTATCAATGTTGAAAACAGTTTTTGCTCAGGAAACTGCTACCATTCAAAAGTGATTTTTCTTTTAAATAAAATATATATATATATATATATATATATATACTTTTATTCAGCAAGGATGCATTACATTGATCAAAAATGACAGTAAAGACATTTATAATGTTACAATTTATAATGACTTTGCTATCACTAGAATGAATTAACATTTTACTGTATTTTTGATTATATAAATTTAGCCTTGGTGAGAATAAGAGACTTCTTTCAAAAACATTTAAAAAAAACATATTCCATTAATCTAAACATTTGACCTGTACTGTACATACAAAGGTACAAAGGACAATGGTTTACACTGGATTTGAAACATTACTGGTTAATCAGTTTTAATAGCTTAAAATTATGGGCATTTTGTTGTATCTTATAATGGGGATATTAAAATTGTCTGAACAAGTGTAGGATTAAAACAAAATACTTTACAGGGCAAGAGAGTGTGTGTAAAGGGTGTGCACTGGGTTCAGTGGTCTGAGTTAGGTTATTATGTCCAAAATGTTTTCTCTGGTAATTAAGTGTGATTACTCATGGAATTATGAGACAATACACATGACAAAGCAAATAAGACAATATCAACAAAGATGCTGAATTAAGTCAAAACGATTACCAAGTAATAATAGTAAATGTATATGTGTAACCTGCCTTTAATACTGTAGTAATCAATATAGATAGAAACAGTCAATATTTATGAGGGCAACTGAGTGTAATTACAATAATCATGGGCTATTAAAACATTAATAGCATATAGACAGGTGTGGATAATGCATCTAGATCCCTGTAATGACACAAAAGTATCCTAATTTTAAAAGTATGATCACCTGGCACTTAACTCCTCCTTCACTGTGATGGCAGGCTGCCAACGATGCATTCTACACATTTCTATGATTTGGCAACCACAAACACCCACTTGTGACACACCGGATGTGTAAAAGTTGAGTCAGCAAAAATGCTGTTCCTTTCCTGTATTACGGGTAAAGTTTTTGACACTCAAGGTTGAACTGCCAAGACAAAACCTTTCAATGTACTAAAACACATGGGCAAAAAATATGTTCCCCGTTTCAGCAGATAATAAAAAAATAAATGAGTAATAGTTCTTCTGTCTCTTTCATGGAACACAAAAAGAGATACTCCATATAACAAAAGCATTGGGCTGTCAAGTTTCAAAAAGGACTAAATACACTATAAAAGTCCTTATGTGCACTACTTGTGCACTACATTCAAACATTTTCCACCACGTTTTCAGCTCTTTTCAGAGCGATGGAAAAAAGGATTTTGTAAAGTCTTCATTGACCAAAATCTTTACTTATTTACTTGGCTTCCATGCCAACAGACTGCTCAGATCCATTGTCTTTCCAACCAATTTGACTCTTGTTTGTGAACTTCTCCTCTGACATTTTATTTTGATCCTCAGGCCCAGCCCAACCTATAATTTGGCCTCTTAAACAGCAGCCTGATTGTTTGTCGAAGTGATGGGCTTAGCTGCTCTTTTCAGTGCTTCATCGCCTGTTGCATTAAAGATCTTCAAACCAGCAATTATCTGTCTTTTTTTCTGCCTCACTCTTTTTTTTTTTTACTCATTACACTCTGAATAAAAGTGATGCTAATGTCAGGGGTATCTCAGCTAAACATGAAGCAGTGGCATTCTCGAAGGTTCACTGACTTATGCTGAGTTTCTGCAGAGATTTTGCTAGCTTTATTGCTATAAAAAGGCACAGCAGGTGAATATTATGAATGTCAGGAGAAAGAAAAAGCAAGCCATTATTGACGCACACTGGGCCAAAGATTGTATACATTATAGGCTACACATCTACATGAGCTGGATTTTTACATCTTTTAAAGAAAATAAAAGTTAGGCTTGTCAATGCAAAATCACTGCTAGGGTGTTGTGGGGTTTTTTTGCTCCCTAATCACTATGATATTCTGGTCCATCCTTACATATACATACACACTGCTGGTCAAAAGTTTGGAATAATTACGATTTTTTAATTGAAAGAAGTGTCTAATGCTCAGGAAGGCTGCATTTATTTATTAAGATTACAGGGAAAATATATAGATTTATACTTATGTATACACCATCTTAGGCTGTCTAGAGAGCTGCAAAACAGTAGACACAACTCATTAATCTGAACACAGAGATCAGAAAGTCCTATAAAGATCGGTGTTCGACAGCTTATTTCCCCTCTTACAGATGTTTGCTGTGGCACAGCTCTGGCTTCTGATGGCCGAGCGATGGTGAAGAAACAGTTTCAGGAGGAACCTGCAATTACTTCAAAGCTTTTAAGATTCTTTGGGCCTTAGTCAGTGTTTACTGTTGGAGTGCTCGATCCGCCTGCAAATTACGACTACTGGCATTGGCATGAAATGCTCTGCAGTCACGCACAGAGCAGGGAGTGTCTCAAACGGGCACGGTGTGCCATATACTGTATAAGAATCTGCTTTGATCACACAGGTGCACGGTGTAATGTCCTGATCCCTTGCTTGTTTTTCTTTCTCTATGTCTAGTCGTAAACAATATTATTTGGCAGCCATATTGTGTTATTTGACAACTTGAAAGTAAAGCTGTGATATGGTTAGGATGTTGTTTAAGTAAACATTTGGATATGATTTCAGTCCTCCCACAGCTGTTTAAGGTATGATACTTTTGATTTCAAGACTTAAAAACAAACTCATATTGAAACAGTATGAAATAGTGGAATATATGATTGTGATTGGTTGAAAGATGTTTTAAAGTCCCTTAAAACTCATCTTTGATCACCAAAATGACATATTTATATGTTTTTTTTCCTGTAAAAAAAATTCTTCATGCCTTAAAATAGCTTGAATGTAACTCTACACTCTTGCCTCATTTAATATACGCGATCAATGAATATGCAAATTAGCCCTGCCTTCACTCGATCACGCAGTTTAGAGATCCACTCGGTCAACTTACTTAAGGTAAACGCTGCACAATGGTATTGCTCACAACATTAGACACATAACGGTAATTAATATGATTAGCCTTTTGCTTGACTATGTTATCAATCAGCTAATAATGTGTTGCTAGTGTTACACAAACCATGTTCCACAAATCAGTATCCTTACAAATTCTTTGAATAACTCAGAACGTCGGTGGAGAAAGGAATATATTTCATCATAACATCGTAATATGCATCATACACCTGTCATATTGCTAAATCTACACGATTTTTCATGTCAACAGAAAAAAATACCAGGATAACCTGGCTTCTCTCAAGACTCCTCTGCTAGTTCGCTGTTAATGATATGCTAAAGACTGCCGGCATATTGATGTGATTGGTTACAAGGTAGTTTGTGATGCCACAGACACCAGCGATTTTAAACCGTGGGTCTTTTTTCACTGCAGTTTTAAGGAGAAAATACTCAGCAATGGTGTTGACATATGCATTTGCACATGGTTTGTCTTAAAGCATATTAAAAACTTTGATTAATATTACTATAACTGCACAATTATGAAACAGATTCAGGTTTGTTGAGAGGTTAACAGTCCCATATCACATTGCTATGTTCTTTTCCGAGCTAGTAACGGAGGTTGGGAGTGTTTTACACAAAGAAACTTAATTTACTGACTTATTCCCTACACATAATTAACCGAAACACCAACAATTATAAATTGGTGTACACATGAGAAGAAAGTAAGCAATAGAGAGAAGCAGCTTGTCTGTTGGGCAGTTAATTATATACCAAATGCCGTCTTAATGAAGGGTGTTGAAGTCATAGCCATTGATGTCATATCCACAGTCTCCACCATAACATTCTTGTCAGATCCATTTGTCCATGTTTGCACAGTAATAGAGGGCGTAAACGTGTGTTTGTTTGTTTTTTGAACGAGACAGTGAGTGAGTGGTCATGGAGTGCCAATGAGATTATAAGTGTTCTTGAGGTAGTATAGCATTTCAATCCTGTCATCACATTACTCAACACGCTGTGTTGCACAAACAGTTCTCCAGAAACATTGCAGCCACACTAGAGAAAAAACTACGCATGCATACTAGAGAGTCCTACGCATGCATACTTTCTCAAAGCAAAGAGGAACTTTCTAAAACATTCTCTGCTTATGTGTCACCCAATTCTCTGATTCCAAATAGTGGATAATCCCAGGTATATTCAGTAAATGGCAATATTTTTAACAACATCGTCTCGGCAGAAAGGAAGTTCTTGACGTGACCTCTTCAGTCAGTTTGACATATCTCAACAGCGGTGCTAATACATGAGAGGATAGAGACTCCACATGCAGCACAGAACAGATAAACAAACAAGCAGCCAAAAGCTCGGTGCTGCTGCTGGCATAAAGCTGAATGGTGGGTGTAGGCCGCTGTTAAAGGGGCTTTATGTCACTCTGCTCTCTCCTAATCTGAGCTTTGCTGGAGTGGGGAGAGCCGGTCGGGGGTGGCGTTTCAGAGGAGACGTCAGGTGCTCAGATTGATACGCCTCTGAGGCGCTGAGAGAGATCACTGACAGGCTGTGGGCACTCTACAATGTGCTTCATGAGTCTCAGACAAAACGTGAGAGAAAGAAAAAGAAAGATCGAGAAATGAATTTTAAAATATGTAACAGCTTCAGCAAGTAATTTGTCTGTCCTCACTGGTAGTAGAAATGCTGCGTAGCATCATACAATCACAGGTATTTTATTTGATGCTTAACGTGCGGCTTTGTGGACCAATGAGATTTCATTGTGGTTGTGGCTACAGAGTGCTAGAGAGAAACCAATTATGGCAGACAGGAACTAAATACATGGAAGACAGCTTTTATTGACTGTCACTTTATACAACTGGTGTAGGAGTTTGTCTTTAGAGACAGTGTTTGATTCAAATGGCACTGTCAATAATACAAAAAGGAAAAATGTAACTCAAGTATGTGATTCATTATTTATTAGTTTGTATACAGTACAGTGTTAAATGCTATTAGTTACAATATATTTGACATATTTTTAGTTTTATGCAGTAATGTACACAGGAAAGTCTCAGGTTTCTGTTTGTGAGTCAAAGTGATTTTGGTAGAAGTGACCACTCAATATATATATAGCAACTCAATGCATTTAGGCATGTAGACATGGTGAAGACAATCTGCTGAAGTTCAAACTGAGCATCAGAATGGGAAAGAAATGTGATTTAAGAGACTTTAAGTGGTATGGTAGTTTGTGCCAGACAGGCTGGTCTCGGAAAATGCTGATCTATGGGATTTTCACGCACAACCATCTCTATGGTTTACAGAGAATGGTCAGGGGGGAAAAAATTCCAGTGAGCAGCAGTTCTGTGGGCGAAAATGCCTTGTTAATGCCAGAGGAGAATGGCCAGACTGGTTCAAGCTGATAGAAAGGCAACAGTAACTCAAATAACCACTCCTTACAACCGAGGTCTGCAGAAGAGCATCTCTGAACGCACAACACATCCAACCTTGAAGCAGATGCACAACAGCAGCAGAAGTCAAGACACACCGTGTGCCACCTAAGAACAGGAAACTAAGACTACAATTCACATGGGCTCAACAAATTTGGACAACAGAAGATTAGAAATACATTGCCTGGTCTGACGAGTCTCGATTTCTGCTGCGACATTCAGATGGTAGGGTCAGAATTTGGCATAAACAGCATGAAATCATGGATCCATCCAGCCTGTATCAATGGTTCAGGCTGCTGGTGATGTAATGGTGTGTTTGGTATATTCTTGCCGCACTTTGGGCTCTTTAGTACTAATTGAGTGTTGTTTAAACATCACAGCCAACCTGAGTATTGTCACCATGTCCATCCCTTTATGACCACATCTTCTGATGGCTACTTCCAGCATTATAACGTGCCATGTCGCATAGCTCTTATCATCTCTAACTGGTTTCTTGAACATCACAATGAGTTCACTTAAATCACTTTGGCCTATACTTAAATGGCCAAATCGCAATCCAATAGAGCACATTTGGGATGTGCTGGGATGGGAGATTTGCATCATGGATGTGCAGCAGACAAATCTGCTATCATGTCAATATGGACCAAAATCTCTAAGGAATGTTCCCAGCACCTTTTTGAATCTCTGCCATGAAGAATTAAAGCAGTTCTGAATACAAAAGGGGGTCCAACCCGGTACTAGCAATGTGACTAACAAAAATAAAAAATAAAATCTAAACTAAATAAATACAAAGCCTTGCCTTGATTTCTATGTCGGATGTCTTACACTTCAGTATCTCAGTGCTTGACATGCACAAGAGAGTGAGCCAATTAAATTCAGAGCCCTTATAACACAGCATGCTGCAGATGAATCATAAAACCCACAAGTACGTCTGATGTCAGTTGGGCAGTATAGTTCTTACAATTTCACAATCTGACTGAGCAATAAGAGAGAACAGTAACATTACTCTCTTACATAATAATTGTCTCTAAATCAATCAATTCAGTTATTAAAGGCTGATGAAATCAAATGCCTCAAGTTACTATATAAGGGTGTTGAGAAGAGGTTCTAAATTTTATAGGTGATTTCACACTAGAGCTTTTGGTGTGATTCTGTTTGTCATTCATTTTGTAGGTGTGAAAGCACTAAACTGCAACTAAGTCCACTTGAAGAAGTTGTCTGGGGTACAATTTATATAACAGTTTGCATCTTTGCATGCTCTGAGTACAGTCAAAGTTATCATAGTATAATATTTTCTCCAAAATAAATTGCCTTCGGAGAGCAGCTCGCATTCCTTACATCTCTTGCAATAAATCCAAGAGTTCAATGTAAGATCGAGTCAACAAACCTTTCCTGGATCTAAAGGCTAACTGGAACAAGATTGGCAGGATGGCGACTGCTGTGTCATAAAATAGCTGTTCTAGACATATCAGTGGTTCTTAACTGGTGTAGATTTAGGACTCAGGTTATCAATCATACAATTAATGATAATAAATATAAGTAACAAAACATTTAAAATCGAATACTGCAATGTATTATTATGAAATGCAAAGGCTCAATAAAATGCAAAAGTATTAAAATACATAGACAGGAAAATGAACAATTTTATAAATGTTTGAACAACGTATATGTGATTTACTAGACATATTTAATGCTGGGTTACATTTTCTTTTACCTTCAATAATTTTTTTCTTTTCTTTTTTTTTTGAGAAAGAGGGCATGACATGCAAACTGTCCATGTGGGCATTTGGTTAGCTTCTACTAAGCGACAGATGAATTTTGGCCAAAATTCTGTACTATAGATAGAGTTTGACAAGATGCCTAGTTTTTGAAGTGAACAATATACATCTCCTAGAATAACAGTTACAAGTTATATAGCAGAAAAATGCTTATTTGTGTAATAATGCTTTTGTCCTACAATATCCTACTAGTTGGTATCTCAACAAGTAAACTGCATCCACACCAACAGAAAAATCAACAGAAACACTAAATTCCTTGGTGCTCCACCTTAAATTTAAATACCCCACATTAGGTTCTCAAGGTTTTAAGGTCCGAGCCACACCTGAATAAATCCGACGTCAGCCTAATTCTTAGTAGTGTACAACGCCCTTTATTCGGACAACAACCTTTGGAATAAACACGAATTTCCAGATTGCATTGTGGTACATAATGTGCTGCTGAGCTATGACGCAAATAAGATAGGACAGTGTAAAATACCATAATTTTTTATTTAGGCAGCAATAATCTGTCTGTTGGAAAAAATGGGTCATTGGTAGGGAAAGATGAAAAAAAAAATAAGCAATGACCATGTCTATGGTCAAAATAAGTGATGGCACATATCAATACTAAACCAACTTCACATACAGGTTTATATTTTAAATTACACTCTGTGTGGTCCATGAGGAGCACATATTAAACATACAGAAGACAATCTTGGGAATTTGTACCTATGAAAGAGTATGTGACGTCAATCGGTGACCATGTCGAGAAAATTCATGGCTTAATTCAATGTGTGCTTAATGCAGCAGGGGGTTTCTATGGCACTGACGTTAAACCGATTCATTAAACCTCATCCCTTCAATCATGTTTCTAATGTCTCTCTCCTTATTTCTTCCTGTTTCACACCTACTCTCCATTTCTCTTGGACATGGTCAATGCTTATCCCAGTTTAAAATCAAACCATGCCATGGGCTGTTGAACAAAAGTCCATGACAGTGTTTATTAATTTCTCCCCTAAGGATCTTTATCTTGTATGCCGTTCATGTGCCATGCATTAGAGAAAAGCAAATTTATTTGCTTTAATTGAAATAATAATCAAGATTTTAATTGGCACAGACAGCCTTGAAATTAATTGTTGCATAAGAGTTTAATGATAATGAGGTTACATTTCTAACGTTATTGTTCATCTTTTCCTTTTTAAAGGGAAACCACAACTCAATTTATATGCAAAATGTTTGTCAGACACATCTTAAGATCTCACTGAAGGACTGAATGAAAGAATAGGAATAAGGGAAGAAACCTAAAATGAGGGTGTCTCCTGCATAAATAAGGCCGGGGAACAGAGGAGAGGAGAAAGGCACAGACCTCAGGGCCAGCCTTACCATGGAGGCACTCTGGCGACTGCTTCCACTGATGTTAAGAGCGTACTTAAATTAACAAGGTACAAAAGTACTCTGAAAATAATTCGAGTAAAACTAATTGGCCAACTATTTAAGTTGAAGTGGGATGAGGAAGGACAGGGAGAATGATGAACATTATGTGGCCGTCTGAAAGTACAGTAAATTGCGGATGTACTAGAAAAAAAGAAACCAAGACTCAGTGCATTCTTTAATTTAGTGAGAATGAATATTCACAACAAAGACGAAACAATATGGACGAGGCAAAATTCTTTTTTTTCTTTGGGTTGTTTTTCTACCTTCACTCTAAACAAACTCACTGTCTAGTAAGAATGTAGAACTAGATGTAAACAGGAAAATGGAAATTGTGAAAATAAGTGTCTTTATCTACCTTAAAGGGTTAGTTCACCCAAAAATGTAAATTCTGTCATTAATTACTCACCCTCGTGTCGTTCCACACCCGTAAGACCTTCATCTTCATCTTTAATTTGTGTTCATCTTCGGAACACAAATTAAGATGTTTTTCATTACATCCAATGGCTCAGTGAGGCCTGCATTGCCAACAAGACAATTAACACTTTTCAATGCCCAGAAAGCTACTAAAGACGTAAAGATGTAAAACTCAAACTCTCTCAGTTGAAAAAGAAAAAGGTTTTGATGGATGACGATTGTAATGAAGGTAAAGATAATTAGTGACATACAGGAGTCGTTCATAAGGCATGCGCGAGTCCGTTATGATGCGCAAACAAACCGCATGTGTGCTCTCGACTCACTGATCGATATAACACCACTGATCTACAGTATTAATCTTTTACCATATTACTGCGGTCAAGCGAGTAATATTTGTAGTACATGGGTGTAGCTTGCAGGGGGGCCTGGGGAAACCGGCTCTAGTGACTGAAAAATTAAAAAAATTATGTATTAAATTGTTATTTTGTAAAGGAATTACAGTAACAAATCCAATCAAATGTACTTAAAGAAGCCTTTTTCTCAAAATTTCATTTGCTTTAGAAGGTGTTGAGCGGCGAATCTTTATTTACGCGGATAATAGCGTATGGTATACTGCTTGCCTGTTGTGTGGCATGAATGGATATTCAGCAATTTTTTTTGATTACAACATCCATTAAATTTGCTGAAAACTGATTTGCTTAATAAAAGCCTACTTTGAGATTGTGTTGACAAACATGTTTATAGCGCATTCATTTCAATGTGCTAAGTTTTATACAGTAAATATAGATTTAGTGTGCATCTTTACAAGTAATTTGCTTGCAAAATATCTGATTGCCTTAACAACCTCACTCGCTTGCTGCTGATACATAGTCTTTGTAAAATCACTTGAATATGGTATGCAGAGTGTTCATTTGTAGGTTTACAATGGAGAAACAAAAATGTGTTTAAAAATGTGACTGGCTCGGTTTGGCACCCCCAAGCTCAAATGTCAAGATACACGCATGATGTAGTTTCACATGGGTTGTATTTTGCATGTGAATAACTGGAATGCTGTTTTTTATTTCACTCGACATGAACAAACCTGTCATCTTCGATTTGCTGCGCTTTTCATTTTATTCCTGGTGTGAATAGGCCCGTCGTCAGTGATCTGTTTTTCTTTTCATTTCACTCATGTTGTGAATAGGGCTGGAGACATTGTCTTTTAACCAGATTGTGGGCATAACATAAAAAGTTGTAATTACAAGGTTTGTTGTGAGCTTTGCTTTTTAATAAGTGCTCCTTGGAGATATTAAAACCATGACAGAAGCAGGCCTCCATGTTCAACTCTCACCTCCATTCTTTTCCTTTTCATATTAATTCAAGCAATCAATAATTTCACTATTTTTACTGTTCAACAGCAACAGATTGGCTCTTTATCAGCAGCCAAAAAGCAACTTGTAGACCTGGCACGTGACTTGCCGGAGTTGTCTAAAATAATCAACGGCAGTGGTTGTGGTATCCCTGAGGGCCAACGGCGCAATCCTCCTCCTCACCCGTAGCACAGGAAGTCAGGTCTCGGCTAGCGGCCCGTACGGCTCCAGTCAAGTGAGACTGATCAGGCTTGTCACGAACACAGAGCCTCGGCTCGCTTCACCGATGGCTGCGCAAACTAGGACAGCTGACATTTAGAGCTTTATGGGTACCATGCTAAACAGAGCAACAAAAGAGCAGTGAACAGTGCCCAGTCCAAGTCTACTGGGTTTATCTGACCGGGGTACAGTACTCATGTTTTGTTCTAAAGCCTAAAATGAGCTTGAATTTAGATCAGAACATTCCTATTTTGCATCGGCTTTTAAACGTTAAACATTTTTGGAAAGGTTAAGGCTCCCACTTTTAAGCTCCCTAAGTCAATCCAAAAGAAGAAAGACAAGACATCAGTTGCAGGTCTTTCTGTCTTTACCAGGAAAGAAACTACTGATGCATGGACTGCTACACCATACCATTGTCCTCTATTTCTCTCCACCATTGCAGACTGCTCTCATGATTAGCCCTCGATGCCCTGAAGTACACAAGTGGATTTGGGAAGGTAAACATGTCCAGCCTACTAAGATAAAACCAGCGAGATGGCACACTCCAGGCAACTATCATGGTACATGACACCATTCCTCCTGGTGCCTACATGGCCTCGCTGTGCTGTGGCAGAGGGCAAAGGCAGACCTGGAGAGGATGTCATTGGAGATTTGATGAAGATTTGAACAGTCAAAATGTCATCTACCAGCAGCTTGTTAGAGGAGTGATAAAAAGGCTGAGATGTTTGCTGACTTTCAAACGTCTTATGAATTCTTGTAATGGAAGGTATTGGACAGGAAAAAAGGACCCCCACACCAGAGATCGCTGACCTAGTGGAAATTCAACTTCTCCATTGTTAACAAGCGTCTCCATCTTTATTGTGAGAGATAGTGATATAATATTATGTACTATTAAATCAATTCTGTTCTCAAGTTAGTATAGTACTGCCAAGTGAAACTCAATTACCACATTTACATGGACCACTTTCAGATTAAGGTCCAAATACCAGTGTCTAAAGCCAAAGGGTATCCAATCCTGGAGGCCAGTGTCCTGCAGAGTCTAGCTCCACCCTTTTTCCAACACACTTGCCTGGAAGTTTCCAGTAATCCTGAAGACCTTGATTAGCTGGTTCAGGTGTCTTTAATTACGATTAGAGCTAAACTGCAGGATTGAACACCCCTGGGTTAAGCCTTTACTCAAAAAAGTTCTCCAAAAGAAATCTCCTGTTGGCTCCAGTTTCTCAGAGAGTTTGACCCTCTAAAACTTCCTTGGTCTCATAATAGGCAAAATTATTTTAATTTGGGCATGTGCAGATATAAATCAATCTTCTATTAGGGCACCTGCACACTAAAGTACTTTCTCAACATGCAACCATAACTTTAATCAATGAGAATTTCAGACTGGTGGTTCCAGTCAAACGCAGAGTTCTCTTTAGTATGGAAGTTATGTTCTCAGAAATGCAAAAAACACACAACAATAATGACAGTGGTGAGAAAAAAGCAGTTTAAAAAAAAAAAAGCATCTGATCATAGGGATGAGAATATGTTTAAACAGCTCTGCGATTCGGCAATGTATTCATGTTTACTCATGTCTGACCTGAGTGAAGAAAGCTGAAAAGATTCCAAAAGAAGTAAAAGAAGGTGCAGCTCAAGAGCACATCTTAAAATAACCTTCATAGACCAATGGCAATTTGAAGTTGAAATGACACCACACCTGCTCGTTTGTTTGATTTTTCTTAAAGTACTTTAAAGCCTTAATTTTTTTTTTATCAGACTAAGCATTCTCTTGACATGCACATGGCCATGTCTTATCTCAAACAAACTCCAGTATCTCAAATTAATTAATTAACTAATTCAAAATAATTCTTCCCTAAGGCAGCAACACTCTTCACCAACAACATATGGATTTGATTTTTCAACTGCTTTTTTCTGGCTGCTTTTCGATGGCATTCAGGCAAATTTAGGTGCTTATTTAAAAAGCTTTCCATTGTACAGATGTACACATTAAACTGGCCTTTCACAAGCACCTCTTACAGAGCTAAATCTGAATGCGAATTGTTTCTGTTGAAAAGGGTCAGTGCATGAAGCCATCTATGGAAAATCACGACTACAAAAGTTGTCATACTACAAAGTCTCAGTGGAAGACACAAAGCTTAAATCAAGGCAATGATAATAATAAAAAAAAAATCCCTACATGATGAGCATAACATACTTGGACCTGCTAATATCAAGACAACAGTTTCACAGAAAACTGGAAACCAAATGGAACTGAAATCTGTTTAAGATGCCTGGCATATTTTTGCAGTTTAATTTGGTGCAGCTAGTGGTGAGAAATAATTTGGTGCAAGATATTTGAGCATTTCTGTAGAATAAGCAGTACAACATCCCATTAGCAATGGCAAGGTCATGGGTTCAATTCCCAGGGAATCCATGAACTGATAAACTGTATACCCTGAATGCAATGCAAGTCACTTTGGATAAAAGCGTCCAGCAAATGCATAAATGAAAAAGAAATATTACACTGCACATTTAAGTGTACATACACCACTCATTTGAATCAGAAGAAAAGCTACAATTATATAACAGAGTTTTGAAATACTATCATACCATACAGTTGCAAGAAAAATTATGTGAACCACTTGCAGAATCTGTGAAAATGTGCAAAATTTTAACAAAATACAAAATCAAGATCATACAAAATGCATGTTATTTTTTATTTAGTACTGTCCTGAGTAAGATGTTTTACATAAAAGATGTTTACATATAATCCATAAGACAAAAAAATATCTGAATTTATTAAAATGACCTAGTTCAAAAGTTCAAGTTCAAGATTCTTAATACTGTGTGTGGTTACCTGGATGATCTACGACTGTTCTTTTGTTGTGTGATGGTTGTTCATGAGTCCCTTGTTTATTCTGAACAGTTAAACTGAGCTCTGTTCTTATGAGAAAATCTCCAGGTCCCAAAAATTATTCAGTTTTCCAGTTTGCATACCATTTTTTTTTTTTTTTTCATTTAGTACTGCCCTTCGGAAGCAATAGAAGATACTTGCATGTTTCCCGGAAGACAAATTAAATACAATTTACCTTGATCTTCAAATTCCAAATGTTTTCACCCCCCATCTATTAATGCATCATGTTTTTTTCTGGAGCATCAGTGAATGTTTGAACCTTTTTTAAAAGTTGTGTTTGAGTCCCTCAGTTGTCCTCAGTGTAAAAAGACAGATCTCAAAATCATTCAGTCACTGGGGTTCAAATATGCAAAAAATGCTGGAAAACTGAAGAATCTGCAGGACCTGGAGATTTTTTCTGAAGAACAGAGCTCAGTTTTACTGCTCAGGACAAACAAGGGACTCATGAACAACCATCACACAACAAAAAAAAATCATCCAGGTAACCACACACAGTATTAAGAATCAATGGTTCACATACTTATGAATGGGGTTATTTTAATAAATTCAGATATTTTTTTTTTTTGTCTTGTGGATTATATGTAAACATCTTTTATGTAAAATATCTTACTCAGGACAGTACTAAATAAAAAATAACATGCATTTTGTATCATCTCCCTTATTTTGTTAAAATAATTATTAACATTTTCACAGATTGTACAAGTGGTTCACATACTTGTTCTTGCAACTGTATATCTGGGTCTTGATATGTCAAGCTTCACCTTATAGAAGGCTGCAGACCTGTTGCTAAAGTGAGTTCAGTATGCAGTATGGTCCACTGAGTGCGAACTGTACATGTCTATGCCTGAGTGTAGTGTACTGCTGAGGGACTGAATGGTGAGATGGTGATGCTGATGAAGGCTGCTGTTTTCCGTATGTTTACCATCATTTCAGCTCTCTTGCGGAGGACAAACATGGCTCCAACTGGAAAAGGCCATAGAGCAAAGGCCTCCCGAGGCCGTACACGCCCTCTCACGCACACATGCCCACAAACATACACATGGTAGTTCGGCAGAGACAGGGAAATAGGAAAGAAAAAAAAAACAAGGGGAGGGAGGGCAAGACACAGGGTGACTGGAAGGGGAGGCGAGAGAGAGAGGGCCTGCAGACACAACACAGCTCAGAGTTGATTGGGAGTGACAGGCTGCTGATTAGTCAACTCGCAGCCTACACACACGCACAAACAAGAGCGGAGAAATGAGCGCTCGCACAAGAGCGACCTATTCTTACATGCAACATTTTGTGGATACAGGGGCTTGTGTGCTTTGCAAGAGTGAGTATTGATGGATGTGTCTTACCTTGAGAAGATAGATGGGAATGTTGCTAAAATCCACAGGGAGTTTAAGAAGGAATCGAGCAGAAAACTCCCCCGTCTAGAAGAAGAAGAAGAAAAGAAAAACAAAACCCATGAAGAGCATGAAATAATGAACACACACACACACATTGTAACATTTCTCACACAGTAACTTACTTGTTAAAGGAATAATATTCTCATTATTTTCTCATTCTTACTTGGTCCCAAACCCATTTGACTATACTTCTGGCATAAAATACAAAAGTTCAGAAATTCTGAAAGATTGCTCTTTTCTGTTTTATTAGAATGAATATGGACTGAGGCTTTCAAGCTTCATAATGGATGTAAAAGCTGCATAAATCTGCATCTATACAATTGTAAAGTCCAAGACATACAATATTTTATGACTGTTAGCCCTGGTTATACATTCATTCCAGGCTGCGGCCCGAGGTGCTGGAATAGACTGCAAATCTACACAAGACAAGCGGCTTGAAAAATTGATGGATAGATGGAAGACATACAGTTTCCTAGTCTTCTGGGCCCAGTTATTCTAAAGTCATGAGATTCAAAAAGTCAAAAATCTGTATTCACTGATAATCTGCATCTCCACCTCCAGCTGTTAAATGCAACAACTGAATCAATGAATCAGTGAGAAAAACCAAATCAGTCTGATTTGTGAAGGAATCATTCACATCAGTTTTGTGAACTGGATTAGGGAACCTACTATAATCTGTCCCTACCGAGGACTAGCAGCAAAAATTATAAATGATAATTTTCCTGCTATGTTGTCAAACACTGTTCTGATGCATTGGTCAAGCCGCTATTGTCAAGGTATAATTCTGATTTCATTTAAAATGAATGTGAAGTACATATTTGGCAACACATGTGAGACTAATGCCCTGCTCCCTTCAGAGTGTTCACTTCAAATTCTCATCAAATGCTCTCTAGAGTAAGTAGGCCATAGTCATATTCACTTTCGAATGTAATTCGCTGCATGACTCCTTGTTTACATTCATATAATATGCATAACTTGGATTACATAATTTTTAGATGAGGATTACACAAATGTTTCCTAATCACAGTCTGTTATCCCACAGACCACAGTTCACCACATCCCTTTAAAGACTGAAGCCCATGAAGCAACACATTCACACCCACAGCCCAACAAACTGCACTCTTCCCAAAAACATGACCATATTACGGAACCCTCTGTGTGTCCATTTGTTAGGGAGTGTTTGTTCGTTTTTGTCCGGTTGTGCAATTCACTTTGCTCTTCAGCATGAACCCACTGCCTGGTGTGGGCATCCTGTGACATTGATGCTCAGGCTCACACCATAGTCTGTGATTTTAACAGCACAGCACATACATAAGGTTGTCGGTTCAAACCCTAAATGGGATGAATGGTTACCAGTCACCACTGAGCCCTTGAATAAGGCACCTAACCTCAGGTTGTTCCAGGAAGTATATCCCTGTAATAAGAGAACTCGTCGTACTGTATAAAAGTGTTAGCTAATTAACAAATTAGTACTGTTGCAAAGTACAGAATTGCTAAGGTGGACTTTTGTTGATTTGAATTAAATTTGAATTAAATACTTTAAAAATGAAAGGGGGTTGTCCCAGTTTAAACCGATATCATCAATAAAATTGTCCATACTAAAAGTGTTTGTATGCATGGACTGGCAATCCGTCCAGGGTGACTGATTCCTTGCCTTTGGCCCAAGATGCCGGGAGAGGCTCCAGCATCCCCTATACCTTACATAGAACAAGTGGTTTGGAGAATGTATAGATAGATGGATGTTTATAACAATCTCACTGAATGGAAACACTGGACTAGTGTGTTAATGGAAATGTATGAGGTGATGCGGGACAGGTACCCAGCTGTTCTTGCGACCGGCGTAGATCTCCATACTGCGTCCATAGTTAGGGTCTTCCAGCAGGCTGTCGTATTCGAAGAGCAGGCGGGAACTGTCGCGTAGCCGTTGGCACTGGTACTGATGGTACTGCTGCAACAGCTCTTTCACCAGCTGCAGGAGACACTCCGGTTTACCCGCATCCCACGACACCAAGTGCTGCCAGAGGAGAGAAAATGAAAGAAAGAGAGTGGGAGTCAGCATTTTATAAAAGAGTAGACGGGGAAACAGAAACATCTAGCACTTTTCAGCCAACTTTTAAGGTTTTGTGAAGCAAGTATACATACACATACACACACACACACACACACACACACATATATATATATATATATATATACACACACACATACACACACATATATTGCACAAAACTATTAAGTGAATATTAATAGCTTGTTAAAAGTTAATACGAAAAAGCATTTGCAACTTATTTTATTACCATGATATGGTATGTTTTAGAGTGAAAACAAAAAGTAGTGTTAGGAGTTGATTTGTTGAGATTGTAAAGAGTGGGCATTCAATATCTGAACGGATACAAACATGAAACTCTGTTGACACCTATTGGTTGAAACTTACACTAAGTGGTCTTTGTGACATCAGCAGAATAGGAAAGTCGTTTATAAAGTAGGTGTATTGCGAATGCAAATAGGGTCATTTTGAATTCATGACGACTTTAAAGCTTACATTGTGAGTTTTCTGTGCCACCATATGGAAATAATGGCTGTTTTTATAAACAGTTTTCCCAGATATTTCCCCATCTGCCATGGTTCATAGAGGTAGTATCGCCCCACCTCCTGCCCACTAGATTGCAAGGCCACTTACAGAAAATTGCTTAACTCTTAAACACATACATTGGGTCTTTACCCTCCCCCTTATTCATTTTTTTAAAGTTAGACATCAACCTTGTAAGTATTCCTCAATCTATTTATTATAAACTATATAACAAGTTTACAAATCTAAATATCTTTTTTAAATTATATTTGTGTAAAAAATGCATAGGGTCACTGGTGACCCGAGGTTTGTAATAGCGTAAGTATTTTTTTTCTGCGCAACAATAATTGAATCTCTGATGACTCAATATGTGAAATTCACCTTTATTCTTCAAGGTGGCAATGTCTGATACAGAATGATGACAATGTTTTACTCATAGTCATAATTACAGCATAATTACAGATGCTGAATGTACTGGGGAAATGAGCTCTGACAATGACAGTGATGATGGAAATTCAGAATATCCAAACTCTTGAGGGAAATAACCTGAATAAAAGTGCAATTCTTTTGGCATTTAACAGTAAATACTCTCAGAGTACAACCGGTTACTACAACCTTATTCTAGCTTTATGAATGATGAAGTTATCAAAAATCATCTTTGAATGACTCTCATTTTGAGGCAGATATGATGAGACTGAGGCAATTAAATGCAGGTGGCAGTTTCTAATATGCTGAGCTTGGATCTTATCACCCTTTATTGTCACAATGTCAACCTGATGTGGTGGTTTCCGCACTTATCTCCCCCCACAGGATATCCTGCATCAGCAAGGAGGCTTTCATCTCCTGACTCTATGTAGCTCAAGTCCAGACGCCAAAAAGGCAAAGGATTTCAGCTCCGTTTCTTGCTGAGGCATTCTAACAATGTGCCTCAAAGCATGGGAAATTAAGGCACTAAAAAAGAGGAAACACTGTTCTCGCACAGATCTCAGATAAGACAGCACAAGACCTTGAGTCTGTGCCATATGTTTAATGCATGCAGGGAACAATGGTTTGGTAAGAAAGCTAGATTTTTGATAGTTTAGATGGCAACCAAGAGCAGGCTATTTCCAGTCTCTCTTACTGTAAACACTCTGCTATTAGGGAAAGAAGCGAGTTGAGTGGGTGTATGCCCATCACAGAGTTTGCATTGCCGTGTTCTTGCGGGCTGCGTGAGTGGGAAAAGGCCTGCATGCCAACACGGTCTACTTGCCTTTCCTCCTCTCCTCCTACAGGCTGACCTCATTTGCATAGGTGATCCCTATTTGCATGAGCTTCCCTGACTGGAGCAGTGCACAGGTATGCAAATTCAGAGTGAGGGGGCAAAAACCAAATTGCCACCTTTTCACGAAGTGTTCCACCATTCTTTTCACTGGCCTAATTCTACCCAACAGCCAGTTCTGTCTCCGAGGCCCAATTGCTTGCTGATGCGTAATACGTACACAAGCTGAAATTAAATTTTTGTGACAATGACTGAAAAAATAAATAAAGTAAATAAAAAGTAAAATAAATAAACATTAAATGTAGCTCACTTAAAGAAAGGCTCCTTGTCAAGGGTTAAGAATAAGACAAACAAATAAGTATTGCTGTCATTGCGAGGCACAAACAAACACAGGCTGTGTTCAAATGAGTTTGTCACACGCTGTCTTGGATTTTTAAATGATGGCAATGCAATTTCGGCTTGATTTTCATCGCTCCCATGAATCACTCCATCTACGAGCTTGACTGAGTCACGTACGAGCAGAAGAGAAGAAAGGGGACAGAGCATGCCGTCTGTCCATTGAGGCACACATTACACAACTCATTAACAGCACAACCCACAGCATACAGCTGAGCTTGTTACATTTCTTGGATCAAATCAAAACGTCTTCTCATAGTTGATGGAAAAGAGGGGGGAAAAAATGAAATGGAAAGATAAGAGATGAGCTCTTTAGCCATGACCGGGTATGATGATCAGGGAAAGAGTGTTGCAGAGCAATATATTCACAGATAAATAAGAAACAAGCTGTTTTCAAAACAGCTAAATAAGTTTTCCTGAAACTGGAATTTTTTTCCTTTTCAGTAATAGTAAACTGTTTGGAGCCATTGCAGAGTGGTTAGTACATATGTTTTAACACAGTGGTGCTCAAATAGGCAACATAAAATAAAACTATTCAAACGTGCCCCATTATAGGTAATACGAATAGGTTAAAAAAAAGAAAAAAGAAAAAAGAAAAAAAAAGAAATATATATATATATAAAAAATGTGCCACATTACAGAAAATATTAAATCAAAATTGTTCCATTCATTCCATTTTGTGCAAAAAAACAAAACAAAAAAACAATAACATGGTCATCGGATTGATGAACATCAAATTGATCATCAGAAAATAAAAACATTGAACTTTCTTTTTCTGCATCACCTCAGTATGCTAGTTGATAATGTTAACTAATAACCAACTTGCACTCAGGTTCATTCAGGTATGCTTACATTTCTTTATCCAATCCAAATAAATCACAAGGATATTTGCTGAATAATATGTGTCACTGATACAATATGGAGTTTAGGAAGGACTTCCCAATGTTGTATTGAGTCACGGCTAAACAATTATCTTCCTCACCCTGGTTGAGAATGACCTGAAAAACACCCTAAAAACAGTTCCACTGTTACAGAATTTCAAATTCTTTACAGAATCAGGGGGTCATGAGAATGTCAATGTTTCCACATATGAGGAGTGGTTTTCTGGATAATGTTTTAACTCTTAATTTGAAATTGAGATGACATCATTGCCCAGCATAACTCCTGTTGGTAGGGAGTAAGCCATGTGTGAGAAACAGTTCTAAGATGGCCATTATTCATCATATTAATACAGGGTGGATATCTGCTATGGAAAAGATAAAGATAAACAGTTTGCATTACAGTCAGCTATGCAATTAAAATGCAATTCAGCCTAATTTAGATTTACAAGGTCTTTATTCATTTTGAGATTAATAGGAACATTTCCATTACAATGCGATTTAAGCATAGATATGTTATCCTCCATTAACTAACACTGTGAACTGTACACTGAACACTATGACATGGTAACCAAGGAATTGTCCGAGATGGTGCACGTAATGAGAACGGCCTAATCGGTAAAGTCTATGAGACCATAAAAGTCTCATTTGACGTTTTAATATTCAGATGGGTGCTCACAGTCGTTCCCTTTGCAGCCACAATGCAAACTGTTTGTACATTTACTACAATTTTACTACATTAGCAGACTACTACATTATGTCACCAAAGTACAGACTTGGAGAACTGGAGAACATCTGCAGAACTGAAGCATGTTACATCTAGGGACAACCTTCACAAAGAATAATAATAATAATAATAAAAAACATAAGATTGTAAACGTGCATAAGGTCATAAAGTGACAGCAGCTAAATACTATAATATGTCCTTCATGTTTATCAAACAACAAAAGAAAAAGAAAAAATCACTCACTGCTCTCAAAATTTGTAGCTTTAATAAGAATCAATGTAAGTTTAAATGAAACAGGGAAAATGTTTAATTGTAAATTTAAGTAATAAAATAAATTATCTTACTTAAATACTATTAGTACTAATTAGACTGACCTACCTGAACATTTTAAGCTCTGTTTATTCCATTTGTATCTTTGTTCTATTGTATTTATTATGAACTGTTTACTTGCTTATTTTTTTCTTATATTAGGCTGTATTAGAAATTGGTATCGAAATTGGTAGTTTTTTCAAAAACTGTTTCTGAATCAAATACCTATGAATTGTAAATCGAATCATACCCCTAGATTGAACGGTCACGAGATTAAAGATGTTTAACAGATATTTTTCCACTAACTGGAAGATTGTGCTAGGATGATCAGAGCAGCACGAAAAAAGAAACCATAGAGCATTTTGCCTTTGCCACGTCATTGTGTTTTGAAGAAACTGTGAATGACATCACTTCATATGAGAATCATGACAGATGTGTAAAGCACAACCTCTTATTTGACTGCTTTTCACAAATACTGAGTATAAATGACCCCAGAAAACATCTGAGGCATTCAGCAGCTAAACTCATGCCAGAAACAGTATGAGCCAGCTGATGATGACATAACCACAGTGGTTCACATACACAAGCCATCTCCATTAGCCACTTTTATTAGTCATTGCTCTATTTTAAGATCTTTCTGTTTTAAGATCAAAAGTGTCAAAAGTCAAAGCTATTTGCATGCCACATCAACAAGAAAGAAAGAGTTAAGCACTAAATGCAAAACTCTTGTGCTGCATAGAAGAGTTGACAATAACAGTCTCATCTTTCGGTCTGAACTCTGTCCGTCTGGCCACTTGTCTGTATGTCTCTCCATAGATCAATCTGAGCAGAAAGAGAGAAAGATGCCATTGTGTTGGAGAGGGAAGGGCTCATCCTTTCTGTTGGGAGAGGAAGCTGGGGCAGAGGCAAGAAGCTTATACCAGCAATGACCTCATCGTCCTGGGCTGTCTACGGTTACCAGCAACAACAGGATTCCCGTAATGAGTGGGCGACGGAAAACAAGTTGGATATTGTTTAGGTATGTTTTAGGATGAAGCAATGAACAGCCTGAGGAGAGTTAAGGAAGAAAAAACTGAAGAAAGCCAATGTGAGGAATGTGCTGTGTCAGAGGAACTGCGTTCGGACTTAACCAGGGCCCCTGGAGTGTTTCTGTCACTTTTATGCTACCTAGACAATACAATTGAGACAGAAGTCTGTCGAAAAAAAGTAGATACAGCCAATAAAACAAAAGGCCTACGCAGGTACAGTGATGCAATATTTACACTCTTTCTGAGTCATTCCAAGTCCTGTCTGCCTGGAAACCATTTCTTCAATACAATCTTTTTTACATACTTCATTCTGTAACACCCCATAATTACACACATTACACAGAAATGAAAAATTGACCACATAGAGACAAAAGGTGTTTAAAATTGATTCATTTTCAATGAATGACATAAATCAAAATAGAACAAACTGTATTCCCTTAAACATAATATCATCCGGAAAAGACTGTAAAAATGCTACTGTAAACTCCTGCTAATTGGTTAACTGTAAGTTTCCTTACTCTACATGATTAAAAAAAGGGGGGAAATTACAAACTAAATTTTTGGAAGTGAAAAACAAGTCGTCATAATTTACAGTGAGAAACTTCCTTTTGTATCCATTTTATGAAACATCTTGTTAAATTAATGTTTAATGTTTTATGTTTATGACAACATGCACCTACTATATATTAGTACTTCTTTCAGCTTGTGGAAAAGCTATTTGTGATAAACAATGATTCAACGCGTGGCTTTCTGGCAACCACAGTGCTTTTTTCTTGCTTATTTCACTTATCATTTTATTTTTTTATTTTTTTGCAGTGTAGATATTTTTATATTATAGAGTATTACATAAATGTGGAATCAACAATCCAAGCTGCATCAGTCTCTTACGTGACTGCTTTTTTTTTTTTTTTTGTAAATGAGTTGTATTATGCTATAATTACAACTATGTTCTGGTGGTTAGCTTTAAGGTCATTTTTAAGTGTTTAATGTATCAGATATACATTAAAATTCACTTTATTTGACTTAAAAATCGTCTCTTACTAATTCTGAATTACAATTGCTACATAGAATTCAATGCACTGGGGAACACTGACAGAAATAGTGAATCTTATCATTTAAAAAAAAAAAAAAAATTATATATTTAAATGTTCTGCAGATTGTATAAAGTCTTTTTGTTTCCCTGTTAGTATGTGGCCACACTTGGGAGCATTTTAAGAGGGGAGTGCGAGTTCCTGTAGCTTTATCTGTCAGAGCTGGGCCGAGGCTGATGTGCCGTGGGCGTGACGCCTCCGGGTTCAGTAACGCCTGAGAGGCACACCCTGTCCTCCTCACCTTCAGAGTAAATCTCCCACACATGCACATGCACACGCACACACACACACACACACACACACACACACACACACACACACAAACAGCAAGAGCTCCTCTGACAGTGGCTTTCTGCATAATAATGCATCAGTCACAACAAAATCTGTTGGTGAGCTAATTAAATGTTGGAACTTTGTTGATAAAACCACAAGAGAACTCTCTGTATTGGGTAGATTGATGCAGTCTGCCAGGAGCTTAAAGCTTTTCAAATTTTGCAAATAGAAACAGGCACAAAACAGGAAAATCTGTAAATAGGGAGCAAATGTAATGTAAGGTCTTGAGGTTGAACTCTTTAACACTTGTTTCTGTTTCTCTTTATGAGAAGAGCTGTCATCTGAAATTCAGAGATAATTTTTTAGGGTACTGCTAATATTTAAGCACCTTAATATAATTTTCAGCGCCGCTGGCAAACAGCCCCAATAAATAGCAACAAACTTGGGCAGCAAATTAAAAAGAGGAAAAAATATTTTGAGTATTAAATTAATCTGAGCTAGCGTCTAATTTGTGTGTGGGCAAGTGTTCAGTTTTCCTCATGAAAAGTGTCTAAAGAGTGCCAAGTTTAAGATCACACTAAATTGATTTTGTCATGTGTTAAAGGGGACTTGGCTGATGAGGTCCAGAATGTTCTCTTCACATGAACATGATGCTTTAAAAAAAAAAAAAAAAAAAAAATTCTGAAGGCACATCTCACAAAAAGGGTACAAAATAGGCATTTAAATAAAATAAAAAAATCTTTTTTTCCCAGACAAAGTGTCAGTAATATGCATCTAACCGTACAGATAACAAGAAACAAGAGAATTTCCCAAGTAGAAAACATTGGCTTGACCTTACCATTCATACATAAATATACCATTTTAAACAAAGCATCAAACTAACTTTGGGATTTGCTTTAGCAGAACAGGAAGGAAGAGGAAGTGGTGGTTAACAAAGTGTGCCCAGGTTTGCCTGCGTCTGTATATGGTCACCCTGCATTGCATTGTTGTGTAACGGGAGATGAGGTGTTCCTTCAGCAGGATAGAACAGAAGATTCTATTAAAATGATTTTTACTGCATCCACCATAGGGCCTTCCATTCAGCATTTCCTTTCCCATGACAGAATAGTTTATATTGAAAATAACTTTTTCCTTTCAATATTTTTTACTTTTTTTAAAGTATATATGATACCTTGTCATGAAAAACTCAATGGCATAACGCTAGGGTGTTATGAGTGGTTGTCAGGGCATTGCTATGCAGTGTTGTCAACTATTTTCAATGGAAAGTAGCTAAATCCTACTCAAAAAGTAGTTAAATGTCGCTGGATGACGTAATGCCTGCTCACATACTGTATTTTGATACAATAATTGTCCAGTACAATTGTCCAATAAAGCTGTTCTCATTTATATATTTTCTGTCTGATAACGGAAATCGTATGATATAGTGACTGACTACATGTTAACCAGCAGTCCAAATAGTTGCTAAATTTGCCACAAAAGGGTAAAAAAAAAAAAAAAATTGCTAAATTGGCAACACTGCTGTGGTCGTTAGTGTAGTTGCTAGGATATTTGTTCTGGATATTTGATTTAAGGCTCTATGATATTCTGGAGTCTCTCAATTCAAAAACTAAGATGTTTTTTTGTTTGTTTTTTTAAACCCATTTTATTAAATAAAAGTTGCAAGAATAAGTAACAGCACACTTACAGTATAAGCTGCATAATTTCATGCCAAGAGTTCATGGGTTGAAAAAAGAATGAGGCATTGACATATCCAGTTCAACTGCTTTAAAGTGGAGATAATTTGTATGGCTTTACTGTTTCATACCACTTTATTATTTAGTTTGACCTTAATGGTCACCATAAAGTGGTGATCTCAAGTGAGCTTAAAATACATTAAATCTAAAATAGTGCTTTGTTACTGCAGGTAAACCAGCTTTTTTTTTTTTTTTTTTGCTCTAACCAGTTTTTCTGTGAGTGGATTACACAGCACTCAAAGTCAGCAAATGGTGCCTTCACACTCCCGCATATGTCTGGATTTATGGCAGCTGAGGGTATTTCCGACCATACACTCATGATTCAGGTGCAGACTAGATGCAGATATTTACAATTATTACTTTAAACACTTCAAACTGCAGTTCAAAGCAGAATTCCTGGTGTGTAGGAGACCTGGAAGCAAGCAGGGCTGGAGGATTGAAAGGGCTGAAATTACACAGGTCACTCAGGACAGAGTGTTGCAAAATGTTTAGGAAATTCCAGATGGGCAGATTTAAGAGGCTGGAGAAGCTACCATTAAAAAAAAAAAAAAAGTTTAAATGATAAAAAATATAATTCTGTAGGTGAAAGTGTTTGTCAGGCCAGTTGATATGACAGTGATTTAAGACTACAGGCTGCATGACGTCTTGTGGTTTTTTCCACTTGGAATTCATTCCGGTTTTTTTTTTTTCTTGGTCTTTCTTTTCTTTTTCTTTAGTTTTCTTGTCTGGTAGACATTTCAGAAAATTAGCTCTTACCAACCTAATCTTGGTTGTAAATAAGATGTCTCCAGGGTTCAGGCCTTGTTCCAGCAATAAACTTATTTAGTTCCCTGAAACTTGGGCAAATCAAAACAAGGCCATACAGATAAAGCAATAAAACAATGCAATCTCTATAATTTTACCAGAAATAACTGTCACCAAATTAGAAAAAAAAAAAAAAAGGTGACAGGCAGTACATTAAAGGGATAGTTCACCCAGAAATAAAAAATCTGTCATCTTTGTTCCAAACCTGTAAGAATGTGGGTAGCAAGACAGTTGACTGTAGCCATTGACTTCCATAATATGGAAGAAAAAAAAAAAAAAAAACTATGAAAGTTAATGGCTACCATCAACTGTATTGTTACCTAACATTATTCAAAATATCTTCTTCTGTGTTCAGCAGAAGAAAGAGATTTAAACAGGTTTGGAACAATTTGAAGATGAGTAAATGATGACATATTTTTCATTTTTGGGTGAACTATCTCTTTAACACTTTATCCAGGCATTAGTGTCCGCTGGCTGTTCCCAAAATCTCTCTGGCCGACACACTTCCCGGCAGTTTCCTGGACGGTATGAACGGTGTATTCAGGCAATGCCAAAACACAACCCCTCCTACCTCTCTATTGTCAATGCTTCATCCTTCCCATGATGCCAAGTGACTTGTAAAAACAGAACTGCCGGTGTGATTGCCAGAAGCAGGCCTAAAAGAACTTTTAGGCAATTCCGGGAGACCAATGAAATGCCCCATGGGGACTGATGGGAAATGATGTATCCAGAAGGAGGGGTAGGGGCAAATGACAGGCACTTTAATTCATAACTTAGAAATTAACCATACAGGGATGACACAATATCCACTTATTGTAACCCTGTGATACCAACTCTACCTAAATTCATAAAGCTACTGCATCATTAGAGAAATTTAAGTTTAGAATGGCAACAAACAAGTACAAAATTTGCATAGATATATTTTCCATTTAAACGCAAGCATACGTTGCAAGCATACAATTTTAAACACAAGCATACATATGTCTAACATCATACATTTTGAATTATATAGATATAAATAATAAACTAAAATAAATGATAAAATCTGACCTAAAAGAAAAAAGGAATATGTAATTTATTTTTCTACTATAGCTATGTTTCCAACCACCTATTTTTATGTGTAATTTGGGATATTGCATTAAAAAATACTGAATGAAAATGCCAAGATGCGCATAAAAAAACATATGCTCAATTGAAGTGGATACATCTTTTATCTGTTTAAAAGACGCCCATAAACTATGATGGAAACACATTTACTGAATGAATCCCTCAATGCACAACAAACATCTCTTGTGACTTTGCCTTAACAGTGGATGTGATTGGATAACTGGACTAACCAGCGGACCAATCGCATCCCACAGCATCTCAAATGTTGGTTTGATCATTATGAAATGCCTCAGCCAAAGTCTGTCAAGAATGATTTGTTATAATTAGCAACTTCCATTTTTATCACAGATATTTTGCACCAATTTCCCAGGGTTTTTTTGTTTCTCATTAACATGTAGAATGGAAAAGCTGCTTTATTCACAAATGTTTTATGCAATGTTCCAATTTTGCACACAAGTTAAATTCTTTGGATGGAAACAAAGCTAATGACAGTGGTTAAGATCGAACAGAAAATCTGACATTCAGTGATTTTAGCTGTTCAAACTCATAGTCATTAAAAAAAAAAAAAAAAATCAACAACACACATTTGGGGCACAGCTGTGGTGTGAACATAGATCTAATTCTAAAAGAACCAAACAATTGTTTAAGGTCAGATGTATATTCCAGAATAATGAAGTGAATGACACATCAACCAATGCAAATTTGCTGATTACAGTTTAAATGTACTTGTACAGTGGGGAAAAAAAGCCTGTATCTTGACTCTACTTGACACTTAGTGTTGTTCTTTTCACATTACACCATTTAAACAGTTCAATAGTCCCACTATGATATTAGGTTACAATGCCTTTTAAACCTGAAGCTCTAAAGTGTCGGTTGCACCGCGGTCGAAACAAGGTCACACAAAAACGTGGAATATAACAGGATTATGCGTCGCATGAATCATTAATATAAGCCTAAACAAGACATCACCACAGGCTGAGATGTTTGCTGTCTAGACTGCAGCCTCCATTCTCTGAAGCCCGGTGAAACTTAAACTGAGCGTGCTTTGATCTCTCCAGTTTTCCCATGGCTAACGTCAGATGTTCCATCCCAAAGCTTAGACCACTGTCTCAGCCACCTCACCACAATTAGCTGCTCTTTCCTCAACGACCAGAAAAGCCACTAATTAAAATGAAAAGTAGTAAAGCTCTCTACGGCAGTGTTAGTGCTTGACGAAGGTTAATTAGAGACACTAAACGGAGGCATGTAGCAGACAGGCATCCCTTACTCATATTTAAATAAACGTAGATGTGCTTTACTTTCACTCTCACTTGCTTTTCACCAGACATAATATTTTTGTTTCAGTTAAAGAAAAAGAGGTTTGTAAAGGGGATGCCAATGTGATGAATTAACATGAAATTAGTCAGTATGAAACAGAAACTGCTGTTTCAAACCTGTATAAATTTTTTCCATACCATGGAAGTCAATGGGGTCCACTGTTTGGTTACCAGCATTCTTTCAAATATCTTCTTGTGTGTTTAGCAGAAGAAAGAAATGTATACAGGTTTGGAACAACTTAAAGGTAAGTAAATGACAGAATTTTCATTTTTGGGTGAACTATCCCTTTAAAGCAAGTAGCTTTACAGTATGAAACATAAAAAACATAAAACAAAAAACAGTGTCACATTCAATTAGAATTACAACTTTAATCTAGAAAAGTTATACTATAAAGCAGCTCTCCAGTGTGTTGATGTTTTTACTTGTGTCTGACTTCAACAGACTGAACAGAAAAAAAAAAATGAACTAGAAAAGATTTCTACATCAATGAAGGCAGAGCCCCAGAGCCGCACCAACCTATTATATATCGCCACGGTATTTACCAATCAGAGTGAACTTTTTAGTATAGTTCACTTTGGCAAGCTGTTTTGAACTCCTTAAAACCAACTCCAAGCCAACTTCGTTTTGACCTGATTTTGTTCGAAAAGATCTCAAACCAGTTCATTCTTTGACTTCACCTGAAATATATCAGGGCCCATGCTAATTGATGTCTAGCTTCCTAAAATGTAGAATGTAGAAGTACTGTCACTTAATTATGAACTTTCCACCAAATTGTGCAAGTGAATGGTTAGAGGAATTACGTAAGAATGGAATAAAGTATGGTTTTTGGTCCTCTTCACAAAATGCTGAATCAATTAGGTTCAATGTTACATTAGACTACACTACAGCATAGGCTGTGCTCAGTCTGAAAATTAAGCATTGTTATGGTTCCCCAACTAATGAGGAACAAAGGACTAAGAATTCTCAGTAGCAACCTCTGTGTACATTACTTTAAGACAGCAACCATACATCTGTGTTGTTTCATTTTCTTTGTTTATGATTTAATTTTATAATTAGTAGTCATTTGATTTATTATTTAATCATTCATTCATCATTTTATTATTATTATTTCATTTATTCATTTTATGTTTTTTTTATATATTTTACATTACTATATTTATTTCTATTGTTGTCTAATCTTATGATTGTGTGATTTCAAAGGGATGTTCATAATGTTCATAATGTGAATGTCTTCATAAGTAAGAGATAAGAGAATGTCTCCATTTCAAGGTTTTTAACATCACATGCAGGACAATGTTGTGAAGCAGTAATTTTCCATTGCTTTTCCTTTGGTATAATAACACTTGTTGAATTTGTACTGGTCAGACAAGGTCTGAGACCTGAAAAATAAGATTACAGTGTAAAAAAAAAAAATCCTGGCAGCCGTGGTTGCCAGAATAATTCTGTAAAAAATACAGTAAAAATGTAAACATATTTACAGAACAACCTGTAAATTTTACAGTATAAAACTGTAATTTACAACCACGATAATAATGCAGGTGGTAAAAGACGAAGCCACATGACGAATCATGAAGAAGTTCATCAAGAGTAGCCTTTCCACAAGCTGAATTATACTTGTATACAGAAGGTACACAGTCATTCATGCAAACACAAAACACCATCATGGTAACACACATGACACTAAAATAATGCAATAAACATTCATTAACCAACAGAAGATGCAACATGAAACCCAAATGTGCATAACAAAAACTATTAGGAAACATTTTTATTATTTGTGATTTTTATAATTTGACCTTTTTTACTTCTAAAAACTGTACATTTAACAGTATTTTACTGTAAAAAATTACATAGTCTGTTTTTTTCTGTATATAGTACGGGAACTTACTGTTACCCTATTAACAGTTTTTTTTCCCAAAGCATTTTTCCAATATTTTAAATTAAAATCACACTGATTTTATAAACTGGAAACTTTGTCTGCTGCTTCTCGCTAATAGAAGACTATTAATAGAGTTTTGGGCACTAGACAAAATTTGTTGTTGACAGGTTTTACTGGTTTTGGATTCCATACAAAACAGATATCTTTTGAAAGGATCCAGTGTCAGATCTGATATTTCTGACGTGGAGATCCATATGATCTAACAGCTTTCACACAATTAATGTATGTCAGCCTACGCAATGCTGGGGAGCTACTTCAGTCATGCATGTCTTCCTATCTATTTAAAAGGGTTAAGAACAAAACCAAGCTTACTTTTCAATAATATCATACCATGAATATCTTGTTCTTCTTCAGCTCAAATCAAGCTTAAAAAAAATCTTCAGGTTCAAGCTAATGTGCATAAATGTTCTAAAGTGAGGACTGAGAACATGGAACTAGCAATGAAGAAAAAAGTACTGCATTGAATTCGATACAAGATGCTTTGGATGAAAGCATCTCCCAAATGCATCAATGTAAATACTGTACATGCAAATGTAATAAAGCAATTAACTCTTTCCAGGACATCCTGTCCTACAGCCATCCTGTTGAATGATACAATTTCTCCCATTCAAATTTTCAATGAGTGGCCTGTCTCATTTTTAAAGCTGCTGTCTGTAACTTTTTTTACATCATGAATCCATTTTCCAAACCGTGTTTTTGTCTTATCCTGAACCACTTTGGCATAAGTCAGTACTGGAATTTTAAAAAACGCTGTTGAGCGGATTCGTAAACACCTCTGATTGGCCATTGTGTTCACACGCTCATCAGATATGTCTGTGATTGGCCGCCTGTTTTCAAATACTCCCACTTTCAAATTCAAATACTTCCGAGTGCTTTCAAACACTCTCGTGCATTGATCATTGTATCTAATCATAGACATATATGTTGAGTGTGTGAACACAATGGCCAATCAGAGGTGTTTACGAATCCGCTCAACAGCGCTCAAAGCGTCACATTTTTAGTACTCTGTATCAAAGTCGGTACTTTTGACAACACTAATACAGACTATTTTAGACTGGTCGGTTCGCCACCGCTGCAGAGTAGCCCAGTACCTGCGTGACTCGTCATAGACATAAAAAGATGTCCGGCTACAATGTTCTTCTGCAAGGTGCATGCAGTTTTGTTTATTAACCGCTAGAACACCAAAAAATATGGACTGCAGCTTTAAGTGTTACCCTTCATGCTCTTCTAAACTGGTCTATGATATCTGTTTGATATCTGTTTGCTTGCTTTTTACTGTACTGCACCCTCTGACCTTCATCAATGAAAGTGCCAAGGCTTAAGTCTCTCAGGTGCTCAGGTGCTATTTGAATGAAAAGTATCTGAATGAAATTGATACAGCCGCTGCTGCTTGGAGCTCGCTGAGTCATATTGTGTTTCATGCAGTGATTTCACAGCTAGCCAAATCAAACTTGTGATCTCTGTGGTAGCAACACAATCACAGCCTGGTCATAATGTTATAGTGCTTTTACTTGAGGAAATCATATTATGATGCAAATACTAAGAGCAAAAAAAGTCTTATTTGCATTCATGCACATCCAGACAGGTTTGGTGCCAAATGTCACTGGTCTTCATAAATCACTGATGTCAAATCTGCAGTTACATGTCTTTATACCCTATATTTTAATGTAAACAAACACATACAAATTGAACTTTGGTGTGTGCCTCACACAAAGCTTGCATTAGGCTTCATAAGAAGCACACAAGTCATATAAAGTACAGTGATACTTTTATTGAGTGTTTTCAACATTTTTAGAGCTTCATTCTGCCAAATTTGTTGTTAAATGTTGATAAGTGATTACAGAATTTTCACTTTTGGGAGAACTATTACTTTAAGTGCAATCTCTGAGAATATAGTTATTAATGTGTCTGTAATAAGCCAGATATTTACAAAATTAAAACTTGATCACTTAAAAGAAAACTTCATCAATTAACTTTACTCTAAAAATACAGTAGAAAGGATGAGAAGACTCTGGTAACACTACTTTTCACACCTTAGTAAATCTTCTGGTGTCAGCGTTTCACGTAAACCCACCATTCGAGGCATGGAAACAAAATGGGGGTTAGCAGCTAATAATACTTGTGACAGACTGTAAACAACCCCAAGTTTTGCTGAGACATCAGGAATTCCTCACAGCAGTGTGAAAACTGGGAGATATTACATGTAGCTGGAAAACAAGCATGTGTCCACCATCTGAACACCGGTGTTGTGAAAATTAGAATCACCAAATGGATTAACAGTGAGAACAAATGTGGATTTATTTGTTGTTAGCTTAGCAACATGCTAACATCAAAATGTCAATCGTGCCTCATAATGTGCCAGTCGGAAACAAACTTGATGAAGGGAGTAATGAAGGACAACATCATGGTCTCCATCTTCACATGGAATGTTAACGTATTGTTTATTGCTGTTCATTTACAAAGTGTGATGAATGTGTATAATATATCATGACTAAACAAAACTTTTTTAGTATTCTAATATACTTACATTTATATATGAACTCATATTCTCCTGCCACCTACTTTTAAAATGAATCTCAAGTCTCTCAAATATGTCATCTTTGTGATAGCAATCAGCCTGGTCATAATGTTATAAGTGCTTGTACTTAAGGAAGTCATATTACAAAGCCAATACTAAGAGCAAAAAGAAGCATCATGGCATCTCTGTTGTTTATGGTGTATTGCATTGCATTTTTTCCTAAAATATGATAAAAGTCTTATTTGCATTTATGCACATCAAGACAGGTTTGGCGCCAACTGTCACTGGTCTTTGTATATCTCGAAATTATGTCAAACCTGCAGTTACATGTCTTCAAACAACATATTTTAATGTACACAAATGCAAGGACTCTCCAACCTGGTTCATGTGAATGTAAACTGTAAAATTATTCCCTTAAAAGTGACCTCCACATGTACCCTTTGCTAAAGGCCAGTGGGAAGGCACTTCGTGAAAGGGTTAAGGTGCTCGCTTTCATTTGGAACGACCCTTTAATGCAGCGTCCACTTGCCCTTCAATGGAATTTTGAATTTGCAGAATGAGTTGCGTCTCCTGTCTGCTTACAAGTTGCTGACTATGTACAGCGTTCCAAATCATTTACTTGTTAGGTTCTATAACACATAGGAAGCTCTCTATATAAGCAATAGACAGCATGGCAGCTCAGTAGGTTTTGGAACAGAGCTGTATATTAAGGTGTGAAAGATCAGGACGCAAGAGATCTTTGTTGATTTTGAGTCTCTCACATGGCAATGTGAAAATTATCAGTTTGCAGGGGAGGCATTGACAGACAGACTGAACCATCAGAACCGTATGGGAAGGATGAAAGCAAATAAGATGAACCAGCCAGAATAAGAACATATAAATCAAATTAATACCAGTTTTTGGACATTATGTTTGCCAATGATGTAGCATACTAATATCCCCAGGCCTTTTGGATCATTCAAAGTTTGGTTACACATAAAAAAAAAATCCAGCTTAGTGCAGAATAAACAGGATGAAGAACAAGACAGTGGGACAGCGGCTGCAAACCAGTGAAAGAAAAATATCCCTGGAAAAGAAACCGAACGGCTGCACACAGCCACACACACGCCACAACGGAGAAGCTATAAGACGCAAGGCAAACACATGGGAAGAGCGCAGCCCTGGCAGCACAGAGGTGCTTCCCCCCCCCCCCCCTCATGTTTTTAGCTGCATTTAAGAGACGGTGAGCAATAGTCACCGTCTCACAGACTCTGACATAAGCAGGGGATTTTTTCATTCTGTTCCTTCTTAAAAATAGCCTGGAGGCCAGCTTTAAGCAATCAGAGTATGAAGAGTCTTAACAACACAGTCCAAACAAAACTAGACCACATCTTGCACAAACTCTGTCTCACTTGCAAACATAATTTCTAAGGAACCAACCCATATGATGAATTCCGATTAATAATGGTCAATACTGAGTAATTTAATGCAGCACAAGACAAATCTGGTGGCCCCAATTGAGATGCCAGTAAGTTTTGCCAGTAAGTTAGAATAGAATTTACAGTAACATGACAATGGTCAGAGGAACTTGCTGTTGTGGTTTACACACTATAGAGAAACAGCATTCATTTATAAAAGGGATATAACAAAAACAAGCCATCATCACCTTTTTTCCCCCTTGATGATTATGACTTGTTTCTTATGGGGTTTGAACCAGCACCCTATGGACTGTTTGTAATAATACATTTGATAAGTCTCCCACTTGGAAGGAGAGTGTTTAACAACACATACTGTGATTCGAGAGGCAGAACAACAGACCTGGAATGCTGTGGATCTGTGAAATTTCTCAAGTGCACATGAAACAGTCTGTTGGACTGTCTCTGACCACCAACTCTTCATAAATTAACAAAGGTTTGACACATAACTATGGGGTTAGATTTGTTGCATATTTCCAAGTAAATAGATTACAATCCACAAATAAGTGTAGAGAGAGATCCATAAATTTACAGATAAAATAATAAAGTCCACATATATATGTTAAGAAAATGTCATTAAAAAATAAATCAAGTAAGATTTGGAAACAAAAATACATTTACAAATATACTGTGTTATTTCAGTGTCATCAAGATACTATATATATATATATATTTTTTTTTTTATTTTTTTTTTTTTAAATATTGAATTCGTTATTTTTGTATTTTCCATTTTTATTTTAGTTAAAGTTCTAATAATTTTGTTTTGTGTTTTTGTCATTTTTATTAGTTATTGTTTTTAAATGTGTCTATATAGTTTTTATTTCAATTTTGAGTTATTTTAGTACATCAAGTTCTAAATGAAATTCTAAATGTTGCTTTGGCAAATAGCTAAAATAAAATTAGCATATTTTATATTTTATTTCAGTTAACATTTTTTATATTTTATTTTATTTAGATTAACACTTATTTATTTCAAGTGACACATTTTTCAATGACCCTGACACATTTATTAATCACTTCCTGTGCATTTATGACTTACTATATAAGACGTGCACACAAATAGGTGAACTATTCCCACTATCCCCTAAAGCCAATCAGATAACAATATTTGCAACTCTCATTTTGTTTGTGAATTTAATTCATACTCCAATAATCTTTTTTTTTTTTTTAATTTACAACTTACAAAAATAATTTTACAGTGTATATATTTGGAAACATGCTACAAATCTAACCCCATAGATAAAAAAAATGGCTAAGCATGTGGCACACTGTTTGTGTAGAGAAACACAGTAGCTCTTTATGCCGAAAATTATGTTCAGTGAACACAACAAAAAATAAATCAACAACATGCCTTAATAAAGAACTAATAACCGTTTCGAAACCTGTCGAGCTGTCTACCTAGATGCATCTTTTTGAGTGTTTTTTTTTTTTTTTTTTTCAGCAGTAAAGCCTCTGGTGATAATTGTGCAATCCTAAAAGTGGCACTAGAAGAACGACAGTGTTAAGCGCAGACGCAGCGTTTATGTAATTCACCAACACTCTCTCTTCAGAACGCTGGAAGCCCCGCGGGTCAAATCTGGCTGCTGAGTCGACCACGCACATCGATACCAGCCATCTGATTTAACTAACTGCACTAAAAGAAGTTAAAACAGCTGAAAGCTCTGCTGCACTGCTACTTCAAAGATATTCAATCATAACAGAGCCATTGTTCTGTCTTCTTTGGTGTATTTCTGTACAACCGAGTTTACCCTGCAGCTAACACATTTTTGGTTCACTGGAGATTTGAGAATTTTTTTTGGTGAGGGGTAAGAGTGACCCTAAAGCAAGCAAAAACACTTCACTAAAACAAGACTATTTTTATTTGTCAGACTTTTCTAAATGTGGTCTCTCTGAACATAGAACATCTACATTGAATGCATGATATTGTTGTTTTAATCTTGAAAAATAATTATTTTTCTTGTACATTTAGGTCCTCTTACTACTATTCATAACCACAATATTGATATAAAAGCTCTATAATTTAGAATACAGGATAATGGCATCATATAATTATAACCTTAATACACACCGGGAGTTCAGATGGTTCAGGAAGGAAGTCAGCATCTTCTCCGAAGATAAAGTCAGGGGGCAATTCTGGGTCACTGGCATTAAAGATGATGTCCCCTGTAAGAATCAAGAGTTAATCACACAGATAATTACTTCACAAACCATATGAAGTGAAACACTGATTTACAATCAGTTCTGTCATAAAAGCAAAGCCAAGTCAAATTTGACTATTAGGAAGATGTATTGTAGAATACCATGTAAAAACCATCTTCGGTCCATGTTGTGTTCTTACTTTAATTGAACTACACCAGAATTAGTTTGGAAGCGGACCGAACTCTGGCATACCCTTGTGGGTACCTGTTCAGGGGTCCTTTTTTGTTTTGTGCTCATCAGGTTTCGGATGGCAGCGTTCACACTTATTCAAATTAACCGCACTAACAGATCAATCGCACCAACTAAACCTGCCAAGTGTGGACACACCCATAATCAAACATATTTGCAGATCCATGTACGCTCTTTATGTAAAAGATAAAGGTTGCATGGCTGTTTACCAATGCATGATCTTATTAGATTGAACAATCAATGTCAGCATCAAAGACTTTTCTATGTCCATGGCCTAATGGCTCTTATAGTAACTCTCAAAGGACAGTGTAGTACTAATGGACATTAGCAAGCCATTAAAAAAGCAAAGTTTTCAATTATGGGTATAATGTTACAAGTATTTTTGGACAGGTGTTTCTGATGGGCTTTATCTGAGTGTTCGAGGTAAACATTATGACCGCTGGGACTGATTAGGATCTTTCAATAGCCATGTTTCCATCCACCTATTTTTATGCGCATTTTGGGATATTGTATAAAAAAAATGATGAATGAAAATGCCATGGTGCGCATAAATTCTAAAAATGCGCATAAAAAAATTGTGCACCCAATTGAGGTGGATACATTTTTTAGACTGCCTCAACAGTGGATGTGATTGGATAACTGGACTAACCAGCGGACCACTCGCATCGCAGAGCATCTCAAATGCTGGTGTGATCATTATGAAATGCCTGAGCCAAAGTCTATCACAGATATTTTACGCCAGTTTCCTAGGATGTGATGATTTTGTTCTCTTGAACACATAGGATAGAAACACTGCTTTATTCACAAATGTTTTACGCGATATTCCAGTTTTGCACACAAGTTAAATTCACAACTTTGGGTAGAAACAGCTATTGTTAACTAAAATAACAGGTGAGCAACAACACCCTCAGAAGAAGGTACATGAGGTGCAAATTCTATACTTCAAAGAAAAATTTGTCCCTTTCCATTAATCCCAAACAAAGCACATGATCAAGCTTTTCTGCATAATAGAATGCAATACCTTTCAGGGAACAAAGATGGCTACAAAAAAAGTACCTCTCCAGAACATGTCAAAGTACATTGGCTATTTATTTCTTTATCATTATTAAGCACCATGGTAACACTATTTTACAGTGTCCTTGATACACGTTACATTTACTTATTATAGTAATAACAGTAAATTATGCATAATTACATGCAACTAACCCTAAACCAAACCCTGATCCTAACCCTAACCCTAACCCTAAAGTTAGTACATGTTGTTAAGTAATATACCTCAGTACTTAACCGTATAATTAGTGTAACGTGTAACCAGCATCACTTATACCTCAAAAATGACCACCAAAGTGACAAAGCTTTGCAGCATTGTAAAGGACTAAACATGTTAAAATGTCATTTTATAACTTTTTCCAAAATTCTGTCACACACTCTCATTCAGTTACACGTGAAAACTAGTTCTTGTGTATTGAATACCTCATGTAAAATTACTTATTTATTATTAAAACTATTAATGATACTATTAATGAAAACTACTAACTAATGATATAAAGTTCAGCCTGTTTCACATAGCTATTATATGGCTGTAGAAGATGTGGTAGCACACAAGTCTTTTCTAATTCTGGCACTTTTTTGGCTTTTCAGAGTACTTTCAATGTACTGAACAAGTAAATAAAGTGACTTTGTTTCGAGCATTGTTTTTTTGTAGCTCAGTTCCTATCAATACCGACATAACACTGAAGATTTTAGACTATGTTCAAATAATACACTTTTCTATTTATATACTGTAGCCATTTTGTTTCTCTTTTTCTTTCCTTTTCTTTCTTTTGCTCCTCTGTCTTTTCCATGGCTAAAAAACAGAGCAAAACAAACACAAGGCAGTAATTTTCCACAGATGGAGCTTAGGGAAAAAAGAGCCTGGATGATGTTTGTCATACATCTGTCACATCTAATGGCATCTTGGAAAAGCTGTTGCCAAATATCTGAAAAGAGATAGCAGTAGAAATGTTGGGCAAATATGCAGCACTTTCCAAATTTACACCCTGAGGGCAGTTGAGGTGGGTACTACTCAAGAAACATCATACCAGCTGTGGTAAACTCTTGTGAGGAGCAGAAAGCTGCGGACGTTGTTTAGTGACTGGAGCGCTCTCTTTGCATGCAAACAACAGACAGTCAGCACTCCTGCCAGAGCAATAGTATCACAAGTAAACAATCAGCATTCTTCCTAGAACTACAGCAACAGAAGAAAAAAAAAAAACAGAGAGCAGACAACAGCTAAGAAATGCAGGCTGCACAACCTGTGCAACTCTCTGCACTTTGCCATGCAATGCAGGGCAGCAGGCAAAGTGGTTTAGACAAAACAAGTCTTTCCACTACCAGGTTCTTATTTGAAGATAGTCAGAGTTTTTATTTTATTTTATTATTGATTGTTATGATTTAAATCACCCATTAACATACATTAAACCAGCAGGTTCACTTAATAGAATGTCTACCATTCAAAATCTAACCAAGAGCAAAGAAGCTAAAGAAGGCTAAAGACACATCTTTTTCATCTACACTTGACCCATTAATGATAACACTTTCTATTCTATTTCTATTTTATCTATTCTCTCTCTCTCTCTCTCTCTCTCTCTCTCTCTCTATATATATATATATATATAAACCTTGCTAGATGTACTGTGCTAGACTAATTAGGATTTGTCAACAGCATTATTGTTGCTCTTTTGTTGGTTTAAAGAGTTAGTTCACCCAGAAATGAAAATTCTGTCATTAATTACTCACTCTCATGTCGTTCCAAACCCGTAAGACCTTCGTTCATCTTTGGAACGCAAATTAAGATATTTTTGATGAAATCCGAGAGGTACCTGACTCCTTCACAGACAGCAATATAATCAACACTTTCAAGGTCCAGAAAAGTACAAAAGACATTGTTAAAACCATCGACATGAATGCAGTGGTTTAACCTTAATTTTATGAAGCGACGAGAATAATTTTTGTGCGCAAAAACAAAACAAAAATAATAACTTTATCCAATAATATCTTCTCTTCTGTGTCATTCTCCTACACTCTAAAAAAAGATGGTTCGGTAACACTTTACAATAAGGTTCATTAGTTAAACATTAGTTAATGCATTAACTAACATGAAGTACCCATGAGCAATACATTTCACAGTGCATTAACTAATGTTAACAAGATTTTAATAATGAATTAGTAAATGTTGAAATTAACATTAACAAAGATTAATAAATGCTGTATAAGTGCAGTTCATTATTAGTTTATGTTAACTATTGTAGTTAACTTAACTAATGAACCTTATTGTAAAGTGTTACAGATGGTTATTTAAAGGTTCTTTACATGTAGTAACAGTTCTATTTAGAACCATATCATCCTGAAGAACTCTTTATATGCTGAAATGACACTAGTGTTAGTGTTCTTTATTCCCACCTTTTTGTTTTTCAAATCTGTAACTGTCAAAGTTACCTCATTACTGATTTTCTGGAGGTCAGCCATTCAATTAAACAGGTTGTCAACGCACTCTTAACAGGTAAATGATTTGATTCTTCCTTCAAAGAATCTTTACACTTTAAAAAATACTGAGCCGGCGTTCTGACGTAGAACATGGAAGCCTGCACTGTCTATACAATGGAAACTGTGTATGAGACTGACAGGGGAGAGACGAAATTGTTGAATAAAGACGTGGTTTTAATTTAGTTTTTGCGCACAAAAAGTATTCTCCTCGCTTCGTAACATTAGGGTTGAACCACTGCAGTCACGTATTTTAACGATTTCTTTATTACCTTTCTGGACCTTGAAAGTGGTGGTTAAATTGCTGTCTATGGAGGAGTCCGATACCTCTCAGATTTCTTAATTTGTGTTCTGAAGATGAACGAAGGTCTTACGGGTTTGGAATGACATGAGAGTGAGTAATTAATGACAGAATTTTCATTTTTGGGTGAACTAACCCTTTAACTGCTTCTATTGTTCTCTTTTGTAAGTTGCTAAATGATTAAATATAATGTAAATAATTGTAAGTTACAGTACCTGTAAGGAATTGTATCAGATATTCTTACACTAATCATAATGTTAAGACAATTATTTGTTATTTTTTACTGTCTTTCCTGAGCTCTGAATCAATTACTGGAGAAAATTAATTCCACTGACGTTGAGACATAAAGCACGACACCACAACAGGTGCACTGCGACATTTAGAAAACAGATGCATCAAAAAGCATACAATATGGAGTTCATGGAAGATTCTCTGATGATTTGCATACATCTGGAACTCTTAGGCAAATCATTGGCAAAACAAAGGCGAGAGTTTTGAAAAGGTCTTATCAGCTGTCACCCACTGTCAGCTGCAAAATCAAACCCAGGAAGCAATTACAACACTTAACTCTGCTATTTTTCTTGATTATTTAGAGGCAAAAAAGTCTAATGTGTTTCTAACATAATAGATATTATGAATAATGGATATGTGGACACATCAGTTTTCCAAGAAAATCAATTAGACCTATTTCTATCTAAATAGAAAATAAATGGGGGGAGGGGGGGTAATTAATAAAATGTTTAATGGACTACTTCTTGAACATGTTATTACTTAATGTAAGAATATATGGATGTAATTAAAATACTGATTACTATGATTTATTGTGGTTAACTGAGACAGTGTTTTGATTTGAAATGCAATTTTCCATTTTAATTTGCATTTAAGCACTGACTGTCAGTAAAGGCCACTAATGCAAAAATGTTACATTACACTCTGATAGTGCACAACTAAAAGCACTACCTCACGCATGTACCAATGCCCCCAAAATGACCAACAACCAAACTTCTTCATTAACAAACCCATAGTTTTTCTTATAATTTGTCTAATCAGACACACATTACAACAAGCTATAAACCTCCAAAAGGAAGAGAGCTTCACTGAGTAACCTCAACTGCTCACTGCCACACTACATAATCAACTCCAGCTCCGAGAAATTTGTTCATATGTGGCCTCCATGAAAAACTGCTTGAGTGTTTGAGTGTCTCATGACTCAGAGTTATAACAGGAACTCCCAATTAAGATCATTGGCAAGATATAATTACTATCCAACCTCATTAAACATCACTGAACTGTGGTCCTTGAAAGCATTTCAGACAAAACCTCTAAAAGCTCTTCTCAGAAGCTTGTTTCCAAATCAAAAGAATTGTGCTCAGTGCACCACCATTACAAAGTCTTGAAGAATCTGTGTAAAATATTTTATTGGCCTAACATTTGCAAAATGCAATAGGCTGCATTGCACGACCCTTTAAAGAATGTACTTCTGCTAGTTTATGGGGAAATGAAGACCCCAACTTGCCTCTGGGTTTTTTGTATGAAACATAAACAGAAGGTAAGAATTTTTAGGCCTGAGCTCAACAGTTGAAATGCTGAGCTGTGGTGCTCATATTGGCAAGTAGAGCTGCATGATTCTGGATAAACTGAAAATCAAGATTTTTTTGTTGTTGTTTAAAATAGAGATCACAATTCTGAATAGACAACTAAACAAAATAACACGTAATTTACTAGAGGTCGTGAAAAAACGTTAATTGCTGCAGTCCATTTAAAAAATATTTAATTTATTTGAAATTATTATTTTTTTAATCAGGTTGAATGAATGATTTAATGACTCACTCATAAAGACTTCACTTGATACAATTTTTATTAACTGATACAATCTTTATTTGAAGCATCAAGTTACTTTCAAAGATGATTTCCTCTATTTTGATTATCGCTATTGTAGACATCAGTGTTTATATCTGAACTATAAACTTTTATCCCAGCACTTCTATAATAATTAGAATTATTGTAAGACAGAAATAATGATCCTGTGTGGTTGAAAAGACTGTTTGTGAAGCTGTTTCATTCCTATACAACTGCTCTTTCTGGGTCAGCGGCAGCGCCAACGCAGATCAAAATCACTGTGATTGTACTTGTCAAAGGTTTAACAGACATGGCCAAATTGCTGTAATTTAGGAATAAGATCGCGTGATCTTTTAACAATTAATCGTGCAGTTCTATTGTCAAGTCTATATTATATTTTTATACCAATATTAGAATGGGGCCTCTCTGCTCAGGATCACTAAAGCATACAACAAATATTCAACAACTTACCTGGGGAACTTGACCAGTCGGGAAGTAAGCAGTGTTAATTTAATATTGTTCATATAGTTTTTGTTTATATTTTGAATTAGATTTTTTAATTTATAATCTTTTTATATTTAATTTTAGTACTTCAACTTAAATTAAACAAATACGAGAAATGTTGCTTTGCGAACTACCTGAAATAAAGGTTTTTTTTTATTTTTTTTATTTAAAGTAAAAAGTGAAAAATTTTATGGTTTTAGTTTTAGTTTTGTTAACAATAATAACCCTGTGTGTATGGATTAATTTTATGTCCTTTTGAAGACTTGAAAATTTCGGAACCCACTGACAAAAAATGAAACATTCTTCAAAATTCATTTTGTGTTCCACAGAAGGGTGAGTAAATGATGAAGACAGAAATTTTATTTTTTTGGGTGAACTAAGTATAAATGATAGTGATGTTTGTCTTAGAAAGAATGAGTAATAAGATATTAAATTATTAACATGATTCTCATGAACTCAGTTACACTGTTCATTAAACAAAAAATATCACCTCAGCTTTAATAAGGTTTTAATCAATCACTTCATAGCACTTTGATGACAAATTCCAGAGCTGAAGTTTATAAGAACATGTCAAAAATTACAAACACACCGAACAGAAGCCAAACAAAAGCTACCACAATGTTTTGCCCTCTACTGTATTTCACATTCCTTTCCTTTCTACAGTTTTCTGTAGGTAATAAGTATAAAACAACAACATGTTTTATCACTGTAGTTTGAAAATGCAATAAATCAATAATGCATCTCTACACATTACTAAGGGCCACACATTAAATAAACACTATTTCAGGGATGTTAGGCAAACACTTTATAGGCTGCAAGAACATATCACTATTGCAAACCACTATTATCAAACATCAGCAAATTTCATATATGATCTCTGATCTGTTCATACTCTAGAAGAGAACTACTACTTACATTTCAGAGTCTCTCCAGCATATGGAATATGAAGTTTAAATCTGTCACAGCAAGGACCAGGCATTAGTGATGTGCAGCTAAAGAGAAAAGAGAAATGAGAGAAAAAAAACAACTGTCAATGGCACTTTGATAACCGGGTATGATTTTGAGGCACTACACAATGTTCAATATAACCTCCTAAAGATATCCATCTTTATTCATTAGAACATATGAAGTACATTTACACTACCGGTCAAAAGTTTGGAACAAGTAAGATTTTTTAAAAGTCTCTTCTGCTCAACAAGGCTGCATTTATTTGGTCATAAATACAGTACAAACACTAATATTGTGAAATATAACTGCAATTTAAAAAAAACTGTTTTCTACATAAATATATTTTCAAATGTAATTTATTCCTGTGATGTCAAAGCTGAATTTTCAGCATCCATGATCTGTCAGAAATCATTCAAGTGGATTTGGTGAAAATAGGCCAATCGTGAAACAGCTGCATCATCATCAGATCTCGTGCTGCCGATTTGGACTGCAGCGCCTGACCCAGGCGGCTGTTCTCATCTTGAGCTCACGTTACTTTGATAGCACACGTGATCGTGACACAGCAGTGGTGCCGTTCAAAGTCTGACAAACTTTCGAACCAGAATGCATTGTGTTTGTCAGGCACCGCCACTGATTGGCCTGTGCGGCACTGCATTAAGTTGAACTCACTTCATAACACATGAAACTAAGGAACCAATAAAAACAAGTTGTGATATATAGTTAATATGATAAACAGTTATGAATATACATAATAATTGAATAATTAAGACCATGAATAGGCTTTGCAATAATCTTAAAGGCCCTGAACTGTAAAGCTCAGCGAGGGATAAAAGTAGTGTAGTGTTTTGATATTATTTTTAATCTAGATTTGAAGAAGTCGTTTTTTACAGTAAGCTCCTGATTGATCAATCCTGAAAAGTCCCCTCAGCTTTCTGGAATACTGATTAAGCAATTGAGATAAGATTTTAATCCAAAAGTAGGGTATTTTAGTTTAAGATATTAGTCATATAATTTGGAGAACTTACAAAAGCATTGTTCTCCAAAAGTTATCACTTATTGTGTGGTTCACAGAACACTTACCCACTCTTGAGGTCAGTGATCCGGAGGCAGCTAGATGAGTCTAAACCGACCCGTCCATTGCGCACCACAGTGCAGAGTAAAGGCCGCAGCTCAGGAGAAATCCGGCTCAGTGCCACCTCTGGAGAGAGACTGTTCATCTTCCAAACAAGGCTCTGTCAATGTGATGAGACACCATGACAATACAGGAATGTAGATGTTCATTCATCATCAGTGTTTCCCATTAATTACCTGCCAAAAGTAATTACCACCACAGTCTAAACCAGGGGTGGGAACCTCTGGCTCTCAAGATCCACCGTCCTGCAGAGTTTAGCTCCAACCCTGAACAAGCTAATCAAGGTGTTCAGGATTACTAGAAAGCTACAGGCCGAGGAGTTTGATCAGAGTTGGAGATGGATTTTGAGGGACAGAGTTGCCCAGCCCTTGTCCATAATAATAATAATAGCATAAAAGATCTCTAATATTGTGTTTTGTGCCATTGCTTTGAAAAATCATCTGTCAATCAATATAAATCAAAATCATATTTACTATACATGTTATGCTGTACACAAAGAAATATATTAGGAAGAATGTTTGTAACCAAGCAGATCTCGCCCCCCATTGACTACCATAGTATTTTTATCCCTACTATAGTAGTCAATGGGGGGCGAGATCTGCTTGGTTACAAACATTCTTCCAAATATCTTCCTTTGTGTACAGCAGAACAAAGAAATATATACAGGTTTGGAAGGCCTGTTCACACCAAGGACAATAACTACAATGATAAGAATAAAGATAAAAATATTTCTAAAGATATAAATATTTCTAAATAGAATAAAAAGAATAGCAGAGTACTCACACTACAACTATAATGATAACAACACAGAGAAACAATATCGTTGTTTGGAATCACTTTCAGAACGATTTTTTCCAGATGATGAATAATAAAAACATTGACAGCCAATCAGCTCGAGCATTTAAAGCAACAGACGACAAAACTGAAGTGTGAATAAACACTAATATCATCGTTATCTTTATAGTTATCATTCTTGGTGTGAACAGGCCTTTATGATATTATTATTGAAAATTACAACCAAAAGCTGCACAATGTGGCATCGTATATTATATTCAGAGTTTTGTTGTGTTAAAAAAAGCAATATGACAGTGTCAGTAGAGCAGCGAGTGCAACCATTTGACATCACCGACATAGAACGCAAACAAAATGGCGCCGCCCATTGTCTAAATTCATGGGTTTTTTTATATAGTTATCATTCTTGGCGTGAATTTTTTGTTTAGGGATATTATTATATTATTATTACTATTCTAATTGATTGGCTTCCTATTTTTGAACTCTCAAAGTGCTCCAGATTGATGCATATATATTTCAAATGTACAACATTTTCTTCCAGGGAGGGAAGTCACTGGGAATAAAGGGAACCCCTGGTGTTAAGACTTGGCTTAATATAATGTAAATGATGTCTCTTACTGAAATATGTAGTAGAAAACCCATGAAAGATTTGCGTTATTTAAAAAATCCATGACATATCTGGACAACGGGCGGTGCCATTTTGTTTGCGTTCTATGTCAGTGACTTCAAATGGTTGTACTCACTGCTCTACTGACACTGTCATATCTCTATTTTTAACGCAACACAACTCGGAATATAATATACGATGCCACATTGAGCAGCTTTTGGTTGTAATTTTCAGTCAGTGAGCCACAAGAGAAGCAATGTAAGTCTTTACTGCTTTACTAGTGATAAGAGAAAAGAATGGGAAGTTGTGAAGAATGTGGACGAATAAAACTTCCTAAAGATCCGCATTTTTGTTCTCTTCACAAGCCCTGGTTTAGAAGACCACAGCTGAAAGAGCTTACAGTTGCAGATGGATATAAGTGTATGCTTTAACCAAATGCTGCGCACTGTCGTGAAGACTGACGAAGGTAAGCCTATAACACATCTCGATTGAGACAGACTGCCTCAAAGCTCGCGTGCGCAGTGATGCACGAGATAACCGTGATCGCATAAAACAGTAGCATCTTCTCAGCATGTTTAACTGTGTGTATGCATTCAGGTGATCAGACGATTTTAACACACCAATCATACAACAGTAGTTCGAATAGCCACAGAGACATTGCACGTCTTTGATGTTTTCATCCTCGTTAATTTTGCGCTCTGGCTCAAATTGAAATGGCTGATCGTGTTTTAAAAGGAAACTCGCAGATATTAAGACCTGTATGCATTACTAGATGCATTACTACCATTGCACCAAAACATACAGATAAAAAGCCCCAGTCATCAGGGCTAAAGTGAAGAGAACAAAGAAGCAGTTAGGAAGTTTTATTCGTCCACATTCTGCACAACTTCCTATTCTTTTCTCCTCGTATCGCTAGTAAAGCAATAAAGACTTACATTGCTTCTCTTGTGGCTCATCGACTGAAAATTACAACCAAAAGCTGCACAATGTGGCATCGTATATTATATTCCGAGTTGTGTTGCGTTAAAAAGCAATATGACAGTGTCAGTAGAGCAGCGAGTGCAACCATTTGACGTCACCGACATAGAACGCAAACAAAATGGCGCTGTCCATTGTCCAAATATGTCATGGATTTTTTAAATAATGTAAATCTTTCATGGGTTTTCTACTACATATTTCAGTAAGAGACATAATTTACGTTATATTAAGCCATACAAGTCTTAACACCAGGGGTTCCCTTTAAATCAGATTCCCTCAACACTGGTAACCCCAACTATGAACAGATTCCACTATCAGGCCTTATATAAGAGATGAGATTATCAGATATAAAAACAGAATAGGCTGTATTGTCCTTGGTGACAGTAATTAATGAGTGGATTTCCACAGTATACAAGAAATAAATCATGTATACAGAAAACGTAAATAAAACGAAATCGTCATCAGCGTGATATTCAGCTGTGTAAACCACATTACTATCTTAGAACACATTATAAACATTGATATTTACTAGAACTGTCAAACAGCTGCACTGACACACTAAACAACAACACTACCGCCGCTGAGCTTAACCCTGTGGGTGAATGAATCGAAGAATTTGTGTTTGTTGTGTAGTTTGATTTGATTTAGTTTGTTATTCAGTTTGTTTTGGAGCTGCAAATATATGCTAACAGACTGGCTAACATGCTAATCCAGCACTATGAATGATTCTTTTTAGTCTAATTATGTTTCTTTCATTATCAACGAAATCGTTTCGATCAAGTACATTTTTGTAAGTAACAAACGCCTTTTCAGTACCTTTTATATGTAATGTAGCACACTTTTTGAGTATGAACTCATTCCTTACTTCCGCTGTTGTTATTGAGACTTGTTTATGGATGTTCATCAATATGCCTGATACTTTTACCACGAAGTTACTGAATGACTAAAGTGAATAATACGTGCATGTGTTCCGTAGTATAATTTATTAGATATAGCTACATTTTCTACATGATATTAATGTTTCGGCGCGTTTTAAAAGCATAAATTATTATTTTTAAAGACAGGAGAATACTCGGACAGCTCAAATGGTATTCTGTCTCGTTACATGTGTTTCTGTGCTGTCAAATAGAAAACGCGTACAAAGTGCTGCTTTGGCAAATTAGAAATCGGTTTACTCAGTGGACAAGTAGGTAAAATGTAAAATATTATAATGTACCAAATGTTTTCAAATGCTAAATATTATTTAATGTGATATTGCATGAATTCTTGTGAATGAGACGATTAATCAACTATATCCCATACACTGAAAAACATACCAGTTGCTAGTACATTTCACAAACAATTACAAAGAAACGGCAAGTAACACATTGAATTAATAGAGAAATAGTAGAAAACTGAAATATTTTATTGTAAAACGTAACGTCACTCCAGTAATCTTCAATAATCTGTTATTCACAGTTTCAGAATTTTATTTTTTTCGCAGTGTAGCTAATTAGTAGACTTTGATCACAACCACTGTCCAGCTATACCAGCCTAGATAACACAGTTTTGTAAAAATCTTCAAACATTTTTCACATAATGTCTCTGATTGTAAATAAAATACACTTCTTAACTCCTCTAATAAGATTTTTACTAACCTAACTGGATATTATTCCCAGCACTGAACATTTTGGGGCTACAAGAACAGGACTAATTACTTATAATTTGTCAGATAATTGTCAAATTATTCTGACTGAATTTGACATATTGCATCTCATATAAAATATTACATCCATACGTATATTAAATTACTAAATTCTTTCTTTTACATGTAACCATCTTTTGTTAGTTTTATCGTGCAGTGAGGATCATATATATCAAAGTGTCAGCAAAACACTTCAAGCCATTAAGACTGATTTGAATCTAAGTATGCAGAAAATGCAGCCTGGACTTCAGTTATTTTGAGAAAATGTAGGCTGTTCCTTAGCCAGCGGCAGGCTTTTACAGTCCCCTGAGGCCTGCTAGGAGATTTGAGCAGATTAACACTCTACTATTCACATACGTTGCCTACACACAAGGGATTGAATTAATGAAGGATTTCCATGGTTGTTGTCAATCACATGATCCAGTCCTGAAATAATAATCCACATTAGAGTAGGCATGTTCAATGCGGAGCATAACTACAAATATTTAACCATCTAATTGTTGCTCTCCGAAATTTAATCTCAACATTTTGTTAGAAATTAATGTAAATAATGTCTGAAGATGTAGTTTTTTTATTTTCAGTCTAAATGTTGTTGTTGTTTTTGTTTTGTTTTCATTATTATTAATGTTATTAGGTCATGCCTGAAGACGTGAGTGTTGTAGTGGTGGGTTCTTGTATGACAGACTTAGTAAGGTAAGTCATCAAAGGATTTCCGTGTCATAGTGAACCAGGCCTGGGGCAAATATGTGCCACGTGTTTAAAATGCGGGGACAAAACTGCCTTTGTAATGCATTCCTCTGTTCTGATGAACAAAAAAGAAAAAAAGCAGTGATTGCAGCAAAATCTACAGTGACACTGAACAATAGAGATCCATGTAATCTTACTGTATGTATTCTAGAAAAGCAATTATGATATTGTGCATTATTTACAAATACAGTTTTTTGGACATTCAATTTGACATATGCAGCAACCACTTTCAGAAACATTTTAGATCATTTATTTCAAATAATTTGATAGTTTAACATAAATGGATGTATGGTTAGCAAAATATGCCTTCATAAAATATAAATCATGTTCATGTGCCTCTAAAAAGTTTTAGGGACACAGACACTCTTTAATAACACCTTAATAAAAATACATTTCTGACTGAAAAATTATCATAAAAAATACTGTCCTCAGGTTCAATTTCATGCTTAACTTGAAATTTACATTAATCGCTTTGCTCATTGTATAGCAAAACAAATCTACTTAAAGCTGAGACCTCATATATCATTCTAAATGATGATTTCATGCTCATGTGACAAATCGCTATGCTTGTGGAACATATTCCACTTGCAGAAGGCAGACTTTAAGATTTTAAAATAACTCTGAAAGGAATTAGTCCTTCCAGCAGGAACCAAATAAGGTCCAACAAAGGCAGATTTGGGGAACTGCCTTCTGCTCTGCCAGCTCTGTCTATTATTAATATTTCCCTAGGGAACTGATTCACTGCTCACTGGTCACATTTGCCGTCGGCAATTTTTTTATTTCAGCGTCAAGTGTGTCCTAGTCATACTGGCTGCAGTATTTCCAGCTCAGGTGCACTTTTTGACTAGAACACGGCCTAAACTTGCAGCTGTGCAAACTGGTAGTAAACTTTCACCTTGCATACACCCTGAGTTTTTATTTTTACTGTGTAATTTATTCCTGTGATGGCAAAGCATCATTACCCCAGTCTTCAGTGTCATCATCTTTCAGAAATCATTCTTATATGCTGATTTAGTGTTTCTTATTTCATGATAGATTTGTTTTCAGGATTATTAGATGAATTGAAAGTTTTAATTTTTTTTTTTTTTGTAACAATTGTTTTAATCAATTTAATGTATCATTTCTGCATAAAAGTCAGGTTAGGTGTTTGTTCAGAAGAGAAAATGTTTCTCAAAGAGCTGGGTTATCCAGAGGTAAAATTTTCTTTCCACACATAACTAAATTATTTAAATTACATAAACACATTCATTTCTTTCTTTGTCATACCCTAATTGATCAAAACAAACACCTTATTGCAACAAAAGTTCCAATTGCTCATATATGTTACCATTTAAAAATCCACTCATCAGTGTTGGCCTTTGAACAGAAGAGATTGCATCAATTAAGCAATAGTTCTGATGGGAAGTATGTGTTTGTTTTTTTGGAGAGTGGCTGACACATTTCACCCATCAAAGTGCTATGCATGACTTTGAAGTGTAAAATCCAGTTTTCTATGTGGCTTGTGTTTGTAACAGTCAAACGGAATCAGACTCTTTGAAACGTGTCTCATGTGGAACATTTGTGTGTTTGTGATGAAGCCAGACAGTGCCACCTGCTGATTACAATTTGAACCGATTGGTTTGCTTTCACTGGAGCTGTCAGTATCTTTCACTTGCTATATGATGTTAGTCAAGAGTGTGCATGTGGCACACATAAGTTCTTCATACTCTTGGGTGGGCTCTCAAATATTCACATAACAATTAACTTCAGGCACTTTATCTTTGGTTCAAACTGGGCTGTTTTTCTAATAGAGATAATACTTTGATAAATATCATAGCACTCAAAGAATAATATTCACCAAAGAAAATAGTGCTGTATTTGAGTTTAGTATTTTTGTTTATCCTTCACTTAGGCTACATATTTATATCTTTTTGCAAGTATAAAGTATATCTATTTAAGGCAACACACTACAGGTGAATAGGGTAAACATTTTAAAGGAATAGTTCACCCAAAAACGAAAATTCTGTCTTTCATTACTCACCCTCATGTAATGTTATTCATCAACTCACACATCAGTTGTGGTAAACAGATGCTCAATCATGTTTACTTGATGTACGTGTGTTACGTAGCATATTTGAGCTTCCGCAAGAGGTTTGTTCTCATGTGTCATTCAGGTTCGGTTTGAGCTTCTGTTTATGTTTACTGATCAATGTTTATATGTAAATAAAAGCCTAAATTAAATCTATTCATCATATAAAGTGATCAAAGCGACTAAACCGCTCAATTCTTATGGATTAGTTTTACGATCTATTTATGAACTTTTTGAAGCATCAAAGTGTCAGTTGCATAGCTGTCTATGGAGGGACAGAAAGACATTTTTATGTGAACTAACCCTTTAACTAATAGATATCGCCATACCATAACAGTACATGAAGATAATTGTTTTGTAATACAAATTTTTTGAATGTTGTGTTTAATGTGTGTTTACTAATTAAATGTACACTAATTTGCATAAACCTCCAGCAATCTGAACATTGGTTAAAGCTAGGTTCAAAATTATTTTCATTTTGTTGACATATTAGAGTTAAAGTTATTTAGTGAGCAGATTTCTTTATATATATATATATATATATACAGTATCTTACAGAAGTGAGTGCACCCCTCACATTTTTGTAAATATTTTATTATATCTTTTCATGTGACAACACTGAAGAAATGACACTTGGCTACAATGTAAAGTAGTGAGTGTACAGCTTGTATAACAGTGTAAATTTGCTGTCCCCTCAAAATAACTCAACACACAGCCATTAATGTCTAAACCGCTGGCCACAAAAGTGAGTACACCCCTAAGTGAAAATGTCCAAATTGGGCCCAATTAGCCATTTTCTCTCCCTGGTGTCATGTGACTCATTAGTGTTACAAGGTCTCAGGTGTGAATGGGGAGCAGGTGTGTTAAATTTGGTGTTATCGCTCTCACTCTCTCATACTGGTCACTGGAAGTTCAACATGGCACCTCATGGCAAAGAACTCTCTGAGGATCTGAAAAAAAGAATTGTTGCTCTACATAAAGATGGCGTAGGCTATAAGAAGATTGCCAAGACCCTGAAAATGAGCTGCAGCACGGTGGCCAAGACCATACAGCGATTTAACAGAATAGGTTCCACTCAGAACAGGCCTCGCTATGGTTGACCAAAAAAGTTAAGTGCACGTGCTTAGCGTCATATCCAGAGGTTGTGTTTGGGAAATAGACGTATGCCAGCATTGCTGCAGAGGTTGAAGGGGTGGGGGTTCAGCCTGTCAGTGCTCAGACCATACTCCGCACACTGCATCAAATTCGTCTGCGTGGCTGTAGTCCCAGAAGGAAGCCTCTTCTAAAGATGATGCACAAGAAAGCCCGCAAACAGTTTGCTGAAGACAAGCAGGCTAAGTGTTCTTAGTGGTCCTGTGATCTGATGAGACCAAGATAAACTTACTTGGTTCAGATTGTGTCAAGTGTGTGTGGCGACAACCAGGTAAGGTGGTCAAAGACAAGTGTGTCTTGCCTACAGTCAAGCATGGTGGTGGGAGTGTCATGGTCTGGGGCTGCATGAGTGCTGCCGGCACAGGGGAGCTACAGTTAATTGAGGGAACCATGAATGCCAACATGTACTGGGACATACTGAAGCAGAGCACAATCCCCTCCCTTTCTGAGACTGGGCCGCAGGGCAGTATTCCTACATGATAACGACCCCAAACACACCTCCAAGACAACCACTGCCTTGCTAAAGAAGCTGAGGGTACCTAAACCCTATTGAGCATCTGTGGGGCATCCTCAAACGGAAGGTGGAGGAGCGCAAGGTCTCTAACATCCACCAGTGGAAGAAGACTCCAGTGGCAACCTGTGAAGCTCTAGTGAACGCCATGCCCAAGAGGGTTAAGGCAATGCTGGAAAATAATGGTGGCCACACAAAATATTGACACTTTGGGCCCAATTTTGACATTTTTACTTCGGGGTGTACTCACTTTTGTGACCAGCGGTTTAGACATTATTGGCTGCGTTATTTTGAGGGGACAGCAAATGTACACTGTTATACAAGCTGTACACTCACTACTTTACATTGTAGCAAAGTGTAATTTCTTCAGTGTTGTCACATGCAAAAAATATAATATAATATTTACAAAAATGTGAGGGGTGTACTCACTTCTGTGAGATACTGTATATATATATATATACATAATGACACTATATAATGAAACTTTTAAACTTTAAGGTTTGAAAGTTTGCTGCATGTAAGTACTACTGACGTGGACATTTTTGGCTGTTCATTTTGAGAAAACAGCATTTAAAGATATCTTAATAAACACTTAAATGTGCATTTCGGATGTCATCTTCAAGTTATGAAAGCAAAATAGCCCAGAACTTCAAAATTGCCTGAAAAAACAATGGTTTTGCCTGTAATGTCTTGCCTTAAAGTATGTTTATTATAGTACTTAATAATCAATCACCATATTCATATAACATGGTATTAACATGATATTCCAAAATACTTTAACAATACTATGATATTACCATGTCCAAAAACATTGGACTGTCATACCACAAAAAATGTGAATTATTATTAATTCTTTTGTTAGAAACAAATACTTGCTCCTTTATTGCTCTATGGACCACAATGTACAGCACATACTGTTACTCATGCAGGCTGTTTTAGGTCCTGCCTTTATAAAATAGTAAACATCTGCTTGAACCACAGCCTACGTCACAAAACACCTGTTGTGTTTCCTCTTGGCAGAGGAAAGTCACAGCATTTGTATCAGAACTGGGTTTGTGGGAAAATGACTAATGCTCATAAAACAATAGAGGAACTATAAGCGAGGTGTTAAGGTGAGGCCAGACTGTCTATAACCTTCGACGCAGACGATGACTCAGTCAGACCTTAGAAAGCTGGTTAGGTGGACAAGTTGTGAAATAGAGCATCCACACTAAAGATTTTTTAGTGCAATGTGCAATATGGCATAATAAATCTAAATAAAAGATCAAATTGCAGTTTTTTTTGTTTTTGTTTTTTGTCATGATTTGAGTGTTTAGAGACAAGACTTATGAGACCGTTGTCAGAGATACAAGAGCTGTACTTGCATGACTGAAATAGCTGCCTGAGAGGCATTTCAAAAATGGCTGCCGAGTGAAATGACTCGCCTTAAATGGACTTTGCACATTCCTATTGGCTGTCCAGTTGAATCTGTGCAAATAGAAAATTCAGTGCAGCTGTGCGGTCATAATTACAATTTTCTTCTTCTTTGATGAACCAAGAGCATTGTTTGTGATAATAGTATAGCAGTTGTGAAGTTATTATGAAATTAGACTGCAATAGAAGTGTTTTACTTAACCTTCTTCATTGTCTTCCTCATTTCCACTTTCCACTTACTCATTTTTAACCAGCAACAATTCATTTATTTATTATACATTCTTTCGTTATTTATAATTTATAATATATTAATCCATTACTCAGTTAAACAGAGTACTCATGCAAAAAAAAAAAGTGTTTTTTTTTTATTGTTTTTTTTTTTGGGGGGGGGGGGGGGGGGGGGGGGGTTGTTAATGTGGGGAAAATATGCCTTATGGTCGCTTTAAGTATATAATTTCCCCCCGTTAGTTCTTTATTTGAAGTTGTTCAGGTTATGTCTTTAACAACATAATTTACCACAGTTCATCAAAAACATCATAAACAACAAGCTGAAATCTCTTTACTTACCGCTCACTTCACTGAAATCCCGGCAGTATCTTTGTTCATCTGCATTGACTTCCTGTAATATTCCCACTCTTAACCCCACCACACAAACAACACACATGTGAAAAACAACTTTATCGGCTCATTCTGCCATCACATAAACATGGGCTCCCGGAGACTTGGATTGGGGCCAGACCGTAACTAGATGTCTGGGATTGGGGGTTTTTCTGTTGTTCAATAGAATGAGTAATAGCTGCTAGTTCTGCTCGGGTGAAAGGCTGATGGACCCCGCTCTGAAATGTCACGCACTAAGCAGCACAGCAATTAGCTTTTTAGGGAGTTCAGGGCACCTGCCTTAGATTTAGAAGGGCTCAGGATGTCATGTCATATTATTTTCATTTACAGCTCACAAACATAGCATGTTTCCAGTAAAAGTCCCTTTCATTCAAACAATATGGACTTTTTAGAACTGACTGAATGGACCATCTGTCATTCCTCTGAAAACAAAGTGCAACAATTGAACACTCACAATGCATTAATTCAACAATTGCTTTAAAATGAAGACAAATGAACAGGTTGATTTACAAACTTTGTGTATTAAAAAATAGGGGAAATCTACTTTGAATTTCTGTGAATTTAATCCATTCCTTTTTACTGTAATGTACTTCTGCTTTTTGGTGGATAGGGTTGACTTTCAGGATTTGTCTATATAATGTCATAATTGGACCCCATTGACTTTCATTATATGGACAAAAACACTGAGCCATTTTTCAAATTATGTTCTTTTGTGTTACACACTCACAAAAATGGGTTAAGAATGATGTGTAAGTAAATAATCAATTTCAATATGGGGTCAACTACCTTTAAGTACAATTAAATGTGAGTACTTTGTACTTTTTTTTTGCTTTCCCTAAATTCTTGGTTAGATACTTTTGATTTGTATTTGAGTAACTTTTTGATGCATGCTTTAATTTTTTTCAGTACGTTTTTATAGCTTAGTCCCATATGTCTTTCTGTTAGTCAGGCACCTCGACTTCCCAAGGCTGGAGAGACGATACATGGACACAAGTTCTTTATCGGTTTTGGTGGTAAAGGGGCCAATCAGTGTGTCCAAGCTGCACGAATGGGGGCCAAGACTGCCATGGTGTGCAAGGTAACCAATACGGTTTGCTTTTCTGAAAATACTAAATAACTGAATATAGCCTGAAGTACACATAGACACAAAAAGTTTAGGTTGATACCAGAGCAATTCATGTATTTCAGCATTTAACCGCACAAGAGTAATGAAGCTCTTCATTTTGTCAGTGCAAAGACCCCAATCAATACCGAAGCGTATGCAGTGTGTAAAAATAGACTCCTATGCTTTCAGAAACATTCAAAGAGAGATCATACTTCAAAGACAGAAGGCCAGGTAGTGAAGGGTCTCCACTGCTGGGGCTTAGGACCCCATCCTTGGCATGTCTTTACCAGTGTGGGATAAAAGCAGACCCAGCTGGGAAAAAAGGAACCCTTTTGCCCTCAACCTCAACATTGAATGTCTCATAGAGAGGAAGAGAAAGAGAGAGAGGGGGAGATTAAAGTTGTATTTGTAGAGTGGAGGCGTTTGTTTGGGGGTGCTATATCTGGAAGGCTTGGCCTGATATAGCAATGCAGAACTTTGGCCGGTCAGCGAGTTGCTAGAAAATATCATCTCAAGTTCCGCTTTTCATCTTTGGTTGCTTTTTCTCTTCAGGTCGGCAGAGACGTTTTTGGGAATGACTACATTCAGAACTTCAAAAATAATGGCATATCGACTGGTAATGGCCAAAATGTGCTTTCACATTGTTTCACATCTATGGCAATGTACAGACAGGCAGCAAAAAAAAAAAAATATATATATATATATATTTTTTTTTTTTGTGTATGCAACTCAAATCTATTTAGTTTTTCATAATTAGAAAATAAAAAAATTGTGAATTTTTTTACAAACCTGACAATACAAATTAGTAGGTGGTTTGAAATCAAATTAAAATAATGTTTTGGTATGAAGTAATTATGAATAAGATTGTATTTGATGTAGTTTTTTTCTCCATTATTTGGGTTTCATATTGTGTGTAACTTAATACAGTACAAAGTATGCAATAGTGCCTCTAGCTGTGTCTGAATGTACACATTTTGTTGTGACTTTCATATTTCAACAAAATATATGTTCTGTGAACATCGAATAACTGAATAAATCTGACATTCATATGTATGATTGTGTAAAATACAGTAATGCCTCCAATATTTATGTTGTCACATGGACCTTGATAAGAGTTCAGCACTATGGTGAGATGCCATGATGATCGTAAGCAGAAGCAAAATTTCCTACATTTTTTACATCCAGTAATTTACATGATGACAGCTACTCTTATCATGCCGGCATCTCCATCATTATTACTAGCAGCCAATGTAGATGTATCAGATATTGATTACACTACCCGAACAAACAGATCTGATTTCATTGCTTGCACAATGTGAAACAGTGACAAACATCAAAAACAAATTCTTGCTTTAAAGATGTTAAGATATTTTTTTGCAATTTTGCAATCTGATAATGACATGATTTAAAATATATTGTCCCTTTTTGTAGTTAGCTTATTAGCTTTTGTGCTAAATTGATCAACTGTATTATTTATTTCAACTGTTTATCAGTTGTTAGATATTTTATATTATCAGTAACCTGTAGTATGGAAAGCTATATTTAAAACTGCTTCCCCAACACTGTTTGTAAGTCTGCATATGTGTTGCCTCTATTGTCATAATTTAAAAACACTGAAAAAGATTTTATATGGACATTCTGATTCATTCAGTTCAGTTTGGTATACTGTAAGCAATTTAGGTTATCCACTTCTCTCTCTCTCTCTCTCCCTCTCTTAGCCTATGCAGAACAGACTGAAAATGCTGCGACTGGAGCTGCCTCTATCATTGTAAATGACACAGGTAAAATTAAATTGGTCTGAGTACCAAGCCTTGCTGCATCCCTGATTTTTAAAACCCCCTAAAATAACATAAACACAGCTAAGTAGTCTTCTGAATGAGACATAGATGTGTGTGAAGTTCTCTACCTGTGTCCACCTCGCCTACACAGGGTTATTTTAGACCCAGTTTAATGTAGCACTACTTGGACTTAAAGAAAGGTGACATAAGCAACCTGCCTCTAAATGTAAGGCCTGCTACATTGTAAATGTCATGGTTTAGTGATCCAGCATAAGTGCTAAGCCTAATGGCAGTCTACAGTGAGCACTCCAGGAAGAGCTCAGATTGGCGTCATGATCACCATAACAACCTACTTTCAGTGTCGCAGCTTCCTGTGTGAATATCACAGCGATGTGAATTTGAACAATTATCTCGCAAGCTAACAAGGAAGCTGAAATGAGGAAAAAGCTTTGATAATATCTCCTGACTCTGCAGTGTGGTTTTTAAATGCTTATAACAGCTCTTTATATGTGTCTGTCTGTTTGTGGCACAATACCAACAGAATTTTAATAATTCTGATTAATAAGTGTAAATTGTCTCCTATCCATGGCCATAAAACATATTTGCACACTTTGAATTAGATAACAAAATATCAAAATGGCATCTGAAAACACGTTCAGACAGAAAAAAGGTCCCAAGGTCATTTTAGTTCATCACATTGGACAAAAGTGACCAAATACTTTGTCTTCATTTTCAACAGTAAATTAAATGTATTGTTTTATTACTTAAAACCTAAAACCAAACTTCTTTTTTGAAGAATGTTTCTTCTCTTTCTTTAAAATAAAGACACTTAGTTTGATATGCAATGGCATTCATATGTGTTTTTTTTTTTTATATATATATATTTAAAAAATTATTATGTCTCCTTAAAGGTTTATTAGCATCTTGTGGTCACAGTTAATATATTTTATTGACAGGGGAGAATGCCATAGTGATTGTCGCTGGTGCTAATATGCTTCTGGGGCAAGAGGAGCTACAGCGGGCACAATCTGTCATCGTAAATGCCAAGGTGCTCATTTGCCAGCTTGAGATCAACCCAGATGTATCACTGCAGGCCTTGAGAATGGCCAAAGAGAACCACGGTCAGTCACGCATTTTTGCTTGATCTCAATGTACTTGATTGTCTCACCCCACTTCCTGTAAAGTCAAATTTCTTAATGCACAAGTATCTTTACTGAAAATCATGATGTTAATGTTTATAATATATTAATATTTTAATGCCTTATAATTGCATTTAGCGGATTAGAGCCGGTTGAAAATATAGTTTACATTTTGCGACGATACAAGCAATGGTGAAGTTTATATTTGCTACTATGTAGTATAAATCACTTTACATGAGCATACTGTATGTATGTGGATAAAGTAGAATATACACTATATTGCCAAAAGTATTGGGACACCCCTCCAAAACATTGAATTCAGGTGTTCCAATCACTTCCATGGCCACAGGTGTATAAAATCAAGCACCTAGGAATGCAGACTGCTTTTACAAACATTTGTGAAAGAATGGGTCACTCTCAGGAGCTCAGTGAATTCAAGCGTGGTACCATGATAGGTTGCCACCTGTGCAATAAGTCCATTCGTGAAATTTCCTCACTACTAAATATTCCACGGTCAACTGTTAGTGTTATGATAACAAAGTGGAAGCAATTGGGAATAACAGCAACTCAGCCACGAAGTGGTAGGCCACGTAAAATCACAGAGCGGGGTCAGCGCATGCTGAGGCGCACAGTGCGCAGAAGTCGCCAACTTTCTGCAGAGTCAATAGCTACAGAACTCCAAACTTCGTGTGGCCCTCAGATTAGCTCAAGAACAGTGCGTAGAGAGCTTCATGGAATGGGTTTCCATGGCCGAGCAGCTGCATCCAAGCCTTACATCACCAAGTGTCGGATGCAGTGGTGTAAAGCACGCCACCACTGGACTGGTGTCCAGTCTGGCAATCTGATGGATGAGTCTGGGTTTGGCGGTTGCCAGGAGAACGGTACTTGCCTGACTGCATTGTGCCAAGTGTAAAGTTTGGTGGAGGGGGGGATTATGGTGTGGGGTTGTTTTTCAGGGGTTGGGCTTGGCCCTTTAGTGCCAGTGAAAGGAACTCTTAATGCTTCAGCATACCAATATATTTTGGACAATTTCATGCTCCCAACTTTATGGGAACAGTTTGGGGATGGCCCCTTCCTGTTCCTGCGCACCAGCACGCAAAGCAAGGTCCATGGATGAGTTTGGTGTGGAGGAACTTGACTGGCCTGAACAGTCCTGACCTCAACCCGATAGAACACCTTTGGGATGAATTAGAGCGGAGACCAGGCCTTCTCGCCAGCATCACTGCCTGACCTCACAAATGCGCTTCTAGAAGAATGGTCAAAAATTCCCATAAACACACTCCTAACCCTTGTGGAAAGCCTTCCCAGAAGAGTTGAGGCTGTTATAGCTGCAAAGGGTGGGCCAACTCCATATTAAACCCTACAGATTAAGAATGGGATGTCATTAAAGTTCATGTGCACGTAAAGGCAGGCGTCCCAAAACTTTTGGCATTATAGTGTACTTTATGGAAGTATACTGTATGTATGCAGGTAAAGTATCACAATTCAGTTTCCAGTTACGGTCTTCCCCTTCGTTACGGTCCACATCTTTCATAAAATCACTTGAGTCACACTGTTGGGGTCCTATCTTTGTTTAATAACCAAATGGTTTGTGTGACTGCTAGCGTAATCATTTAACAACAATAGTTTATTTCCTTTTCACTTCCACTTTCTAAAAACTATTTTTAGTTCCTTATACCGAATGGTTGGTGAGAGTAAAGCACGACTTTGCCCTCCTGTGAAAATAACACAACCGGCTGTGTCGCAGATATCATTAGCACCTTTTATGTTCAGGTCCCCGCTGATCAGAGACACCGTTCATCCTTGTCATGGAGATGCACAATGATGCAACAAGCTTATTCCACAGATGGATGACACAGATGGATACCCCTCCCCACCACCACCACACCAACGCGCCCCGATATTCACATTCACCACCTCAAAACTTCCCAGATACATGCTGTTTAGCCCGTTAGCGGGCCATATTAAGTGTTAAGAGACAGGCCATTAGCCCAGATTATGCGCCTATCACTTGGGATGAATTCATCAGACAATGACGTGCGCAAATAGCACTTAGCCGGAGCTCAAGGCTTGGATTACGCACATGCCACCCCCACAGGCTCACTGGAGAAGAATCCAAGAACCGTTTCCTTACCACATTTTTAAATAAATTAATATAAGGGCCATCCAGATTTGATTCTCTCCTCAAGTGTAGTTAATTTCAGTTAACTTCAAAGCTAATATGTAGCTGACATTTAATTTCATACTTTAGATCGGCTACTGAAGGGATGTTTGTTCACTCTAGCATGAATTTAGCTCACATTTAACTTGTGTTTCTGTTGTTTTTCATTTAGAGCTTTTTAAAGCATCTCTGAGCAGTGAGGTTTCGCATGACTCATTCATTCATCTCATGTGGCTACTCGTTAGTTTTGCCGTTATTTTTCCTCATTATTTCCCTCCTCTTCTATATTACGTTGTCCACTTCACAAGTGCATATTGATTTCTCTTTAGACTCAAGAGGGGCTCACTGCCTATTCCTAAAACACTCTCTTTCATTAAGGAGACAGTTCACCCAGAAAATGAAAATTCTGTCAGTACTTAAAGACAGCAAAGCTCCAACAAGGACAAAAAAAAAATATTTACAGTAAATAAACACTGTCATTGCAGCCTGTTTCTCTGAATGCTTCTCAGAATTTCTGAATATAGCATACAAGTCATATGAACTACTTTTATTGTACTTTCATGGTTCTTTTTTGTCTTCTTTGGAGCTTGACAGTCTGAATCACTATTCGTTGTATAAAATACTAGCTGTAGGACATTATTCAAAATATGAAATATGAAACTTTCAGTTCAAACATAAACTTTCAGATGTGAAATTTATTTTTAGAGCAAAGGAATTTGTTCATGTGTACGGCTAAAGAATGACTTATCATTTAGAAAGTGAATTTCAGATGTTGTATGGGAGGAGATGTGTTAACTCACAATGGAACATGATATATTGTTCATGTATAGCACCTCTGCTATTAAAAATTAATCATGGTTGTTAATTTTAAGTCAAATTAATCATGTATTGTATGTGATAGCTGCTGCAGTGTCAATAAAAATCACTAAAAATGTCTTTTGGGACCAGTCGCTTATAGGTAATTATAAAAATAATTTTGTTTCCAAATACTTTTTGGGTCCACTAAAGCAGTGGTTCTCAAAATGTTTGGCCCAAAGGCTCACCACTATTGGCTAAAATATTTTTTCTGCTGCAATTATTAATATTAAGGGTTAGAAATTGTCTTTGTGCATATTAGATTATGGGCCCTCTTTAACATAAATTTATAGGCAGGAAAGACATGAAAATTCTTACAGCCAGTATGAACTTTTTCTGTATAGTAAGGACCATGTTCAGACCTGCAAGCAGAAATGCTTGCAGGCATTAAATAACTCGCCTTATAAAATGCGTTATTTACTAAGCTCACAAGTGAGAAATCCCCTCACCGACAGGAAGTAAGGAGATAGTGCCTTGGTTATAGTCACTTCCTGTGTGGTTGGGTTTTACAGAACATAGAAGTTTAGGACTGAGAGAAAGAAAGAGATAAAGGGTTGTATAAACGCTGTTATAAAACTATGACTGTGTTGAGAATGGAGCAAAGTAAAGGGATTTATGTAAAATCAAATGAATGCAAGTAGCTCAAAGGTTGAGTTTCATACTGACTGCTGTCTGACGTGAACTGCGGTGTGTCAGTATCTGTGACTGAGCTGTGTCTGCGTGCACACCAATTGTAACTCATAACAATAATTTGACATCATAGAAATTCTTTACTTTGGTCTTGGTCTTATCTTGTGGTATTTGCATTTCTCATTTCTCTAGGAAAATAGTTTTCCTTAAATAACACAATGTGTGAATAATATTTTCTATGTTTCTTACAGTGAAGACCATTTTTAATCCAGCTCCTGCTATTGCAGACCTGCATTCTGATTTCTACAAAGCATCTGATGTTTTCTGCTGCAATGAGTCTGAGGTGAAAAACAATATCAGTCATTTTACATAAAGAAAATATCACATAAACAAATTGACTTTTCAGTTTGCTCAGCATTGCTATGGGTGATTGCCAGGGCGTTGATATTCTAAGATGTTCAGAATGATTTTAGTGTGTCACTATAGGACTTTTCATAGTTGAAATTGTTAACCCTGGGTCATTCTAAACCCTGGGTAAACGGAATCCTGGTTTATCTTGCTTTACATTTCACACTGCTCATGAATTACCAGGGGTTAACAATTAATCCTGGGTATTTATAAGCTGACGTTTCACATTGTACATTCCTAAACCCTGGGTTAACGTTCTTATTTGCATATTTGCAGTGTCAGTGTCATCGATTGAAACGCAGCACGCAACTTTTTTACATAGCACTAGCATTGTGCATTTTCGTAATGCCGACTGTACTAAACAGAGTTTATACTGAATAGACATTTTGGTCTATGAAGGTAAGAATAAAACGGCCTCTTCTTCACTCAAAATTTTTGCGTTTTGAATTTAATGTTTATATACAATGCGTAGTGTTTCCGTGACTGTCCAAAGCAGACAAATATGAGGCATATTGCATTTTTAGATGTCATTATAAATGAACATTAAAATACAAATTCCAAAAAGCAAGCTGACATGAAATTTTAACCCAAATTTGCATTTTGACTGCATGTCAACCTGTAGAGCCTTTTTTGCCTGAAGGTTTTCAGGTTTGTTAAAGCAGGTTACTAGAGTAAAACAACAGCTCAGTTATCTTGCCTGGTCATGACCTGCATACTAGAAATGAAATACAACAGCTTGAAAAGTCACCTACCTGCCAAGTGCAAGAAATTACGGGGTTGGCTGCTGTGTCTTACAGTAACTGTTATGTTTAAGGCCACCCTTTTTTCACATCGTGGCAGGGCAAGATGACAGACAAGGGCTTGGATTGATGGGAAACAGTAAAGTTAAAGCAGCAACGACCAGGCAGGCAGATGCACAGATGGTGTGTCAGTATGGCCTGGGGCGAAAGCTCCAGCATGACTGAGAGTTTGAACCAGAGTGCTCCGTCAGGGCAGCTTTGATGTGGCTGGGAGTTTGGAGGGGGAAAATGTACAGGTGGGACTTAAAAGTGAGAGCCCTCAGTACAAATCAACCCCTTAGATTCAACTTTTGTCCCAGCGCACGCATTCGTGTACATGCTTGGCTCTCACCCGACGACTTCAGTTGCAAGAGTGAAGAATGAATCATCAGCAGTTTACAGAAGTAGATAACCACACATTGATGAGTAATGTGTGCGCTTTTCTGTTTTGGCAGCCAGCTAGGAAAGATTGATGGCAAAGCTTAAAGTACACAAATACAAAGGGGATACTTATTGCCCTGATCTTTCAGTACTATCTCCACTCGTTTGGTGGGCCTGAATGGGGGTTATTCTTTGCACCTGCAGTAGCGAACCTAAACGAACTGATAATGCCAACACTACATTTTTCCAGGTAGAAGACACTTTGATCAGATTGATCTCAGGCTTTACACACTTATTCATACCCTCTGTTATTCATGAATGACATAAAGGTTGGTGACATACAGCAAATGTTGCGGTAACAAAAAAAAAAAAAAAAAAGTCCATTGTCTTTTGTATGTAGTGCAGTAATGTATAAAGCACAGCTCACACTTTCAAACCAAGCAGCTGTTGGTCAGCATGGCGAATTCAAGTGAAACTTCAACTTCAAAACGAACAAAATATGCATCACCTCACATGAAACTCCTGATCACTCGGATTCCTATTGGAATGTCTGGATTTCGCCCACTTTATCACATAGAGGTCGAAAATAAAGAGTGATAAGTCAGAAACATACTCTACACAGGTTCATAAATGTCCAGTAGGCACAAATGCCTGGTCAACGTATTACGTACACAGCCCCGTTGTATATATCTCTTGTAGTAGCAAACTTCAGTACTCAAAAGGGCGATGGTACCTGTTGAAAAAAAAAAACAGCATATGCTGGTTAGGTATGTTTTGAAGCATGGAAGCTGGTTTGAGCTGGTGTATGCTGGTCCTTAGCTGGTTTATGCTGGTCTTTAACTGGTCATGAGCTGGTTTAAGCTGGTCAAGTGTTGGTCCTAAGCAGCTAGCTCCAGTTTAGGACCAGCACTTGACCAGCTTAAACCAGCTTATGACCACCTAAGGACCAACATTAACCAGCTCAAACCAGCTTCAATGCTTCAAAACATACCTATATGCTGTTTTTTTCAACAGGGGTGGTTTCATTCCTAGTCTAATAGGCTTTATGCCAAACGTCACATGAACAAACAGGAAAACAGGTCTTATTGTACCTGCTTGTCGGAGAAATTGTTAACGGAAATATGAACTGACGGCAATATCTATGGACATTTAAGGTAATTAGCTAAGCTAGATAGTTCTTTTTATTGTTGGTGTTTAATTCAATTTAAAATCTAAATGTCAGTCAGAAGAAGAACAATAAAAAACTTTAAGATATTAATCTGCACATGCAAAGGACATTGGTTAAGCTAATTTACGCTCGCTTCTTTGAAGGCATCTCGAGTAAAATGCCTCTTTTTTTAACAAAGCGCATAAAAAAGACCTGATTTATAAATGCTGAAAGCTAGAAACGTTTGAGCTCACAGACATAGAGTATGTTTCTGGCAACTATAACCGTGGTTTAGAATACAAACATATTAGCGTAGTTGCATATTAGCTTTTAGCATAAATATGACTGTTTCCTCTATCTTGTGGTGTTCCTCTCAGGCAGAGCTGTTGACGGGTCTGTCTGTTATCTCAGTGGAGGATGCCAGTCGAGTAGGCCTGGAGCTGCTAAGCAAAGGTTGTGGTTCAGTTATTGTCACCTTGGGGCCACAGGGCTGTGTGGTGTGTCAGTCCCCAAACACGGCCCCTAAACACATTCCCACCACTGCGGTCACTGCTGCGGATACCACGGTAAGACTTGCAGTTGTTGTAGTTAATATATAGACAGTATATTAGTTTTGTTCAGTCCCTAAAATTGTTGTTTTTCACCAAAAGTGCTGTCTGGCAGGTTTATAAGTAACAGTTCAAGAAAATCAGATCATTATACACCTAATCCTCTTTTTTTATGGAGCTAATGGTGCTCCAAATGTGTTCAGGCAGTTTAAGTAGAATAAATGTATCATGTGGCATATTGAGTTAGTTATCTGCAGCAGATATATCTGGTGCTCAAAATCTGTGACTCACCACACACTAGGAGTACTTCCTGGGTAGGTTCTCTAACACTTTATTTTTTGTTATAACAGCATGCTACATTCATTGAGTTAGTCTCACAAAGAAAAAACTTTTGACTGTAGATATCTGGTTCACTTTGCAACTTATTCTAGTCAAGAACTGTTTACTTAGATAACACTCACAAACAAACCACAGTTCACCTGTAGACCAGTAATAAACTAAATGGCTTCTCATTGGAAAATCTAGAGTGAATGGTTGCATTGACGATAGAGAATGGAAATGGAAAATGTATGTAGACCTTGTGTATGGTCTAGATTTCCATCTCTTCAGCAGTCATAAGTTGTATTATTATTTGAGTAATAAGACAAAACAAAGAAAGAATTAAAAATCTGTGCTATATAAACCCGCCTTTGAGTAACTTAAATGCCACAAACTTATTGATATCACAAATTGTATTCAAAACATTATTAATTGTAATAATTGTATTGCCAGCAACCATATCACCCTGTAGCCCAAGACTAGTTGCCCACTGAAGCTAAGCAGGGCTGAGCCTGGTTAGTACCTGGATGGGAGACCTTCTGGGAAAATTAGGTTGCTGCTGGAAGAGATGTTAGTGAGGCCAGCAGGGGGTGCTCATCCTGTGGTCTGTGTGGGTCCTAACACCCCAGTATAGTGATGGGGACACTATACTGTCAAAAAGCACCATGCTTTGGATGAGACGTTAAACCGAGGTCCTGACTCTCTGTGGTCATTAAGAATCAAAATGGGCAAATTTGACCAGGATGTCGGGGTAACACCCCTACTCTTTTCGAAGGACATCCTGGCCAAATTTGCCCATTGGCCTCTGTCCATCATGGCCTCCAATCCTCTCCATATACTGATTGGCTTCATCACTCTGTCTCCTCTCCACCAATAAGCTGGGGTGTGGTGGGTGTTCTGGTGCAATATGGCTGCCGTCACATCATCTAGGTGGATGCTGCACATTGGTGGTGGTTGAGGAGATTCCCCCTTCCAAATGTAAAGCGCTTTGAGTACCCAGAAAAGCGCTTTATAAATGTAAGGAATTATTATTATGAATTGTATTGAAAACCCATGCACCAATCAGATCAATTTTACATTTTTGTGTGTAATCTACACCAGGTAGTCTGTGAATGGTCCATTGGTGGTCCACCTGAAGCTAAAACTGTATGATGACAGTGTTTGAGAAAACCAGATGTGTCTATACCCCTACAAGTTTTTGAGTCATCAGTCATAATATGCCGTAACATATGAGCCACAAGCATGATTCATAGTTGAAGTAGTATGTTTTGAATGGGTTGTAAACAGTTTTTTCAGCTAGTGTGATTCTGCTGTGGGCTTTAATGTTGACATGAGAAGAGAAAAAAAGTGAGATCAGAGTTATGAAATGGCATTTCTTGGTGTTTCACGTAATTTCTTACTAAAACAGATTGTTTTGCTGATTGTTGTCATGAGTTCAGTCTGGCGTTCTACGTATATGTTAATTGAATATGGCTACTTATTTGCCTCACATGTTCACAAGTGTGACATCAACCTCATGTTAATTGTGGATGTGGTTCTTCTGGTTTCTCTTCTGATTGAAATCTTTACAGAGGCTTACTCATTTCACTCTTGGATTCGGTAGTTCTGGCGTCATAACTCATATTTCCTGTTTATTTTTTTAAACACCAATAGTGAGTCTTGTAAAGAACAACACGATCAATTATTAGTCACATATTAGAATGCGTCAAGCCAGTAAGAAAAGTGGATGCATCATAGTGTGATGCAATATGTCCCGCCAGTGGCCACAAATGCCCCCAAAAAAGTTTGCACTGCTTCTCTGTTTATTTTTATTATTCTTTGGATTAGAAAATGTCTTGCATTTCAGTTCTCCTTTTTTTAAACCACATCATACTTGGTTAACATGCAAATTCAGAACTTCATCCCATACACTGTAAAAAATATTTTATAAAATATATATAGCTGTGGTTGCCAGAATAATTTTGTAAAAAAATACAGAAAAACTGTAAACACATTTACAGAACAAACTGTACATTTTACAGTATAAAACTGTAATTTACAAACAAGAAAATTTGAATGTAAACCAGTAAATTCAACAATGCACACTACTACTAAAATCTGTTTTGTAATTTTTAACATATACTGACAACCACCATAATAATGCAGGTGGTAAAAGGGAAAGCCACATGAAGATTTAGAGTTCATCACAAGTAGCTTTTCCACGAGCTGAAGTATATACTAAAATAAAGAAGGTGCAAAGAGTCATTCACGCAAATGCAAAACACCATCATGGTAACCCACAACACTTACATAATGCAATAAACATTCATTAAACAACAGAAGATGTAACATAAAACCCTAATGTACATAACTGATAACAAAAACTATTAACAAAATACTTTCAAATGTGGAGTATCACACAGGGAATATCAGTTTACAGTTTTTGACTGTAAATTATACATTGATTTGTTCTTTTTTACTTCTAAAAATTGTAAAAATTTACAGCATTTTTACTTGTGAAAATTACATAAAATGTCTGGTAAGAGCTTTTACAGTTTTTCCCTGCATATAGTACGGGAACTTACTGTTAACCTAATTTTTTTTTTTTTTTTTTTTTTTTTTTTTTTTTACAATATTTTACTTTTAAAATCACATTCATTTTTTACAGTGTACCTACTTGTTAGCATGATGTGGAGACCACCATTACTCTATATACAGTAACTGAAGTTCTAAGAAAAAACTATTTACTTGGAGAAGTTCTGAGAAATAAATGTTTGTTTGTTTTTTTCTCCCATAATCTTTTAGTTTCCAGCAGAATGAGCTCTGGATTCTCAATAGACCATGTCCATTTTTCTTATTTTTAGCCATTGTTATCTCTTTTAGTCAAGGATTCTTCTGAAAATCACTTCACTGTCATATGGAAAGATGACTTCCGGGAAAAACATCAGACTTGTCTCTGGTGATTTATGCCGGTTTCTTCAATAATTTAGTCTGCTTAAACCCCTCAATCGGCTACAATCTTGCATTCATGTTTGAGTGCAATGCACCTCCAGAATACAATTAACAACTGATGAATAGAATTAAGTCTCTGCCCTACATTTTTTTATTTTTCTTGGATGTACATCATAGAACTGTTGCTACTTCCATTTTATTGCGTCTTTAATTACATTTGAATGTGTGTGCCTGATCTTTGGCAAGTGTAGTACCAAAAGCATCAGACACTTATTTGTCTAGATTATATACATACATGAGTGCAAGCGTTGCCTCAACAATACAATAATGTTGTAGGTAGTTGTTTACAAAGTCAAAAAAATTTTTTTTTTTAGATATTTTGGTTCCTACAGTGGGTGTTGGTAGACGTAGCATTTTTTCCTCTTTATTAATTTATTTAAAAATATATTAAAAATGCAGTTCATATATACAATGACTTGAATACATCTCTTCTATAATGCCCATGTTTTCATTTTAAGGCCTTATTAAAAGAATGAAAGCCTTGAAAATAAGTTGTCTAAGTAGTTTGGCAAAATCTTATTATTAGCACTTAGACAAATCTATTTTTTTTCCCATCTGTATAAATCTATCTGTACAATTCTATATATTTAAAAAAAAAATGGTGTAACCAGCAACATGCAAAAAAACAAAAATGGAAATAATTCTTTTTTTTTTTTTTTTTTCTTTTACAGAATGTTGCAGTGCTTGTTAAAAATGGTTTATCCATTCACATAATTTTTTTAAAATTCATATGTCCCGTAATCTTTAATCAAAAAGGTTAACCTTTGATTAAAGAAATGTGTGAAATGTGTCTTGGTGGAGGGTGGGACTATATCCTCCACAACTGACTGCAAACTGGCATTCAGATCTGCCTCCATTTAATTAGCCATGCTCAACTTCCTACGATCCAATCAATTCCTGAAGGACGAAATCAAATCCAACCTCACATTTTTCTAATTCCAGAAGCCGTACCATTTGGAAAAACTTCACAATATGGAAGAAAAGACTATTGCAACTTCCATTTCATACCAACTTTAAGATGTATACACTTGTGTATTCAAGTGGTAAGGAAAATTTATGGTAACACTTTAGATTAGGGAAGCACATATTCACTATTAAGTAGTTGCTTTTTAGCATGCATATTAGCATTTAGCATGTTGGCTGTTTATTAGTACTTATAAGCCTGTCACTCACATGAGATCAACCTATAGCAAACCACAATGATCCAATCAATTCCCAATGGAAAAAAAACAAATCTCGCCCTACATTTTTTTCTTGTTTTCATATATAGGTCACAATAGAGAAGGAAAGACCATCACAACTTTCATTTCATGTTGACTTGAAATATGCCTTTTGTTTTGTTCACACTTGTAATGCCTGTCATAAATTCACACACTCAGATATATAATGCACAGCATGTGACGTCCAGTCTCATCAGAGTAGGCTGCCCCTGGCTCCCCTGCTCTCTCTAGGTGACTCAGTGCTTAGCAGTGATCCACTCAGCGGGAGTCCGCCTGGCTGTGGTCTCCACGTGGCGGTTGGCCTGTTCCCGTGCACTTTGATGACCCATAAATCCTGAGTTGTTTAACTCTTTTGGATGCCCTGATCCCTCTTCCAGTAACTCTGTTTTTCCCCCACTTGTTAAAAACCAGGAGGAGGAGGGAATGGGGCCAAGTGCCAGATTTTATCTCAATGGCTAGACAGAAGCAAGGCATGTTTCCATCAGCTTATTCTCAAAGTATGATGGCATATCACTTTTTAAAAAATGTGTTTTTTCATGTTGAGACCAAAAAAAGAACTGTCATCATCTTTTAACTGTTTATTTGTGAGGACTATCTTTAGTCATTAAAAAACATTAAATAGGAGGTTAAAGTGTTTACCGGGCTTCTCTCTGAGCGTAGTGGTGTGAGTCACGAAGCCCAGCGTTGATCTGTGCTCCATGGATTGAATCCAGGGTTTTCTGCAGTGTCACCAAATCACAGTATTTCATACTAAACAACCCCTGTTATTCAGAGAACAGGCATGGAATGGTCTCAGCTCTGGTATTGCATGAATTAAATGAAGTCTTTTTGTTTATGTGGCTCAGTTTGCACTGCAATTCATACAGAACTACTTAGCAACCATCGGTTATGGACAGAAATTAGAATATTTTAGTTTGATTCCATGAATGTAGTCTATTTGTAACATTTTAAGCCAGCTGCCCAATGATAAACTTGGAAACACCTCAATAACAGAATGTCACATTTATCTGTTGTTGCTGAAATCACTCCTTACTGTTGGTTCTGTTACATTCACTTTGTAATTGTTTAAACATTTAAACGTAATTGTTTAAACATTCTGTCACTTACTGCAGCGTCTCATCAGCCAATTGTCATTAAGTTCTCAGAAATAAGAACAGAAGCACCATGTGGACGTGAAAATCGTGAATATCATGGACAACAATTGGTGTTGTTGCGATGTGCTCCTTTGCATTCGCCGAGGAAGAAGTGAATGCCACAAAAAGTTTTAACCAAACAGTTGTTGGATTGCAGATAGTATGGCTTGTCAGTTCTTCAGCATGAAGTAGAGGTGGGGAGGAGTTACGCATTCACAACAGCTAGTGGATTGGTCATGCCAATGCCATAAAAGACCGCCCATCAACAGCAACTGAGAAATTCCCATCTTTATGTTGGTAGAACTATTAACTCAGCTGTTGAGTTGGTGGGGTTGTTGGTCTTTTGAGCACTGAAAGAAAATCAGTGAGTGGGTCGCTAGCTACCTAGCATCCGTCACCCTTAAGGGGACATTACACACATCTCAAATAGACCGTACCGTCGTGTACTCTTGATCAAGGAATCCTTTCTCTTGGACACTAAGCAGTCTCATGTTAAAAGGATCTTTTGGCAGTTTTACAGCTTCACATCACATCAAAAGCCGTGTGGTATGGCACTACATGAAAAGCATGGTTAAACACTACTGCAAATCTGGAAGGGCAAGTAAGCAGTTTCTCTCTGTGTGGCTACACACCAATTCTAAGATCATTCCCTTACTTCCATAAATCTTACGAAGGCCTTTATAAATCCAACACTGACCGACCCTTTCATGAGAAAGTGATCCTATCTGTAGCCTACGTGTGTGTTCACAGAGACCAAGTACCCATACCTACAGCACACTCAGTTCAGATGGACTGTGGGTGGCCGGTGCTCTTGCATTTAGATGTCAACGCAATTCCAGAACCTTGCCTTCAAGCCAGACAACACGGCTTGTAGTTGCTTCAGACAATCACAATCAGCCAAACTTCACCTCCATGAAAAGAGACATAGAAGACCCACCACAGGGATCTTTACAGTAGACGTGGTGAGTTTTTACCGGAAAGCACTTGCATGCCTCCACCCGACATTGATGTCATCACTGTAATGAAACCCACAAAGAGGAACCCACACTGAGCCACATTGGACAGCAGCCATTCTTTTGAGGGAAACCATCCCCTAGCAACATGTGCTTTGGTGACACAAGATGACCACTCAGACCCCCAAGTGTGTTTCTAAAAGATTAGAGATTTGACCATCAACAGACGCTAAACCTTGTACTGTACGTCTCTTGGAACATCAGTAGGAACTCTTAATGATACACCAACCTTTTGGAAATTCTGATGGGTTCTAAACAGCAACAGAATAACAATTTTTGTTAGGCTATCTTTATGTTGTGATTTTATGCAACCCACCCACTGGTCATTCACTCAGTAACCTCTTTGGCATTGGACATTTGAATGTCATCTTGCTCACATCACCCGTGAGTCATCCTCTCCACCCATTGCTTTTTGTAGCCCTCAACATATTTTTTAGTTAGTGGACTTGCAGATGTACATTGTTGTGATAAAATGTTGTTCCAACAGTGATGACCATCCAGTTTTCTCAGGTTTTTACTCCAGTGTCCATAATCATGGACTAGCACCAATTTACTGTAGATATTAGTTTAACATCACATTGGCAGACTTCACATTGGAATTGAATCCTGTCCATTTCCTTAACATGTGTTCTAGGATTTATTGTCCATAATTCATCTGCACATTATTCCAAAGAAAAATTGCTCTTCTTTTTCATACCCCTCCCCTTTAACCACACAGTTTTATTCTAATAAGACCCTTATTTCATCATCTACTTAATTCCCAATGGATAAAATCAAGGCTACATTTTTTTTCTACATTTCTTTTCACTTGGAAATATGTCAGATTACAGTAAGTAAAATTGGTTGTAAGCAGTATTTCAATAAACAATAAACTATTGTTTATTTTGTGACATGAATAACTTTTACAACAGAAATTCTGTGGTACAGAAATCCTGGAGAAACTGTACTTTTTTTTTTTTTTTTTTTTTGAAACACTACTTGTCCTGCATCTTTAAAGTTTGTAGAGCTGTAATGTTAAACGAACTTTGGTCTTTGACTGACCACATCTAATAGTTTTGTCATATGATTGACAGACAGCTCTATCTAACCTGTACCAGAATGTTTGGAAGCCGCTGGAAAGCACAGCAGTTGTCACTACAGATACATCATGCTTCAGACAAATGCTGTCAGAAGTCATTCTTACTTTTGAAGGCTAACCATGCAGCCTGTAAAGACAAAAGCTGACTTTTTAAAAGTGATGGATGGTTGTTTTTAATGCAGAATTGGAAACTATAATGTTTTTGCCCAGTTCAGCATGGTAAACACATGGTGCTGAAGCAGATAAAGTTGTTTGTTGTAGTTTTTTGTCAAGAAACACCACATTTTTTAACATATGGGGCATTCACACTGACTATGTTTTGTAGCGACTGGAGGTATTACACTTTCACTAGCAGTTGGTGATACAATGTGGCTGTTTCAAAGTAGAGAGAAAGTTAAACTATGCAAAATCCTTGTTTAAATAAAATGGCATTTTTGGCAATGAAGCTGATTATCCATGATGATCATTTGTAGGCCAACCCAAGTAAAAACCCAATTCACAATGGGTTATAGGTTTTTAGAATGGCAGTCTGTGGTTAACATTAATTTAAGAAACTTTCACCTTTTATTCATTAACATTAATTTTATACTCATACCTCAAATGTGAATTTTGAAGCTGACATTTTTTTGTTTGTTTGTTTTTTAATGCACATGAATGCCACCAAAGTCGTAAATACGAGTGGGAAGCTCAGGATTTTCTTTAAGCCCCAACTTTACGGCATGTCAGTGAGAAACGAATTCACATCACATCACTTAGTGAAAACCAGCAATAAAATCACAATTGTCTTTATTTCTGCTTGTCACATTCCTTGCTGCAAGAAACTTATTAGAGCAAAAGATGCAGATGGAAGGTTTAGCCTTTGACTGAACAAGGTGGAGACATTACCTAAATTTCAGGAGAATTTTTTGACCACACCATACTGTATGTCTAACTGCAAATGGTCTTCCATTTACCCAAACACACAACATGCATGACTGATGCTTAACTGGATAAAGAGGGACTGTGATCATTTTGTAATGGATTCCTGTTTTCATAGATCACTTCATTTAGTCATCAGTCAGTAGGGGAGTTTAGGCAACTGTGGCCTTTGGCTTTGTGGCTATATGGAGGAGACCAAATGGACAGTCAGATGTGTGTAATAAAGATCGATGGTTAAGTGGCAGGCCATTGAGATGAGTAATCTGGTAGACTTGTGAGAACCAGTGACAGGTCGATCTGCGGTTAAATCTGAGCACATCATTGCATTCCTCTGTGCTTTCCCATCATAAATTCAACACCCACCTTTACCCCTCCCCCATAGAGATCCCAGTCTACCCCCTGCAGGCATGGTGAAACATGCCAGTGTCCTTATCAAATTCATAGTGGAGATAAAAGTGGAGATGGAAAAGTGGGGAAAAAGAATGATCCTTTTTAAATTAAATAAAAATGTTTTCTTTGCACATTGTGTTTCCTATATATATACAGTTGCAAGAAGAAGTATGTGAACCACTTGCAGAATCTGTGAAAATGTTAATAATTTTAACAAAATAAGGGAGATAATACAAAATGCATGTTATTTTTTATTTAGTACTGTCCTGAGTAAGATATTTTACATAAAAGATGTTTACATATAATCCACAAGACAAAAAAAAAAAGCTGAATTTATTAAAATAACCCCATTCATAAGTATGTAAACCATTGATTCTTAATACTGTGTGTGGTTACCTGGATGATCTACGGCTGTTTTTTTTTTTGTTGTTGTTGTTGTGTGATGGTTGTTCATGAGTACCTTGTTTGTCCTGAGCAGTTAAACTGAGCTCTGTTCTTCAGAAAAAATCTCCAGGTCCTGCAGATTCTTCAGTTTTCCAGCATTTTTTGCATATTTGAACCCTTTACAGCAGTGACTGAATGATTTTGAGATCCGTCTTTTCACACTGAGGACAACTGAGGGACTCAAACACAACTTTTAAAAAAGGTTCAAACATTCACTGGTGCTCCAGAAAAAAACATTAATAGATGGGGGGTGAAAACATTTGGAAGGTAAATTGTATTTAATTTGTCTTCCGGGAAACATTCAAGTATCTTCTGTTGCTTCCGAAGAGCAGTATTAAATGAAAAAAAAAATAAAAATGATATTCAAGCGAAATAAGAAAAACTTGGTCCTCTTCATCCTGTTCAAAAGTTTTGAACTGGGTCATTTTAATAAATTCAGCAATTTTTTTTTTTTTTTTTTTTTGTCTTATGGATTATATGTAAACATCTTTTATGTAAAATATCTTACTCAGGACAGTACTAAATAAAAAATAACATTCATTTTGTATGATCTCTCTTATTGTGTTAAAATTTTGCACATTTTCACAGATTCTGCAAGTGGTTCACATACTTTTTCTTGCAACTGTATCAATGCAATGATCTTTTATGCTCACCAAAGCATATTAGTGTCAACATATAGTGATTTCTGAAGAATCATTTGACACTAAAGACTGGACTAATGCTCGCTGAAAATGAAGCCATCACATGTAAAATAACTCTAATAAACTATCATCAAACATTAAACAGCATATAAATCAAAACATTACTGAATAAAATGTCAACCCAGGAAGAGGTACAGGACTGAAGCTTGATGGACTCAATCTACTCCATCTATGTTTTTATCATCTTTCTGAATCCCATCTGGACGTAGTCTTTGACAAAAACGTGATTTTTCTCAGCTTTTTGTTTAGAATGTTGCTTTTTTTTTTTTAATGAAATTTACCCACATTCAAGTGTTGATAAAAAAGAAGGCATGAAGCTAGAATAAAATGGTTTTGTTGTTGTTGTTTAAAAGAAGATTCTCTGTTTTTTATTTTAATATATTGCATGTTCAGATATTCATAAAAAAAAAAAAAAGATATTCTGTGGACCATGAAAATTTTGTGAAAATGATTGAAAATTCTGGCACGGACAGGCAACTTTTTAAAGAAAAAATAAATGCTGGCAGAGAAAGAGTTATGGTGCGTTCACACCAGATGCGAATGAAACGTTAAGCGCGAGTGATTTACATGTTAAGTCAATGCAAAGACGCGAATAGACATCCGGCGGTGCAAATTGGGCATTTAATGCGTGTAACGTGTGATCAAGTTGAAAAATCTGAACTTTGGCGAATATTCGTGCAGCGTTAACCAATCAGGAGCTTGCTCTAGTAGTGACGTGATTACGACGTAGCGAGCGGAGGCAGAAATCCGAAACAACAATGGAGGACAAAATCATCGCCGCTGTACAATACATCTTTGTACTTTTATAGAAACAGGAATAAAAAGGATCTTATTTCTGGATCTGGAAGAAAGTGAGTGCGGAAGTCGTACAATCTGGTAAAAAATGCTCTTTACTCAATTTGAGATATATATATATATATATATATATATATATATATATAAAGTAAATTAAGTTTAAGTAATTTAGATATTTGAAAACTTAGCAGTGCAAATTAAGTGCAAATTAAAATACTAAATATAAGTATTAGAAAAAATATAGAAAGATAATTTTGACTAACATCTTTTCTTTTGGGTGCCTGTTTTTTTTCCTACCCACTGTGCCATTTACATCATGTTTTTGCAGGCATAATGCATTTGAGGGCATGCATTTGTGGTTCTGACAAGTTGATGTGTTTATTCGGAGGAAGTGTGCAGAAACGAGACGAACCGCCTGGCAGAAGTGACATTTGACAGAAGCATTCGCGCCTGTCGTGAAGTGAATTTCACGCACGAATTAAGCGAGTAAACTCAAAATGTCCAAGCGTCCAACTACGCGCGAATAGCGCGATTTATTCACGCAAGTTGCATCTGGTGTGAACACCCCATTAAAGTAGAAAACTTTTAAAATGTAAATTGAAATAATATTTCACAATGTTACTATTTTTACTGTGTTTTTTAATCAAACAAACAAATTTGGTGAGCATAAGAGATTTCTTTCAACATTAAAATATAATTTATTTCAAACTTTTGACTGGTAGTGTAGCTGCTGAGTTTTCAGTTGAGGGGTATATACAGGTGCTGGTCATATAATTAGAATATGATTAAAAAGTTGATTTATTTCACTAATTCCATTCAAAAAGTGAAACTTGTATATTATATTCATTCATTAAACACAGACTGATATATTTCAAATCTTTATTTCTTTTAATTTTGATGATTATAACTGACAACTAAGGAAAATCCCAAATTCAGTATCTCAGAAAATTAGAATATTGCTTAAGACCAATACAAAGAAAGGATTTTTAGAAATCTTGGCCAACTGAAAAGTATGAACATGAAAAGTATGAGCATGTACAGCACTCAATACGTAGTTGGGGCTCCTTTTGCCTGAATTACTGCAGCAGTGCGGCATGGCATGGAGTCGATCAGTTTGAGGCACTGCTCAGGTGTTATAAGAGGGTCTGGCATATCGCATCTTCCTCTTCACAATTCTCCATAGATTTTCTATGGGGTTAAGGTCAGGTGAGTTTGCTGGCCAATTAAGAACAGGGATACCATGGTCCTTAAACCAGGTACTGGTAGCTTTGGCACTGTGTGCAGGTGTCAAGTCCTGTTGGAAAATGAAATCTGCATCTCCATAAAGTTGGTCAGCAGCAGGAAGGGAAGCATGAAGTGCTCTAAAACTTCCTGGTATATGGCTGTGTTGACCTTTGACCTCAGAAAGCACAGTGGACTAACACCAGCAGATGACATGGCACCCCAAACCATCACTGACTGTGGAAACTTTACACTGGACCTCAAGCAACATGGATTGTGTGCCTCTCCTCTCTTCCTCCAGACTCTGGGACCCTGATTTCCAAAGGAAATGCAAAATTTACTTTCATCAGAGAACATAACTTTGGAACACTTAGCAGCAGTCCAGTCCTTTTTGTCTTTAGCCCAGGCGAAAAATGCTTCTGACGCTGTCTGTTGTTCAAGAGTGGCTTGACACAAGGAATGCGACAGCTGAAATCCATGTCTTGCATACGTCTGTGCGTAGTGGTTCTTGAAGCACTGACTCTGCAGCTGCAGGCCACTTTTTGAATGGGTATTGTTTCTCAATTCTCTCCAGGGTGCAGTTATCCCTATTGCTTGTACACTTTTTTCTACCACATCTTTTCCTTCCCTTCGCCTCTCTATTAATGTGCTTGGACACAGAGCTCTGTGACCAGCCAGCCTCTTTTGCAATGACCTTTTGTGTCTTGCCCTCCTTGTGCAAGGTGTCAGTGGTCGTCTTTTGGACAACTGTCAAGTCAGCAGTCTTCCCCATGATTGTGTAGCCTACAGAACTAGACTGAGAGACCATTTAAAGGCCTTTGCAGGCGTTTTGAGTTAATTAGCTGATTACAGTGTGGCATCAGGTGTCTTCAATATTGAAACTTCACAATATTCTAATTTTCTGAGATACTGAATTTGGGATTTTCCTTAGTTGTCAGTTATAATCATCAAAATTAAAAGAAATAAACATTTGAAATATATCAATCTGTGTGTAATGAATGAATATAATATACAAGTTTCACTTTTTGAATGGAATTAGTGAAATAAATCAACTTTTTGATGATATTCTAATTATATGACCAGCACCTGTATGTATATATATTATAAAATCTAAGAAACATATGACTAGTACATAAGAAACAGAAGATACTGCTCATCCTTTGTTTTGTTACTTTTCATTAGCGTTAATGCATTAAAATGTGGTCCTTTTGAGTTTAAGGTTAGATATGACGTGGACATGTTGGCTATAAAAGATTCACCCAAAAAAAATCTGATTATAGTGAGATTACTAAGTTGCAGAACTTTGCACACACAAAATGTCATACTGCATGTCTCAGCAAGTGCACAACTCAAAACAGAAGACCTTCACAAGACTTTGAGGCACAAGGCTAGACTACACCACTGACAGAGGGGTCAAGAAAAGCTTAAAGCATGCGTGTTGTTTCACACTGACCCCTGTGACCTGTGCCCAAGTCAGCATCTAGACTTACTCACCATGCCTTGGACAACGGCAAACACAAATGACTCACCAGAACTCAAATAGGGAATTAAAGTCATGTCATCATCATTAAATATTATCAGGATCAATTGAGAGTTTAATAATTATTTAGGATTTGCACATTGTGATGTCATTTGTTCCCCAGATTTCTTTTTTGTTGTAAAAAGTTACAACCTTTGGACTTGTATGATGGCACCCCCTGCTGTCATATTTGTTTTTCTAAGTGGAAATGTAAAAATTCAGTGTTCTTCTGTTCAACTGCATTATAAACTTTAATGGCACAAACTAACCTAAAAAAAAAAAAATCTTAACAGGGAGCAGGCGACAGCTTCATTGGTGCTCTGGCTTTCTACATGGGCCTTTATCCCACAATGCCGCTGGAAGAGATGGCCAGGAGAGCCAACCTTGTCGCAGCAGTGTCTGTACAGACTGTCGGCACGCAAACATCTTTTCCATTTCAGAAGGATCTGCCAACTGAACTATTCTGAAGGTGAAGCCAAGGTTTCATCACCACCGTTAATCTGTGCACAGTGTCCACAAAATTATTGTTTGTATAATAAACAATACCAAGTACTGGGGAGTTCTTGATAATGTAATTTCCTAGCATTATTAATTTGTTAATGATTATATCATTATATGATATATAACATGTTTAAATGTCACTGAAAATTAAAGTCACATTTATTTGTGAAGCACTTTCCACAATTCACTATTAAGAGATTTATATACTAGTCAGTTTTGTTCAAAGCAAGAGTAAGCAATTTTCAAAGGGCAGTAGTAAAAATATTTAGGCATATACTGGGAAAAAGTTGAGGAATTTAAATAATAAAAATTCAGAATTACCATAATGTGTTTCTTATTGTGGTTGAACAAAGATTTTGGTTGAAAATGACAAACCATGTCAATATACATAAAGTACAAACAGCACAGCTGGTATATTTGAATTGCTGTTATTTTTGTGGTAACAATTATGTACACAGATCTCTTTTTTTCTACAAAATAAATTTTGCTGGCTAATTATCCCAACAAATCCACTTCAGCCTAAAGCAATCGGTCATTGAGTAGGTGGTTCATTGTTTGCAGTAGGTCAAAATTTTGCCTTGGTAGAAAAAAAGAACAAAGGAACTGAACAAATCCAACATAATACACTTATTGTAATGGTCTTAACAACACATTATCCTAACATGATGTACAACTCCTTTCTGGTCTCATTACACCAGCTATTCAACACTGCAGTGATGCCGGGTCTTTAATTTGATGTAAATCTTCCTCCATAGTTGTTTAGTGACACTTTCATATGTTGGATGTTGATCACCGCACTGTGGCCAATCACACTTTAAAAGTCCTTTTTCTCAGTGTCTGTATCAATAGTTTCTCCCATTTTTAAATAGAGCGTATCTTCCTCTTCTCAAAGAACAGAACATGTTGGTTTACTGTGGAGAGCAATGAAGAGAAAAAAAAAAACATTAACTGAAATATGTAACAAGTACTGAAAATGGCAGAAACCATGCAATCACATTATGCAATCACAGTTATTTATTCTATAGATAGTCCTAGCAAAAAAGGCCATGACATACAAGTGTATGGAAAAATATTTAGGCAACAATTTTTTTTCTCATCTGTTAACATTTAGTTAACACATTAGCTAACATGAACTAACAATAAGCATCATATATATATATATATATATATATACACACACATATACACAGTGCTCAGCGTAAATGAAAAGTAACATTTTAAACAGTATCTCAATGAGCACAAAAACAATTTCCAAAATGTTGACAAGACTTTATATAAGTTTTATATAACATCTGTTTAACTTATAACATGAAAGTAAGGTTAATAATATAACTTATAGAACAAAATTTTCAGTTTTACTCAAATTAGGGTGTTCATTGAGATATTGTTTAAAATGTTACTTTTCAAAGGGGGTGTACTCATTTATGCTGAGCACTGTGTGTGTGTGTGTGTATATATACATACACACACACACACACACACACACACACACACACACACACACAACAACATATATATATATAGTACATTAGAGTTTTATTAATTCTTGTACTAACGTTAATAAAAATACAATTGTCCATTGTTCATTTTAGTTCACAGTGGAGAACTGTTAATACAGATACAACTTTTGCTTTTAAAAATGTATTAGTACATGCTAAACTTGTCAAAGTCACAATGAAATCAAGTTGACAATCCTTATTTTTCATGTAATATTGCAGTATTATAAATATTTTTTATGTGCCCTTGTAATCTTAAAAATAACTTCCCCTCTTGCAGTGACCTCTTCTCTGATGATGTGTTTACTGGCATGAGGGCGAGGCAACCTGTCATTCACATTAGATCGACCAATAGCAAACCACAGCCATCTAATCAATTCCCCATGGACAAAGTTAAGTCCCACTCTACATTTGTTCTTGTTTGAGAAGCTGTCACTCAGATATACGTAAAATACGAAGAAAAAACAATCACAACTTCTGTTTCATGCCGACTTTAAATAGAGATGCACCAGTCGACTGGCCATAAATGGGAACAGGACTTTTTTTGCTCCAAACAACCTTTTTTTTGTTTGTTTTTTGTTTTTTTGCCTGATTTCTGTTCCGGACCACATTGCAATAATTTCCTGAAATGTAATTTGTATGGAAATATTATGAAGTCTGCAAACAGGATATTAACAAAGGCCGGAGATGGGACATGCTGAATATGGACACAAAGAGGAGAGGAGAGTACAGATGCACCAGCAGAGAAAACACTGTACCAGACACAGCAAGCTCACTGTTCGCAATGCTCAGGTAATTATGCAATTCAGTAGCCAATGAGATTGCTTGCTCAATATTTAAATAGTCTGGTACGGTGTTTGACGTATTCTAGTCCTGCAGCGCGATATCAGAATTCCTCTGAAACCCTCCACCTCCCCCAGTTCCACCTGCCTAGATCTGCTACAGGATTTATGTAATGTCTATTCATGCAGCAGCAGCATATCTTACATGCTCACAGCAGTGTGTCTGTATCTACTAGCAGTAGCAAGTCCACACTTGCTCAGTGTACGTAGCAGATCTATTCCGCCAAGACCAAATACATTAATATTGTCATATTTATTAACATGCTAAAACTATTCAGAGAGTTTTTACTGAACTAAGATGAATAAATGCTGTAAACATATTGTTCAGTTTAATTTAACTAATGTAGATGCCTAATGTTAACAACTAATGAAAACGTCATGTAAAGTGTTTGTCTCTCTTTTCTTGGGACATACATAGGAATAGTTTGCATATCTGCTGTATCTTTCAGTAGTGAGTTTATCTTGTTCACTGGGGAACTTTAGGGCAATATCATCTGTAAAACAGCTGTAGAATGATATTTATTATATAAAAATATAAGTATATAAATACATCTGAATTCAATTCAATAAAAAAAATATTTCGTATAACATTTCTGTAGTAGCTCTGTATATTTCTATAGCAATGCTGTCGAAGAGTAATTAGCTGGTAAAGTTTTAGTTTATTGTAGAGTTAACAAAAGTTATCATAAGCTTTGTAATGTTTGAAGTGGATGTCATAAATGCCAGTAGACCGGGAAGATTTCAAAACGAGCAGTTCATTTATAAATCCACAGCACTGAAAAAGGGTGGGGCTACATAAATGTCTATATGTCTAACATCAATAGTGGGTAGAAAAAGTAAACTATCAAATTAATACAAACTGTGTCAATATAAAATGACAATATAAAAGCCATTCATATAATCTTTTTCAATAAAATACATTTTTCTTACACAGTATAAATGGGTGTTTTTATATGAATATGTGACCCTGGACTACAAAACCTGTCATAGGTTGCACGGGTATATTTGTGATACATTGTATAGGTCAATTTTTTTTTTTTTTTTTTTTTTTTTTTAATGCCAAAAATCATTAGGATATTAGGTAAAGATCATGTTTCATGAAGATATTCTGTAAATTTCCTACCATAAATATATCAAATTTATTTTTGTGAGTGGATATGCATTGCTAAGGACTTCATTTGCACAACTTTAAAGGCAATTTTCTCAATATTTAGATTTTTTTGCACCCTCAGGTTCCAGATTTTCAAATAGTTGTACCTCGGCCAAATATTGTCTTATCTAACAAACCATACATCAATGGAAAGCTTATTTATTAAGCTTTCAGATGATGTATAAATCTCAATTTCAAAAAATTGACCCTTATGACTGGTTTTGTGGTCCAGGGTCACATATATAGAGCTGCCTTTATACTTTGCAACAGGGTACTTTTCAAAATGATCATTTTTAGAGGTCCTTGAAAATCAAATCAGGTTCTACCAATATACTAATGATGACAAAACACAGTATTTCATATTGAGCCACTTAGTTTGTGTTTCTCAAATGAAAACAGGATCTATGAAATAAAAATTGATTGTTCGCCTCACCTATTGGGTCATGCTTTCGCAAAACCAACTTGTCCTTTAATCGGCCCCTCTTTGTGTTAAAACAGTAACCTGTGCCAGCCGCACTCACCATCTGAACCAGCAATGTCCTGAAAAAAGATTTAAGGCCACAGGTAGTACAAAGCACTGACTTCAATGTGTCATAAAACAACAAGACATTAAACCAAGCAACATCTCAGAACTCATTTTAAATCAAGCATTTCACCAGACTAAATTACAATTATCTAACATTTAAGGAGATAGGGAGATATAAAATAGATTTTTCCACACATAGTATAGCATGGCAGCAGTGTATACTGCATAAGAGTAAAGCACAAAGTGCTCACACAGTTTGTAAACAGATTACAATGAAGATGAGGGAATACTCACTTAGATTTGCTCTTGGCAACTAGATTGAGAAAGAAATAAAAGAAACCAAAAATTAGCATTAGCAACTAACAGTATGCATCATATGATGTGTGTATATGTTTGTTTATAAACAGATAATCGCCCAATAACAACTAAAAACAAATATTTATGGTATATATTTGAACTGTGACACATAAATGCGCATATTATACATTTATACATGAAACTACTGGCTAGTTACAGTATTAGCCGCTACTCAACGCATCTCTTCTGCAGTCTAAAAATTTTGACCACAGTTATGCTGACGATGAAGTATTGCAGATATTACATGATTATAGATGTACTCACGGTTCACAGTAGTGAGAAACATTCTTATTCTTCTATAACAGTTAATAAATAACGGCTGCGAAATGTCACATTGAGCTCCTGTCACTTAAAGTTTCCGGCTAAATCTCCAGTGCTTCCGGTGTCATGTGCGATAGTACGTCATCGTCGAAATGGAACCGCTGGAACCAAACAGATTTCACTTACGGGTTAGTTTATGGATGTGGATATGAAAAGTTAAATGAAAAAATTGTAATTGTTGTAACGTTCCGTGTTCTGAACCTTTCTAAATATTAAAATAAAATAAAAAAATAAATAAAATAAGGATTGCAAAAAAGCTAGTTGCAAAAACAACATTTCTTATTTTCATTTTGTTTAATTTGATGTAATAAATGAACTAAAACTATATAAAATTAATAAGACATTAAAAAACAATTAATAAATATGACAAAATACATAACAAAACTACTAGAAAATGAAAAGGGAAAATACAAAAATAAAAATTAATTCATATATATATATATATATATATATATATATATATATATATATATATAAACAAAGAAAAAAAAACCTAATGGTATCTCAATGATGCTAAAATAACACGCAAATAAAATGCAAAGGTATGATCTTTAATTATCTCGATGTAGGTAACACGGAGAAACGGTAGATATAGTTCATTTACATACTACTGACATTGTAACAATACAAAGATTGAAAACTGTTACCCTTCAAGTCTGCCAAATGACTTTATTTGAAATTTATTAATATTTTGAACTCCTATATTCTGTACTGAATTATTGCACTCATAAAAATTTTGTTGAAATTTTTTGTATATAATCAAAGTGAGAATTTGGGAGATTCAGTCTTGCATTTAAATGCGGTTGTCATTCCAACAACAACACAGTGTGTATGTGGTATTGACGGCGTGCTTGAATTGCTGACCAGCAGCACATATTCAAGACTGATCAATGTGGGTGCAGATTCTCTAGAAAAAGAGATGACTGGGAGAGAGGAAACGATACTGCCAAGAGGAAGACCGTCACAGGGTTCAGGAAATTAATTGTTGGATGGGCCACACTGCTTCCAGCTGGCAGGATGTGTGTGAAATTGCCTGCGTCACTACTTGATGGTTCAGTGGCGAGACCTGACAGAGGCAGAAGCAGCATTTCATTCAGGTTGCTAAATTAGCTCACATCTTCCCAGATTTTATTGACGGAACCACCCATGCTTACTGATACTGACACAAGAAGCATGTCATCACTACATGCTGCAATACACATGTGCAAGAGAGAAGGTGTCAAGTGTGATCTGCCTACAGATCGTTTTGAAATGACGAATATTCCACAATTACGAAATAGACAGAAAGACGTGTCTTTTCTAAACAGTTATAACTTTTATGAACCTGTGAGTGTGAAGGTTCAAATTTAGTTTCACATAGTGATACTATTTTATGTTTATTCCTGTATCATATTTGATATGCAAATTTCTGAGTTTGCAAATTATCAACATGATCAAAAACCTGGAAAAGCTGTTGTACAAAATCTACATGACTTCTGTTGTTAAACTGACAGTTTATAATTTTTATAACAAGTAAAAGACATTTTAATATATTTCTAAAGATGTTAGCTTAGCTTAGCAACGGACTTAAGACTAGCATGGAATTTTGTTACTCAGACTGCCCCTTCTGATTGCTTTTAGAGGGAAGAGCTGCCCATAACTGCTGGTCTAGGAACAGTTTTCTCTATAATAATAGCATATTGGTGAAACGGATTTGATGTTTGCACTCTTGAGGTCATCAAAGGTTTCTATTTACAACTTTACAACTCAAATAAAAATGAAGTGTAACAGATTTGCTAAATGAAGGCAATAATCCACTGTGGAAACACAGAGCAATATATACCAGAGCAAATGATCAACCAAACAAGACACAGGTGAAGAACATAATCAATAACCATAGAAACAATGGCTGTGTCCGAAATCGCCCCCTATGCCCTCATTCAATATTCCCTACATTAGTCCACTAATATAGTCCACTTGAGGGAGTGAATGAAAATGAGTGAGTGAATTCGTACACTGAGTGTGCCAGAGGGGCTGCCGCTTTTGCATAGTTTGTGCTTGCTGTTTAATAATCATTTGAAACTTAGCAAACTGGCAGCTCCAGAACTCTGTAATGGAAACTATGTATAAACCTTAATTAAACAATTTAATAATTAATTAAAAAAGGACTTTATACCTGTATGATATTACGCTGTACCCACATTGGACAAGCAGTTTAGAAAATGGATGGATGGATGATTAAGCTGCCGGCACCATCTTCTTGTCAGACGCGGAAATTCATTCTCACAGTGCATTATGGGTATTCTCTAGCCATTGAGCAGTTGAGTTATACACTCATTATTGCAGTGTGGGATTGAATGAGTGCACTCGATAACGTCCACTGTTGTTTCGGACACCACTGCAAATGGCTGTTCCAAAACGTGACAAAATAATTTCGAATAATATTGTTAGCAATATTTCAACACTCACTGGACTAAAGCAAAAACTTACTTGATTATCCATATATCTGTCATGGTTCTGTTTAGTTAGTTTCTTTTTCATAGACTTTTAGTTTGTTACTTTCAGTCACATGTGTTTCCTTTGTCTAGTTTCCCGCCACAATCTGTCAACATGGACACTAATCCCAATCATCACAGCTGTTTGTCATTTGAGTTAATGATCTGTATATTTAAGTTCCTGTCTTTCCTTTGTTCAGGGTCGGATCTTGTATCTACTTTGTGTTGTGTTGTGTCCCTCCCCAGACACCTGTGCTCATTCCTGCTTGCAGGCCTCAACACCACCACACGAGCACAGCTGTCTGGGGAGCTTTGCCGCGTTTGTGGAGTGGGTGCTGGTATCCTGTGGATCTGCATTCACCGTTGAAGACGTCACCAGCCCCACTCCAACCCCAGTGCCCAGCCAGAACCCTCCGGTCGGAACCAAGCAGTTTGAGCCCACCGCAGACTTCCAGCCCTTTTTCGTTGCGAGCCCACGCTATCGAGGACGTGTGTGCCCAACATCGCTGCGGAGCCTGAGATGCGCAATCTGACCAGATGTACATGCCGGCTGTATCACCCACCAGTGAGGGAGCCTCCATGGAATTGGAGGCCGAAGAGAAGAGTCTCGCCCACCCTTCCGCCACTGAGAGTGTAAAACTGGTAGCACCACCTTCAGCCCTTCAGTCGAATAATTCTTCATCTTCAGTCCCGTCAGTCCCGTCTGTCCCACCCTGCCTCCCTGCTTTGGTCCTCCACCCCTTCGTCTGCGGCCCACTCAGCCATCCCTCAGGCTCTGCCACCGCCCTCGGTCGCCTCAGCTCGCCCTTTGTCCTCTGGACCCACACTGTCATTGAGGGAGGTTGTCGTTGCGGCTCGGTCGCTGTTGCTAGGGTCATCATCGTCACTCCCTCACCTAGGACCTTCGGCTATGCGGTGGGCTCTCACTCCATCACTGTCATTGCCTCCAGCCTTCGCCATGGTGACGTCAGAACTTCTACCACCATGGCTCCTGCCTCTGTCGACGCCACCATGGAGCGCAGTTCTGGCTGGGGCCTGGGCACCTTCCATCACGCCCCTGCTCAAGGCTCCTCCATGGCTTTCTACACCTCCTGCACCACCCTGGACTTATGTTCCGCACCCTCCCGGTTGGCCATCCACCTCCAGAACCACCACCTGCATCATCTGCCAATCTGCCTGCATCTGCCATCCAGTCGCCTCCCCTTCTCTCCAGCCATTCGCCACATCCCTGTCCTCCTCCAAAACCTCCACCATCTCCTGTCATCATTCTTCTACGGCGCGAGGACGCGCCTTGCCAGAGGGGGCATTATGTCACGGTTCTGTTTAGTTAGTTTCTTTTTCATGGACTTTTAGTTTGTTACTTTCAGTCACATGTGTTTCCTTTGTCTAGTTTCCTGCCACAATCTGTCACCATGGACACTAATCCCAATCATCACAGCTGTTTGTCATTTGAGTTACTGGTCTGTGAATATGACACTCAACAAAAAACACATATGCAAACTTTTGGGGGGATTTAAAATATTTTGTCTAAAGTTTCAGTAAACTGTACCATATCAAAAAAACTAGATTTTTTTTTCTGATTAAATAATAATAATTGGTCAAAGACTCTTGCAGACTGCAGGTGCTCAAACAGAGCACTCTCAAATCACATTTTGTCCCTGCTAGTTTGACTGAGTGGGCTGTGATGTCATACGGATGTGCATCAGGTTGCCATGGCAATGGCAATTCAGAGAACCAGATGATGTTGTACCCTCACACTGAGTCTTCCATATGTAACAGGTTTCTGAATTACAACAAAAGCATTTCAGGAAATCATTTTCAGAATACTATTGCAAAGAAAGAAAAGAAAAGGAAAAAAAAAAAAAAACAGCGTTTTTATAGCAGAAAGCACTGCCTTCAGCTGAATGGATAAGCACTGATAAGAAAGTATTTTCCCAGGCTGCAGGTTAGAAAATAAACTAAAATTAGTTTTTGAGATCCTGAACAGACCTTGGTGACTAAGATTAATAATAAGTAACACTAAAATTTTACTCAATAAGAAATACCCACAGGATCTAACAAAATAAATGTTCTTCTTGCATTGCTCTTCTGCATCTTATGCACACAACTCTCACATTACAGTACCACTCACTAATGCATTAGTACCAAACGCCTCAATCGCAGTCTGTGTGGATTTAGTTCTCATCAATGGATGCCTCTCCCATCTGTCTTGCACTTTCGGAAGCCTTTCTCCTTTCCGTGACGCAAGTGAGAGTAGGAGTGGGCTGCCTCCTGTTCCCACTGAGGGGAGAGGAGGCTGCTGACATCTGCCATGAGGAGAAAGTGGAGGCAGAGAGAAAAGATGAATGAATGAAAGAAACAGGGAGGGCAAAACAAGATCAGTGCACTCATACACTCACTGCCGGAAACTTATATTCTCCTGGAAAAGCTGTTTGGTGGAAAAACAGTTAATGCTGGTAATAAAGTGAACAACTCAAAATGAGTCACTTCAGATTCTAATCGCTGCCATATCTTTATTCTTTTCAAAAAATGTTTAGCTCATGGTAAACTCAGCTACAATATTGTCTATGTCTAAACTGTCTAGTATAAACTAAAAGTATACAAAAATTGTCATCGGGAACAAAAATAGAACATTTTTATAATAGATATAGAACCATTTGCTAAATTCTGTTCTGAGGTAAAATTTGACACCTTCTGTCTCCACTCCATCCATCACCTAGCAACTGATACCAAGGTTACTCAGGAAGTAGCACCCCAAACACATCCGTGCCTTTATTAACCCAGGCGTAGATTAGTCACTGGAACACTTCTGATTGTATTGCTTCCGCTCTCCATGTCTCGTAGGGTCTAACCTTGTGAAAGCATCACTTCCCACAGAAAAAGATTTGAAGGCATTTGAATTATTTACATGCACTGAAGAGTTTAATAGTCTTCATTTCATTTCACACGTCATTAAGACTGATTGTACAAAACAACAGTTGGGTTCCAGGACCAGAAGTCAAAAACTCTATTTGTTTTCTCCATAGGGAAATTTATTTTTAACAATAACACAACCTGATTCTAAACCTTTAAAGACAGCCTTACTGTGATATACGAGGTTGTTAACTGATAGTATTTGCTTCTGTTGAAGCCGTCAGCCTGTATTATTTCAACTTAGTTTTAAAATAATTGTGTTTAACAGCGGAATTCTGGGTGAAAAACTACATTACCCATGATGCTATACAGAGAGTTCAACTAATCAGAGAGTCGACCTCCTGGATCTGGGTTTGAGACCACTGAAGCTAACAAAGGATATGCTCAAATTTTCTGTCCTCAGAGTTAAATACAGAAGCGAGTTGCTGGGATGTTACTGCATGAGTCTAAGTCAGTTATCATGATTATTACTCATATAATGTCATGGATTGGAACAAACCACTAAATATTAAACATAGTCATGTAACTCATCCTGCAAGTTTGTGCTACAGACGTAAATAATACGTCAAATCATACATCATGTTGTCAAGTGCAGTGCTATTTTTGTCAAAGCGATCAGCTGGACAATAAAAAGAGCAAAAGTATCCAATTTATACTGAAGGAGTGACCCGACGCCCAGAATAGAGAGCTGCAGGGACATCGTGTTTTTATAGGCCAACACATGAGTTTTGACCATGGAGGCTGTCATTAAACGTCATCAGTCAAATCCATCTACTCATTATTCACTTTACAGCCCTGTTGTGTTTATAACTGCACTCTTGCAAACACTTTCTAACTCAGATTTTCAGGGAAAATGTTTTTTTTTTTTTTTTTAAATCAAGACAGCGCTCGAACACCTAATTGATTCCTCTTTTGCGTTTACTTTCGTTTTGTTTGATGTGATATGAGCTAAGCGATCGTTAGATTTAATCACCATTGGTAGCATGATTTATTGTAATGATTTTTTTCTCAGTTGGTCAGAACAGAATTGGCAGATTTGTTACTTACTTGTTCAGATGACATTTTCATACTTCTAAGACTAAAATTTGTGATTCCGAAGTACAGTATCCACACTGATGTGGTGACTGACAGCAAACATTACATTAATCTGCGCTGAGGAGCCATGCCGAGGCACAATCCATGTAAAGATGAGAATTCTGCAAATAACTGTAATTGCAGGTTTCAAACAGAGATGGCAACAAAGAGGCAAAACTTACGGACTGCAGCTTTAAAGAAAGTCATACAGATTTGGGACAACATGAGAGTTAAAATGATGACAGAATTTTATTCTGTCCACTTAATTCTGTCCATTCATTTTGTTGTCACAGTGATGTGCGCGTTTAAAACGCACTTTGTGAAGCTTTAAAACCTTTGTGAATAATTTGTTTGTTTGGAAACAGTGATTCGGAGCAAGAATCAATGTATGTGATTTTAGTAAATAAGGCTTTGTCATAACTGTTTCAAAATGTTTCAAAATTACAGTGGTTTCCGTTGCATTTACAGCGTGTGGTGTTTCATGTGCTTCGAAACAGTAAATTATTTTGCGAAGCAATTGGTTTAATTGATTCAAAGTTTCGAAAAGCTTCATAATAGGGGTAGAGGATCTAAATTGCAGCAGATTTACTTTATTTACAAAAACAAAAATGGCAATCCAAAAGGCATGAATCAACATAACAACTTCATTTATGCAAAGACAATACACGACAAAAGGAAAAAACGAAATGAGGACTTAAAGTAGCTAAATGAAAAACCAAACAAGACACAGGTGACCATAATCAATTAAACAAAGCATAGAAATAAACTAAAGAAAACATAAGAGTCCAAAAATAGAACATAACTGTTACATCTGTTCATTTCAGTTTCATTTTTGTGTAAACTATTTCTTTAAGATTGTAAGCAACCACCCACAACACCCTGCCATCTTAGAGGGGTTTGCACAGATAAGGGACACTCACTTTTCTTCCCCCCCCCCCCCCCACTTAGACATAGAGCTTCCTTTGTAAGTAATCACCATACAGAGAAACAGATCTGTTGACACCACTAATCTGCTAGATAAACAATCTATTCTTGACATTGCTTAAATAATACAGTGCATAATATTTAATAGATATGTAAACCTCGTCTCTGAGATCATTGGAACATGACGAAATCCACAGTTTGGATCTGAATCATTTTAGCAGAAGGACAATTTAATGTCATATCTCCATTTTTCCAACAGTTTCCATTTTGCAAAACAGGACTCTATTTATGCACTTACACACCAACCTTGCACATAATTTTTAACCACTAAAGCTGACATTGCTTCATTTTTTAACCTTCGAACAAGCAGATATGCTGATATGCACACCCACATGTCCCCCAAGAGGATATGGTCATTTCCTGTCACCAGCAATGTCATTACAAAATTGAACAAAAGTCATAGAACTATGTATATTACATCTGCATGTGCAAGTCATGATTTGTGCTATAAATATCAATGACATTTGACTTTGGTGTTAAAATGGAAAAAGTGACCTAATGTTTTGTTGTCTTTGAATCACATGCCATTAGATCAAATGTCTTTTTTTCACACAGTATCATGTTACAGGCCTACAATATCTTTTTTAAAATGACTCATCTCTGCGTAATATTCACACATTTGCTTGTGTTATTTTGAAAAGAAGCACAGATAGGTGCTATGAAGTTCTTGTTTGGTACAGATATGCTTCTTGTGTTCTCTAAACATCTCTCTAGGACCAGCATTCTTAGCCGTGCTAGTTTTATGTAACTCTGTCCTTTTTTAGAGTGCTTGGGGAAGAAAATAGCCATCTGGCATTCTAAAAGCGGACTCTTGGACGCACAGTGCCCACACTTTCCGCCAGTGGGTCAGTGGGTGAGAGAGGGAGGGAGACCACAGGGGAGGAAGAGATGGGCTGAACTGGTCCAGAGAGCGGTGGGCGGTGTGGGCTGTGCGCACCTGGAAAGTCAGTGTCGTTCAGGACAAGTAGGCTGAGAGCGTTTGTGTACTGCAACAAGGGTGTGAAGGTCACAACGCTCCGCATGTCATCAGTTTGTTTTTAGTTCTGTTTGGCACAAAGGGAGCCTAAGAAAAACACTGACGTGGATGCAACAGATTTGTTTGATGTTGTTGCCATTTATTGGGCATGATGACTAATGAGCAGGCTAAAAGTGAAATGATCACATGTGAGATTTATTATTTTTCCTTGAATCACACACATACAGTATATATGTGTATACATTGTTAATTTGTGTTTGTGTCATTCATAACTCATAAATTAACGGATGTACTTGAAATGTTAGTAATGTGTACACATTAACATTGACATGCAGTATTATTCATTGTTAGTTCATGATACAAACCTAAAACATTAATTAACATTAACAAATATTTCTCCAGAGCTGCTTTATAACTGAATTGAACTCATTCATAACTGATTAACTTTACTTCAGCAAAATAATGACACTTTTGTCTTTTTAGAGCTGCTTTACAGCCTTGAATTGAATTCTGTTTGCATTACTGATCATTATTTTCCAGTTAATCACTGTAAAACTGCTTTGAAACAACCTGTATTGCATGAAGAGCTATACAAATAAAGGTAACTTGACTTAAACAAAGGTCATAATATACTTAACGTTATTCTTAACTAACAAAAAGCAAGTTATCTGTTGAATGTTTATATATATATATATATATATATATATATATATATATATATATATATATATATATATATATATATATACATAACAGATAATGTTTACTGTCTCTCTATATACATACATACATAGCTAGCTATACATATATGCATACATAGGCAGATGTACTTCCTGTTATTCTTGCTGGGGCTCTTCATCAGTGGTCGGTCATACAGCGCCTCCTATTGACAAATTGCTGAATTGAGATCATTATAATACTTTTTTTTTTCTTCTTTAAATACATTTTTTCAAAGAGTGTTTACTTCTACCAGAGTTTCGCAGTTCATTTGGAGTTTAACACCATTTTAATGCAAATAAAAAGAGTTCATGCCAGTGTCCTGTTTTCACTGGACAGATCCTTGTCAAATCTCCCATCGTTCCCCTATCTATTCCCCTAATGGAACATACAAATTCTAGGTCTGAACAAGTCAAATGCAAAACGGCATGGCCATACTAACTCAAAATATGCATTTCAGTACACACCTGATGTCAAATAGAGCTAATTTCTCGGCCTCAAACTGCTTTATCTGTTATGCATTAAGTTTAGGATTAATCAATAGTCCTATTGACTAACATGACAAAAAGCCACGGGCAACACATTCATTTTTAAAAAGACAGTGCTCTCTAGTGGTCATATTTTGTTCCTACATTTCCCTCTTCTTCACGAGGAACTGTCACATGAGACATGAAAAAAAGTACATAAAAGGCAATAAAAAAGATGTTAAGAAAATAATGTCTTAACGCTATTTTAACACAATGTGGTTTGCTTGAAGATATGTCATCTAACATCTCATTACACAGATCTACACTTCATTTATATCTATCTATCTATATCTATATCTATATCTATCTATCTATCTATCTATCTATCTATCTATCTATCTATCTATATATATATATATATATATATATATATATATATATATATATATATATATATAAGACAAGGTAAGTGCTAAGACAAAAAATAAAATTAAATAAAAATACTTAAAAAAAAAAAAAAAGTATATCACTGTGCAGCATCAACTGAACTTTTAACCTCACCCTCTTCTGTTTTGTCTCTTCAAATGACACTAAATCCATGTGAACTTTAGAGATACTCTGGCTGCTAGCAACACATTAGAACTTAATTAAAATAACATAAAGAAAATTGTTCTTGCAAACTTTGTACAATCGAAATATTAAAAAAAACAAAAAAAACAATACTGTATCTAAATGAATCTAAAATGAACCTGCAGATTAGGAGTGATCTACTTGTGCCCAAGAAATGGAGCACACTTGACCCAGACCCTGCAAGCTCTTCATATTCCTTTAAGATGTTACTGTCCCGCCTCCTTTTAGAACGCAATGACATCATCGGTTTACGCAACCAATGAGAGAGCGCGACGAGCATGAGCTAGAGAGAGTAGTATGTGTAGTGCGCATACGTATGTGTGTATGTGTGAGTGTGTGCGTGTATGAGTGCGATTGAGATTCTATGGAGGCTTTTTCTTAATTAGACACACTTCAGCTTCCTCGTCCATCTGCCTTTTGGAGTAAGATTAACGTTGATTTTTACCCATGTGGATTTTAAAAACGTTTTGATGACGAATGTCACTGTCGCTTATCAATTCAGCACAATACAGGACTTAGATAGTTATATTTAATTAATTTGCCTTCATCATAGTGATGGATGTTTAGACCAAGTTATGAGACTTAACTTTAAAAACAGATCGGCTCCTTGCTGCACGGAGATCTGCTGTTGTTTTGGCACTGGGAACTCATAATCGTTGTTTATCTGTGTTTCAGCATGAGTTTGTTTGCATGGAGCTGAACATCTTTGAATACACAAATTGACTGTTCTTAGAAAGAGCTGATCGATCCAATTATGTATCAAATAGATATGAATCTGTAATTTGAAGAAGTGATCTTAAACAAAGCCAAGAACAATCAAAGAAGGGCAGAATGCTGAAGACCCTCACTAAAAAACTAAGAAGACACTCTCTAAATGAGATCCATCCGTTTCAACTTAAGGTAAGTCAGTTAATAACTATATTAAAAACGTATGTAAGTTGTCTGTAAGGACACTAATACAAAGTAGCCTTAACTTAATAACTGGCCACACTTTACAATACAGTGTTACTGTACATAAATAAGCACTGAATAATACTAATGATGTAATGAACTGATTGTAATCACATTTCTTATTTTGGTAATAATTTTTAGTAGCACATATGAACACTGTAATGCAAAGTGTTACTGTAAAGCACTTTGACTTATGACTGCTGCTTTGTTCCACTTGAATACAGAAGCTTCCTATTTATCATATTTATGTCCCAGTGTACTACAGAATGTTTAAGCTCAAGGTGGATTTGTTACAAGGACTAGTTTTAAAACCCACTCATTCAGACTCTTGTGTATATTTACTCAAGTGATCACACACACAAACACTCGAAACTGGAAGTTCACAAACAACATGAAAAGATGCCCTCAGAGACTATCAGAAAATCGATTATGTGAAATAAAATCCTTTATTTGAAGGATAAACTAAAGTCAAAAGTTTTAGAAGGAGAAATCATGATGGCATCTGGTTTACGCCATCTTGAAGAACAGTCTTAAAGTAATACAACACCTTTCTGGAATCCATAAATACTTGACATGCTGAACCCAGTGCTGGCTCTCTGCTGATGCTGCGTTGTTATAAAGTCATAAATTGTTCATAAATGCACCACACCAACTTTTATTGAAGGCATTGGCATGTATGCCTCTTGTTTGAGCACATGGTTCCACAAAGTTGTAGCCTGAACTGTATGAGTCCACTTTTCTGGTTTTCCCTTAGACTTTTAGTTGATTGATCTGACCAACTGCTTCTTTAAGTTTCATTATTTGTCATGAGAGTTGTACCCTTCAGCCACATGTTTAACCTCCTTCCTGGTGAGTTGTTATCGCCTCAAAGGGAGGCACTGTCTTTAGTAATAACAGAATGGAAAGCTACTTTAAAACCAATGAGTAATGAATGAAATTGGATAGGCTGCTATAAAGGTGTGACCGGCTTGTCTTTGTTATGAGGAAGAAGAGGATGTATATAAGATATATTTAAGTATAGCAAACACAGTATGCACTGTATGTTTCCTCATGTCGTTTCAAACCTCTATGACTGTATGTTAGAATTTTGTTGTTGTTGTTGGTGGTGGTGGTGAACTCTCCCTTTAATACATGATTCTGGTCTTATTGTGCAACATTCATTATCAAGATTCCAAAGAAAAAATAACTTGCTCTGCCTCTGTAATGATTTTTGTTTTGGCTGATGTCAACTAGGCCACGTGGGTTTGGTCTGTTTGTTAATGCTGCTAACCAGTTGATAAATAGCTAGTTCACAGTTGTAGGTAATGCAGCCTTTTTCAAAATCTTGCTAATAGTAAACACATTAATTTAATGCTAATTAATGTTAATGTAGTAAAGGTTAAGGCAATAATGTGGACAGATTAGAAAAAGAAGAGTTACCATTGGAATACAATGAGATGAGCATTGACTTCAACCTTCACATCCCAGTCAAAACCTTCTCATTTCAAAACGCTCTCTGTCCACACTAGCATTTTCAAGCCTTTCCAGAAGTTGCTTTTCCACATTAGGGATGTGGTAGGGATGTTTCCACAATGGGCACCGGGTAGTTATAGGAACTCAGTTATTGGAACTAGTCACAAAGGCGCTCCCCAGAGAACTAAATTTTCCCCTAGGGCCATTTTCCTGGTTGCATTCACTCCGCCAGTAGGAACTCTGAAGTGACGTAAGCCGCCTGACAGCGTCGTCACTTAAGCGCGTCATTCAAAAACGTCAACAACTCCGTAGCGTAAAGGTTGAGAAGTGCCTTGACTTCGGAGTCTGTTCATCTATCGCTGTTTTCCATGTCAATGGAGTTAGCTTGTGGATGAAGTATATGTGAACGGTGTGTTTCTTATGGCATGCGTTTGGCCAATCAATCTACACCTATGTCACTGGTAGTTCCTGTTGTGCTGGGTGAGACCCAAATCTGAAGTAGGAGCTAATTTAGTCCCCCCAAAAGGCTTTCCTATAACTAAAATCGTTCCCAGTTCCTGCTGTGCGAACACACCAAAATTAGAAAATGTTCCTCTGGTGCAAAGGCCCTATTGAAACTACTGAAAACACTTAGTCACCTTATTATGCATGCTCAAAACATAATAAAAGCTCACTGAAATAATAGAGATCAGACATAAAAAATTACTCACACCATTCTTCTGGCACTATTATTTTATTAGCAAAATATTTCACCACTTTCTGGTCACATTCAAAATCGCTATTTCAGGTCTAATACGCAGTTGTCCTGTTTTGCTGTAGGACAGCATTTTTTTCTGTCATACTTTTAGGAATGTTCTATGAAGATTGTCCAAAATAAAATGTATCTTTTTAATAAGCCTATGAATGTGAATAGCAGCCACAACATTCCCAGTACAACCATAGATATATATTGGTACATCATGTATCACATGATTAAACATGTTTAATCATTTTCAGGTACCTCAATTCTCACAGTCCAATTTATCCACTCGGGAGAGCATCTTCAAGAAAACATTTTCTTTGGACAAAAATGGCACCTCAGTGTTGACAGAAGGCCAAAACTTAGATTAAAAGATGCATTTTCAAATTAATTCAGATTAATGTGGATGTAGTCTTAATTGACTGTATCCGGGTCTCTAATTCCCACCTTTCATGATCCAATAAGTTCCTAATTGATAAAACAAAGTCTTTTCCAAGTTCTCAAGTTTTAGCTTTAGATGTGATAATTACAAAATTGCGATCTAACATCAAAATCATTCTAGAGATGTTCAAAGTATATGGAAGTCACATCAGTGGCTATTGCCAAAGACTGTTATTCCTGTACTAGCGGACACATGTCCTGATCTCAGCTTGACCCTATAGCTTACACTAATAAATACAATTACGGTGGTTGGAGTGCGGCCTTCTGCCAGAAACGTCTTTGACACTGCTTTGTTGCTGACAGAAGCTGTGTGTGTATAAGTGTCTGTGTGTGTCATGTTTGAGTAGATTTAGTAGACCACTGAGAAGCTTTGAAAGAAATTTGAAATTCCTTGTGGGAGTGTTCCACAGACACAAGCCAGAAGAAAAATTATGAGCAATGGCCCTTTCACATGACGAGCATCAGGGCTTAAATGTGCCTTTCCACACAAGTATCATGCCCAGCTTTAGCCTCTACATGAAAAGCATTGCAGATAGAGCCACAAAAGTATGCTTTTGCCATGCATTAATTTGCATAGGACATGTAATGTCCTATAATATAGTAATTATCAACTAAATGTCACAACATACCTTTAATTTTTTACGTTGACATTAAACTTTGAGTGTTGTGTTGCAACTTTTGACCTGAACACACAACTTGCTGTCCGCAATGATACTTTGCTCTATAGAGTTTAGCGCATTGGGGAATTTTGTCATGTGGAAGGGCCTTATTAGATAAAAAAAAAAAAAATACAGAAATAGTATTCAAATGTAAGTTAGGGTACATTAACAATGAACCAACATTGTATGAGGACATAAACAGACCTATGCTAATTCCGAAGTTAGAGTAGTCTCCTTCATGCATGAACACACACACACACACACACACACACACACACACACACACACACTCTCACACAAAGCTGCAGTCATCATGGCCCCTGTGGGATAGCATGTTTGTTTGAGTTTTGAAACACTGTTTATTGTGTGTCTTTCCTGTGTTTGAGTTTAATAGTGTGTCGTAGCCTTTTACTTGATCCCCCTTTGATGGGTTTGTTCTTGTGAACTGGTGCAGAAATTGAAAAACGCAGCTGTGAGTGTGTGCTATTTTTTTTACGCGTGATCTTAAATTGACCGTAGAGGACTTAGCCTAAACACTCCCATGGTTAGCAGACTGCTCCATGTTACAAAAGTGCGTTTACTAGTTTTGCAAGACTCTGTTGGATAGTACAGCACTTTATCAGATTCATGTAGTCATTCATTTGCAATCTACAAAACATTAGCCAACCTACATAAACTTTGTTTTATATTTACACACTAGCCAAAATGTGTCAGTTGTGCATGCTTAATGTAAAATGTCATGAAACTTATGTAGGGACAGTTGGCTGGAATCACACACTCACCTAAATCCTATTGCCAAACCATGAACAGTTTGTCAAATGTTTGAGTTTCTATAAGCCAGAAGGGAAAATACTGGAAATTCTAGCCCAATGTCTTTTACATGTTGGCCAAGCACTTAATCTTGCAGTCAGTCTACAGAAAGTTGTATACTTGTGGTTTTAGTCAGCATGAGAAAAAGGTATTTGGCAATATCAAGACGTAAGCTAAGAGGTTAGCTAAAGGCAGAAATACAAATGTGCTTTGGCTTTTTGGGCTGCAGTAGATTTTATAGGCCTTTGACATAACTGGCAGTTTACAGTAGGACTGCTGTTAGGCACGCATGTCATTGTAATTAGAAAAGCATTATCAGATATTTTTGTCAAGCGTTTGGTATAATTGTCTCATTAATTCCTTCTGTTATTTTTCTAATTGCAAACTTTCAAAACTGATAGTTCTGTTATTGCACTGGGTGAAAATGTAAAACATGCAGGGTTGTGGCTGGTAGTGATTAGGCACTTTCTGTTGGACACTGATAGCATTCAGCTGTGGTTGGTCATAATTATCATCAGTAAATGCTGAGACTTGTGAAACCTCATGAAGTGTTACAGCTGAAAGCACATGGAATGCATAAAAAGCTGCTTGTTTCAGAAGGGTTATGTTTGAGAATCATATCAGAAGATATCTTTTAAAGTGGTAGTTCGTCCAAAAAAATTAAAATTCTGTCATTTACTCATCCTCACGGCTTTTTTCTGTTCCACATAGATGGTTTGAGAAATGTCAGCGTAGTTTTCTTTTTTTTCCCAGGACTGATACATTGAAAGTCAGTTCTACCCCAAATTTGTGCTATTTTTGCATTCCACAAAAAAAAAAAAAGGTATACTGGTTTGGAACGACATGAGGGTGGGTAAATGAGTGATTTTCATTGATTCATTGCTTGTGAAACAATTGGGGACAAGCAGAAATGTCTCGTATGACATCTAAAGCCCTGCATTGAACACTACTAGTATGGAGCCATTTATATTAATATTAAATAATATGCAAGATTATAACTAGTGTTTCAAGACTTGATACATTAAAAAGGGGGTCAAAGGTGCATGGATAGTAAGCTCAAATATTTCCAGTAGATTTTTATACATCAACAGTTGACCCTGGACCACAAAAACAGTCATAAGGGTCAATTTTTTGAAATTGAGATTTATACATCATCTGAAAGCTGAATAAATAAGCTTTTCATTGATGTATGGTTTGTTAGGATAGGACAATATTTGGAAAATGTAAAAACTATTTAAAAACCTGGAATCTGAGGGTGCAAAAAAAAAACAAAATATTGAGAAAATCGCCTTTAAAGTTGTCCAAATGAAGTCCTTAGCAATGCATATCCACTCACAAAAATACATTTTTGATATGTTTGTGGTAGGAAATGTACAAAATATTGTGGGCTATTGTTACAAATATACCCATGCGACTTATGACTGGTTTTGTGGTCCAGGGTTATATATTGCCCACAAACCCTTGAGGAGCTGAATGTTAAAGAGGAGACGTTTTGGGGGGTTCCCTTTCAACTTTTTAAGGTCATGATGAAGTTGTATAAATTTTAGGGGTGAAACGGTTCACGGTAACACTGCACACTCTGTTCGGCACACACTTGCACCTCGGTTCATCTCATATCTGACGACGCATACGCATCTATAATATGGTTTGTAGAAAATAAATAAAACAGACAGACAGAGTTAGGCTAATGTATGTTTCTGTCAAAACATATTTTAAGCATAAGCTAAACTAATTTAAGCCTTGCCAATTTTAACATTAGAGTGCAAGGCGCGAAAGAGAACTTAAGCACGCGCTGTGAGAAGATTTGTGCACTCATCCGAAGCGCGCAAATATTTAGGTCTCTTTCAAGTCTTGTGTTTGAATGTACAAATTCACATAAAATTATGTTAGCATGCCTGTTTTGACAAGTATCCTAGCAAGCATAGTCGGTTATGTCTTAAGTGAACTTGTACACTCGAGAAAAAAAGCATGTGTTCAGTATCAGTGTACTGATCTGTCCAGCCCTTGCATTTCTGCTGTCTGATTGCGTTTTAATGTAAATCAAACAACAAAAGACAAGGAAATCACTCATTGCTCATGACTGAATAGTAACTTAATAATTAATAATGATTGATCTTTATTTAATTTATACAGTGAAGATTACATGCAATGTTGTTTTACATTTTATTAGCTACTTTATTCAATTTCTGTACCTGAAAGCGACATGCATGCAAACCTGAAAAGCTTTATTTATTTGTATCTTTGCTTTACTGTATTTATCTGTGCTGTTTGATTTTTTGTTCTTATTTTCTTTATTTTTATTTGACAGTAGTCATTTTTTACCTGAACATAGCACATACCGTACCGTATCGTGAGCCTAAAACCGTGATACAATCCGAACCATGAGTAATTTGAACCTTTGCGCCCCTAATAAATTTATATATGAAGTTATGTAAAGATTTGAAACTTTTTGAATTTAAAAAAATATATATAATCTGGTCTCTGGTGTAGTACGTGGAACCATTGAAGTACATTTTTACTGTGATTTTTAAGGATGCGAATTGGGATGTTTCCATTTAAAATGTATTTTGATTTATGAGACTGGTGTGTTTGCATGCATATAAGTGTTTTAACTTTAAAGGGTATAGAAGGAGTAGGGTGGCATGTTACAGTGGTCACACTTAGTCATTTGCTGTCTGAAACACACATGATCTACACACGCAGACAAACACAGACCCTGGCCATGATTACAGGACCAACCACCATCCTAAACTGTTGAGCAGATGGCGTAGCTAGAACTCATGGCTGTGACACACGTGTTGACGCCCAATATGCAACTCTCACCTACCGCCCACTACACAGCATACTGCTTTGACATCACAGACACCATTAAAACTCTTAGAGGGACTCTCTCTGAGGGCTGTGGTGGAAAATGGGTTAGGACTTTTTTAATCCATTGATTTAGCCATCAACATTAGGAGATTTTTATGGTTTTAACTCCTTTGCTGCATAATAAGAGACTTGGGCCCGTTCCCAAAGGGCACACTTGATATAACACTTTTACATCTCCGTGGGGTGACCCATTTTTCAATTTGTGTTTTTCTGAAGGTAGAGCACCAACTTTGATGCCACAGTGCATTCTTTTGTGACTTAAGCACTGTTGCTGACTTAATGACAGACTACCACCCAATAGCACCATACGTCACCAAATTGTAGACAGCAAGGGCAATTTTGGACAGGTTCTGGTCTCCATGGGTTGTGGATACATTTTTAAAGAAATTTATGCCATTGGATTTGACATTTGCGTATTATGGGTTAAATAAAATTTAAACTACATCGAAGGCATCTGTGGTCTGTTGTTGATTACCATAGAAAATAATGTGGACTCATACCTAGTTTATCATAACCGTGTTTATAGCAGTACACTTGGAATTAAAGCATTGGAAGCCTAGCAGCAAAATATGTGGAGGTTTTATAATCAGAAATGTGAAGCTCATATTTTTGTTGACACAAATTCTTCAGGTCAAGACAGTAGAGCTATAAAGTTATTTTGGAGAAACTTGTGGTTATGCATTGCGTTGAAAATATTGTCACATCACTTCCTAGTGTCCTTCCATTGATATCAGTGACACCCTCCCCCTTCCTGCCCTTGGTCAATAAATAGATAGTCCCACCCCAAATTCATGCCAGTGGTTGAGCCAGCGTTGCCGTTTTGGGCACGTCCAGTCCGATTTCATGGGAAAATGTAACTATTTCATGAGGTGCCGATTTAATATGAATTCGTATGATGAAAATCATAATTTTTGAGGGAAAAAAGCAAAACATAAAATAGTTACAAAATACTATTAGATTGTGTTAGCTGGTTATTTTTGATAGAGCTACAGTCCCACAAGTTTTTTGGGGGATTTGATCTACAAATGGTTTACTTCAGAGAAAGTATTGGTTACACTTCATTTCGATGCTCCTCTTCAGACATTCTACTAACTATAAGTAACTATAAGTGTTTTGAAATCGCCTTTCACTAGATATTGTTGAATAATTGTTCATTTTGTTTTTTTGGCGCACAAAAAGTATTTTCGTCACATTCGTTTCATAACATTAAGGTTGAACCATTGTAGTCACATGAACTGTTTTAAATATGTTTTTTCAAACGCCTTTCTGGGCGTTTGAAAGTCTAAGTTAACTCTCAATGCAAGCCTCACTGAGCCATCGGATTTGATCAAAAATGTCTTAATTTGTGTTCCAAAGATGAACAAAGGTCTTATGGGTGTGGAACGACATGAGGGTGAGTAATTAAAGACAGAATGTTTATTTTTGGGTGAACTAACCCTTTAAAAGTCACAGATGTTTTAGCTCTCCAAACCATTTTGTCCTTAAACCGAAAATAGCTGTTTTGGCTGAAAATTTTCAGTAGTTGAAATTTCGGTGCATCCCTAGTTAGTAAAATATCTAAAGTGGACCATCAAAACAAAGTGTTACCAAAGTGATTTATTAAATTACTCATTTCACCTTTAGCAACTGTAATAAAGGTCAACAGTAACCAATCTGATCACCTCTCATTACAGGCCACTGCAAAATCAGAACCTATTGACGTGTTACAGGACACATAATGGATAGAATTCAGAGCACTCTTACATATTATTGTGCTTGTATGTGCATTTGTTTTCATTGTTTTAGGACATATGCCTAGGTGCCCTCATAATGGCGTTAAAATGTCACATGATTGACCTTTGAGCATTCACACTAACTCATTTGTGTGCCAACAGCTTTCTGAGCTGATATTATATTCACACACCCTCTCCAAAGCCTGTAATCCATGACCGTCATCACTGACCCTAATCTATCCCACACATTCAAATGAGCCAATACTAATCCAGCAGGCCGTGACAGCAGTGGCACCTCCCAGCCTCTCTGCTTTGCAGGATGGCACTGTAGACCTTGAGGCTACAGGGCAGCTAATTATGTTACACATACAAACACATTGACAACCCTACAATTTACAAGCTCAAATAAGGCTGGAGGACACAGAGAGTAAACCATAAGCTATGCAAACAGCTCTGCCTGCAAGAGCAGTGCATTGTAGTCAGCATCAAACGCTCATGCAAATGCTGTTTTGGTGCGTATGTTAATGCAAACGGGTTGTGTTAGTTTGTCTGGATATAAACTGGATAAACTTAGGCATTGCCTGTTAGGCATACCAACAAGACTTTTATATTCAAGGGTTAGTTCACACAAAAATTAAAATTGTCATTACGCCACCCTCATGTCGCTCCAAACCCGTAAGACCTTTCATTTGTCTTCGGAACACAAATTAAGATATTTTTGATGAAATCTGTGAAATCTTACCATTTTACATTAAGGGATTATTGTATTCAAAAGGCCTGTTCACACCAAGAATGATAACTATAATGATAACTCTAACACCAGTGGACAATATCGCTTGGTTTATTCTAAGCGTGCACTGCGGTTGTTGCCTGCTGCTTTAAATGCTCGAGCTCTGAAAGCAGGATGGATTTCAACTGACTGTCAATGTTTTTATAATTTATCACCTGGAAAAAAAAACATTCATGGTACCATAGTAATATTATGGTATTCTTTGAATTATATCATGTAAATACCATAGTACATGAATATGGTATTCATTCAGTGCCATGAATTAAGCATCATGGTATGACTATCTGATACCTTCACTGTCATGGTACTTATTTGTAACGCTCTTTTCCCCCAAATTGTACTTCGTGTTAGTGAAAATGTTGTATTCCCCGAGATGAAGGAAAGATGTAATCCATGTGTAAGCAAATCAGTTCAGGTCCAATGCTTAAGACATGCAAATGCAGAGGGAACGGGTTGGGCTATAAACCGCCAACCGTGTGATTCACACCTACATGAGTACAGCTCCCTTGCAGTCATGTTAACAAACAGTGCTGTCTATGTTGGTTTGATTTAACCTTATGATTATGTTTGTAACATGTACATTAGAAAGGACTGCTACAAATGTATGCTTACTGACCGTATGCACAGTCCAAACAAAAATGCGGCCCTGTGCTGTGGTGCTCTTATCACGTACAGTTACAAAGAGAAACATTCAAGCACAGCCACATTCTTGTGTTGCTCACCTGCCCTACTAAATTTGTATGTCAGTTATTCAGATGAATAATCAGTTTCTGAATGAATGAACTTTGCTTAGGCAAAGTTAAATAGTGATAGAGAATTGTTGTATGCTTTAATATTCAAATTTATATGCATGCTTTACATCCATTAATTTGGAAACTAGCATAGTACTTAATTGATAGATACAGCTCTAAAATATTATTAGATATTAAAATACTATTGCTAACATACACACAGCTGCTCGTATTACTCACAGTTGGGTTATAACTTGGTGGTTTGTTGGTTTATTGGTGCGTCTTGCTTGCCTCTTTGCCTACCTCCACCTATAGCATAGTAAAAATCACTAACAATACGTTTGGACATATTGTTAGGAATATCTAAGAGTACCATGCGAATTCTGATGGTACATGAACTTGTTAATCACTCCGTATCGGAGTACCAAGTATTACCATGTAATACTATAACTATGCCATGGCACTTTTCTTTTAAGAGAGACCGTTTCTCTTGTTATTATGTTAAAGTTCTGTAATGCTTCAATTTGAGGGAGATTCACTGAAACCTACTTCTGAAATTCAAAAGCATACTGTGAATAGCATTTAAAGGTATTCAAAAAACATTGTCATAGCCAACAACATTTTTCTCATGCTTATCTTCAAAGATAGTGGTATGTGAGCACTGGCTTGCTTTGAACTACATTTTTTACTAAGCGAAGATAATGCCTAAACAATTATTTGAGGAAAAACAAGCTGTGCTTTCATTTCTGTCCAAAACCATAGTGAATAGCTTGATGGGTAATTTGACCCTGATGCTGATGATTTTGACAATAGCTCTGTCAACATATTTTCACTTAAACACATGCATCTCATAATCTCCTGTGAAGATGTTGTCATCCCATCTGGGGGTGGTTTCCTGGGTAACAGGCCTCATGCTGTGCTGCAGTATTTAGTCCAGTCACTCAGCAGTATGTGTGCATGTGTGTAGGGTTCCATTACTAGCCAAAATAAGTCAATCGTCTTTTACCCTGCATCACATTATCTCTATGCCTTGAATCTGCATCAATGAACTGAAGAGCTGAACAGACCGGAAGTAACACATACACCAATGAGCCAAGACATTATGACCACCCGCCTAATGTGCTGTTGATCCTCCGTGTGCTGCCAAAACAGCACCGACCCGCAGAGGCATGGACTTTACAAGACCTTTGAAGGTGTCCTGTGGTATCTGGCTCCAAGACATTAACAGCAGATCCTACAAGTCCTACATAACCATCATTAAAATATTGTTTGACCACAGTACACCTTCTGTTGGCTCAGACTAGACAGCCTTTGTAGAACTCATGCATCGATAAATCTACCCTACACCCTGTTGTTTGTCCCTCCTTAGACACTGTTGGTAAATTCTCACCACTGCTGACCATGAGCAACTCACAAGCCTTGCCGTTTCAGAGATAATCTGATTCAGGCGCCTTGACGCAGCAATTTAGCCCTTGTCAGTGTCATTGAGATTCCTGCCCATTTCTCCTGCATCCAACACGTTGATTATGAGAATTGATTGTTTAATTACCATCTAATCTACCCAGAGCTTAAAATGTGGCCTTGTTAGGAGATGTTCAATGATATTCACTTCACCTGGGACAGGTCATAGTGTTTTGGCCCCTCAGTGTACACAGAGCCTGTTTTTCCTGTTGTGTACTACTGGAACTGCTGTTTCCTTTTTCAGCAGGTTTTTGTGTATGCACCCATGAGATCCTATCAGAGCTTTTCAGTGCAGGCAAAGAACCATGCAGAAGTCGACTTGGTATTGGTAATGTTATCTCTTTCAACACTGAGTTGAAATGAGGCTGGATGTATGTATAAGGACACTAAGGGTCTATTGATTGGCTGTCACCATTGTCAAGGTCACTTGCCAGCATCTTGTTCAGGGCTTGTAGCGCTGGCATTGTCACCCTCTGCCTACTTGAGAAAGCTATGACAACGAGGTTGGTGTGTACAGTAAAAGCACACGTGTGTTATAACTTTGGGTTCCTAGTCATATTTGCTTTATTGGAATGGTAAAACAGCTTTACCATAACCAAATCATTAATAAATACTTTTTACTGTACTATTAGTCAATGTTAAGGTTTATTTTTCAATATTTACAGGTTGAATGTACATTACATTATACATGATATAAATGTATACATTCGTACATAATTACATACAAATTAAAAAACAGGTTTGCTAATGCTATACTTAATGTTTGAATTTCTGGTTGGTATTTTCGTTCCAACGATTACTCTTTTGTTGTCACAATACAGCCTTGCAGTAGGAGTAGGAGTAAGAATCTACAGGGAGATATAATATGATCCTTCACTTAATTGTTTTTTATTCATCATTTGGCTTCAGGATTTGGGCAGTTTTCTGCTTTCATCATAGAGCCATAGAAATAGTGTTGACAATAGACACCTCAGTATTAGTTTAAAATTATTTGTGGGAATAGCACCTTGTTTCCAGCTCTTTTACCATAGGCCCTTAAAGTTGTAGTCTTATCCATGTGTACATTTTTGGAACAGCCAAGTTGATTAAAAACTTAAAGGGGATTCAAATTTTGATTTGAAATTTAGTTTTGCTGTTTTTATTGTAGTCGAATTGGAAATTTTAGTGTAAATTGAGCTAATGCAGGAGACAGCTTCTCACAGACTTGGTCAGTCACTTTTTTTCCACGAAAATTGAGATAAAATTGAGATCCTTACCTTTAGACACAGTATCTTGAGGAAAGAAACACTTTAATTTACTGTGGTATCATCTGAAAAGAATGGGAGTAAGTTTTGTTTGGTTTTCACTAACAAAAAATGAACAAATCCAGATAACACTTCAGTATAGGGAACATGTATTCACAATTAACTACGACTTTTCCCTCAATAAACTCCTAATTTACTACTTATTAATAGTTAGTAAGGTAGTTGTTAGGTTTAAGTATTGGGTAGGATTAAGAATGTAGAATAAGGTCATGCAGAATAAGGCATTAATATATGCTTAATAAGTACTAATAAACAGCTAATATTCTTGTAATACGCATGCTAATAAGCAACTAGTTAAAAAACCCTAAAATAAAGTGTTACCCAAATCCACTACCTTCAATGATAAATTTCAAAATAACTGACAATTCAGTTTTAGCCTTTTTATTTGTTGAATATCCGTTAGTTACTTATTAAAAGGCTGCGCTTTAGCAAGTATACATCACAAAGAAAGAGTCATTACTGTAAACCTGCCTCTGATTATACAGGGTTTCCTGAACTAACCCCCTGATAAAACTATTTTGATAATATACACTACCACTCAAAAGTTTGGAAACATTACTATTTTTAATGTTTTTGAACAAAGTCTCTTATGCTCCTTAAGGCTGCATTTATTTAATAATAAATACAGAAAAAACAATAATATTGTGAAATATTATTTCAATTTAAAATTATGGTTTTCTATTTTAATATACTTTAAAATATAATTTTATTTCTGTGATGCAAAGCTGAATTTTCAGCAACATTACTCCAGTCTTCAGTGTCACATGATCCCTCAGAAATCATTGTAATATGCTGATTTGATACTCTGTTGTTATCAATGTTGAAAACAGTTGTGTTGCTTAATTTTTTTTTGGAACCTGTGAATTTCTTTCAGGATTCATTAATGAATAAAAGGTTAAAAATATAAATCTTTTCTAACAGTATAAATCTTTACTATCACTTTATATCAATTTAACACATCCGTGCTGAATAAAAGTATTCATTTCTTTAAAGAAATATAAAGAAAGAAAATTACTGACCCCAAACTTTTGAACGGTAGTGTATATTGTTACAAAAGATTTCTATTTTAAATAAATGCTATACATTTTTTTTTTTTACTTTTTATTTATCAAAGAATCCTGAAAAAGTATCACAGGTTATAAAATAATATTAAGCAGCACAACTGTTTCCAACATTGATAATAAATCAGCATATTAGAATGATTTCTGAAGGATCAGTGACACTGAAGACTGAAGTAATGATGCTGACAATTCAGCTTTGCATCACAGAAATCAATTATATTTTAAAGTATATTAAAAATAGAAAACCATAATTTTAAATTGTAATAATATTTCACAATGTTATTGTTTTTTCTGTTTTTATTATAAAATAAATGCAGCCTTAATGAGCATAAGAGACTTCGTTCAAAAACATTAAAAATAGTAATGTTTCTAAACTTTTGACTGGTAGTGTATCACATTGCACATCTTTGATACAAACACACTGTTCACCTCAAGGATGATAGACTTCACACTGCCACCTACTGTGGATAAATACTGTTGTACCTTCACTTGTCAGTGTGTAATACTGTTCTGCACACAGAAATCTCAGGTGTGATATTTCTGCAACCAAATTTGTTCTAGTTGCAACAGAACCAAACTGATTTTTTTTTTCTTCCTCATGGTAATGCAATTTGACTTGGGTATTCTGTACACACATGGAACGATAAGGGGGATTCACTCCAGTTTGTAAAGGATAGGTCCGCCATTTTTCAACTAGCTTTTTATTGTTACATTGTCGGTAGTGTATGTAAATTAACAGTATGTACTCTTTCTCTGTGTTACCTGCTCCATATATTCCTGTTTATTTGTCAGCAAAAGTCTTCGGATGACACCAAATGCATCATTTTACATCACCTGATAGACTTTTAACTGCTCCAGGTATTTGTGTTAAAACTACAAATACAGTTGAATCGACAAGGGGGTAGTACCAAAATCAAAAGTGCATTATGGGTGTTTTTGGCAAAATGGAATGCAATAGCATTTTGCATTTGCATCGTTTCTCATTTCATTTTTTTCACATTTCTACTGCATAGACAGACAAGTTTTATTAAAAGCCCATCTTACCATTAAATAATTACCCTTTGAAAGGTGTGATTTCTCAAACACTGTTTTGAAATCAATCCAAAGAAACACACCCCTCCCTTCATTGCTCCGCCCCCAAAATGCACAGACACGCGATGCAAGATTGGATGTCACTATCAAAGCTGAAGCGAAGAAAAATAGTGGTTTGTAATTTGTAAAAAAAGAAGTGAAGAAATGAAGACAATGGACGGTCGACAAGGAAGAAGAAAAAATGAACACGGTACACAAGAGTTTATACAAGCAAGAGTACATTGTTAGTCACCAGCCGCACACCAGCTCCAGTCAAACTCAAACTGTCCTGTTACTAGCTAATATTACAACAACAGCATATCTTGGTTTTGTTACTCACGTACGGAGCAGAAACAACGCAACCTCTGCGTCCATTTTCAGGCCTTCCTGATTAGGTATCTCCAGAGCTATAAAAGCTTTTCTAATCTTAACGTGGGTCTTAAAGCTCTTGCTTGATCATAACCCTTCTTTTCTCTTTTGTAATGTCTCTCAGCCATCTCTCTCTACAGTCTTTCTTCAGTTCAAATCTCCCTCTTGCTTACTCTCTCTCCTTCCCCATCATGAGTGGACACGCCCCCTACTGCTGATTTTTCTCATAAATCGCTTACTGCACCTTTAAGTATAGTTATCACCCGTAAATGTTGTGTAACGCCCCAGAATGCAGCATGCAATTGGCAGAAGTTTCCAAATACATTAGAATATTAAATAAAAATTGCCAGTGGCTTTTTACAACCGGAGACACTGTCTGGCAGGGGTTTTGGTGGTGAGGAATCGTAATTTGTGGTGGCTTTGAGATTCAAGACAGACTGGATTTCAGTGAGTGGAAATGGCTCTTCTGGGGGCCCTGAGCTGTCGTGAGATTTTAGTGCCTGTGAGAAAGAGTGACACATTTGAATCATTCAGTTTCTCTCACTGTTTGCTTAGTGAAAGGCGAAAGAGATGAGAAGAGAAGAGAAGTGGTGTGTGTGTGTGTGTGTGTGTGTGTGTGTGTGTGTGTGTGTACTTGAGAACAGATGGCAGCTGGTTAGCTGGGCTTAGACAAGGTAATTACCATGCACTGTGTTACTTAACTCTTTACTGGTGCAATCTGTTGGGTTTTGTCCCTGTTCCATACTTTTGTGATCTGATAGACTTCTAAGCAGTTTTGCTCTTAAAATAATCTTGAATGAACTAGCACACTGAGACTCAGCTAAACTTTCACAGCGATTGGTGTTGTGTTATTGGGTGTGTCCCCTTGTTTTTACTTCTCTTAACTTCATGCTCTGTTTCTTCTTTTCACACTTTCAGATCTTTACTCAAAAGGGGAAACAAGGAAATACATACGCTGAAGTTAAATTGAAATACACTTTATTTGGCAAGTGGGCAGATCTTTTCCGTTTTATCACACATTCTAGTCTTAATAACACCGTTCTCTTATCTCAGTTGAGGTGTAGATCTGTGAATCATTAGTGCATCACTGTAAATATTGCTTATACTTGGGGTTAGAGATTTCAACTGGGTATTAAACGTTGGCATGTCACACATAAACCATTATTTGTGCCATATGTAACATGGGATAAAAATGGGCTAAAAGTCCCATAGACTTGCATCTAGCGAACAGATTCTCATGAAGAGTTTTTATCACTTAGGCCACTTAGAACTTGCAAGCAGCCACAGCACAACTTGCTAAAAACAACTCAGAATACCTTAGGAACCACATAGAAATGTCTGGCAACCACCCATAACACTCTTCCATAATGAAGGCAACTTCTGCATGGGTGATTTTCATTAGAAGTTTCTTAGTAAACAGATAATCCCTTTGGTTAGGTTGGATTGTTTGCAAGAAACATTCAGCACTTACAGCATAAGTTTATCTTACCCTTTGGTATAGAAGGTTTCCTAAGAAGTTGCCCAAATGTTAGTCACTGGTCTTGTTGTGATAGCAAATAATAAGCAATAGTGTTATGCCACTAAACTAAAATACAGAATCATGAATAACCCTTTCCATTTGTTTGTTTGAGCTGTGGGACATGTCTGAGTATACTTGTTTGTATCATGGTAATTCGGGTTTGTTTGACCTTTGCTTTACTTTTGAAACAGATTTCCTACCATGGCAGTGAGGAAGGGGGGGAAAGTGAAGACTCGGAAGGTGAAAACCAAGAGTTGGCACAGATTGACAGAGGTGTGTGTATTTGTTTTTTTTTGTTTTTTTTGCTACATACAGGGCTTCAACAACTAATTGATCAAATCAATTATAATACATAGAAAAATATATTTTCTGTTATGTTGTTAGAAGCAAGCTTTTCAGTTTTGCTAAATATTGCCTTGAAAGCAAGTTGAAGTGTTGTCAACATAAAATGTAGTTTTTAAATGAAACAAAATTAAAACCCTATATGCAATGCAACTGTAGATTTTTTTTTGCACTTGGTTCTTCTAGGTTACAACCTCAAAACCATAAACTTTATCAGAAGTCTAAAATCTACACCACATACATAGAGAAATGAGAAGTGGTTTGGTCTGATTTAATATGGTATGAGGTAGTTTCCTGTAAAGGTCCGTCAAATCATTTTCAGTGAGACATGGCAAGTTGCAACAGCGATCATTAAATGACTAAGCACTGACTCAATATGGCGACTACCAGTAGGATTGAAAACAGTGATCCATCTCATGAAGTCCAGTAGGAACGCTGACTAGCAATCTTATCCTCATCGGTAGGGCTGCATGATATATCAAAATGAGAACCAAAATTGCAATATGGCTTAGTGTGATTATCAAATCGCAAAGGCTGTGATTTAATTAAATAAACATATATGTATCACTGTTCTTACACATGAACATCTTATTATCCATCTCTGCATTTACTCTGAGTTTGCATCGCGTTAATATGCATTTGGGAAACACCATGTGTCAAGCATCTTCCTAAATTAATGATGAGAAGCACTTATCATCAAAAGACAAGCTTTACCTGCGACAAGCTTTACGGGGCTACCTGCGGTTTTCCATCAAAATAAAAGTTTGATGGTTCAACGTTTAAAAAACAAAAAGATTAAGACGGCCATAAATATGTGTTGTAAGTTTACATTTGTAATGTAAAATAAAATATTATAATAATGTTATTTATTGATATTATTTTTCTTACTTTTTAAAAAAACGTACAGTAAAATATTACAATAGTAATATTTCTTATTTTGTTTTTTAGTATTTACTGCCACTACTACCACCACCACCACTACTACCACTACTACCACCACTACTACCACCACTACTACCACCACTACTACCACCACTACTACCACCACTACTACTACTACTACTATTTTATAGTCATATTGATATATAATCACACAATTTTGGCCAAACTGTGCAGCACTTACAAACATGCTTAGTTATTCAGTATTTTTTTTAAATCACATTTTAATTTGCAATCGCAATTTTTATCAGAAAAATTGCAAACGCAAACTTCTCTAAACCCAAGACATGTAAATCCAAGATACCCCATGGGATTGTCCCTGTATCAAATGTATTTTAAGTTTTTTTCTGCTGAATGACTTCTGCTATATTTCACCCCTCTTCAGAGCGCCGCCGGAATTGCGCCTTGACCCCTCTAGCCACAAGTCAGCAACACAACCAGGGCATTCTTTCTCCCGCGCACTTACGCCGCCTCCGTTTACTCCTGGACCCTACCCTGGACCGCCACAGCTCCGAAGAGGAGCTAGAGCGTATCGCAGGAGCCACAGGGGCCGAGGGGGGCCGGAAGTGGCACAGACATGGAGATATGAGCAGCGCCTCTAGTGACGAGGAGGTGAAGGACCTGTGCGGGCCAAATGAACCGTCGGCCGGGGCTCGCTTGAGCGCCACCTCCCCCAGCCCTGTTCTCTTCAGCTCTTCCCCTCCTCGAGCTCTCAAGCCTTCCCATACGCCAACTCGCCTCCCTGTTCGGCCCATCATTCTCAGCCACTTTGAACAACCTTCCATGCCTTACTGGCGGCACCGGCCCACTTACACAGGAGAACCTGGTCGCCCCAGCCTAGACCTGGAGAAAATGCAGCAGGTAAGAGACACTCATTTTGCAAGGGAGGACATCAGCATCTTTTGTTGTTCCTCGAACAACATATCCTATCCAACAGTCGTAGTCTTAACCTTTAAAATCAGAGGGAAATATGATGGTTAGATAATTAAGAATGTATAAGAAACCCTACAGTCTAATTGATTGATATAGGGCTGTTGTTCCAGGACCAACTAGTATATACATACAGGAAAGCATTTTTGGCAAAATCAGTCACCAAGAACTTGCTTTTTCCAAATAGTTTGTAATAGTTAATAGCTAAAAGTTCCTAATATGACACGAAAACCCTATATTTCAGTACTGGCCATTAACACTATTGATAGGTTTTGAAAAACCAATAAATGGATGTGGGAAAAATTTGAAGAGAGAAGTCAAATTCACCTAACAGAGCTACAACCATGGGGGCACTTTGATTTATCAATTATGGTACAAAAGTGTGAATGTGAAGAGTGACAGACACAGATCAAAAGTATAATTTACTTGTTTTTGGTTTAATCCTTTTTTGATTTTTCGGTTTTGGTCTAATATTTTTATTTATTTATTTATTTATTTTTTAAATAAAATGTGTCCACGATCAGATGCACCACTGTATCACTGTATCAATGCAGTCTTTTAAGTAGAGTACTTATATTTATACAGTGGCCCAAAAAAGTATTTTGAAACTTAAATCACACTTAAAAAAATGCATGAATGTCATTGCATTAGAAACAAAGTATTAGATCAAGTGTAATTTATTTAAAAGAAAAATAGTTTGAGCTCACTTATCAAACAAAACATTCACAAAAGGTAAGGTTTTAAATGATAAAACAATGGATATTGTTCAATTCAAAGTATTTGGAAACTTTCTGGTTCTCAAAAAGTATGGGAACCTGTGGTTACTTTGCTAGGACACCTGTATAAACTTGAGGGGAACTGATTTGACTTTATATAGCCACCAAAAAAAACCTTAGTCTGAAGTCTTACTAAAGACTCTTTCTGGTATAAAATCTCTTCAGTGTACTATGTTTCAGACCAAGAGTAACTCATTGGCTGAATTTGAAAACAATGCGAGACAAATGCACACAACTATACTTACTCAGACAGCTCCATGTGCTCCAGGGCTTTGTGCCCGCCACCTCCAGAGAGAAAGAGAGGATGACAGATGTCAGCCCCCCTCCCTCACTCTAAACAAAAGCCAGATTGAGTGAATCTGTGAGTGAATGAAACGGCAAAGTGGGAAATGTTAAACTAGTAGTTTTGACTTCAGGTGTTCAAATATACAGGCCAGATTGTGCCAGATAAAAAAAAAAAAAAGGATATGTGGAGATGGAAAGAGCAAAAAGACGAGAACAGCAGAGAAAAGAGGGCTGTGAGGACCATATGACTCTTGGAGTGCACTGTGTGTGTGCTTGGTCAAGTGGAATGGGAGGTGTTGATGGAAAAACAATATGCTAAAAGCTTATTTGGTAGCACAACTCTTTTAAAGTGCTCCTATAATGCTATTTTAAAGGTTCCTAATTTTATTTGAGATCTCCTACAACAGGTTTACATGCATCCAAGGTCAAAAAACACTTTAATTTTCTCATAATGTACGTTGAACATTAGCTAATTTCTCTAGGAGTCTGAAAACGGTTCGTTCGAAGATTCAGTCTCTCTAAACTCCTCCTTTCCGTGAGCCTACTCTGCTCTGATTGGTCAGATGGCCTAGTCTGTTGTGATTGGTCTACCGCTTACACCGTGTGTCGGAAAAGAAACACCTATTACCCTATTATCTGAATTTCTGCTCTTGCTTAGCACTTTATAAACAGTGATACGAACAGGAACGATGCCGTCGGTTTTTCCATATCAATTCCAGTGCAAGTCCTTTTGAAGTGCATGAAAAGTAGATGTGCAGCACTGAAAATGGCATCTTCTCGGCATGTAGGCAACATGAACTAAGTTCTTCCAGGCCTCAGCTACAACTACAGTGCTAGAAGGTGGGTTAAAGTAAACAATGTTCGCAGGCAGCCACTGAGGACCATAGGCTTGCATTATGCAAATTTGTTACGTTACATTGGTTTGCAGCAGGAAGTGCAACTGGAATTGCTGACAACTCGTTTCGGCAGTTCAGAATCGATTCTTTCTTTTAGGCGACAACTTTATTTGTTATGCACTTTAAAACTTTGCAGATCTTTTACATTCACAAATGGCTATATTATATAGGTAATATTCGAAAAAGCACTTTGAAATCACAGTTTCATTATCCAAAAACTAAATATTTGGGATTTATTGTTATCCAAAAACGTACACAAATTAAGTACTAAACATGAAATAATCCATATCCAGCCTCACCCTACTACGTATCACACATTTAATTATGTATAACAGCTGTTATGTTAATATGTTGAGCCAAATTTGGGCGACAGTCATGTTAGTTTTTCATTATTAATCCTTATCAACTAATCTGTTTGTGCATATGCAGTTACTTATATCTCAAACGCAGGGGTCCAGCTATTGTTCAAGCGAAATGAATGGTCTGTCTGACAGATGTCTAAATGCTGCCCTCCATGGTTGAGTGAGCTTGACAAACATTATCTCCTTTTTTGGGAACTTTGAAATGAGGCCGAGCTCATTTCAAACTTCACTTGGGCTTTAACCATGGCTGCCTTCCAGTCACGCAGATCTGGACAAATTTGACAGTTCCTGGGTTGTTGTTTTTTTTTTTAACTGGGAGTTTCCCTTGTAGAACAAAGAGACTGCTTGAAATGTGCATTAATCTGTCATTGCCTATAGGTTTTTTGCCATAGATTTATTATAATATACTAACTTTGAAGAGGTTGTTTTTACTGTAACGAAAAACCTTTATGTCCTTAATATGTTTTTTTTTTAATGCTCTAAGTTAAAGGGTTAACTTATTACGGTTGTCATTTATGTTGTGTTGTCATAGACGCATGACATGTTATTTATTTATATATTGAGAAAAGAAAGATGTTTTGCAGCATGTTCATGCTTCTCTTTTTGATGCATACAAAGTGTTGATTAATGACTTAAATATGGGGATGCCCCAATCATAATTTTTCATGGCCAATTCTAATTGCCATTTTCTCTGCAGATTCTGATACTGATTGCTGATTTTTTTTTTTTTTCTTTAAGCAAATTTATTTGTTATTTGCTCTACTACAGGCCAAACTGGCATCAAACAAACAAACAAACAATCAAAAAATATCTGTAGCCATTTAAAATTAGAGGCAAACCACTGCATTTTAATCACAATCCAAACAAAGATGCTACACATGTATTTGATTTAAACTAGATAATTTCCAGATTTAAAACAAAGACAGAATGGTCTGACTTTAGCTTTGTGAAATTGCTAAATAAAACATACCTGCACAAAACAAAAACAGCAGACAGACTAAATGAAAATGCATACTCAGTCTGTGACATTAGGTGGCGCTTATGAAACGGCAGCGATTTCGTTTCCTTGGGTTAGGTTTAGGATTGTATACAGTGGTAAGAGGAATAGAAAATGCCATCGAAACCAATGCCATGAAGACCATCAGTTCCCTTCAGAGATGCATTCATTTAAACCCCCCACCCCTTATTCAGTATTTATATTTTCTTCCTATACTTTGAACAGTGGGTATATTTGCTCTGCTAGTGCGTCTGTGCTCTCCTCTCCTATTTGCGTCCATATTCAGCGTTTCCAGTCTCTGGCCTGTCTTTACAGACTTCATAATATTTCCACAAATTACATTTTGGGAAATGATTGCAATGCAGTTTGTGTGCTAGTCTGGAACAGAGATCAGCCAAAAAAAAACCAAAAAAAAAAAACCTTGTGTTTGGAGCAAAAACCATCCGGTTCTGAATCAATGGCTGGTCGAACAGTGCATGTCTACTTAAAGACTTGGAATATGGCGCATGAGTCATTTGGATTACTTTATGAACTGCGTGTTTGTTAGTTTTTTTAGTGCTTTGGTCCTTGGTCCCTGATGCAGTCTGGACATTCTGCTAAGCCTCTCCTTTTTTGTTCCAAAAAAACAAACAAAAAACATTTCACATGGTTTGAAATGAGTGCAGAATTTTCATTTTGGGCAAATCATTCCTTTATCATTGACTAGTTTTTTAAATCATAAAATAAAAGTAGTCTTTGAGGAGCACTGATTGTTTTTAATGTGATGAACAGTTTAGACTGTCCTGTAAAGAAACATAGTTAACCTCTGATTTTTAGTCTCCCTGCCTCAGTTTGGCACTAACAGTAGAGTTCTGGGTAAGGAAAACAAACAAGAGTTCCATGGTTGTCCTGAAAGGGCAGCCCACAGGATGTTTTGCTTTGTTACATAAAGACTCCTTAGTTTTGGTAGCCACAGTGGCCTAGAGCTTCCAGGGATCTTCCAAAACAGTTCAAGGGCAAAAAAGCAGTAAATGTTTATACTGACAATATGGAAACTTGTTTCCTCCGTGTGTGCTGTTGTGTGGAGTTTGGCTTTGCATAGACAAGATGTGAGGCTTATGGAAGGTTCATGTCATTCCTTTTAACCATATTCTCTCCTTTCTGCTCTTTGCTTCAGAAAATGCTTCTAAAAAAGAACTGTGGAGGGAAAACGAGGACTATCAAGATTCGGGTGAGTGTGTCAAAATAAAAAAGAGAAACTTTTTTTTTTTTTTTTTTTTCTTCATACAGTGGCCCCAAAAAAGTATTTAGACACTCAAACCACACTTAAATATGAATGTCATTGCATTAGATAACAAAATATCAACCAAAGTGTCATTTTTTTTTTTTTTTATAGTACAAGCACACTTTTCAAGATTAACATTTCACAAAAAGAATTATAAAACATATGCAGTTAAAAAAAAGTGTTTGAACACTATCTGGGTCTCAAATCTTGGATATGTTAACTCTCTCCCCGCCATTGATGTAATTTTTCTGGCAATCTATGTTTTCACTGTTATATGGTAGGGAGTGCTATTATGCATCTTATGAAAAGAATCTCCGGATCAAAACACAGGCGAAGAAGAAGCAGAAACAAGTGATAGAGGCATTGCTTACACACATCATCAAACATTCAACAGCATATAAATCAAAACTACCTAACGTTACCGACTGAAATGTTGACCCAGAAAGAGATACAGGACTGTAAAGCTTTGGGAATGTTAATGGACTCGATCTACTTCAGCTATGTTTTGATCATCGTTCTGAATCCCATCCAGACGTAGTCTGACAAAGGTGCCATTTTCTCAGCTTTTTGTTCAAAATTTTCTTTTCTTTCTTTTTTTTTTTTTTTTCTATGAAACTTACACATATTCAAGGGTTGATTTTAAAAAAGGAATGCATAAAGCTAGAATAAAATGTTTTTTGTTTGTTTGTTAAATGCATAGACTCTGTTCTTGATAAATCGCTTTGGAGAAAAGCGTCGGCTAAATGACTAAATGTAAATGTGATATATTTCATGATCAGATATTCATACAACAAAATGTTCTGAGGGCAATGGAAAATTAATACAAATATTCAAAAATGTTGGCACTGGCTAGCAACCATTAAAAAAAAAAAACACTGGCGGGGAAAGAGTTGATATAGTTATAGTTGTGTTGAACTACTCTACATCTAGAAAATAAAATGGTTTGATATTTTTGTTTTCTAATACAATGACATTCAACCTTAACTATCTAAATACTTTGTGGTCATTGTTTACACAATTTGTTTGCAAGCTGAAGGATTGTGGCATTTTTCAAAGAGTTAATTTTCTGCAAAAAGTAAATTATTTAGAAATGTTTTTGTAATTTTGGTCTTGGATCAGGTCTGTGTGGTCAATACAGTAGAATGAATTCTTTGAATGAGAGTGGTTGGATTGCTTTATAAAACCCGACCTGTGAGCATGCCTCGTTTCGACGGTCCGCTGGAGCCTGGCCAAAGCATACCCGCTGACCCTCATAGCAATGGTCGTGGACCCCGGGTGTTTCTTTGGCACTCATCACACTGGTCCAGAAGGCCCAAGCTCAATGATGCCAGTGTGTGATGTCATTATGAGCTCGGCACCTTTTGGACTGCAGAACACTGACTCCTGCTTGCCACCTCCGTTCATGCATGGCACAGGAACTGGAACACTCATGGGAAACCCTGGCTGCAGACCAGGCTGCTAGAGTCAGAGAAATGAATTGGAAAACACAATCTGTCTTATCTCTCAGGGGCCCCTTACCAATAATAATAATAATAATAATAATAATCATAATAATACCGCTGTATTCTCTGAAATACCTATCTGAAATACCAGAAAATCTAGGTTTATGGAATGGTTTATTGAACCTTTAAACATTAAAAAATGGAAAAGAAAAGTTTGCATATGTTTTTTTGTTGTTGTTGTTGAGTATCATATTCGATACATCAGGATTTTATGGCTCATGAAAAAATATATATGATGATTTTTTTTAAATATATGATGATTTTGCCCATCTCAGCAAATATGGTACAGTTGCTTATATTTATATGGCCAAAAAGTGGCCATGAAATTCTGATTGTAATATAAATCAGTCAGATACTTGCATAAAATGTCTATAAATAACAGTTGTCACTCTAAATCTCCCAATAATATGTCTTAGTAAGATGATATTTACATGCTTTATGATAAAAGCTCTGTAGTTTTAATTGTGGCGGGTGGTGGGGGGCAAAACATATAATGCAATGCATTATAATTGAGAGATGTACAAATAAACATTCCTCAAAAGCATGTTGCATCATATTTGATACTTATATTTTAACATTTCTAAAAAATTATGTATGGATAATCAAGTAAACCTAAGTTGCTTCAGTCCAGTATGTTTTCATCTTGAAGTATCACTAACAATATAAAATTATTCTTATGTTTACTTTATAAAAATCAGTAATGACTAAATTAGCTCCTAATTCAGAGTTGGGTCTAACCAAGCACAACAGAAACTACAAGTGACGTAAGTGTGCGTTGATTGGCCCGCCATTTTAAAAAACACAACGTTTACATATACTAACTCCTGAGCTAACTTCACAAACATGGAAAACAGCGATTAGATGTACCGACTCTGAAGTCAAGGCACTTCTCAACCTTTACGCTACAGAGTTGTTGACGTTGTTGAATGCTGCGCTTAAATGACGTCGCTGTTGGTCGGCTTACGTCACTTCAGAGTTCCTACTGGTGGTGTGAATGCAACCAGGAAAATGGCCGTAGGGGAACATTTAGTTCTCTGGGGACCGCCCTTTTGACTAGTTCCTGTAACTGAGTTCCTATAACTACCCGATGCAAAAGCCCCTAGTGTTACTACTATGGTGCCTTGGAGTTCTTCTGGTCTGAGCTAGTAGGCCACCACCTAGAAGGTCCTAGCAACCGCATAGAAATTCACTCATAGAAAAACACTGAACACCTTCAGTATCCAAAATATATTGAGTCTCCAGATTTTGTAGTGCTAAAATGTTATCATTAAAAAAAAAATTCACTTCTAGACTATTCTATGTGCAAAATAATTATTGCATAATAGTCTTTCTATCCAGTGAACATCAAGAAACCTCCATTTCATCTGCAGGAGATTGGATGACGATTTTATTAGATTAATGGAAAGAGGTGAGGAGAGGAGCAAGGGATGAAAAGGGAGAGGGAGAAGGAAGAGAGAGTGTGTGTATGTGTGTGTGTTAGGATGAAGTCATTTTCCATTTATAGAGTGCCGGCTGTTTCAGGATCTACAGTCAGAGAGAAAGATGTTCTTCGTTTCACTCCTCCGCCTTGTTGTTGTTTTCAACTTCCTTTCACTCTTCCCACTCTCTCTCTCTTTGCTTTCCCACTCTCTCTCTCTTTGCTTTCCCACTCTCTTTTCCTTTGCTTTTTGTCCTTGATTGTTGACTCAAATCTTTTCATATTATGTATATATAAAAAATAAAATAAAAAATGTACTCAGTGATATGTGGTCATTGCTGGATGAATCAGTGTCACTAACAGTGACTTCTGAAATGAGGAGGCAAAGTCCTTTTTCTCATTTTAAGTGTTTTAGTCCAGTCTAAGTGCTTATTTTAGCTTTTAAGCAATGATTTCCCATGATTTACTCACGTTCAAGCCATCCTAGGTATATATGAGTATCTTCCTTCAGACGAACGCAATCAGAGTTAAATTTAAAAATATCCTGGCTCTTCCAAGCTTTATAATGGTAGTGAATGGCACTCACGATTTTGAAGCCCAAAAAAAAGTGCATCCATCAATCATAAAAGTAATCCATACAGCTCCAGGGGGTTAATAAAAGCCTCCTGAAGCGAAGTGATTGGTTTTTGCAAGAAAAATATCTAAAACATATTTTAAATATTTAAAACTTTATAAACTAACATAACTTCCTGCAGACGACCGTATGCACACTGTGCAAGTCGACTTGAGCCAAGTATTATATTGGATATTTTTTCTTACAAAAATCCGTCGCTTTGCTTCGGAGGGCCTTTATTAACCCCCTGGAGCCATGTCATATCTTTTATGATGGATGAAGCACCATTCAATGCCATTATAAAGCTTGGAAGAGCCAGGATATTTTTAAATAAAACTCATATTGTGTTCGTCTGAAAGAAGATAGTCATTATACACCTAAAATTAGCTTGAGGGTGAGTAAATCATGGGATCGTTTTTGGGTGAACTATCCCTTTGACAGAGCCGACTTCTGGCAGTGATGCCTTAAGATTGGTAAAACCTGAGCTGAAGAGTAGTATGTCCGAATCCTTATTATTCATGAAACAATCGGTGAGAAATATGATTTACTACTTCTGGGGAAGTTTTTGAGTGTGAATCCAAAGGACACATTACTACTTTACACTTTACTCCCATGAGGGAGAGAAGTCATGAATGGCAGTGAAGTAAAAAAACAACTAATGTAGATTACATGACAATGCCAACATGGCAAATGTAGTATGTCTGGATTGCATTCATACTATGTATACTATATGGAACAGTTGCAAAGTAAGTTCCTTACCAAATGTAGTACCAGGGCTGCGTTTAAGTCCATTTTTATGCCCTTCCCTTGCTAACTTCCCTCTGTTGTTCACTTGGATGTAAGTCATTGCTTAAAAATTGACTTAAACAGACTTTCTCAGACGATTTCAGACGCAGCTCTGGTATTGGCAACCTTACATGCTACATGATATATTGCCATCTACAGGCAGGATGTATTCTCCCATACAGACAAAGAGACCAGAAAATCTGTTTTGTTCATTATGTTAATATTTTTTATAGCGCTTTATACAATACAGATTGTTTCAAAGCAGCTCTACAGAAGACAATACTGTCATTATTCATCTCAATGTATATTCAGTTCAGTTGAATAACAGTGTTTATTTTGCAAAGATGGTGACATTATCCAGCTCTATTCAGTTCAAGTTTTTTTCCAGTCGGTGCAGTTAAATCGGTAATATTACTGAATATTAATTTTCTTTAAACCCCTAAGTCATACTTTTTAGTTGTAATTCATTTGAGTTTCTCATTTATTTTTCAGTTTGTGAAAGTTTTTAAATCATTTGCTTTTGCCTTGGTTTTAGTGTACAAAAATAACCCTGCTTCTCCCATTCACTCTGCCCTTCTGTCCTTCCCCAACTGCACATGTAGTGGTTGGGCCCCTCGTTTTATCTCAGAGCCCCTGTCTCTGCTGGCCACGCTCCAGGTGAAAGCTAGAGATGGAGTGGGAATCGGCTATTTGGGGGCCTGTTAGGGAAGAGGGAAAATCATCATGGGGGTTTGAGGTCTGGGACAAGACCAGAGAGAATGAGGGCTCAGAAACAAGAAAGAAATGAAACCAAAGAAGGAGGGAGGGGAAAAAAAGAAAGTGATTGGTGGATAAAGCCAGAGAAGACAAACAGTCTCATCGCCTGGATGGTCCAAACTTGTTGACAAGACAGATGTTAGGGGTTGAGGGGTTAATTCGTTCCCATGTATAAGCAGTATAGTGTGTAGTGTAATGATTTAAAAGCATTCTTTGGTCGTAAAATGTACCAGGGAAGAAAAGTCTTAACTATTTGTCATAATTAGTTAATAATAATTAGTCTTCCTACAGTTGCAGGTATTTGTCAGTCTAAAGGCCTATAGAGCTCTTAAAAACATAAAATAAAGAATAGTATTTGATAGTTTGTCATTTGCTGTTAGGAATGCATGGATGAAACCAGTTTAAAATGATTAAACTCAGAACATTGCTTCCTGGAGGGAGATTCATGGAAAACAGCTGCTTGTAGAAAGTAAATGGAATCATGTATCACTCCAATGAAACCCTGAGGCCTACTCTTTTTATTTTGATGAAGTGTTGATCTGGCCCCTTGATGGATTTGAAAACCTCAAACAGAGTGGCTATTTGACAGGAAAAGAGCTTAACCTTGTGGTACATGCATATATATCTTTGTGAGTTGTGCAGTTTAAGCCGGGCTAGATTTAGATGACCATATGTGAAACATATTAACTACTTCTTTCATTCCCCGGGACAGGAACCCCTCCTTTCTCTGGGTGTTTCAGGTTTTTGCTCATTTGGTTTTACTCAGGTTTTGTTTTAAAGATTGTTTTGGTCATGTAAGCCAGTGATAATACACTAGAGGAACATTTTCGACAAAGTTCAGCAGTTGGAAAGATTTTGACAGACAAAGATTGAAAGAAAATAGTTTTAGGGGGGCCATTTACACGACACCCTTTTCAACTAAAAACTGAAAACTTATGTTCAAACAGCATATTGGGGGCCTGAAAACAAACCTTTGAAACGGGTTTCAAAGTGCATGATTTTGAAAACAATAACATTATTGCCTCAGTGTAAAGTACAGAAACACGAATTTGTGAAAACTGTGACATGCGCATGTATGTTCAGTCTATAGGCGCATAGTAAAGCTGCACGATTAATCGTAAAAAGATCGTGATGTCGATTCAAGCACCCACGCGATCCTACTTCATTAATGACAACGATTCTCCCACGTCTATTAAACCTTTGATAAAATCATACCGGAACGTTAAAATGTTCGTGCTGCCAGAGCCAGAGAGAGCTGTTTTGAATCACACATTATTTCTGTTACAAATATTCACATTATCACAGAAGTACTGAGATATAAGTTTTAAGTTAGTATTTAAACACCGATGTCTACGATGGCGATCAAAATAGAGCAAACTACCTTTTGAAACTAACTTGGCACGTCAAATAACGGTTGTATCAATGACATCTAATTCCAGGTGGCAACAACTGACTGTTAAAAAATATATTTGTCATTGAATCATTCATTCAAAAGATTCGTTCAAAGACACTGATTCATCCAGCAATGAAACAAGTATTTATTGAATTCATTCAAAACCATTTTTTAAATAATTCATTCAAACATTTTCCAGCAATTAGAGTCAGCAATTTATATTTTGTCAGAACCTCTAGTAAATTACATGTTATTTTGTTTGGTTGTATATTCAGAATCGTGATCTCTATTAAAAAATCGTGATTCTCATTTAATCCAGAATCGTGCAACTCTTGCGCATAGTGTTTTTTACAAAATGACATTGCCAACTACTGATCTGGCATGCAAAATACAGCAGTTTTAGTTGTTTTTGCAGATTTTTGTTATTGAACTTTACACAGTCATTGGGGACAAAAAAGTGAACCAATACTTAACTGACTTGGGCTGAGTAATAAAGATGCTTTGAAACAATCTGTATTGTATAAAGGTAACTTCACTAATAAACCAAACTCAATTTCTTCCCACTTCATCTTTTTTGTTTTGTTTATGTGGTTCCCTCACAGAACCTGAGTGGCGGCCGTCACGCACCCCGATACTCCTACGATCCATCCATCTTCGCTTTCCGCCCTCTGAGCAACGCTCCGCCCTGCAGCCCCCTGCTTTCTGCTGAGGAGCCTCCGTGTACTTGAGGGAAAGGACTGGAAATTTGCAGAGAAAAAACATCACAAATTTGTGGACCAACAATTCCCAACATAAAGACAATGTATGTTTGCATTGCCTTTTATTTTGCAGGATATTAGTGTGAACAAAGGCCCTGTGATAAGGCCTGTGGACAAAACAGGAAATATGATCAGGGCCAGAATGTATGAGAGGAATGAGGAGACGCAACCTTTCGCCTTTAGCCGTCTCATCCTCTCTATTTCTCAGGAAACCCACTTAGAACTTATTATAATGACAAGGCCATGACCACTGCGCTATCTATAAAACCACAACCAAATGGTTTGGTTTCTCTGATGTGTTCAATAGGAGTGAGCAGAGATTGGTCAGCGGTTTGTAGATAACGTCTGATGATTGGGCCACATGGTTAGGTTGAGACCATTGGGTTGAAGGTAAAATGTAAGACCTTATTTAGGTTTAAGGCATTTGGTTGTTTAGACAGCGAAATGTGATGAGAGACAATCAGTTTGATGCCAGAATGGGCCTTAATTATTAAAACCATTTTTTAATAAAATAAAGTTATTTGCTCTAAAACCAGGGTAAACCAGAAAACGAACAATCATAATGACAGCACAGGACAGATCTTCCAAGTCATTGTTCGACTTGTTACGCAGATGTTACGCAAGTCTGACCATAACAATGTTTCAGTAATCACAGATTATCTGATATGTATTCCAAAGTAATTCAATCTCAAATGAAGAATGGGGAAAACAAAACACTATACTAGAGTCTTTCAACATCATATATTAAATGTGCGCCTTACTATGTAGCATACTCAGTACTATGTACCTAAAATATGACTTTTACCATCAATATCTAGTTTTATGAATGTTTGACACTGTTTGAACACACACCAGGGATTAAATCATAGCCCTTACACACAGTTATGGTGTTCAGAATTAAATACTAGCGTACTGCATACTGCAAAGTACACACTGTATACTGTTTACTATTTTAAAAAAATAGAATGTGAAACAGGATACATTATATTTGCAATAAATTTTGCAATTTGCAAAAGGTATGTTGTTTATTTTGGAAGGTTTGTTCACATTCATTTCTTAAAGAAAAGAGAAAGAAAAAAGTCTTTTGGTTTATTAATCAAACTTGAAATGAAAGATCAAGTTGAACACAATGTACTATGGAATATACAGTAGTATTCTCCATAAAATATGCATACTGTGCACAGTATACAAACAACATACTGCAGAAATGGTAACATGAGTATGCTAGTATGCTATTCCGAACATAGCCTATGTGTTATTCTTCTGATGTGTAGAAAATTACAGAACTCAACATGTGATCTATGGACAACAGGAATCCTATCCATGCAGTATATTTCAGAAACTATTCTTCTGAGGATTTTGACTATGGATGTAATGTACTTAGCAGCATACTTTAATACTTACTGAATGTAAACTGCAGTTGTAACCCCATGTAAGGGTCAATAAGCTAGGCCAACCTGAGGGTGATCAATAAGGACAATTATTCATAGTTGTTGCATACGTTTCACCTAGGTGTTACATGTATCTATGTGAAACAAATACAATATTTTTTAAATATAGCTATATGGACATATAGTACAGTATATGCTTGCAACGTGAAAAGTTGTCCTTTTTCTGTCTTTATGCCTAAAGTGAGGGGAATAAATGTTTCTTCCCAGTTTGTGTGTTGTTAATTTACTTCAAGTGTTTTTTCTTATTGCAAAGGCATATGTCTGGAACTGATGCTGACCCTTTTTGGGGTTATTACTTCCTATTGTTCCCTAGAGGATTTGACACAGTGGTTTCCATATACTTTAGGAGCTTTTTAAGATTCTAGGATACCATGACACATCCCTCAAGGCAGGGGTTCCCAAACTTTTTTGTCAGCCAACCTTCTCGCAGTAATCATCCATCCATCCATTTTTTCAAACTGCTGGTCCAATGTGGGTACAGTGTAATATCATACAGGTATAAATTCCTTTTTAATTGATTATTAAATTGTTTATACATAGTTTCCATGACATAATCTAAGATAAATCTTTTCATTACTACTGGAGCTACCTCATGCAGAGTCGAAGCACAACCAAAACAATGTTCTTCTGCAAAATACATGCAGTTTTTGGACCAAAAAAATGCTAGAGGGCCAAAAGTTACATAGTGTTTAATTAATTAGCTTTTTATCAACTCGTGAGCCATCATTTGGGGATGGATGGTGTGTAAGCAAAATGTTTGTCTCACATTTTACTCTGATTGCATTACCATATCTCACAAAAGCCACTTTCCTATCCCATGAGAGCTGTTTCTTAATGTTATAAGGTGTTTGTGTCATTTTTTTTAATTTTTTTTTTACTGTGTTTGTGTGTGTCGGGTGATAAGCGAGCCTGCCAACTGCAGGTTCCATATCCACCCTAAAGGAGCATTCTCATTCCAGCGTGGGCTGATTCCACAGGCCTAACCGTGCCAGATCCCAAACAGAGCAATAAGCTGTGTGTTTGTGTACAGGGAACCAGAGAGTGACGTCAGTGCTGGACTATGATGAGGGGCTAAAGGAAGTAAGCCAGGAATGAAGACATCAAGATGGGTGTGTGCAGCCTGATCAGAAGATACTCTAGAAAAATACAGTTCAATCTGATGCCTATCAAATGCGGTTTCCTGTAGGATAAGCATGTACACATTCAGTTTAGAGTTTGGAATGGGTTCAGTTGATTGTTCAGTTGCAAAGCAATCTAAAGCACTTGTGTTGCAAATAGGAGTCAAAATTAAATACTGTATGGCACTATCATGACTTGAAGGACTATGTTGCAAGGAATTGCACAGGGATAAACATTAAAAGACAGTGTAGCCACAATCATTAATCATCCTTAAATATAATGTGATAAAAATTAACATGGTCTGCCTATACATCGATAAATCTTCCTCTTGGAATTACAAGTGACATTTTTGTCTTTTTATTTTATATTTTTGTGGCAAGCATAACTTTTATTGAACCTTTAACACTACTTTAAAAGATTAGTGATAATATTTTAAAAATGTGATAAGTTCATCAAAGTATTTTGGTGGGTTTGGTGCTTGATAATTTTGCCAGTGAGTGTAACCAGACACATGCCTGAACATATTAACCCCGTAAAGCAGGGGTGGGGAACGTTGATCCTGGAGGGCCATTGTCCTGCAGAGTTTAGGTCCAACCCTGAAAAAAACACTCACCTGCCTGTAACTTTAGTAATCCTGAAGACCTTGATTAGCTTCAGCTGTGTTTAATTAGGGTTGGAGCTAAACTCTGCAGGACAGTGGCCCCCCAGGATCAACGTTCCCCACCCCTGCCGCAAAGCCTGGCATATAAGATAAAAATCAGAAACAGTTTATTAAACCTTTCGATTATGACGATTATGATTTCGATTATGGGGGTATGCATCAATTTGCATATTTGCAAAATATGCAAATTGATGCAGTTGATGAAATGAAAATTCTGACTTGTGATGTAAATCAGTGAGATCTTATAGTTAGATAATACATCAGCTATGTCCCAATAATATGTAAAATTATATTTAAATGCTTAGTTTTATGATCAAAGCTCTGTAGTTTTTACTATCGCATTCATTGTAATGCAATGCAATACAATTATGACTAAAAAATGAACAACTAAACGTTCAAAGTACAAATGATAAAAAAGATGGATAATCAAGTTAACTTAAGTTGCTTCCAGTAAGTGTTCATCTTGAATACTACTAACATAATATAAAACTTAAGATTACACAGCAAAAAATGTGTACCACATGTTTAGAATCATACTAAAGGGGCTTTTACTTGCTACAAAAAAAGTCTAAACTATCAATCAGATGACAAGAAGGCATGTAGTAAATTGTGTACAACAGGTCTTTAAGCAAAGTTTTAATAATGATGATCATTTAGAGGCCTTGAGATGATGATACAGAAAGCTTTATAGGGTTAAAACTTGAAGGACACCAAACACTCAACACAAGCCCCCGTTATGGCAAGAGACAGGAAAAAAAATATTTATTTTACAAAATATACGTAACAAAATACACAATTTCTATGCGACTAATCATGCTCTCCAAACAATGGAGAATCATTAAAAGGGTTGGATAAACAGAGGGAGAGACCAGTGCGTAGTAGTGAACGTGGGGGGCCTAATCCTTTATTGGACACGCCAACACACACACGCTCGCACATCACCAACACTGAGTCACTCTTCATTAATTTCAAGAGAAGCAAATATACACACAAATAATGTACATAGAGCTCACACACAGACTGATTCATTAACAGCTTGCTCCCAATCCTAGAATGCCAAGCAAGTGTCCAGATGGCTGGTAAAGCCGCTTCTCTCCGAGGAGGCATCGTTAGCAGTCAACAGAACCACATCCAACAGGAGCGCTCGCCATACGGAGCGTGGCCACTCAGCCAAACTGAGGAGGGAGTCCGGCTTTGCTCAGAGAACGACCCAGAACGGCGGATTGAGTGCTCAATGAGCCTGCTTAAGGCTGTTAAAATGATCCCAGAACAGCAAGTTGTGGGTAGAGATTTGTCAACAACAGTAGTGCTTAAACATAAGTGGACTGGCATGACACTGGCATGATTCATTTGAAGCAAATGCAATGTCAAAGCCAATATATTCCAATTGGCTAAGCAGAAAAGTGAAACTCCGTAAAATAGTTCGAGAAATTCGTTTTTCTAGACCACTAAAATTGTTTGTTATGCTAGCGTGCAGACGAACCAGTCAGTAAGTGCCTATGAAAACAACCCTGAAAACAGATCTTTTCCCTTCAAAACTACCACAAAACTATCCTTGGCAACTTTGTCCCAGACCAGGTGTGGAAAATGAATGCATTTCAATGAAAATTGGGCGAAAGGAAGTGAAAATCAGTCATGGGACCAAACTGTTTCCATTACCAAGTGCTAGAAACATCTCAGTTCATCTGAGCTACTTGTGTCAAAACGTTCCTTGTTTGCAGATGAAGTATAAAGTTGGGAAAAAGGACACAGAGAGAAAATGATGATCGGTCCACTCCTGAAGGCTAAGATGAATGGATGGGCTGATTCCATTTTAGTGAGGCGGTCTTCACTTGCTGTATTTAGTATCCGTACTTATCGTTCAGATGTGTCCGACCATCGCCAGTCTGACCTGTTCAAAACAGACACGCAGGATAAAATCATGTCTTTGTTTTACCTGCTTAAAATGTTTGGTTAAAGACATGAAATAGCATTTGCAAAGCATTTAACTTCCATAATGTGATTTCAAGTAAAAAAGATTTAATGCAAACTAATGACTTTATTTGGTAACACTTAACAATAAGGTTAATTTGATATTAGTTAACATGAACTAACAGTGAAAAATACTTCTAAATTATTTATTAATCTTAGTTAATGTAACTTTCAACATTTACTATGGACCCCAATTAACATGAACTAAAAATTAAAATAAATACAATAAAAATACAACTTATCAGAGATTAATAAATAGCAATTGTATTGCTCATTGTTAGCTAATGTTAGTTAATTCATTAACTAACAATCCTTATTGTAAAGTGTTACCCTTCATTCTTATCCATTAGAGGCATTTATAAGAATATAATTGGAAGAAATTTCTGTTTTATGTGAAATTTTTTTTATACAAATAGAATTTCAATAAAATTATAATATTCCTCAACAAGAAAGGATTTACACAAAGGATTATGGGAAATGGTCAATAATTTAAAAATGTCTAAAGTCTAATGTGAAAGTCTCTAAAATACACTACTATTCAAGAGTTTGAGGTTGTTAAGATTTTTTTATATTTTGGAAAGAAGTCTCACCAAGGGTGGATTTAACTGATCAAAAACAGTAAAAAAAAGTCATATTGTGAAATATGAAATTTATTTCTGTGACTGAAATTTCAGTATCATTACTCCAGTCTTCAGTGTCACATGATCCTTCAGAAATCATTCTAATATGCTGATTTGCTGCTCAAGAAACATTATTATTATCAATGTTGAAAACAATTTTCTGTTCATCAAAAGGATTCTTTGATGAACAGAAAGTTCAGAAGAACAGCATTTATCTGAAATAGAAAGCTTTTTGTAGCATTATAAATGTTTCTTTACTGTCACTTTTGATCAATTTAATGCATCCTTGCTGAATAAAAGTATTAATGTCTTTCATTTCTTTCCAAAACAAAATTCTTACTGAACCAAAACTTTTGAACAGTAGTGTATAACGTAAAAAAAAAAAAAGAAAAAAAAAAGAAAAAAAAAAAGTAGTTAATAAGGTAGACATTTCAGCTTACATATTCAGCAACATATTCAAATAGAAAATAGTTAAAAATTGTTTAAAAAAAAAAATGTTTTTGCTGTATTTCGGATCAAATACATGCAGCCTTGGTGAGCAGAAGAGAGACTTTTAAAAACATTTTTTTTTTTTTTTTTTTTTTTTAATTTTACCAACCTAAAACTTTTAAGTGGTAGTATATAACATTTCAGGCCAACATTACATCCTTAAATCCTTATCTTTCGATGTCATAGATAGCCATATGGTTAATATAGTGTAGTGATGAGGACCATTTGCTTTTGCTTTAGGTTAGCTTAGCATGATTTATAATGCATAATATGAATACAACTTAAAACTTAAGCACCATAGCAAGAAAAAAGGATTCTGGCAGAAACTGGAAATCATTATTTTAAGAAATAAAGAGAACCTTATCTTGTAATAACCTTGTGACTTTAAAGTAAATTCCTTGGCCTGGTATTAATGTGTTTTCCCATAATGCAACTTCTCTAATCCCCTGAAATGTCAGAACTGTGTTTGAAATGTCCTAAGATCAAAAAGCTAATAATCACTGAAAATAATGTTTAGTAGTGTTCGGCGAGGGCCTGTAAATTGAGATTAAAGGCTGAAGTGCCAAGAATGCTTGATTTCAGATGCATGTTTTTGACTGCACAAAGAAATGAGAAGCTATGTAGGGTTTTATATGACAGTACACGAGAGCATAATAATAATAATAATAATAATAATAATAATATCACAGCCTATAGGGATAAAGAAGGGTAGCTTTTTACCTGACGGAGGAACCCAAACGCAGTAGTCAGGGTCGTCCTCTGGGTACTGCTTGGACATGGTGACAGGAGGCTAAAAATATGGGTATAAATTGGGAAACTGCATAAAACATTTGCGAATAAAGCAGCATCTCGTGTTCAAAAGAACAAAATAATCACTTCCTGGGAAATTGCCGCAAAATATCTGTAACAAAAATCTAAGTTGCTGCAATCGAGGAAGAAACTGTGGCTCTTTTTTCCTACATCATAAATGACTTGCGTGCAGACGAAATGCAAAAGACGCTGTCATGTTATCTTACGTTCGGATGCTAGTGTTTAGGAATGCAAACGTGTGAGACACTTCTGGGAGAGAATTAAACCAAATCATTCTGATGAAAGACTTTGGTTCAGGCATTTCAGAATGAGCAAACCAACATTTGAGATGCTGTGCGATGCGATTGGTCTGCTGGTTTGTCCAGTAATCCAATCACATCCAATGTAGAAGCAAAGTCACGTTTTGTTGCGGATCAAGGAATTTATTTGGTAACAGTTAAGATCCAAGATCCAAGTTAAGATCCATACAGTGGTTCCAAAGTGTAATTTATTCCTATGTCAAAGCTGAATTTTCAGCATCATTACTTCAGTCTTCAGTGTCACATGATCCTTCAGAAATCATTCTAATATGCTGATTTGCTGCTCAAGAAACATTTTTTTGTTTTTATCGTAACAGTTGTGCTTGATATTTATGTTAAAACCATGATAAATTTTTTTTTTTCAGGATTCTTCAATAAACAAAGTTCAAAAGTTCTTCTAGCTTGCATAGTGACCACATAATTAATCATATTAACCATGGATGTCTCATCTGACATCAAAAAAATCTTCATTTATAACAGTACATCAGTAGTTTTATTTATTCTTTGAAATAAATGCCACTTCCTTTGGTATTTTGGGGCCACTGTAGGTGCAAATCTTAAATGGTTTATTTAGCGCTTTAGTTAAATAATATTTGGATACATATCTTATTTCTTGAGTAGAGTCATTTAAATAAATATTAATTACTAAAACACTCACCCTGCTTGGGCCCATAACTCTCTTCTTTGTACTTGTTTTTGGACTCTGGACATTTGAGACACCATTGTCTGCTCCTAATTAAAAACAACGTGCATCACACAATTATCAGCCATTATCCACTTAAAAGTGAAGTTAGAAGCACCAAATGTAACTGCAATCAATGAACCAGAAACTTCACCTTTATGCCACAAAATATATGATTTTCTACCTTTTGGAGGAGAGTCACTTTTGTTCTTTTGAAGATGGGATGACTTGTATTTCTCTTTTTCACAAGATTTAGCTATCTTAGCAGGCTGGTCCTCATGCTCTTCTTTCTCTAGACACACAAACAGAAATGTTTTAGTAAATACCTACTAGATATGAACCTATAGATTTCAGGCTAATTTAGATTTTGCCCAATGTGGTAGTTAAGTTAGATTCTGTGGACAAATCTCAAAAGTGGACAACAAATAACACACTAGTTAAGCAGCACAACACCGCCTACTTGTGTTCGGAAATAGAATTACACTACGCTCTATGCTGCAAATCTAGTGTTAGTAATTTTAAAATTCCTGCCTTAACAGTAGGTAGATATTTTGGTAAATGTCTAACCATTAGGGTGGTGTGTCAGAGTTTCAGCTCTGTCTGCACTGGTGTGTTCTGAGCTGGCTGTCTCTGCAGACCGAATAACCTCCATATCACCATCTGTGACACCATCGTTAGTCGTCTTGTTTTTTTCTTCCTCCTCCTCCTCCTCCTCTTCTTCTTCCTCTTTCTCACCACCAGGGGGCAATTCCTTCATATTGAAGAGTTCAGGAGGCAGATTGGCACGCTTTGGGGGTAACGTCTGCTCATTTAGGTGAGAGAGAGAGTCATATTTAACTAATTTTACTCATTTGAAAGTAATTATCTATGATTTCTATATCAATTTAAAAAGTCTGACTCCTATAGTTCCAGTCTTCAGTTTGAATTTATTCCCTCCTTTCATGGCTCCAAACATAGGTAAAGATAACTTCTTAGGTTTCTCAGTGTCTGTGGACTGACTTGAGCTGTGTAAAAAAAAAAAAAAAAAAAAAAGTTATTCACACAATTAGGACCCTATGAAATCAGTTTTACTGTTTTTTGTTGTGCTATTAAAAATGTTATGTTTTAATTTTTCTGGATTCCATTTTAGTGGTTTAAAATAATTCATAAAATAAATTTTAACAATAATATTGCCCTTTGAATTTATTTATTTTTTTCTACAGAAATTCTTTGTTATCAGTTTTTTATTTTCTCTGGATTCTTTTGTTTTATGATTTAATACAAATTCATTAACAAAAACAGTGGTAATCAAGTAAATGAATAAACTTTAATATAATTAATATTGTAAAATGTAATAAAATTAAATATTTACAATTCCTTTCATTTTTGGCAAACAAAGTGCTGAACAACAGAGGTTTATGGTTTAAATCAAAACATGGACAAAAATTTCTGTAATATTCCTTAAAAATGTTTTGATAAACTGTATTATTATTGTTATTATTACTTTGAGAAGTACATTCTGCTGTACAATACCAATATATTTCTTACATAATTTTCAACAAGTTAAACCAAACATTTATTTTGTTGGGTTGTAGTGAAGACCTTTGAATTTCTGTGTGTATTTGACAAAAGTTTTAACACAAATCTCGTTTGTGTGTCTTGTCATATCCATAAATAGAGAAAAGTTGCTCCGACTAGTGTCTGGTGTGGGATTGGCATAAGTTAGTTGTCACAACAAGCGAGAAAGGTTGACATGGAGCAGCTAACTCTCCAACCTCTGGGGGATCGCCCGTTTAAACAAATGCTGAACAGAGAAAAGTCTGCTGGCAAAAAGAGAACGCGACAGAGCTTTTGTTTTTTAACCTTTAGTAAATCAATTGTCCAAAATTAAATGCATGATATATTTAAATGCCCAGGGGATCTGGAGGGAACACTGAACTCACCCGCCGGGCTGTAATGAGGGAAGCTGGGTAGGTTTAGCCAGATCTGCTAGCTTGCGCAGTCTCTGACCTTCCTTTTTCAACTCAGCTACATGTAAATGTAGCTTCTTTCTCTCCACCCCGTCCAGAGCCACCTCGCTCCGTACTGCACTCATGAAAGCATCCAGAGGATCCTCTGTGGAAGAACTGGAGCCTCCTGAAGGAGCACAACAAACAGGACGTGTAACCTCATACATGATGAAATACGGAGAAAAATACAAATAAGGACACAGACTTTCACCACCTCACCTTTCCCAGAAGAATTGAGCCTTTTCTCAGTGTCAGCCAGCTCTTTTTCAACCCTGGCCAGTTTGATTAGCTAAGAAAGAAAACATATTACATCAGTACCAGGTACAGCACACACAGGGCATGGGTAATCACAAAGAAAATATGACGTAGGTTATTTACCAGTGATTCATATGTATCAGGACGCTCCTGAATTTTTCCGGCCTTCTTCATGCGCTCTGTCCGCTTCTTCTCCACCGCACCTGTCCGGTCAAGGAATGTGTCATCATCACTGTCATAAAAATCTTCATCTTCCCAGTTGTTCTTCTTGCGCTTGCGGGACACTGTAAAGAGACAAAAATAGAATGCTTATGAGTGGGTTAACATAAGGTAAAAAAAGAATAAATAAAATGTCCCCAGTTTTTTATACATTTTGTTCCCCCCGCCCATATACATTTAGCATTATTAATCAGCATATTAAGAGCATTTCATAATAAACAATGTTATAATTTGGAAAATTATATAGAGATGGCATTTTTTTTTTTTTTTATTACTAGTTAACTTTGTTTTGTGCTCATGATGAGAGTTTTGATTATTAGATTATGTACATTATTTGTTTTTATTAGTTTATTATTTTAAACAAAATATAATAGTCCATACACACACACACACACAAAAAAAACATTTACCACTTTACAAAATATTAAACTCCAACGCACGTTCAAGAGCTTGTCGTTTTGATACGAGAGTAGACGATGTTGCATGAACGCGTTTTTTGTTTTTATGTTTTATGTTTTTTAAGCACTTGCGTTGCTTCATAAAATTGAGGTTAAACAACTGGAGTCGCATGGATTACTTTTGTGATGTCTTTACTACCTTTCTGGGGCTTGAAAATGGTAGTTGCGTAGGCTGTCAATGAAGGGACTAAGAAAACACTAAAAATCACTAAATTTCATTAAAAATATCTTAATTTGTGTTCCGAAGATGAACAAAGATTTTACAGGTTTGGAACAACATGAAGATGAGTAATTAATGACAGAATTTTTATTATTTGGGTGAACTCTGCTTTCGGTATGACTGCTCGTTGTTTGCCTACCTGCCTCCTGCCTCAGAAGACCACGGGCCTCCAGCATGCGGCATGCCTCTAAGCAGCACTGGATAGCCGCTTCTTTCTTTTTCCCAGAGTGGGTCACCTCAGCCACCAGCTGCCTGCCCAGAGCATCATCCACTGGCAACCTAAAAGACAGAAATCAAACATGATATTTTCAACTTCCATATAAATGTCACCAAAATCACCTGTATTATTTATTAATAAGTGGATGAACACTGAGCTGGTGTTAAATTGCTATAAAACCAAAAAAGCTGCAAATGTGGTTTGGATGCAAATAGAGATGAGGTGATTACTTAATTCTGCAGAGCCAAGTGCCATGGCCTTTTTCTTCATATTCAAACTCTAGTTCTTCTCCTAAAATGAAAATAAACAGTTAAATTCATGTAAATGACTTCATGAAATTTCATGATTCTATATCTAAGGGTATGTTTACACAACAACGATGTACTCAAATCGGAAAAGTTTTCCTTTGCGTTTTTGAAAAGTTTTGCATACAGATGACAATGTTGTGAAAACGATCCCCGTTCACATGGATCCGCGAAAATGACTAAAATGGCTGTATTACACAGAGAAAATACCAGTATCGTTTTCAAAAACTTGCACTCTGAAACTCCCAAAACGTGGTTGTTGTGTAAAAGAACAGCCAAAACACATAAAACGTTTTATGTTTTTTAGTTGTCCTGAGTTAATATTTTACCTTCTCTATCATAGAAGCCCTGTAAAGCCTTTTTAGGATCTTTTAAGTATGCTGCTTCCAGATCCTCCTGGAATTCTGTGGCAAATGGATTTTCCTCATTCTCATTCTCTTCTGGCGCTGCTTCTTCAGCTAAACAAACAACAAAGACAATGTGTAAAATCACTAAAAACAGGCAGGTAGTTATAATGGATTGAGGATAATTTGTTGTCCTTTTTACCCATTCCCCAAGAACAGCCAATATCTTCTGAGGAGCTTTTCCTTGTAGCACTGGATTGATCACTCTCCTCTTTCTCTTCCTCCTCGTCTGAGCCATCACCCATCATCCTCTTCTCCAATGCTTCTCTCTGTTTTCTAGCACGTTCTCTGAGCTCTGTCACCGTCAGTTCAGACTCTGCTTCTTCGTCAAATTCTGGACCCTGGGAAAAGACGTAATCTGGTATAATCAACGTTCTCGCTCAAGAAATAATACTGATGTGCATGAGATAAATCTGCTCACGAGATTTAATATATATAATCAAAAGAAAATGGTTAAATGTTATTTACATAAAAATAATAAAATAATAATATATATAAAAATAAAATAATAGAATAATTATTGGGTCAACCAATCATTAGTTGGTTCATTTACATTAAATTAATTAATAACATTGAACATTGTAATTTGTAGTATTAGTAATATTCTTTTTCTTTATTTTAAATTTTACCATAGAATTCTTCAGAACAAATATAGGGTCGTTCCGTGTCAAAAATCTTGATTTTGACAATTTCTTTTCTAGTGAAAGACATATATAAATAAAGAAGTCATGTATGTATATTTATGGAGTAATCCACTATTTTGTAGAGGGGGGCCAGATTACAGGGGGGTAAAATCGACTTTAGAAAGATGGCAGCATCATTATTTTCTTTTTACAGAGATTGGTAGGTCTATTAGTAAAATCTTTAACAATCTTTGTTGTATTATATGCTAACATTGACAGACTAAAAATGACAAAAAGCACTTGTGTTGTTTTCCTGAAGTTTGCATGCCTGTAACTCAAGAAATATCTTAATATCCTTTTAGATTTTGGTTCTTAAACGTTTCTTTTGGCATCTTCATTTTAAGGCCCTATATGGTTCAATCCCAAAGATATAGGGATTCCAGTGTGGCTCCATGAGTAACTTCTGAAAATGTGTACAATTTAACTGGTCAAAAACTAATTATGGCTCACTTTAAAAACAGCCGTTATCTTATATCTGAAGGAATATCTTCAGAACAAATAATGTGTCTTGTTTTTTTTTTTCTACAAACACAATTGCATAGAACATTCCTGTCTGAGTGACATCAATATTCGTTTTCCATGGTTTGCGTGCCTGTAACTCTAAACATATTAAGGATATCTTAAAATCCTTCTGGATTTAAAGAAGAATGTCTCAAGAACAAATAATTCTTAAACTAGAAATGCATCTTGTTTCCCTCTATCAAAACAACTGCATAGTGCATACCTCTCTGAGTTTCTGAAATATGGTTGGTCAGGTAGTCACAGTGTGGTTTATGTGCTATTTTAATAAACACATACCTGCAAAATAAAGAGTCTCGTGCTTCCCCCAAACTTTATAACATGTCCTACTCGGAGCCTTATGTATGTTTTAGGGGGTATTTTGTTCTTATTCACAAAAGTCCCATGAGTGCTGCCCAAATCATAGGCATAGAAGCCCCTCTCCTCTCCCACGACTCCGTCCTGTCCAGCTCTGCCCCGGTACTGCACCACGGCGTGATAGCGGGAGATGGACGGATGCTCCAGAGACACATCACACACCGGCAGCCGACCCACCACAAAGTAACTACTCTGGGTCAGCGGGACAGTATCTAATATCGCTCCGTTTTTCAGCAGCTCAAATGAGTAGCTGATGTCAGGAACACACCCCCACGGGGGCTCAGTGTACGGGAGCGGGGGAAATTTGCCCGCCGGGGGTAATTTAGCAGGGATTTTGGGTCTGATGTCTTTTGGTTTGGGCTGGACCTTCTGTGCCTCTGATCTCTCGGATGATGGATGATCCGATGGGTCTGTCTGAGTGTCTGTGGGCTTTGCAGATGGTTGCTGCTGTTTAGTATCAAGATCTGTGTCGTTATTCTCTGACCTGCTGCTTAATTCTTCTGTGGGTTTCTTGGTTGACTTTGATCCTCCTGGTTTCTTCACCGTGAGAGATGGAGCCACGAAAATAACCGGTTTCTTAAAAGGATCATCTGTGTTTTCCTTAGTGCTGGTGATGTTCTGTTTAGCATCACAGGTAGGGTCCGAGCTCTTCTCTGTTTCCATTTCAGTGTGATTATTTTCTATTTGCCCGCTGCATTCAGACTCCATCGTGTGTTCAGTAGCCGACATGGTGTGTTTGGTGTAACACTTTAATTATTCCGTTCCTGTAGTCTTGAATTTGTGATATTGATTGATCTAATTTTGTTCATAACAAGAAATGTATCAGAACATTTTAATGTGGATGTATAATAATTATTTGTCATATATATAGCGAATTCATCATCTTAAATCATCATCTGTTATCTCCACTGTCTAGGAACTATTTACATTTTCCACGGAAATATTTTAATGTTGTACCTGACAACCGCTCGTTTATATGTGGTTTTTGTTGAAAGTCACTGATAATAAATGATACATATTCCATTATTTTGCTATTCTTCATCGTTATGATCATCTGTTCATAAAAGGTAAAACAAGCAGTTTGTTTTCTGATGATTAGGCTTTATAATTATTACATTAAACATGGAGTCTGCATGGCGTCTAATGTTGTGTAGTCTCAATTTAAAAAAGTTCAAATTTAAGTTAATAAACACATGAAAGCAAGAAAGTTTGTAAAAAGAAAATGAACGTTTTATATGCATATTATTGTGTATCATTCGGTTTCTACCTAGAAATTACTGTAATCTTCAGTACTGAAAGGGAATCTTATGAAGAACATGTCCAGGTTTTTCACACCAAAAACAAAAGAAATATAAAATGACAAAGGAAATTAATCACATTTTTAGAACCATTATATCTTTTGCTGTTTTACTTTTGAGTTTGTTTGTGATTGTCTTACGTTAGATTCTCGTTGTTGTAATATATGATTTTTTTTATTTTTACAATTTACTTAAAGGCAGCGCGACAAACAGTACAGTATAATGATAAACATCACATTTCAACCCTTTTAACCATTGTTTAAGAAAAGGGATGAGTGAATATTATTATATTTTCCAGATACATTATTATCCAAATTATTTTGCTTTTGATTTTCAAAGTATAGTAAACTAAGAGGTAACCATCCAAAACAGGATGGTTTTCTTTTTTCTTTAACCTGAGGACAAGTGTATTTAAACCTGTTCAATTCAGTATGCAGCACATATGCAAATTCTTAGACAATGTATCTTTAATTTGCCCAAAATCAAACAGGTAATTTTCTCCAAGCAGAGATTCTGTTGAATGAACATATTTGTGCTACACACAATTTATAAATGTTTCAACCTTTCATGTGCTTGCTTGATAATTAAGAATTTTTTTTTTTTGGAGGAAACATTAAATAGACCTGTTTATTGTTAGCATATTATATAATTATATAATATTTTATATTTAAATACACCTGAAAAGTCATTGAAAGTAAAAAAAAAAGATATATGTATATATTTATTTATTTATTTATTTATATCAATACCTTAAATAAATGAATATATGTTACATTTATATAATTTTATATGTACACATTGTGGTATATTTTATTATATAAATTGAAAGTTTTGAAAAATATGAAAAAATGAGTGTTACTTTTATATATATATATATATATATATATATATATATATATATATATTAATGTCAACTTGAACAGTTTTTTTTTTTTTTTTCAGATTGTCCTCAAGAATTGTACTACTGTCAAACGAAGTGACAGCACTGTGTGAAGATGATGCGTTATTGGGGCGAGCTCCCAGTGGCTTCGGCTCCTTCGGGCCGCAGTTCTTTTGACCTTTTGCAACGTGAGTTCCGCCAGGTGGAGATGCAGGACCCTCCCCTGCACCAACCTTCTGCACAGCGTCCACGTCCCACCACCATGCTGGACATCCCCTCAGAGCCCTGCAGCCTCACAATCCACACTGTGCAGCTGAGCCAACATGCTCGTCGTCTCCGGAGTCTCATTGCTGCTGCCCAGCAGGGCCAACAGCCTCTGCCCACATTATTAGACCCCCAGGGTGTCTTCAAACCTGACGATGTGGATGCTCTACCTCCCCGCCCTGTCACACCCACTGTACCTGATGATCTGCTTCCACTTGATAGTAAAGCTCCTCGACAGCCATTCCAGCTACGCCATAGTGACCCAGAGAGCGACTTCTACAAGTACGTAGTATCATCATGTACTATATTGGTAATTGTTTGTCCTAAAAAAATGTTAAAGATCCATTAAAATGCAATTCATACATACAATGACTTGAATACACCTCTTCTAGGATGAACATGTTTTTAATATCTGCATTAAAATGAATTTTGAATAATATTTGATGGGTGCATAAAGTTAAAATGTCACAGTGATACAGCTGTCCTGTTATCATAATGAAGAAAAAAAGCCTCATTGAAAGAATGAAATTCATTAAAAGAGAACCTTATTAAGCAGAGATTTATTATTTCTTAGAAAACAAAATATGTAGCAAAACATAACACAGGAAATGATTTCATTCATACTATTACAAATAATAGGACAAATGCAATATAATATACAAATTAAACAAACAGTGTCTTAATATTTTCAGCTACAGTATGTGTATTTGCTGTAACAGTAGCATTCAAGTAAGAAATTGAATAAACAAATCCAAAAATAAAACATTATATAGACTTCACTGCATGAATTAAATATACACTGATTCTTAAAGTTAAAAAATTTTCTCTTTTAATTAACATTAATGAGATAGACAGCAGCGGGTTTATTAGGTTGCTGTCACTTTAAGACCTCACGCATGGATCGATCTCTGACATGCATCTAAACTGTTTACATTCGCTTAAAAAAAAAAGACTGTTTATGTAAAACTTGTGTGTATTTGGCTATTTAGGCACACTAAGATGCGGAAAAAAAAAAACTTAGTTCAGTACTCACATGCTCTCAGAAAAGCTTATATCAGAACAGTTTGCGAATAAAAAGTTTAACTGGCAAGGCTTTAAAACGCATGCAAATAATATATTAATTTAGATGTGTACATTCACATGTATCCAATGTGTGTAAAGTTTTATATTGTACTTGATATTTACACCACATGACATTTTTAGACTAAACATATAAACTAAAAAAAAAAAATAGTATAATAGTATCAAACACATAAAACCAACATGAATACAAATAGTATGAATACCTAATAATGAAACCAACATGAGTACAATTATTGAAATAGTATCAAACACATATGAAATATACTGTAGTGTATATGAATGAATGCACCGCCAAAGACCCCTCTGTCAAACTCCTAAAGGTTGCAAACGGCACTACCGTCATCAGCCTCATACACAATGGTGACGAGTCTTCATATAGGCAGGAGGTTGAACAGTTAGAAGTCTGGTGCAGTGATAACAACCTGTAGCAGAACATGCTCAAAACAGTGGAGATGATAGTGGACTTTAGGAGAAACCCTCCAGCACTCCCCCCCACTTACCATCATGAGCAGCACTGTGGCAGCAGTGGAGTCATTCAGATTCCTGGACTCTACCATCTCTAAGAACCTGAAATGGGACTGTCACATAGGCTTCTTTGTGAAAAAGGCCCAGAAAAGGTTGTACTTCCTTCACCAGCTGAGGAAGTTAACTTGCCACAGGCGCTGCTGATGCAGTTCTATTCAGCTGTCATTGAGTCTGTCCTCTGCACTTCAATAACTGTCTGGTTTGGCTCAGCTACAAAATCAGACATCAAAAGACTACAGAGGATCCTTCGGACTGCTGAGAGGATTATTGGTGCTCCCCTGCTCACCCTCCAAGAACTGTATACATCCAGAGTGAGAAAAAGGGCTTAGAAAATCACTCTGGGTCACATCCAAGCCACCTTCTCTTTGAACTTTTGCCATCTGGCCGGCGCTATAGAGCACCGAGCACCAGACACCAAAACAAATTCCTTGTGTGTGCAAACATACTTGACAATAAAGCTCTTTCTGATTCTGATTCTGATTAAACTATTATCTAGATATCATTATTCATTTAAAAAACAAAAAACAAAAAAAACATGCCACAAATTTAAACCTGCACATTTGAAACATGTCCTCCTTTGAGACTGTGTAGAAAAAGTCCACACTTTATTGTCCTGTGATTCTAAAAATCTTTTTTTTTTTCTCTATCTTTCCCCCCAATTTCTCCACATTTCCCTCCTTTTAGAGGTAAAGGTGAGCCAGTCACTGAGTTGAGCTGGCCGTCCTGCCGTCAGCTTCTATACCAGTCGGTCGCCACAGTGCTTGCTCACGCTGGATTCGAGTCGGCAAATGAGAGCGTGTTGGAGACTTTGACCGATATGGTTCACGAACACTACCTGCGGCTCACCAAGTTACTGCGTGTGGCTGTTGATAGGGAGGCCTGTAAGGGCACTACACCCTTCCCTGATGTGGTGGAACAGGTATTTCATGAGGTGGGCATTGGCAGCGTCCTAGCGCTTCAGCGCTTCTGGCAGGTCCGCATCAAAGATTACCACAGCTACATGCTGCAGGTGAGATATCTCCAATGTTTTGTACCTACATGACTGTACATGACTGTACACTAGTGTCATCTTGGACTGTAGGTCAGTAAGGAGCTCTCAGAAGAATACGAGAGACTCGTGAATCCAGAAAAGGCTCTGGAGGATTCCAAACCCTTGAAGGTTAAAGAGGAGCCGGTGAGTGATATTGCGTTTCCTTTGAACGAGGAGATGGAAGCGGATCTGGCCTCAGGTGACCAGGCCCTGCCCATCGGTGTGCTGGGAACATCCAGTGAAAGACTGGCTGGAGGACTGGAGGAAGGACATTCCCCTCACACATCAGGTACCTCATTCACTTCTGAAGGATCTTTATTAGTACTCAAGCAAGATAAGTTTAAATGTTCAAAATTACAAACGGAATTACAAACATAAAGCATATTTTCATCCCCCTTCAAAACATTGCAAATATAGCTCATGCTTGTGAAAGCATGTTTCAACAGGTAAAAGTAGGCTAGTTTCAATAAAAGGTCTGACATATTAGCAATACTTTAACTGGGTTGCTGCGAGTAGACAGACACTCTGTCTAGAGCAAATGCGAGTGTCTCGCTTATATTAAACCCCAACGTATCTGCACCGGGTGCATTTTTTAACATGACGTGCCACAGCTGTTTGAGGCCTGTCTTCACTGGAAACGTCAAAGTAAACATTATAAATTGGTACATTTGTCTTTATGAATGGTGTTGTATTGACGTGTCCATTGTAGCACGTTGCATCGCAATGCACTGGTTTCATAAACAGTTTATTCTTTGAAGGTCTAAATGAAACAAGTTTTTTTTTTAAAGGGTAAGTTCACTTCAGAATTAATTTCTTGATAATTTGGTCACCTCCATGTCATCCAAAATGTTCATGTCTTACTTTCTTCAGTTGAAAAAAGAAATTAAGGTTTCTGAGAAAAACATTCCAGGATTTTTCTCCATATAGTGGACATCAGTGGGGTTCACTGGGTTGAAGATCCAAATTTCAGTTTCAGTGCCGCTTCAAAGGGCTCTACACGACCCCAGCCGAGGAATAAGGGTCTTATCTAGCGAAACGATTGGTCATTTTCTAAAAAAAATAAAACTTTAAATACTTTTTAACCACATATGCTCGTATTGCACTAGCTCTGCGATGCGCCACGCATTATGTAGTCACGTTGGAAAGGTCACGTGGTAGGCGGAATCTTTTGAAACACTGGGTCGGTACTTCTGCCTACATTTGTGGTTAAAAAGTATATACATTTTAATTTTTTTTAGAAAATTATTTCGCTAGATAAAATGCTTATTCCTCAGCTGGGATTGTGTAGAGCGCTTTGAAACTGCAATTTGGACCTTCATCCGGTTGAATCCTGTTGAAGTCCACTATATGCAGAAAAATCCTGGAATGTTTTCTTCAAAAACCTTAATTTCTTTTCAGCTGAAGTAGGAAAGGCATGAACATCTTAGATTACATGGGGGTGAGTAAAAAATCAAAGTTAGGCATTCCAAAAAATTATGATCTTCGTGCAAGGAACACCTTTCCTAAAATATAAAGGCAGCTATATGTTTTCATAAATCTATTAAGTGCCATTTATAATGAGTGAGAAAATATATATGTATATATTTTTTATTGTTTATATTCATATCATACTAAAGTCAAAATGATTATCTGGACAATATTATCTGTAATTATAGATAGATATATATAAACCTGAATAAAAACATTTTCTTTTTCTTCTTCTCACTTTTATTTTTATTTTTATAATTGTATAATGTTATTCACAACAAAAAAAATTCTGCCAAATTTTCTGCTGACCCCCAAGCACTCCCTTGTGCCCCCGTGGAAGTTTTAAAACCCATGGTCTAAATTACTAAAACATTTTCAAAACCACATATAATCACAAAATTAATAGTTTTAATTGATAGACTAGAATTATTGCATTCAAAACATCTAATTGAAGTCTAGCTGTGTTTTATCCTTTTTTTCTACAGCAACTATTTTATAAAGCAGTCATCTGTTTGTTCTGACAGACACTCGGGAGTTAGCAGCACAGCATAAAGAATCAGCAACAGACTTTAGAGAAGTGTTGTCCTTTAATCTGTCAACAACACCTCACAAATCAACATGTGGATTCTGCATAATAACAGGAGCATTGCTCACTGCAGGCAATTTGACGTCTGACTGTGATTGTCTTTGAAATGTATTGTTTAAGGCACCGAATTTGTTACACAAGCGGCTGTTATGGTGGTACTTTAAAAAGGATTAGTTATGGCAAAACTGTCCGCACAACTACTTCGGAATTCTACTTATTATGGATCAGGCGTTTCCGGTAACTGCATTCAGCACATCTATAGAGAATTATTTTAGGGCTGTCAAGCGTTAAGCCATTTATCTCAAATTTAGAATTTAATCAAATTTGCATATGAACATATATTTTCCTTTCCAAATGAATAATAAATAATAAATAATGTTTTTGCCACTAGCATGCAGCAGTTCACTGTCATAATCAAATGTAGTACCTATTCGGACAGTATGTGATTTCTGACATATAACATGGCCTCTTTAAGGGAAACAGCAAGGATTTGCATCATTCGGAAAGTTTAATAATCCAGATTAATCCAGTGTTTGTTTGTTTTTGTCTTCAATAGGAGCAGCAGGGAACAGCTCTCCCTTGTGGCACCTAGCCCAGGTGAAGATGGAACCTCAGGACAGTGAGGAGGGCCAGGTATCAGGTCATGGGGTTCTGGGCAGCGATGTCTTTGAAGAAGGCCCCATGTCCACCATGAGTGAAGCTGGCATCCCTCCATCTCCTGGCGGTTCAGAAGGAAGTTACATGTCCCATTCACCAGATTCTCTCATGGGCACGTCACCTTTCACCCAGCGGCCGAAGAAACGGATGAGAAAAGTATAGTGGTTTTATCGTCTAAATAGTGAAACTGAAAGCACTTCTACAGTCATTGTAATGCATAGTACCCCCTTCTTTTGGGACTACATGTTTTACCTTTGAATGGAAGGTTTTTGTGAAATTAAACGAAAAAGACAAATACCGTGCGTGTTTGAATGCTCTCCCAGCAAATGGCAGACGGTCACTGTTTTACCCAATTATTGAGCAGGACAATTACTTGTTTGCCATGGTAAAATTAGCATCTGTTTATTGTAACGAAACAATGGAGGGAGCACAACATGGGGAGTAATTATAGCCTGATGTCTGCTTCAAAACACACAGGGACATCAATCAAGGAGTAATGGCAAATTAATTACAGCATGCATAAATCTGCATGTTAAATAAGCAGGCCATTTCATTACCTGCACATTCCCAGGCGACACAGTGGAGGTATTGTCTTAGCCACCTGCGGCAAAACTGTTTTCCTAAAATCATTCTGTTTGAGTGTAAATTTAGCTTCTCACCCTCACTAGGTAACAATGCATTCTGAGACTCAATCAAGAGGAACTAACACTTGATAGCAATCACACATATTCCATAAATGAATTGTTGTGGGCTTCCAGTTGCTATTTCAAGGACGTTTTTTTATTTTTATTTGTTAGACCAAAAAACGAAAACATATCCTGTCCATACAGTATTTCACCCTAAAATCGAAAGAAAGCCACATAGTTCTATTTGTAGATACATTGTGGCCTTATTTTCATAAAAAAGCATGTTTTATCCCTCAAATTGTGGTTACTGTAATGCGCCTGGGCATTTTAATGTTGTTGATGTGTACTTCTAAGAAACATTTATTTACAGTACTTGAAGTATCATTTTCACATAATGATCATATGAGACACCCCTAATCTGGAGTTTAAAATCACATTTTTAAGTAGTGTTTTTGGAACTTCACTACAGCACACTGAAAACACTTACGTCGAGGTAATTATGATAATGGAAATTGGCGAGGATGTTCTGAACAAAATGTCACAATTTAGCATTCTAAAATGTATTTTGTTGGACTGTGCAGGGTTCTAAACAAACAAGAAGCTATCTTAAAAAGTTTTGAAATCCATTATTTTCACGGATATAGTTTTGTAATAAATAAAACGCCGTTTGTGAACACGTGTGAAGAATTTGTGAATTTTGTAATGTTTCTGTATACACGTTTTTTCTTTTCTGATATTCTTTGTAAACTCCAGACCTACTAAAAAAAAAAAAAAAAGAACTGTTTCTCGTCCTTGTGCTCATTACGTTCGTCTCCAAAGACCTTACTTTATTCTAACATCATCTCCAATTTAATTGGATGTTGTTGCCGGGATCTGTTTTGATCACGGAAACAGCAGGGGGCAGTGCTGCACCACACCGTCATATTTACATCCACACTGCAGTTAAAACCTCATTCCAGGTGTTCGATATTCCACAGGGCTGTCTGCTTTTATTGAGCATACTGCTTTGTGAACAAGCTGTATTTGAGCCGGAGAGATTTATCCGTTTTACCCATCTCCTGTGGCAGTTGTGATTTCCTGTAAGTATTTTCACTAAATGGAAACATGTTCAGAACTCCAGCAGATAATTATACCTACGAGGCTTGAAGATGCTTACAAACATATATGCTTGTGAGTGAAGTGTAAAGTTAAATGTGGCTTAAAAGGGAGCAAAGGTAATTTCAGTGTTGTGGAAGATGTCATACGTCCTGCAGCCAGAAAATGTCAACCCACCAGTCAGTAATATTCCATCTTTGTAGTTCAGATAAATTTGTACCATTCATGTAAATGTTCAGGGTTGCAAATGATTCAGTTTTCCAAATGTTTCAAGTTCTCTTACATTTTCTTAACCAGTAGGCTATTTATTTATTTATTTTTTTAGGTTGAGGAAGGTTATTCAGAGAGCCGAGCTAAATTGAACAGCATAAAATCCCTTTGTATGATTAGATGTGTCCCATGTCTAAAAAACATCAATGAGTTCTCTTATCATGATCTGTTCTATTATTAATTTAGATAAAGCAACAAGATCATGACTAACAAGCGTTTTAGTTTTTGTTGTGATTTTACATGACCTTCAATGTATTTGCAGATCACATAACATTGAAATGTCTGTTAGCTTTGAGCCCATCTACAAGCTTGTGTTAAGTTTGACAAAATAAACTCTTATCAGGTAGCCTACTGTTTAAAAAAAAACAATTAAAATGGCTCAAAAATATGAATTCATATATATATATCCAACTATGGTGAAGTAAGACCACTAACAGCCAGTAGCAAATTGTGGTTTTGCAAACATGGCTCGTAACTATTTTAAATTTTTTCAAATTGGTGGCTAAAGCCGCTTTTGGCCTCGGTTTGGCTGGTTGAGACAAATTTTGAGAATCCTAAAAGATTCCTCTGATCCTCGGCCAAAATCTGAAGTCTTTGATCGCTTGTTTGACATGTTTGCCGACAGCTGATTAATGACCATTGCTATCAAATTTTATCTGGCAGTGTCAGAAGTTTTTGGCCACAGTCTTGCAATGTGGCTTCTCCTACGACAACCGTCAAATCAAAACCCTATAGACCCTTTTCACGTGATGTCACATAACTTCCATTCTGATTCGAAACGGTGCGTTTAATTCACCCAGTCTCTTGTACATCTGCCACAAATACTGCTAGAGCATAGGTGCTAAATCCTATTACTGGAGAATGGAGATACCTACCTGCAGAGTTCAGATCCAACCATAATCCAACACACCTGTCTGTAATTATCAAGTGTTCCTGAAGATCTCAATTAGCTGGTTCAGTTGTGTTTGATCAGGGTTGGAGCTGAACTTTGCAGGAAGGTAGATCTCCAGGAACAAGATTGGGCACCCTTGTGCTATAAGATGACTACAGCCGCCTACTCTTACTTACTTTCAAACCGAGGTGTTTGACATCTCAAACGAACTTACCGATCTGCAAGATTTCCCCCTTGAAGTCAGAAGAAGAGTTGAAAATGGAGCATTCAGATCAGACACTCAAATTCCTGTAGTGATGCTCACACTGTTTGCTGTCTTTATTGCAGATGAAGTTGGTTAGAGGCATTTGTCAGCTTTTATCAAATAAACAGATGTCCATTAAACACTTAGCTACTGCTTAATACAATGCCTGTATACATACAAGGATAAAGTTCAGCATAATAAGCCTATACTATTTAAATACCAGTAAAGTGGGGTCTATAGAAAAATGTATATTTATATATGAATACATATGTATTTTTAAAGTCAGTCAGCTTGACACCTTGAAAGTCCTTGCTTCAAAATATAGCTTCATTATGTTCTTGAACTGGATAATCTTGGGTTTATTTTCAAGACCACTTGTATTTATGAAACTTGCCATGTAATATGAGAAGATTTAATATAAAAATATGACTCATGTCCATGTCATTTTCCCAATAGTAAAGAACAGCATCATGTTATTGTTGTCTTTTTGTATTTCAGAACAAGAACACTAGCTACATACAGATGATTTATACAGTGTACTCACTGTTAAAATCATATAACATCAACTGAATTAATAAATTATCATAGGAATAACAATTTAACATGTTAAAAGTTTTAAGTAGTTTTATTCTTACATCTTTTACAATCTCAGTGTCACATGTATAATTGACGTGATCCAAACGGTGACACAGAAATAACAAAGTCTTTAATGAACACAGAGAAAGATACAGAAGAACAGGAGAATCAATAGTACAAAATGCACATAAGTTAATTTTGATAACCGACAAAGGACATAACCAATCAGGGTATATACATACACAGAGAAATAGATGAGAGACAGCTGGGGATAATAGGTTACTATAGAAACAAACAAGGATGTAATCAGAAACCAAGGAAACTGAAACTCAACACAAATTAAGATATTTTTGATGAAATCCAAAGGCTCAGTGAGGCCTGCATTGCCAGCAAAATAATTAACACTTTCAGTGCCCAAAAAGCTACTAAAGACGTATTTAAAACAGTTTATGTGACTACAGTGGTTCAACCTTAATGATATAAAGCAACGAGAATACTTTTTGCGCGTGAATAAACAAAATAACGACTTTATTCAATATCTAGTGATGAGCGATTTCAAAACACCGCTTCATGAAGCTTCATAGCTTTACGAATCTTTTGTTTCGAATCAGTGTTTCTGAGCGCGTATCAAACTGCCAAAGTCACGTGATTTCAGTAAACGAGGCTTCGTTACGTCATAAGTGTTTAGAAATTTCAATGGTTAACCACTGGGGCTCCAAACCACTGATTTGAAACAAAAGATTAATTACCCTGTAATGTCAAAAGTAAGTAAAGCCAAACTATTGTTATTGTTACTATTATTTTTATAATAGCTTTAAGAATCAGTTGCATTGTTTTCTAGGTCTCTTTTAGCTAATAGTAGAAGTATTTCTGTACTGTTTCAATACCTGATGCCACTAAAATGCATGAGTATGTTAGTCTCAGCATCCAAACCACGCTGAGCTGTGTACACTTCAAATTAAATGTTTCACTCTTGCTGTTTAATTGCGCAAAGTTTTTCAAATCTTTTTGTGTTACATGTTCATTGGCTTTTTTTGTAGAGCTATATTGTATTTGAAGGGCAGTATCACAAACCGTAACCTTTAAAAGAATATGCGAAACGTTCGTTTGTGCTGACAAAAGGTCATACTGCATTGAGTATTTCTGCCTTCTCATTGAACTGTGCAACATAACTTTGAGTTCCTTCCCTGCTGGTATTTCTAGACAGATGATCAAAATTGCAGGAAAGTAGTAATATTAAGTTGCTGATGCGTAAGAACTTTTAGCAGCACCAGTTCTCATTTAAAATGGCTGATTTTATGTCGGCATTATGACCAGGGTGCAAAGGCTATTGCAGTTTTCTTTCTCACTGAAGTTGCAGTGGATTTGATTTGCTTAGCAACTATAGTTTAACACCATTTTCCCAATGAACGTAAAGACCCAATATTCCATTACATTGAAGGCTTCCATATTTACGCAAAACCTTACTAGTACAAATTCTTATCCTACATCCACCCACCCCCAGTAACCACTTTAAATCGCCAAACACTGAATAATAACCGTATGATTTGCCCTCTCACATGAAAAGATTCCCTCTAGCTCAATAGAATACATTACTCTGTCTCCCACTGCGAGGAAACGTGCACAGAGTTCTTTATCTGATCCATAGATTACATCCATTTAAAACTAAGTGTTTAGAGTCGCTCCTGAATCTGATCTTCAAAAATCCATGTCAATCTCCACCTCTACAGAATTATAATGTCTTTCAAGTGAAACTACATTTGCAGTATGGATAATTCATCCCTATTAATGGCTGCTTGACATAAAGAGCAGACATTTTGAGCTTAGCTCAGTCATTGGGGTAAATTGAGTGACTTAAGATTTCTTTTTATGTGATTAGTAGAGCAGGAAAGCACTAGTGTACATTGCATTGAAATTTCTCTGGCTGTTCATATTTTGTGGCGAGAGTGAATAATTGAAACGTACGCCTTGCAGTTTTACCTTGCAAAATAACACATGGGTCTGAAAATTGAAATATTCAGTGTCAGATGTTATTTGATTCTAATAAAAGAAAAGGCACATAATACATTAATTATTTTCTAGTCTTTGCATACTTGTGAGCAGTAAGTTAATTAAAAAAAAAGTTTTAATTTTATGTATTTTTAAAATTCTAATGCTCTAAACTATTTTTTTTTAATGACAAGCCATTTTTAACTGATTATCACTATGTAAAATTGCAAAGTATTAATTTCTCTAAAGCATATATATTTCATTCAACTGCCTTTCATAATGCACATAACAAATAATTTTAATCTATTCTAATTTATTTGAATGCAAACAATATCATTAACTAACCCACTGATGGTTAGGGTTTAAAGATTTATTATTTTGAAGTATTTTGATTTATTATGTTATTTGTACAGTACCAACATCTAAATTGCATGCCTGAAACAAGATAACCAAGCTGTCACCATAATATGAACTCTTATTTTGATATTCTGTTTTGTTTCCTTTAGTTCCTGTTTTGTTTCTGCTTGGTTTAGTTTCAGTTTACTTGGTTACAACCATATTTACACAATACGTAATCACCATAGTGAAGGATGAAATGATTCTTAATAGCAACCCAATAGCATTTATTCATTTATAATTGTTTAATCATTATTTATTATTCATTTTTATTATATTACTTATTATTTTACTTATTTTTCTTGCTTATGTAGTTCTTTTTTGCAGATATATGTGGGTCAAATTATCACAGAACACTGAACATATTCCTTTTTTATTTTCTTCCTCTAAAAATAATAGGCAAAGTAGAATGTCTTTCTCCATATTTGACCTTCTTTGCCATTGACATTATGGCGTGTCAATGAGTATTGTGCCACTTTGTGAGCACAGGTTCAGTGATGATGAAAACTGATTGGTCAGAAAGTGCAGGAACCCTGGAATACTGGCAGAGCAGTAGTGAGTATTTCAAGGGAAGATGTGTGGCATCAAACTTTTAATTAAACTTATGTAAATAATATAACTGTAACGGTCTGGCCTGCAACACACACACACACACACACACACACACACACACGACAATAGTAACTCAGAATAGATTTTTATTTAATCTTCATAATACTCAGGTACACAGGGAAACGTAGAAGGAATTACAAACCAATGAACACATATGAGAACTGACAAGGGACTGAACATAACAGGGAGTTTATTTAAGACAAACATAATGACTGACAGGTGATAATTATATGTAACCATAGGAACAAATGAGGAGATAATCAGTAACCAAAACTAAACTGAGCAGAAAAACAGGAACTAAGGAAAACAAAACAGAATATAAAGCCCTTAACCGTAGCAATAACAGTGATAGTTAAATAAAATAAAGAAAGCCTGCATCATGCCATTAACCTTAGTACCTCAGTTTCTTTTGAAAAGTGCCTGTGGACAACATATGATGACTAAAATTGGTTACAGATGAGAGATTTCAGCATTTAATAAGAATGGCAAAAATTACAGATTCCCTTTGGTTTTTAACACAATTGCCTGGCTTCCATCAGGTGTTTTAATGACACACACTGTATAATTAGGTAACAGCTAAAAAGAAAACTAATTATCCACTTAAGAAAGTCCTAGTGGGAAAAAAGCCTCATGATTTGATGGCTTGCTTATTATGAATGACAAATGAAGAGTCGTGTGGATTCCGACAGGACTAGGGGCCAGGCTGTTTCTCTGCAGAGAAGCAGCATTTTTCAGTCCACCTGCTTTTGTGGGCTAGATAAGAAGCCTCTCTGAACAGTCATAACCATGGTTACCTCTTTTGCTGCCACATTGAAAGGTAGTGAAGTCCCCAAACCATGAGTATGTTTTGAACAATGATAATGATGGATACAATCCAATCTCTTGGAATTTTTAAATGCCTGCCAAGATAAGGATTTACTATTCATGGATAGGTCACAATGTATAATACTCTGGAGCACTTTACCAATTACAAAGACATTTGCATGGAATATGTCTGAGTCTCCTGCTTGTCAGACATTTCTTTTGAGAAAAATACCCCAATAATCTTATACATCTTAACAAGGTCTGTGCACACTTTTTTTAAGATACAAAAGTCTTTGATTCATAGTCTTAGAAGGCATAGATTTCACTCAAATTACATTTCTAATTAAACTGTATGCTATCTACGTTCATTTTACAGCACTACAATCATACTGTATGTTAATTATTGTCTTGTTTGTTTCTATTTTTAGTTCTTGAAGAATTTTTTAGAAGGAGCTACTCAGTTGGTTCAACTGCAATCTCTGTTAAATTACCTGAGCAATAACATTTTCCTCTTGGTACATTTTTCATTTCTGACACTTAAAATTCATTTTTACATTCTCATGATTTATCCATTCTTACCAAAGCAATATGTTCCCCCAACATTTACATTGAATATAACAAACCATGTGAACAAACCATATTGTTTTGTTTGTAAAGCAAAGTCTAGTGTCACAGAGATTGATTTTATTTTTTTAATGTAGTGGCTATGTTTTTAGATGCCAACAGCTTTTCTGATACATTCACTGAAAAAATAGAATTGTGAATCATATTCTGTTTGACATTATGGTCCTTCAGATATTTTCAATCACTTGTTTAAGGATCTTTGTGAAAGATTCTAAAGATTCTACTGCAGGATTTCAAGGAAATGACTTAGTGTCTGTTGTGGACTGTTCAGGGACCAAGTTCCATTAAAGTTCTATTAGTGTTACAGGAAAATTTTGAAAGGATTATTTATTTTATTTATTTATTTTGCTTTGAAATGCCCAAAACAACCCCGGTGAAAAAAAACACTTTTTTACACTTTTTTTTTTTTTTCAAAAAAGTGCTCTATTTTTGCACACTAATTTTGTATTTAATATACTAAAAATTATTCTTTAGTACTTCTTACGATAATCTTAAGAACTTCTAAGTGTACTCAACTGTGATATTTTGAGACACCATGAATAAAAACTAAAATGTGTTTTTAACACACTATCTCTGTATTAAAATTTTTATTTAGTTACCACTTGTAGTACACTTGAACCCATCTTTCATACACAGTGTATTACAAGTGGTAAAATAGCACAGTTGAGTATACTTAGATGTTCTAAAGATTAACTTAAGAAGTACTAAAGAAGAATTTTTAGTATATTAAGTACAAATTAGTGCGTGAAAAAAAAAAGAGCAGAACACATTACAGAAGTGTACTTTTTCCATCTTGGCTTATTTATTGGCTTCACTGGATTCATCATCTGTGGAAGTGGAAAATGTCTGAACCTGCAGGAAGCAACAACCCTAAAATGCAAATGCATCAGAAAATGCAAGGGGAAAAAAAGTGAAAATTGGTGTACATTATAAAATAGGCTCTCCACATGAGCGTCATACTTTTATAGTTACAAAATGAAAAACACCCTGAAGCCATACAAAATATTAGCAGCAGTAGGTTAGTGATGGTAAAAGTTACTGTGATGCCGCTAGCTATAGCTAACGAGTTAACTCATACAAATAAATGTGAGTGCTCAATGAAAACTAGTGTAATGGTTAACAAGCCTTTATTCCTCCAAAGTCATGATGTCCAAGATAATATTTTTAGGCTTACTTCAAAGACCATGATATTCTCTCAAAGGCATCAGAAACCTAGTTGTCATGACAATCAGAGCAAAGCTGAGTACATGAATGAACAATCATCTTTTGAGCAGTAGAATAATTCTGAAATCATGATTCCTGCGTAAATACATTTATGACACCTCTGTGCCACAAAACATGGTATTGAATCAAAATAGAAAAAAAAAAATATATATATTCCATTTGTGCGCCAAAAAGCAGATTATATATATATATATATATATATATATATATATATATATATATATATATATATATAATAAAATATAAATTGTCAGGCTTGGTTGCATTAAAGGCAGACGAGGAAGATGAGTACAATCCAAAAACGTAGATCCAACTGAACAGGCAAGAAGGCAGCAACACAAACACATACCATTGACGAGACCGAACAGAGACTGAACGTGAGGGTAGAACTTAAGTAGTGCATATGATGAAACTGACAAGACACACCTGACACATATGAACTAATAATGATGGTAACCGGGAAGACAGACGAGTGGCAGGAAACAGAACAAAGGAACATGTGACCGATACAAACAAACTGAAAGTCCAATCAAACTGAACATAATGGTGACAGTAAATCGTTTGGGAGGTGGACGAGGTGAAGAAGGGATGGTGACAGGTGATGACAGGAGAGTGATTTAAGGACAACGATCCCCTGGCGGTGATGGTTTGGATGGTCCGCTAGCACAGACCCAGAGCTTGCCAGTGCCGACAGTCCACGGTAGAGTCGAGAGAGGGAGGGAGGAGCCATGGTGGTGTTGTTACTGATGACAGCTGGGGGACGACCGTGGGAGACAAAGGATCCATGGGTGCAGATGGAAGACCGCAGGAGCCAAGAGACATCGAAGGTGGCCCAGGTGAAGTTTTGGTGACGAGCATCGCAGGTGGAGCCAGAGAATCTGAGGACAGGGGCGACCCAGAAGGGTGGAAGGAGCCCGCTGAAGCCATAGGGGAGGAGGGACAGAGTGTAGCGGGTGGTGTAGGTAGAGCGACGACAGACCAAGGGGGAGCCGGTGGGACGAGGGACCCCGGTGACGTCACTTGGACGAGGGTTCCTAGAGGAGCCAGGGCGGAGCCTACAGGACGATGAGTTGAGATGGATGCTGCTGATAGTTGCTTGACCTGCAGCTCGACGCCCTGGCAGGGCTGCAAACATCAAGCAGCGGCGGGGCTGGAGGACTGGCTGAGCTCTGGGATGGAGGTAAAAGTAGGCTAGACATGACAATGGTGAGAAAAGTTAATTCCACACACAGCAAAGAAATGAGCATGTCACAGTCCATTTCACCATTACTGCAGTTTTTACACATTGGTGAAGATTCCAGAACAAATAGCGATGAAAGTTCAAATACTGGGTGGGTTTGGGCGAGAGGCAGTTCTTCCTCGCTGAAGTCTATCAGCCAGTCCTCAGTTCCCAATCCCTCGTCCGCTGAGGTCACGGGCTCACACCCCTGGTCAGATTCGCTCAGGGGCTCTACTTTCGGCCCGATGGAGAACTCTGTCCTTTGGTCCTCAGGCTCTGGCTCACCGGTCACGTGGATGGTCCCTCAACGTCTGCGGGGGGGCTCACGTGCGTTCTCCGCGGTCGAACTCCAGCTCTGGGTCTGGCTGTGCTCTGGATCGGGACACGACACTCTCCAGACACTTGATGACAGTCTCATTCTAGTTCAGTCCTGTGTTGTCTGGGAGGTCGATTGGGTGATGGAATGTTGCCCCGATCCAGAACAGGGTCTTCAGGGTTTTGTTGTCGAGGAGGATGGTGATGGCTAGACAACAGAAATTATTGACGAATGAAAAAAAATCATGGCTCTCCTGAGCCATTTTGATGAACTTGGCCTGTTCATCCATAAGGGCTATTCGGTCTTCTGTCATGCTTGGTTGCATTGAAGGCAGACGAGGAAGATTAATAAAATCCAAAAACTTAGTTTAATGTATAAAAATCCAACTGAACAGGCAACAAGGCAGGAGCACATACCATTGACGAGACCGAACAGAGACTGAACCTGAGGGTAGAACTTAAGTAGTGCATATGATGATAAAACTGACAAGACACACCTGACACATATGAACTAATAATGATGGTAACCAGGGAGACAGACGAGTGGCAGGAAACAGAACAAAGGAATGTGACAGATACAAACAAACTGAAAGTCCAATCAAACTGAACATAATGGTGACATAAATATAGATATAAAAACAATTAATCTTTTTGCATCCATGTTATGTTATTTACCATGTTGTAATTAAATGGTTTTAATGCACACCCTTTCAGCCTATCAGAATTGAATGTATAGTGTTATAAATTTACATTAAATAAAAGAACAACTGTGTAAGACCTGCTTTATAGCATGTTGTTACCATGTCAAAGAAAAGGGTGTTTTTTTCCACCCTGGTTCCAAAACCCCTTTGTTTGGCATTCCTAAGGTGGACAAACTTAGAAAACTGGTTAAAATTAATTTTTAACACTGTTCCTGAACATTATAACAGTGTTTATCTGTGTGCTGCACATTTTATGGAAGACAGCTTCCAGAACCTATGAGAGTACAGTGCCGGCTACGCACAAAAGTTTCTCCTGAAAGTCAGACCAGTTCCCACTTTCTTAGGACAATCAGTTGTTAAAGGGCATATTGCAGGTTAAGAAAAAAATTGACATGAATATATAACCTTGTACGAAAATACCATATAAAAAGGTACTGCATGATTTAAAAATGGGCATAAATTTAATAGATAAAGTGACGGTCTCTGTAAAAAAAAAAAATGCTTTTTTTCTCAACGTCGCATCATTTTACCTCACGAGAGGGAGTCATTCGCCAGGCTCTGTGTTGACTCGGTGCAGTATTTAGTAGGAGTGCTCGTGAATCAGTGTGTTTTCAGTAGTTTTTGTATTTCAATTTTCAACAGGTTTACTTAAAAGAAAAAGGACGGTGCTACCTATCTTCCGTGTCTGGGTGCGTTTTGTGCAGGTGAAGAGACGGGACTTCACTTCTGCATCTGCTTCGAAAAACGCATTCACTTTAGACCGGAGGATTATCATCATCTCAGCGATATGTTGCAGTTCAACATTGTAATACTACCGTTAAGGATGATATTAAATGAATAAACATCCACACGCGATGCTTCTTCACCGTTGTTTTTACGTGAATCAATTTCAACACTGATGAATACAAATGATGTACATTAACAAAAGCATACAGTCTCATACTTTTTAGAACAGTTTTGAATTATGTGCTGGTAATGCAAATACTCCAATTTCATTCATGCCATGTATGTAGGCTTCAACTTCACTCAACTACATACTCATGACATATACAGTGAATCGGCATGGAATAAACTCATAACACATAATTAATGAATAAAGGATAACATGAAACACATACAATAACACTATACTGTCTGTGGTTCGGCTGCCCTGTTCTCCTCACACCAAAACTTAATTTGTCTCCTCTGACCGTTGTTCTGTCTAATCCTGGCCTGTCCCTGCTCTCTTGGCCACATAGCAGGCTAACTGTATGGCTGTGGTCTGTCTTACGAGTATGAATTTACATTTACAATTTCCTCAGCGTCCAAACTGTCATTGCGATCCATTGTTTTCCTATTGTTTAAATGGGCCGCACTCCCTCCCGCTGCGTCACTTCCGGTTTGGCATTTTCAGATGCGGAAGTAAAAATTTCTCACAAAAACGACTCCAGAAGCCTAAGTAGCGTATTTATAGGTATATTTTAAAGAAAATCTACATTATTTTTCTATAAAATGAGTTACTAAAGCTCTAACCTGCAATATGCACTTTAAGTGATCACAATCTGTAAGTATGTTTTATTATTTGTTGTCGTGTAATCTATTAACAGTTAAAATTTTTCCAGTTTCAAGTTTTATGTTGTTGCTACGATGTAAAAAAAAAGAAAAAAAAAAGGGTAAAGCAGTTTGGCTGCTAGCTAACATTACAGTGTTGATGTAGTGTTTAGCTATGGGGTCTCACTTTTGTAAGTTCTCGCTTTTGTAAGACCGTTGACCGATCCTTAGGACCTTACCACTCTGAAAACATCCTGTAAAATCTTGCAAAGGTTCTGCACGGCCCTCTTGTTCAATAACATTCTATGGGTCTGAATCGGGCTCAAATTAGTATGGCAAAATTGTTAATGTTTACACCTGAGCAAAGTAAACTTGCGGCATTTCCGGAGCACACTCTAAGCAGTTCGCGAATCACAACACTAGGCCAGCTAACCAATCAGAGCACATTTCGTATTTTGGAAGGAGGAGCTTCATTGGAACAGGAACTAAACAGAGCATTTGAGACAGACTGGGAAGAGAGGTGCCGCAATAATGTAAAATATGTAAAAAAAAAATTTGCTTTTTGAACAATCAAGCATGATAACCTATTCTAACATATACCAGAAACAAAATCAAGACTTTGTAAAAGGACATAACAGGACCCGTTTAAATGAAAGACATGAAATACAGAATGCTTTTGAATTTAGGGGAAGAATCAAAACTGTGTACATTTTTTTTATTTATTTTTTTTTACTGTAAAAAGTAATATAATGATGCTTAATATTACACAGCAATATAGTAAACATGGTCTTCTCAGTGCCTGGAAGACCTCGTGATTGACAGGTAGCGGGCAGAGCTTTACTCTGATAGCCTTTAGGCAGAAAATATGCTTGACTCTAGTGATTCTGGAATGAACATGGTGGAGCTGTTTCCCAGAAAGAGGAAGGGCAGATAGGCCAAAGGTGGAGACTATCATCAATCATTACCAGACCCAGTACTAGTCTTAACTAGCTGTAGGTCCTTCCTGTCAGAGGTGAAGCAGCTCCTAAACCAAATGGGGATGCCATCCACATTCCCTCTGAGCATGTCCTTCTTTACACAGATTTTCAGCCTCTTGAGGAAATGCAGGTTGTGCCTTCTTCAAAAGGGAGATATTTAATTTGTAAGAGAGGTCATACATGATATGAAGCCCCAAGAACCTGTTGAATATGTATGAAGAATGTGTTGAATATTTCCACCTCTAACTCCTAAACAACTATATTTGCATTTCCTAAAGGAAATACCAGTGCTTACAAGGTAGCAAAATAATAGTGGTAAAGCTTTACATAACTCAACATGAGTCTTGGTTTCATTTGGCTGCACAAATGAATTAACACATTCATTATGCAGTGTAAATTGTGGCTGACATTGTTAAATACTGTATGAATAAATTAACACTAATTCACTATTTAAATATATGGGGAAAAAAAAAATCACAAATCAGTAGATTATTCACAAATTGTTATGAAAGTATCATGATTACATTGTAAGCAGTTACATTTTGAAACAGTACCATTGTAAGTGAACTGATGATTTCCAAAATTTAAAATTAAATTTAAAAGTGTAAAGATTTTAAAAATCAAAAACATAAAGCTGATATGATCTACAAAACATTTTTGAATTGACTTGATGCTGACAGTTTGTGAGGTTTGTTCATGTATTTTGACTGCCTGAAGTCTATTAGTCAGGAAGTCTAGGATTTGATGTGGGTCAAGATCAGCAGCACAAAGCACTCCATTATGACAGGTGTGAGTGCAACAGGGTGGAGGTCTCCGCAGGCATTAAGCTGAAGCCCAATCCTATCCTGCAAACCACCCTGTGACCTGACCAAACAGGTACTGTCAAATTTTAAGATGGAACTCAACCGCGATTATTTCCACTCTGGGCTCTAGGTCTATACTTACCTGAAGAGGGAATACAAAGAGACTGAGCTTTCTAAAACTATAATATATGCACAAAACGAGTTACGTTAAAATGAAAACATAAATCCACTAAAGCCCGGGATACACTGCAGCACACATAAAAACTACAACTGTCAAAATGTGATTCAACATGGTGTTTTGTTTACCACTAGTGCATGCTGATGACGTTTTATCATTGTAGCCTACGATTCAATGATTCAGATGATTATTACCTGATTCAGGTGCCATTATTGTACAGTCTACATGCATGGCGTACCCAAGTTTAGTAGATCCATGTCGCACAGTGTGATAAAGTAATGATCTTATAGGATTGCTAAAATCCTGCAGTGTATCCAGGGCTTTAACCGTTTGCGCCACAGATGTTATTTCATTACAAAAACCTAGTCTTATCCAATAACCACCTGCAGACAAGGGTACCCAGGTTCTAAATGTACTGAAATAGTGCTGTGCTTTAAATTAATTTGTACTTTTCTGCATAAAAACAGCTTCTTTCTGTTATTTATAGGCTCATAAAATAGAGCATATTAAAGGCTCATAGAATATATCTTATACACAAACTGGTACACTATTACCACCTGCAGTAGGCAGAATTTGTGTTGAATTTTATGTGTCCTTGTTATGGTAACACTTTATTTTGATGGTCCACTTTAGACATTCTACTAACTAGAAGTAACTTTGCAACTACATGTCAACATGGTTATGTGTTAGGGTTTAGGTTAGTAAAATAAGTAGACACGTAGTTGCAAAGTAATCAGACAGTCCACTCTAAAACAAAATGGTGCTATATAGTACTAAAAGTGGATCTTTGGCTTGTAATCATAGGGGGACCACTATAAAGGGGACCTATTATGCAAAATTCACTTTTGTATGGTGTTTGGCTATAAATGTGTGTTGGCAGTATGTGTACACAACTACCCTAAATGATAAAAATTCAACCACTCCTTTTTTTTTTAATCCCCATAAATCATAAGCAGTGTCTCAGAACAAGCCGTTGCAGGTTCCTGGCATTGTGACGTCACATTAGCCACAGGCCCCGCCCACGAATGTTGACAGACACTGCCGTTTTAACATGGAACCGCCCTGAGCGAGTCTCCCAAGTGTTTTAGGTGTTCTGTAGCTGGATGGATTAATCCACATAGCTCTCTCCATTTACTCCCGAAATCTGAGCCGCTTAAGACAAGGTGGATTAATTTTGTTTTCGAAGAAAAGGCTCCCTCTACTCTACCAAAATTCGTTTATATCTGCGCGAATCATTTCACACCGGACTGCTTTGTGAACGAATGTCAATACAAAGGGACAATACAAAACAGAGGTTGTGCTAAAAAAGTTGTTACTCAAGGATAGATCAGTACAAACTGTTCGTGATCCAGCTTACAGCCTCCAGAGTGATACTGGATACTGCAGTAATGAAGGTGAGAGCACTTTATTACAGTTCATCAGAGTTGATTTATGGATATAAAGTTTACCAGTTTATTAAGCACCACCCGAAAAGGCATAAGGTCTTTATATATTTGTTTACTGTTAGTTGTAACGAGTGTTTCTGTGTACTTCGCTGTGTATGTTGATGATAATGCAAGGGAGAGAGAGAGAGTTTATGGATAATATTTTAATGCACACTTGCACTGTGTTTTATTATTCATCTTTTGTGTGAAGTACAATAAACATCATAAAACTCATCTGTAAAGTTTTGGCCATCATTCGGACGGTACAACAGGCTTGTACTAATATAGTGGAAGAAGACAATATAAGTTATAACCAAAATTGAACTAAACGATACCTGTTCTATCTCTATGCAGCATACATTCACAGTTCTGATATTATAGTGCGTCCTGACTGACTCCTGTCACCGGAGAATCAGCTCTTGAAGCTCCGCCCTCTTAGGCAGAGCACGGCAGCTCATTTGCATTTAAAGGGCACACACTGAAATGGCACGTTTTTGCTCAACCCCAAAAAGTGGCAATTTTAACATGCTATAAAAAATTATCTGTGGGGTATTTTGAGCTAAAAATTCATATACACACTCTGGGGACATCAGAGACTTATTTTACATCTTGTAAAATGGGGCATAATATGGGGCCCTTTAAGTGCTGTATAGCACCAAATCTTGGCTCTTCAGTGGTTCTTCAGCTGTTCTTCACCGGTTCTTTGGGATTACTGAGGTGCTATATAGCACTGCTACCATATACAGGACCTGTTAAGCCCCTGTATGGTTCTTCAGTGATTCTTCAGTGGTTCTTTGGGATGGTTCTTTGGGGTGGTTAAGGTGCTATATAGCACCACTGCTGCACAAAGAACCCGTTAAGCCCCTTTAAAGGTTCTATACGAGCCAAAGAACCACTGTTGGTGCTGTTTAGCACCATTTTTGTTGAAGAAATAAAATGCGATATGGCACCCCTACATAGCACCTTTAAAGATATGGTGCTACATAGCACCAAAAGTGGTTCCCCGATTATGAGCCAAGAACCACTTTTAGTGCTATATAGCACTTTTTTTATTTTTTTATTTTTAGAGTGAAATGCGCTAATGAGAGTTGACATGTAGTTGCAAAGTGACTTATAGTTAGTATAAAAGTCTAAAGCGAACCATCAAAATAAAGTGTTAATTTATTAACAGTGTAATTACACTGTTACAATAGTTAGTGTTAGAATAGTTACAATAGTGTTGCCTAATGCCTGTGTTACCTAAATAAGTGTGTAGATTCTCCATCTCTAAAAAATGTGAGTCTAGTGTTATCAGTCCACATGCATATTTGTTACTGGCATGTCTTATGACAATCAGGCCACATACACACAGCAAAGTTTTGGCAGCAAGAACCACATTTAAATCAAGGGAATTACCTAATATATTAATATATATATAATATATATCCAAGCATCATGTAATTTGCTCATCTCAGATTTACTTTTAATTGTCATTAAAAACTTCTTGTTCAGTTTGGTTCTTTACATAGTACGTAGATTATTATAGTAAATATGGTTATCAGAACCATGTTCTGTTATCAAAGCAGATGTGGGAGGCAGTTTTAGAAAATCTTTTAGGTATTGTTGCACTTGTTGTAAGTGAGAAATGTTGTAGTCTAATGAGATTTTTCAGTCAGTCGGTGTATGATGACAAGATGCATAAAGATGAACATGATGTGTATAAATTTACTCATATATAGCGAAACGTTTTGTTGTTTTGAATAAGCTGTGAGATCCAGAGAGACATCAAAGCATTACAGTAATCCAGTCTTAAGGAGAAACCAGAATGTATTTATAACCTACATTTTTCTGCAGTAACTGGCAACTCATGGGTGTCAGGCTGCAAAATACAATTTACATAAATGTTTTACAGAAAATGTCTAGACCACACTTTATTAATAAGACATCCATTGTGATCAAAATACAAGTTGAATGTTGTATTAGCTGGACTTGCTGACAGAATTTAGAGGTACAGTGAAGCAAATGTGTCTTGATGTGTGCAAATAACTTTGATTATCATTAGAATGTTTAGTAGCTGCACTAATTTCATCATATATTTACAATCCAGCCCTTAATTGTTGAGAAACTAGGTGTTGATTAATTCCATAATTCCATAAGGGTTAATAAGCTATGAGAAGCACTGTCCAATTTATATAATTTAGTCTGTTAATATTCAACCCTTTTTTAATTAATTAACTTTAAATAAAGCGATATGCTTTTAATTGCTAAAAGTCTTGGTTGCTAATAGACTGTTTAGGGACACTATCTTAATGGCTATGGTTTGACATTTCTCTGAGCAAAGCCTATTTTATATTCATGAAACCACAAGGTTAGTCAACTGAGGCTGAAATCTCTTCTCTTACTCTCTGGTTCATTTAAGGTTAACATTTTTTAAAGCTCATGAGGTCTCTTGGAGGAACTTTGGGGTTGGGGGAGGTAACGCAAACAATGTGCTTCAGCGTTAAGCCTTTTGCAGTATTGCTTGCAAAAAGAAGAAAATCATCTGAAGAAGTTATTTATAAATTATATTTTATTCCATATTTTGATCATATCCTGTATTAACAAACCATGAGACTATTAGTCTTGCCTGGTTAGAGCCACATGAAGATTCTTAAAAAATTGCCTTTTGATGTTCCTTGAAAAAAAATAACAGCATGCAGGTTTAGAACAGCCATGATAAATAAATAATGACTGAATTTTAACTACTGATTTCTTACTGACCTTTTCCTTTCAGCATCTTTAGAATATTCAATCTTATTTTCTCAAACGGCATATGGAACGGAATAGACGCAGTATGAAATGCATCACATCCGATATAGAGACATGAGATCCAAAGATAAAATCGCTTCTCTGCTCTGTGCTCATTAACTGCAGGCAGGATTCTATAACACTGAGGCATGATGGCCACCTGCTCCTCTCCACTGTCACCACTCTGCAGATTTAATTATCTGAGTAATTGGATGACTTTCATATCACTTGGAAGAATTTCGAGGGGCCATTGGAAATTAAGCTATGAGTTTCATCCACATTTCCATTCAGCATTCATCAACTAGTGGGGAAAGGGGATTTTCACAAATTACTATCGGCAGATTTAATGCAGGTTGTGTGTGAAAGGCTGACGAGCCATTTTATTGGATCTGGTTTGGTGGAACCAATCCTAAATCACCATATAGCTCTAAAATTACACTTCCTGAAGTTTAACCAAGCTTATTTTAGATTAGTACCTGCCTTCAGGTAAGCTGTCATGCGCAATATTGTTGGCTCCCCCATCCTTCAACAACAGCTTCTTTGCATCGCATTGTGGCAGTTTAAAAAAAAAAAAACCCAATATGCACAGAAATGCGCCACGTTTTATCATCGATATCGCAATGTGCTCATCCGGGATAGTCACATCGCAGGATGTGCAATGTCAAGTATAGGAATCGTAGGCCACACGGTTCAAAACCCAAGTGATTCCCATATTAAATTTAACCATTATAGAATGAACATTTATCATTTGCATGTGTTTTAGGTCCTGTCAGTTTAAACATTCAAGCGATTTTAAACAATTCAAGCACAAGAAGGATTTTGCTCACTGTTTTCTGTGCGTTCAGACAGCGCCTGAACACCGAATTCTAGTCTCTTTTGCATCTATTTGTGCTTGAACGAACATACATGCAAAATGCCCATCTCGGTGTGTATCCTCGTAAACACAGTCGCTTATGGCCTATGTGAACATAAAACAATTGAGAAAGAAAACTGATGCGTATCATTATATTGGATCCGTGCATTCTTAAAGTGACAGCAGCCTTATATTTCTGCTGCTGTCTGTGTCATTAATGTTTATCAAACAACAAAATACAAAGAGAAAATCACTTTTGTAGCTTTAAAATAGATTAATTATATTTAATTTGTACAGTGAAGACTGTGTAGTGTTATTTACATTTGATTATTCAGTTTCTGTACCTGAATACTGTTCTAGAATTATTAATTTGTTCTAAATGGAGCTATTCAAGTCAGGTGAAATTGTATTCATGTCTAATATCACAGTAAGAAAGAAATATTACAATGTCAGTTTTTTCCTGAAATGATCGAGGACCTTGCTAAAAATACATTTCATTCACTATTTCCTACCAGTGTGATCTCTCATGACAGTGTGCTGCGTGACGTCTTTGTTATTGTTTTTTTATGCATGCAGGGCAGCTCAGGATTGTGACCAGGACCTGATATTGGCCACATTTAAAAAAAAAAAAAAAGGTGAACAGCCAAAAAAAAAAAAAAAAAAATTGGACCTGAGCAGTACATCTGAATTGAACACTATGGAAACGTAGTCGAACTCCTTTCCCCAGCATTATACTGGCAATTTTTTTGGTTTCTAGATGATACTGTCATGTATATAACATGTAGTGATCAGATGCATGATGCAGAGTATATAACAAGGATACTTTTAATTAACAAGGAGAATATCCAGAAAAGAAAAAAGAGAAATACAACACTAACCACATTAATTTAAAACGTGAACTGACAAAGAACTGAACAGAACCAGGGATATAAATACACAGGAGCAAACATGGGAACTAAACGAGGTGAACGTGATCAGTAATTAAGGAAACTAACAGGGAGTAATTAAAGGTCACGAAAAACACTAAACTGAAAAGATACCAAGACACATGCACAGAAACACAATAAAACTAGACATACTAGACAGGTGGGTTTGGATGCTCCACTTCAGTAGAGGTGGAAAGACACTGGATGCCATTAGAGGCAGACGGTGTGTTTTGGATGCTCCACTCCAGTAAGCGTGGAAAGACACTAGGAAGCCGGGGGTTGCTGGTAGTGTAAATCACAAACCGAGGCTCTCTATTCAGACTCTTCTATTCAGATAGGGTTACCATATCTGTATATATGTTTTTATTTCTGTGTATTTCTCTTCTGTAAAGCACTTTGTAACACTGTTTTAAAAGGTGCTATATAAATGAAGCTTTACTTACTTGCTTACATAACCCTGACAGATATGTTTTTTTAAGAGTAAATAAGCATATGGAGAAAAAAAAAAAATGTCATGTGTAAAATGTCATTTTGACCCATGACCACCATCCTTAACACAAAATCATTAACAAGATAAACTCTTAAGACAGTCGGTAAAAATAGGGCCCAAAGTACTGTTAATAAGAATTTATCACAGGTATTTTACCTGTATTTTGAATTACGGACTGCACTGAATTGCAACCCAGTGTCATTAGAAAAACGTACCTGTGGGAATATGTACCAATATGTACATATCACTGCAGTTTCGATGTGAAATGTCCACTGAGTGGCGCTAAAAGCGTGTTCATTTATTTTATTTTTTTTGCCGGAACAGATAAACGTTTTTATGACGTTGGTTTTTATACAAATCACCGCAGTTCTGATTTGAAATTTGCATTCCATTGCGTATTAAAATAACGTACCACCAACACTACACCTAAACCTACCCGATAGTGTTAACAAAAGCAAATGTGACATAAAAAGCATCCGTAAAGATGCTGTTTTAGCTTGTTTTGATCTCTCTTTGAGCTCTTTCACCGTGACTCACCTCTCACAGGATTTGTACCCAAAGCTTCCTCGTCTTAAGTACTCTGTATCAGGTGAGCTACCGAGCAAGCTTGTTATGTCAGAAAAGCGAAACATATGGAGCTGGTTAAGTGATGCAAAGTCCAAAATATATTTGTTTACAAATCATGCACTTTGGTAAAAAAGTGTTTTGAAGTCATAACATAATATTGTGCGAATATTGTGGTACTCTCAAAAATGTTCCCACAGGTACGTCTTTCCTATGAGACCAGGTTGCTGAATTGTGTTTTAGAGTTAAAGAGGATATGTAGAATTCAGAAACCCTTGTTATTAGCAACACTGGTGGCCGTTAAGTGAACTGCAGCCAGCTATTGCTTGTGGACATGTAATGTACAAGAGCCAGAACATGATTCAAGGTTGCAATATACTCACGGCAAAGCTCTTTTTTTGTTCTTCACTTAGAAGTAAAAAAAAAAAAAAAAAAGAAGTTTGAAATACCTTTTGGAGCCATATGCTGTTAACGAACATCCCGGTGCCGTCCACGCTGCTCAGAGCGACGTTTAGATGAATATGTGCTGCACGCTTTACTCTCAATAACAAAATACAGCGATCAGAAAACAGCAGTTAAGAAAGCATCTGATCATAGCGTTGTGGATATGTTTGCACCAGCTCTGCAATTTAATGGCATCATATCGACAGATGAGGTAATTAACAGTACACTGTTATGATAGTTTGAAGTATATTTGAGAATATAGACTATAAAGATTTGGCTATTCAAGACTATAGTTTAAATTAATCCCTTTTCTTTGCATGACACATTGACATTACAGTACAGAATGTCTCTTTCGCCATTATGCTGAACATTGTAAGCATTCATTTCAAGTGTCATAGAATGGAAGAGAGGTTCTCAGGAGTGAGTAAATGTCACATCCTTTTGATTTTTCCCAGCAAAAACATCCCAAGTCACAGATTTCACAGATAACCTAGGAAGTCAGGGAAGGTCTCGTTTTTAAGTTTTGTTACAAGCTGTTCACACATTGGCAATAAAAAAAAAGCAATTAAAACATGAAAATTCTTACATACTGTATATAGCCTCTTTAAAGGAAATGTCAGTAAACTTAGTGGATATCTAAACAAGGAAGGCATTTTTAAGTATGTATAGTGCATAGTAATGCGTTCAAATAGAACATTTTAAAAAGTAAAAGTGCACTTTAAATACCTGGATGATACACTAAATTAAAGGGAAAAAACGAAGTGTGGAATGTTGGACACTTTATGCACTCAGCTGTCGCAGCTTTAATTACGTTGCGGAGGGGGAGGGGCTATTAGACTTCGATGCTGAATGACAAAATAACCTTATAACAGTGCATAAGTGCATAGTGCATATAGTGTGTCAATTGGAACTTCAGTATTGCAAGGTTTCATTGACTTAAAACAATGAAGTACTGATTTCACCTCTTGGGACTTCAGACCCACAATCACCAAAATAAAATACTATTGGGACACTTTAACTCTGAGACTAGAAGAGTGTATTTTAGGACCCAGGCGGGTTCTGTGGTGCTTCCATATGAAGTGTTCCCCAGAGACTGGCTGCAGTTGGATTTTGAGCAGGAAGCTGAGAGAAGGCTAACTGCACTCACATCATTGCAGTTTCAGACATACATTACAAGCCGAGCTAAAGATTCCCTTGTACGAGAGTTGTTTTGATAAAATCATTTATATGAAGAGGGAACAACCTTGGAGATACAATGCAACCACATTATGGATAAATTATGTTGACATAATTCCACATGAGTTGATGTATGTTCACAGATGTGCTGATGCTGTGACTTGAGTGTGAATGCTCATGTTGTTAAAATTCTGATCCAGCTCATTTACATATTCAAATAAGAGAAGAATCCAAACACCTTGGAACAGCATGTTTTCTGTTCATTATATCTTAAAGGTTTTAAGATGATTAGATGATTTTGAAACTTGACCAAAATTACACATTTTAAAAACATTTATTTAGAAGAAACATTTTCTTTGTCGAAAGCAAGGAATTGTAGTATCAGTGTGATACTACAGGTATTATAGTTTTTCTTAATATTTTGTATGTTTTTATTTTTATATCTAGCCAAAGTTTTAGTAATTTTGTTGTGTGTTTTTTGTCGTTTTTATTAGTTATTGTCATGGTTCTGTTAGCTTGGAATTTTGGTGTTTCGACCCTTCTGCCTCATTAAACTATTCAATATGTTCAGTTCTGTTTAAGTTGTCTGGTGTCAGTTCTTGAATGTGTTGTATGCTGCTCTGTTTTTGTGGATTATATATATATATAATATACATACATACAAGTGCTGGTCATATAATTAGAATATCATCAAAAAGTTGATTTATTTCACTAATTCCATTCAAAAAACTTGTATATATATATTCATTCATTACACACAGACTGATATATTTCAAATGTTTATTTCTTTTAATTTTGATGATTATAACTGACAACTAAGGAAAATCCCAAATTCAGTATCTCAGAAAATTAGAATATTGTGAAAAGGTTCAATATTGAAGACATCTGGTGCCACACTCTAATCAGCTAATTAACTCAAAACACCTGCAAAGGCCTTTAAATGGTCTCTCAGTCTAGTTCTGTAGGCTACACAATCATGGGGAAGACTGCTGACTTGACAGTTGTCCAAAAGACAACCATTGACTCCTTGCACAAGGAGGGCAAGACACAAAAGGTCATTGCAAAAGAGGCTGGCTGTTCACAGAGCTCTGTGTCCAAGCACATTAATACAGAGGTAAAGGGAAGGAAAAGATGTGGTAGAAAAAAGTGTACAAGCAATAGGGATAACCGCACCCTGGAGAGGATTGTGAAACAAAACCCATTCAAAAATGTGGGGGAGATTCACAAAGAGTGGACTGCAGCTGGAGTCAGTGGTTCAAGAACCACTACGCACAGACGTATGCAAGACATGGGTTTCAGCTGTCGCATTCTTTGTGTTAAGCCACTCTTGAACAACAGACAGCGTCAGAAGCATTTTTCGCCTGGGCTAAAGACAAAAAGGACTGGACTGCTGCTGAGTGGTCTAAAGTTATGTTCTCTGATGAAAGTAAATTTTGCATTTCCTTTGGAAATCAAGGTTCCAGAGTCTGGAGGAAGAGAGGAGAGGCACACAATCCACGTTGCTTGAGGTCCGGTGTAAAGTTTCCACAGTTGGTGATGGTTTGGGGTGCCATGCCATCTGCTGGTGTTGGTCCACTGTGTTTTCTGAGGTTCAAGGTCAATACAGCTGTATACCAGGAAATTTTAGAGCACTTCATACTTCCTCTCTGCTGACCAACTTTATGGAGATGCAGATTTCATTTTCCAACAGGACTTGGCACCTGCACACAGTGCCAAAGCTGCCAGTACCTGGTTTAAGGACCATGGTATCCCTGTTCTTAATTGGCCAGCAAACTCGCCTGACCTTAAGCTCATAGAAAATCTATGGGGTATTGTGAAGAGGAAGATGCGATATGCCAGACTCAACAATGCAGAAGAGCTGAAGGCCACTATCAGAGCAACCTGGGCTCTTATAACACCTGAGCAGTGCCACAGACTGATCGACTCCATGCCACGTCGCATTGCTGCAGTAATTCAGGCAAAAGTAGCCCCAACTAAGTATTGAGTGCTGTACATGCTCATACTTTTCATGTTCATACTTTTCAGTTGGCCAAGATTTCTAAAAATAATTTCTTTGTATTGGTCTTAAGTAATATTCTAATTTTCTGAGATACTGAATTTGGGATTTTCCTTAGTTGTCAGTTATAATCATCAAAAAAATATATCAGTCTGTGTGTAATGAATGAATATAATATACAAGTTTCACTTTTTGAATGGAATTAGTGAAATAAATAAACTTTTTGATGATATTCTAATTATATGACCAGCACCTGTGTGTGTGTGTGTGTGTGTGTGTGTATATATATATATATATATATATATAACTGCAAATTTAACTGCTACTTATTGACGTTCTGCTGTAACCGCCTGGTACGGGAGAATAGCAGATAATACGTGACAGATTAGATAAGTAAATGTTATGTTTTATGGTTATGTGGCATTTTAATTGTATCTGTATGTCATTTAATTCCAAAAGCAACCATTCTCTTGCTTTTATTTTAGCCTAATTAATTTTTTTAATATGTCAAATAATTAAATGATCCGTTGAGCCGTCCTTTGTTGTTGCTTAGCGAGTTTCGCTTTTGCATTCTTTAGCTACGGCAGTTGACAGTTTACTTCCGATCGACGTTGCAGTTCCATCAGCAGCTGTTGCTTAAAGTCCCTAATATCACCAGTAATACACCTACTGTATGTGAGTTCATCATGTGTGCTATTCATTGATGTATGTAAAGAATGGCGGTAAAAATAACCATACTTAGCTAATAATAATGAAAATTGGAAAAAATAAACTGGAGTAAAATTTATACTCAGATTATTGTAAATCGCATTATTGGTGCACATGCAAACATAGGACTAGTCAAATGTTTTTCATTTTTAAGACAATATACTGTACACACAAATTTCACAGTAATTTCACAGTCAAAATTGAATATAGGCTAGGTAATATTTGGTCTTCACACAGCAAAATACTGCACAAAACAAAAACATTCTGCTGCACTGCAGGTTGATAATAATTATTATAGAAAAAATAACTGCTGGGATCTTAGATCTTATTCACTTTTAATGAATTCTGTTTAGATTGCATTTGTGGCGAGTTGTTCAGAACTTTCAGTATAAACCAGGTACGCACAGATCAACACTCAGCATACAAAACTCAACAAAAATTGAGTTCTTTGTATTAAACTGGCAGAAATCATATCAATCTTTACCATTGCTGTTGGTCCAAGAAGACTTTTTACATTTCCCTGAAATTTGCTAGCATGAGCAGTTTTCTGACATTTGAAATGTTCTTTTAAACTCTGAAATTCCGACTGCTGTTTTATTAATGTAAAAGTAGACCTCACTGTGGCAACTGCCTAAACTCTGTGTTCCATACAGTTTGGGAAAACAGAGCAAACTTAACACAAGAATGCTTTTATCTTATCCTCGACAGTTCTCATTTAAAAACAGCAAAAAAGTAATGTGTGATTTGTAGATCCTGATTTCGAAACCAATCTAATAATTTCTCCATACTTAAACCAGCTCACTATGCCCTGCTGTCACACTGCGGCCTCTCCCTTTGAAATAGGGAAGTGTTATTGTCTTTAACTCTGGGATTTATCATCATGTGTGAAATTCTCTTGGATGGTTTGAGATTGTCCTGTCCAACCAGGAAATGAAAAATGTGTGCGGAGGGTCAGATGAGATGAAACAGTCATTATAAATGGCTCGCTGTGAATTCTGTCAATGGTACTCTCCTCTGGATCGCAAGATCGAGGACAAGGGGGAGGGAGAAAAATTGCTGTTATTGACTGCAGTGGCAGACATAATGAATTGTTATGTAGTTGAGACAAATGCTTGTGGACTCAAGATTTAGGTCTGGTCTCAATTGTCTTTGTGGCATCCAAATAGAGTGTATTCCCATGAGCTATTTTGTTGAGCTATAGCGCCAGAGGTAAACGCACCATGTTTTGTGTCTAGGTTCGGGTGACTAATAGCATTTGTCCACTGTTTTCTCCAGGTATCAGATCTGCTTTGGATGTTAGACAACGCTTTTGAGCTGGTGGTGCATGTGTGCTGAGTAGTGAACAGCCTCAGTCTCTTATAATTCCAGATGGATCTGGCAGGAGGATTTTAGTCATTTCACACCTAGTCGCTTTTAATAAGATCTGTGCAGTCCCTGTCCGAAGTGCCGAAACATCAATGTCGTTGCATGTTTGGGTGAAATGGTTTCACATTAAAAATACAGCCATGATGTACATGCATCAGTCATGTTTCAACTTTCACTCACATCCGTGTACACACACACACACACACACACATAGAAGGATTTTTCTGTGGGGAAAATCAAGCATTTCAATTCAATTTGTAGGTCACTTGTAGGTCAATGGAAAAAAGTCATCCATTCCAACATGTATGTTTTTCTTTTTGTTCTTTCTCTTTTTTGCAATAAAATTTTTACAGCTTATATAAGAGCCAAAAGGAGGCAAAACCAAATAAGTGCATCATGATCAATATTTACAATTGTCTTTGGAACATGTTTTGACAACACAATATCTTCAGTTCCAGCAATTCTCTGTTAATACTTTTATTATTGAATTGTGTATGTATCATGACTAATATCTAACAAAAGCACAGCAAACTCAAACCAGCGAACATTTTCCCTTGAGACTACAATCAAGACTATTAAGACCAGAAAGGGTTAAGCCTTCCATTTAAATTTCCCAGACCCTGCCTACCCTTTTTTTCTGTTGCCGTTTATGGAGTGAATACTTCCATTAAATTGGATTTTGGGCCTCAAGGGACTGACAGCCACTAAGGTATCTGTTGTGAGACGTGAATTTCACCAGACAAGCAAAAAGCATTTCATTTTTAATAACTTGGCCATTTGGTCTGCTTAAGCTTCATTGCTTCTGCAGCCAATAATGCCTCTTTTTTTTAGCCACAGCAAATAGGTTGATGACCCCATATCAAACATTGCAGTGTTTAGACAATCTTTAACAAAACATATGGAAATCTCTGTGCTCAGTCGATTCCCCAATGTAATTAACGAGTCCCAGAGCATCAATCATTTAAAAAAAAATTTTTTTTTTTTGCAATACAAACAATATAGATTGTATGAATATTGTTTGACAGATCTGTCATCAAATGATTATTGCTGCACTGTCATAGAGTTGCAGTTGTACAGTGCTGATAAATTGTAAAATTGAATGATTTAATGTGAAATTTTATTTTCATTTTTTCATTAAAAGAATGTAATTGGCACTTGCTTGTGCAAAACTTGCCACCATGATGCTAGGTGGTATTGCTGTGTGGCTGCTAAGGTGTTCAAAAGAGGCGAAGTCTCAGAAACGTGGTCCCTAGAAACTGTACAAGGCTCATTTTTCATGTGTTCTTCATGGATTTTTTTGGGGCCATTTACACAACACTGCTTTCAAAAAAATAAACTTTGCATTTTGGCAACGTATTTTTTAGTCGTTTTTTAGTTGAGTTGAAGAATGTTCAACTTTGAGTAAAACGCTGCGCCAAAGACTATAGAATAACACAAGACGCGTCACTCATATTGTATTGAATGGGAGAAAGTACAACACGCAATATGGCGGAATAACGCGCCTCCAAAATGAGACACAATGAGACATTTAGGACTGCACATGAGCATTAGCTTGATCCAGCCTGAAAAATACAGTTTTTTTGTCATGATACGAGTGTTTAGAAACAAAATTTATGAGACAGTTGATGTCAGATTTCATTGGTGATTTCAAATATGAAATTTAATCGAAAGCTTGGTAAACCGCTTTGGAGAATTTGATGTTTCCCCATTCAGAGAGATAGGATCTGCACTTGAATGCCCGAGAGGTGTTTCAAAGATGGCCGCCGAGTGAAATGACTTGTCTTAAAGGGTTAGTTCACCCAAAAATGAAAATAATGTAATTTATTACTCACCCTCATGTCGTTCTACACCCGTAAGATCTTTGTTCATCTTCGGAACACAAATTCAGATATTTTTGAATCCGATGGCTCAGTAATGCCTGCATTGCCAGCAATGGTACTTCCTCTCTCAAGATCCATGAAGGTACTAAAAACATATTTAAATCAGTTCATGAGAGTTCAGTGGTTCTACCTTAATTATAATTATAATTAGAATATTAGAATATTTTGTGCGCCAAAAAACCTAAAATAACGACTTTTTAACAATATCTAGTGATGGCCGATTTCAAAACACTGCTTCGTTACAAATCTTTTGTGTTGAATCAGTGATTCGGATCGCGTATCATACTGCTGAAATCATGTGACTTTGGTGCTCCGAACCACTGATTCGATTCGTAAAGCTCCGAAGCTTTATGAAGCAGTGTTTTGAAATCGGCCATCAGTAGATATTGTTAAAAAGTCGTTATTTTGTTTTTTTGCCGCACAAAAAATATTCTCATCACTTTATAATATTAAGGTAGAACCACTGTACTCACATGAACTGATTTTGTCACAGCCACCAGCACTTGCACTCCATTTCGCAGCATCCCTCTGGTTCCTCGCCTGCACTCACTCACCAATCACCTACACCTGCAAGTCATCAACACTCATCAGCACTCCCTATTTAAGCAGTCACCTTCCTCACCACGTTGTCTGGTCTTGTCTATGGATAGCACAACATTATACGTACTTTGGACTACTTACCTGCTACTTACCTTAGCCATCCGGATCTTCTTCCTCCCATCTTCCATCATCTGTTCTCCCTTGTGCGTTGATCCATTCCTGCAAAGAGACATTCAAGTCAAGTCAAGTACCTTTATTTATATAGCACTTTTTACAATGCAGATTGTGTCAAAGCAGCTTTACAGTGATAACTGGTATATAATTTTGGCTGCACAGCAGCTCTTAATGAAAATGGTGTCAATGCAGGCAGATGCAAAGCACTGTTGAATATCAAATGTCAAGTGTCAAATGTCACATTCCTCAATTACTACTTCAGCTAAGTGACTGTTCAAGCGTGCTTGTGCCCATACTCACCTGCATTCTCCGTCTGCCAGTTTCCGTGCCTCTGTTCTAAATAAACTGCCTGTTAAGCCCGGGATACACTGCACGATTTTTGGCAGTCCCAGACGAAAGATTGCCATTGTGAAACAATCGTGCCGATTTCTGTGATCGTGGCTCTTAATCGGTGGTCCTATGTCGTACAGTGAGAGAGGTTCAAAGACTGCTGTTTTCCCGGTCTTGCGACCAAAGATAGCCTACGATCACTTTCTGACAGTGTCAGAAATTCAGCATGATCATCGCACAGTGTGTTTGCTGCTACGATCTACGTCTACTGACCAGCCAATAAAAATTCAACATGAAATCAACGCAACACGGCACTAAAATTTAAAACTTCTTACCTCAAGCTTCTTTCGCCGCTTCCTTTTTTTCCCAGCGCACATAAAAACTACAACTGCCAAAGTGTGATTCAGCATGGGTTTTTTGTTTACTGCTAGCGCATGCTGATGACGTATTATTCTTCTATAGAAACTTGCATCGTAGCCTACAAGTCAACACGTGTCATCATCGTACACAGTACATGAACTTTTTTGCTCACCAGCCACTGTGGCTAGTTGTTTTCCAAAGTTACTAGCCACTCAGCATTTTCACTGGCCACAATTTTGCCAGTCAATTTTGCAAATCAAGACTACATTGTGTATCAGCTGGTATGTACACGTGGGCAAGGGGTGGTCAGTATAAGCATAATATGAGAAATTACAAATAGTAAATTTAAAGAAATATTTTTTTCAGATACAGTAGGTTTATTTAACATGTATACATTTATTTAACATCCCTTTTTTTTTTTTTTTTTTTTTTTGATTAACATTAATGACAGGTATTTAATTGGGCTGCTGAATGCATGTAGGTAATATACTGACACATTCCGTTTTTACCCACCTGTTTACGTCCTCTTAAGCCATAACCGGCTGTATTCACACGATAGCCTACTCCACACGATGGGCATTTTGACATCTGTGTGTGTGCGTGTATCTGACTATTCAGGCGCAAGGAGAACTGATCGCGCTCGAGAGAGCGCTTCTGTTGTGTGTCATTCAGCGCGATTCCGCCTATCCCACCTTCACTAACAGCAAGTTAATCGATAAAGAATTGTGATTTAATTGTCATTTTATGATACGACGAGCTTGGCTGCCTTTCATTTGGCTGTAGGCTGAAATTATATTCAACCCGCCAAAGTGGCTAGTGGGAGTGGCTGCCTTACCCGCCACAGCTGAAATCTACCCGCATTTGGCGGGTTGGTGGGTGTTAATGTCAAGCCCTGGATATAATGCAAATGAAACATTCAGTTGACGTTCATTTGAGTTAAATAAGAAGCGAACTAGCGTTGAAACGTGTTGTTTTTGAAATCATGCTGAGGAACGTTGTGGCTCGTGTAAGTTAGTATTCAGACATGCGCGTCAATCTATCGCTTGACTCCTCTTTCCAGGGAAATCACTAACAAAATACACACAAACATGTCCCTGCTCTTGATATACAAACATTAATGAACTTCTTTGAACTTAATGAGGGGGAAAAACTATATGAGGGCAGATTCGAACCACTGATAATTAGAGCATGACCGAACCTCTGACTATTAACAAAACCTCTACCACGCGACCATTAGGGAATACGCAAGATCGGCGCGGATATAATATAGATGTAATGGGGGGTTATGTGGGGCACTGGGCACGCGCCGGCAGAAACATAAGTCGGCGCCTATGCTGAACCAATGTAAACAACCTAGGGTGAGCAGATTTCTCATGGTGGAATACAGGACGAGTGGGCGATATGATAAATTTCATTTCACAGTATATATTATATATACATTTATTTAACATCTTTTGTTGTTTCATTAACATTACAGACAAATATTTAATAAGGCTACTGTCCTTTAAGACCAAATCCATAGATGTAATATACTCTGACATATATCCTGTTTTCACCCACCTGTTTACGTCCACTTAAATCATAACTGACTGTATTTACGTGAGATACTCCACACAATGAACAGTATGTGTGCATTTGACCATTCAGGTGCATGGAGAACTGATCTTGCCTATCTCGCCTTCACATGCACTTCGCAATATGTGGGTTGTCATCATTAATTTTTAAGTATTTCCACACCCCTGAGGCTGACATTGTTTCTGTTGCTGCTGCATGGAAAATTCTGTCAGTTCCGTCATGTGAGGTATCAGGGGTATTTTTACGAGTATGAGTACAAGTACATGAGCTTGGTATCAGGCCCGATACCGATACCGTATCCCTAGTTTTTAGTACCTTTATGGATCTTGAGAGAGGAAGTACCATTGCTGGCAATGGAGGCCTCACTGAGCCATTGGATTTCATCAAAAATATCTTAATTTGTGTTTCAAAGATGAAGGAAGGGTGTAGAACGACATGAGGGTGAGTAATCAATGACATTATTTTCATTCTTGGGTGAACTAACCCTTTAAAGAGACTTTGGCTGCGCTCCTCACTGTCACTTTTTAGCCAGCCATTTAATCAGAGTGGAGGAGGGGTGGGACAAATACAACACTGACCAATTGTCACAACATTCTTGCTGTACAACGACATCAACAGGCAAAGAACGGAACAAAATTCCATATCATAGCAACAAAGCGTCTCAACTGAACATTGCTTATGTGTAATCTAGCACAATCATCAAACATTAAGCAGCATATAAATCAAAACTGCCTAACGTTACCAAATGAAATGTCGACCCAGGAAGAGGTACAGGACTAAAGCTTTGGGGGTGTTGATGAGCTCAATCTACTCCATCTATGTTTTGATCATCGTTCTAAATTCAATCCGGACGTAGTCTTTGACAAAAACAGTTTATCAGCTTTTTGTTCAAAATATTGCTTTTTTTCTTTCTTTTTTTTTATAACTTACCCACATTCAAGTGTTGATTAAAAAAAGAATGCATGAAGCTAGAATATATATATTCTACATTGTTACATTGTTTAATACAATGATATTCATACAACAAAATATTCTGGGGGACATGAACATTTTGTAAAAAATGATCAAAAATGCTGGCGTGGCCTGGCAACTTTAAAAAAAAAAAAAAAATGAAAACGAGTTAAAAACAGGGTTAATGTTCTAAGGTTTAACATTTTGTAGTTTTATAGGAGTAGTTCATCCAAGAATAGAAATTTTATCACTTGAAAAATTCTCTTTGTGTATTATAAGGATAAACACTGACAGAATTGTCATTTCGAATGTAACTATTCCTTTATCATTAATTAAAAAATAATAGTTTAACAAACATCAATGGCTACATTCACACTGTCATCATTTGGGATTGAAAATAGCATTTAATTACCGGTGTGAGTCTCGAAATGAACTATTCATACAGCAACTTACAGTTGTCTCAAATACTGTCTGTATGAATGTGCAACTGGAGTCAATCCCATATTCTTTTACAAGTAACCACAGCAACAGTGACCAACATTATAGCAAAGATGGCGACATCCATAAAACTGAAAAGTGCAGGACTCAAATGCAGGACTGACAACTGTATTTTACTGCTTTGTGAACATGGCCATTGTTACCAGAGACTTTGTTCTCTTGTACTAGTCTTATTTGACAGGTTGACAAAATACTGGTGAAAACAATTACATCAACATTTCCTTCATCTCAGGTAACTTTTGTGCACATAATTGACAACTGGTACTGCTGGCTTTGTCTGCTTGTTAAAATTACCTTTGTTTCATATTCAGTGGAACAGTTTCACAGTCCCAAGTGAACAAATATTAACATGTTTTACATGTTTTCACATGCATCAATTTTCTCATTTTGAATTGTAAACTTTGCAAATCTGTGATACGGTTAACAAAACACAAAGCCATTTATTCTGGCTTATTTAAACAAATTCCTCTCTTCAACACTATGGGCTTCATAAACTTGATTTGATTAATTAGGTCATGAAACTCTGTAGAAATTGTGAGGTGAACATAAAACTGGAGGACAATGCATTAGAGATAATACTAATTTGGTGCGAGCGGTATTTTATTATGATGTATGAGGGAAATGCTCATGGTTAGGAATTAAATGATGAGAACAAAAACAGGACACTATGCATTCGATTCTTCAATGTTTCTTTCACTTCCATGAGCTGAGGGTAAAGAGTCTCCCTATAGTCCCCAATTAATTTCACCAGACAGTGGGCTACATGCTTCCCCTGTCCAAAATTATCATTCTGAGTAAAATCCAGTAAGCATTTGACAGCTTGAGAAAAGTCACGAAGATCATTCAAACTGCAGATAAGTGGCCTGCTCCTTCTAAGCAGCAGTGACAGTGTCAGTGATTAAGTTAATTAACTGTCTTCTTCTTGAACAAATTAAGTTAATGCCAGTAGTGGCAGCTACAGGCAAATATGCATCAATAGTTACTTTTCATCCAATTTAACTGCTCACTTTGGCTTGTAGTGATTGTGTTAGTTGATGTTCTGGTTTTAATTTAAAGTTCCCTGTGTGGGCATTCAACAAAAATGTCCAAAATTGCTGGAAATAATTTGAGAAGTTACATGGCTACAACGGCTTTTGAAATCCTAGAGAAAGAGAGAGAGAGAGAGAGAGGTTTAAAAATTAAAACTCGCTCTCTTATCACATAATCACATTACTTTTTTTTCTTCCATTCCCCACACAGTTTCATTACATGTAAAAGTTTTTTTTCCCCAAGTAAGAAAAAACATGAGAGTGAGTAAATTATATTTTTTAAATTAATAATTTTATTTTTTGTGAGAAACCGTTCAATTCAATTCACATTTATTTGTATAGCGCTTTTCACAATACATATTTCAAAGCACCTTTACAGAAAATGCATGTTTCTACATTACAAGAGTAATTTGTTATCAGAGGTGACTGTAATGTAGTAATGTCCATATGTCCAGAAATGTCCAGTTTTAAGATAGTACAAATCATGCAATTAGCAAATGTATTCATTTTGGCAGAAATTATATCAATAAAGCAGTTATTACAAATTGTGATCATAATGATTACAATATAAAGAAAATCTGGCAGTTGTGTATGTTAATTTAGACTTGGCATCATCTGAAATCCTTGCAGGGGTTGGCGTCATCTCTTCACAGGGGTTGGCATCATCTCTTCAAAGTTGTGGGTTATTTGAAATCTTTGTGAAAGTCCAAACCTAGAATCTCAAGGTAGAAACAGAAAAGTGAATAGAAAATAATTAGCGTAGCTGCTGTTCTTAACATTCAAGCAAAAGATATCCATGTGCATTTCATCTGATATAACTAGAGGACAAGGTTATAAGATGTATTGGCTAAAGAGATGTGTTTTTAGTCTAAATTTAAACTGGCAGAGTGTGACTGAGCCCTGGACATTATCAGTAAGGCTATTCCAGAGTTTAGGAGCCAAATATGAAAACGTTCTCCATCCTTTAGTGGACATAAGATATCCTAGGTACCAAAAGTCCAGAGTTTTGTGACCTTAAAGAGCATGAAGGATTGTAGGAGCAATAGAAGATCAGCTAAATACACAGGAGCTGAACCATTTAGGGCCTTATAGGTCAGTAGCAATACTTTGTAGTTGATACAGAGCTGAATAAGTAACCAGTGTAGAGAGGATAAAATTGGTGCTATACTGTCTGATCATATTTTCTTGACCTGGTAAGAGCTTTAGCAGCTGCATTTTGGACCAACTGTAGCTTGTTTATTGAGGATGCATGACAAGTAGTGCATTACAGTAATCCAGTCTAGAGGTTATGAATGCATGAAATACAAAGTTCTGTCATGAAACTCTAGATGCGCAGGCTAATAGGTCCTTAACTCAACCTGCTCGTAATCACATCATTATCTATAGGACACAGATTTCCTGCTGTATCAGTAGCCAATGAGCTCACATGCTCAATCTTCAAATACATGAGTAGCATTTGCCTTAGCAGTGCAGTGTGCTTTCAGAAACCCTTCACCTTCCCCAGCTCCACCTGTATAGATCTTCTATGGGTAATTTATGTACGTTATATTGTACAGCAGAAGTATATCTAACTTGCTTACAGCAGTGTGTTGTGTATGTATTGGCAGTAGCAAGTCCTGTACTTGCTCTGCAGCAGCAGCAGCAATAAAAGCAGCAGCAGCGTAGCAGATCTATTCCGCCAAGACCAAACATATCAACATTGTCATACCCATTACCATGCCAAACACTTAGAGAGTTGTCATGACAGAAAGTTAGGAACCTGGGTGTGCTCTTTGATACCAATCTCTCATTTGAAAGTCACGTTTCTAGCATCTTCCATCTTAAAAATATATCAAAACCACGACATATGCTTTCAGTGAAACATGCAGAACAGTTAGTTCATGCGTTCATGACCTCAAGGCTAGATTACTGTAACGCTCTTCTAGGTGGTTGCTCTGCTCACTTGATAAACAAACTACAGCTGGTCCAAAACACAGCAGCTAGAGTTCTTGCTAGAACCAGGAAGTATGACCATGTTAGCCTGGTTCTGTCAACACTGCATTGGCTCCCTATTAAACATTGTAGATTTTAAAATGTTGCTAATCACTTACAAAGCACTAAATGGTTTAGCTCCCCAGTATCTGAGTGAGCTCTTAACACATTATAGTCCTTCACATCTATTGCGATCTCAGAATTCAGGCCAATTAATATTGCCTAGAATATCAAAATCAACTGCAGGCAGTAGATCCTTCTCCTGTTCGGCACCTAAACTCAGGAACAATCTTCCTAGCATTGTTCGGGAAGCAGACACACTCTGTCAGTTTAAATCTAGACTAAAAACGCATCTCTTTACCCTGGCATACACAACACATTATCAATTATCATTATCAGATTCCCAACAAACCGTCCCATACCAGCGTGATGAATACGATCTTCAACTAGATGTAACTGGACCAAATATTTTTACTGTTGCAATCCCAATGGGGCTTATGACCTGTAACGTTGCCTGAATCCCCCGCCCCCCCAGAGATAAGTTCACATGCGTTACCGCTTCACCTAAACTGAGACGCTATAGCAAACGGTCACGCCATATTAAGAGCGCCAAAACGGTATTTATTGTTTGAATTTCATAATAAAACTTACAAATTTTGAAGGCTGAGAGTTTCATATCGAATAACCTGCTCTGTCTTGTCTGTCAATGCATTGAGAGCGTGAGAACAGTGTCAATTGCTTATCGACTGAATGTGTGAGAGTTGGCAGCCCTGGCGTTGCAAAGGATAACAAACAAATCAAATGCATTAAATGTGTGTAAAATATTTTACTATTAAAAAAAGTAAAGTGGTCAGTTGAACCATATGCAATATTTCACATAGCATTGTATGTCATAGTCTAGTTTATTGTCTTTTATGATTGTCTTTTCCACAAAACAAACCATAATCATTTTAGCCCATATAAAGTGTGCTGAACTTTTCAAAATTTTATGCATCTAGACACAAGAGGTAATTTCTGTCATTACGTACTCACCCTCATGTTGTCCTAAAACACTGAGCCTGGTTTCTCCCAAGGTTTTTTTTTTTCTCCATTCTTATCACTGTTTTGTCATCTGATGTCACCTGATGGAGTTTGGGTTCTTTGCCAATGTCACCTCTGGCTTGCTTAGTTGGGGACACTTGATATTCAATAATGTTTTTGATCTGCCTTCATTGACACCATTGTATGTGAACAGAACTGAGCTGGACGATGACATCACTGTTTTCTCCAGTGCTGATATATAGATAAATGAACTAATTATTGATTTTTACAACCGAATGAATCAATACTGAATTTACTTAAGCTGGACAAAATTATTCACCAGTTATCACTTGCTTTGACACAATCTGCATTGTAAAAAGCACTATATAAATAAAGTTGACTTGACTTGACAGAACTAGCTTTTCTGCATCAGAAACATATAGAAGAAGGCTGTTTTTGTAACATATGAAATATGATTTTTGAAAGACAAGTTGCTGTCTAATATAACGGCTAGTCTTTAACTGTAGAGCAGGGATACGCAACGTCAGTCCTGAAGTGCCAAAAAATAATTAAATAAATAAATAAATAAAACCTCACCTGCCTGTAGCCTTAGTAATCCTAAAGACATTGCTTGTTCAGGTGTGTTTGATTAGGGTTCGAGCTAAACTCTGCAGGATAGCGGCACTTTAGGATGAAGTAACTGTACAGCCTTCTAAATGCAAATTGTATTTTAAGAGATTCTGTGTACTGGTTTTTGGTCCAATAAGTAATACCTCAGTCTTATCCGAATTTAATAGAAGAAAATTACTGGTCATCCAATATTTTATATCTTCAACACTCTGTCAGCTTGTTTAATTTAGAGATTTCATCTGGTCATGATGAAACCTATAACTGAATATCATCAGCATAACAGTGGAAACTGTGTTTTCTAATATTACCAAGGGAAAATAGTAGACAGACCCTTGCAGCACTCCATAATTTACTGATGTTAACTTAGATAATTCCCCATTTAAATAAACAAAATGGTAACAGTATGATAGGTAGAATCTAAACCACCTTAATGCCTGTCCCTGAATAGCAGTGTAATTTTGTAGTCGATATAAAAGTATATCATGATCTATAGTGTTGAACGCAGCACTAAGATCAAGTAAAACTAATATTGAGATACAGCCTTAGTCAGAAGCTAGAAGTAAGTAATTAATAATTTTAACAAGCACAGTTTCTGTGCTATGATGGAGCCTGAATCCAGACTGAAATCTTTTTTCGCAGGAGAACAATTCAGCAGACACAACTTTTTCTAGTATTTTAGACATGAATGGAAGATTTGAAATGGGTTTATAATTTGATAATTAATTTGGATGTAGATGTGGTTTCTTATGAGAGGCTTAATAACTGTCAGCTTGAACGGTCTTAGGACATGACCCAGAGATAGAGACAAGTTAATAATATTGAGAAGGGACTCTTCTGCTACAGGTAACAACTTTCAATAGTTTAGTCGATATTGGATCTAGTAAGCATGTTGTTGATTTAGATGTAATAAGTTTATTACTTTCTGTCCTATAACTGTAAAGCTCTGCAATTGTTCTTGATGGGCAATAATTGAGAATGAATCATAAAACACTGTCAAAGTTGTACAATTACAATTGTATATCTGATGCTTTCGATTTTCTAAGTGAAGAAATTCATAAAGTCGTTACTACTAAACTGTGATGGAACATTCAATTCAGGTGACATCTGTTTATTTGTTAATCTAGCCACTATACTAAATAAAAACCTTGGATTGTTTTGGTTATTTTCTATGACAGTCCTTTTAGACAGCTTCAGTGCCCTTTTTACAGTGATCTGTATTCATGGTTGCATTCATTAATGCTTTCAGTGTGGCCAATTCTGATTGTACCTATTTTTTATTTTTATTTTTCCCAGATCTGATTCAGATGCATTGATATGAATAACAACACTCTCAGACACTAGCTACAATTTAACTCTTAACATCCTGGGGTGCATTTCCCATACAACGACGTAACTTACTGTTTAATCACCATAGTACGATGCATGGTTGAGGAAACTAACTAGCTAGTCATGAATGCTTCCCAACACCAGTCGCACCTCTGTCGTTTGAACCACGTTAGTTCAACAATATAGGATTGTGATTAATGTAGTCATGTACTGGTGGTAGTTAATAAATTAGAGATTACTGATTGCAGTTAATGTTTAATATTATTATAGTTAATTTACATAAACAACATGAATATGGGATTAAAGATATAGAATGTACTGAATGTTAGCTTGCTTATTGTGCCCAAGACCATGACTATTCGAGACTCGAGAGCTGTAGTTCCAACCACGCAAAGGTCTGTAAAGGTCATTGCAGTATTTTATTTGCTAAGACAGGATTTAAGCATTTCTTACCTTGAAAGATAGCACAGCCTACTCCTATAGACAGTGACAGCTTACATCTTACTCTTATGACCAAAATGATGTCTAGCCTTCTGTTACAGTAGAAGAATTGTCAGATTGATAGATAGAAAGACAGACAGACAAAAAGATACAATAGCAGCCCAGGAAAAAAAGTCTTCCCTAACTCAGAATTTGATAAAGCAAGTGTCATGACTAGGATAAGAGCATGTCTTTCAAGTAATTTTAAAGGTAGGGTAGGCAATTTCAGAGAGGCTAGCAATAGCAAGCTAGCTTTGAAAATATAAGATCCCATCCTCCCTTCAGAGCGCTCTCCAAAGCCACGCCTCCTCCAAAACACATGACAGTACTTTCAGAGAGAAGACGCTAAATTACCTCAAGCACATAACATTATAGTAATAATAAACATAAACAACTGACTGCTGCAGACTCATTTAGTCATTGACAGTGTTGCTATTAAAACACAATTCTGAACAGCTCCAAATAGAATGTCACGGGTTGCCATCTCTTAATTACGGTAATTATGACATGGTGTAATGCAGCATTAACTCGTTGTTTTGGTTCAGGAAGAACTGTAAAAGGTGGAGCTCAGTGACTGTCTGTACAACTCTGCATAGCCTCATGGAACACGCTGAGGATGTGTGGTGTCTGTGTGAGCAGGGTGCGCGGAGGTATGGAAATGCATACGTTGACAGGCAGGTAAGACAGCCTATCTGGATGAATATTTTTTGGTCCTGAGACTTCCACATTAGATATATGTAAAAAAATAAATAAAAATATTTATACCACTTCTATTATTGATTACCATCAGGATGTGAAGAGAGATTCAACCAGTATAACAAAAAGTGTTTATGAAAAACACTTTATCTCAGGGAAACATCCTCTCAACCAGACTCTAAACTTTGAAGTAAATGGATCATATAAGTTGAGATGTGAAATCATCCCTGACCTTTCTTCTGAAGAAGGCAATCAAACTTGTAGTGCACTTACTCCTTTAAAAGGGTTGACTTCCATTTCCAAGTGCATCGCTGTAAACATGATTTGTGCTTGCTTTAACAAACTTTTTTTTTTGTGTGTGTGTGTGTGTGTAATCGATAGCATGTCACAGATGTGGTCCACAGAGCTTATCTTGTATGGAACACAGTAACATTACTATAGGATGATCCAGATCCTGTAGGATGATCACTAACATGGAACTGATACTTTTTATTGTCAGGATACAGTGTTAATCACGTTAAGTTTTTTTCCTAACCAGCCAAAAAGAACATGCAAACTATGACAATGATAATCTCAGGCACTATGTGTTTTTTTTTTTTTTTTTTTTATTAAAAAGGTTCAAATATTTTGCATGACCTTTAAACAGTAACCAAAAACAACAAAGGATATTTGACCTCACATCTTGAAAATTAATTAAAGGAAACAAAATTGCTCAAACTAAGAACTTTTTATCTGAACAAACAAGTTAATTCTATCACAAAGACTGTATCAGTCAATTATTATTTTAATAATTTTAAAATATTTCAATATTTGTTAATTAGATTATGTACTTATCCATTTCGAGTGAGAGCCTGCCTACATGCTCCTTTGATTGGCTTTGATTTTTGATGGATTTTATCACATCTGGTGAGGACAGGCAAATTGCTTGTTGTTGGAATCTTTTTGCATTGTGCTTTATTAAGACAGGAGCACTCTAGCTGAAATAATTACATAGAGTACTTTTGATTTAAAACATAAAGATACTGTTGCCGTATCAATCAGTTCAGATTTACCTTTGATGAAATATGGGCTTTTATGTATGACTAAGTATGACTAAAATTTGGCAAGTCAACACCTCATTAGGTGCTTGAGAAGCTATGGCTACATGTGGCCTTAGATACTGTATTGACATTGGGGGAAGATTAATGTGTCCCATCCCTACTTTACAGATGGATGACCTTCACCACAATATAATTGTCTTTTTTTTTTTTTAATCTTTATTACAACACAAGCAGGTAACAGAACAGAGTGTCCTGGATGGAGAAAACCAGGGGAACAGTAAAAATGAATCAGCAAGATAAGTGCCTCTAAACAGAAAACATAAAAGAAAGCCATTTAGTGAAATAGCCATTTCTGTAAATTGCACCACTATTCCAAGGGGACATATCTGAGTTAAGCTTCCCAGAATACATGTAGCCAAAAGCGCTGATACCTACCTTACAATTACACCAAGGATTCTATTTAGATTTATTTGTTGTGGCTGAATGAAATTGAAGTACCATGTTGACAGTGCAAAATCAGCACAAAATATGCATATGGTAGCATACCATTCCAAATGTATTACAAAAGGTCAGATACAAAGGCACTTTGGGAAGAAATCAGGAGAACGCGGCATGTTTGATATTCACCATTTGTAGAGCCGCATCTAATTACACAGCTCCAGCCTGTCACTTCCAAAATGGGCAAATCTCGAAGGAAGGAGGTGTGATGTTTAAATTAATTCATTATTCAATAGACAATTCTCCAATGTACTGCATCTTCGACTTCTGTTTCCGCTTCTGGCAAATATGGACCATCTGCTGTAATTTCTAGAGTAATTAAAATAACACCATCCTAATGGAAAGATATGTCTTGCTCCATCCCATTGATGATGCACAGCATGGGTCATTTGGAGAGGCACAAAATCAGTCCTTATTGGTGACATAGCAAAACAGAAAGTCCTATTCGCAATTTTCAGAGATAATCTTGTGACAGGGACAACTGAGGCCTTAGATTCTTTTTAAAAAAGCCTTCCACAGTAGCAATTCTGGGATCACCTTTGAAAAGTTTTAACTTTTAGCGTCACTAAGTTCCATTTTCCATGCAGTGAGGAATGTGAATGTTTGCAGGGAGGCTCAGTATGCTCTCATCAGAAGCAGATCTCTGCTGGCTGGCTTCTTTTGACTAAAGTTCTCCATCTCTCTCCAGCAGTGATGCATGGAGGTGTAGGCAGCTAATGGTTCCCTCGCTATTGCTGCAATAATCTGCTGTTGCAGAACCTTCTCCAAAGAAAAAGTGCATTAGAGATTTTTTTATTCCCTTAAAACAATGTTTCCCTGCCTAGCTGTATATGTTTTTAAATATAATTTCCACTGAATCATTTCATTAGCTAACATTTATCTACAGTATGATTACATTTGCTTGTCCAATCATAGTCAATCCATAGCCAGTCAGTCCATTTTAGATCACAGGAGAAATATGATTGCTGAAGCTCTCATTTTATGGTGGGATTGTTACATAATCTCATGACAGACTCTGAATAATGTTTTCTCTGTTTCGTTCATGTATATCAATGTGTTTGCCTCACTTATCAGCATGTGCTAACTGCCATATTGATTGGGTTATTTGTAAAAGAGAACAGATAAATACATCAAAGTAAGATATATTAGCCTGTGTAGTTTTTCCCCCAGTATTTTTGTTCCAGAGGCAAGTTGGGTTTTGCAACACCTCTGGGTTTTGTTCTCTGCTGTCATATCTTCCCAAGCAGGAAGTTTAGGGAAAACATCTGCTGCAACAGATGTCTGCATGTTAAGTAGATGAAAGACAAAATGAAATTCTGGAGATGACCAATTCGAAAACTAGTCAGTATCTGGTGTGACCACCATTTGCCTCACGCAGTGCAACACATCTCCTTCGCATAGAGTTGATCAGGTTGTTGATTGTGGCCTGTGGAATGTTGGTCCACTCCTCTTCAATGGCTGTGTGAAGTTGCTGGATATTGGCAGGAACTGGAACACGCATGTCCGGTGAGTATGCTGGCCATGCAAGAACTGGGATGTTTTCAGCTTCCAGGAAATGTGTACAGATCCTTGCAACATGGGTCCGTGCATTATCATGCTGCAACATGAGGTGATGGTCATGGATGAATGGCACAACAATGGGCCTCAGGATCTCATCACGGTATCTCTGTGCATTCAAAATGCCATCAATAAAACGACGACGAACTGCAGTCAGGATGAGACCCCAATGAGGACGACGAGCATGCAGATGAGCTTCCCTGAGACGGTTTCTGACAGTTTGTGCAGAAATTCTTTGGTTATGCAAACCGATTGTTGCAGCAGCTGTCCGGGTGGCTGGTCTCAGACGATCTTGGAGGTGAAGATGCTGGATGTGGAGGTCCTGGGCTCGTGCGGTTACACGTAGTCTGCGGTTGTGAGGCTGGTTGGATGTACTGCCAAATTCTCTGAAATGCCTTTGGAGGCGGCTTATGGTAGAGAAATGAACATTCAATTCACGGGCAACAGCTCTGGTGGACATTCCTGCAGTCAGCATGCCAATTGCATGCTCCCTCAAAACTTGCGACATCTGTGGCATTGTGCTGTGTGATAAAACTGCACATTTTAGAGTGGCCTTTTATTGTGGCCAGCCTAAGGCACCCCTGTGCAATAATCATGCTGTCTAATCAGCATCTTGATATGCCACACCTGTGAGGTGGATGGATCATCTCGGCAAAGGAGTAGTGCTCACTAACACAGATTTAGACAGATTTGTGAACAATATTTGAGAGAAATAGGCCTTTTGTGTACACAGAAAAAATCTTCGATCTTTGAGTTCAGCTCATGAGAAATAGGGGCAAAAACAAAAGTGTTGCGTTTATAATTTTGTTCAGTATAGTCCTGTGTTGCGAACATGAATGATACCCCAAATTGTGCAACCGCAAAAGTGCAACTTATTGAGGAGTAGTGTTCTTACTGGTTTTCTAAGTGATCATAAAAGAAAATGGCTGAAAAAAACCCATTGACTCACAGTAGTAGGTATGCTTACATGGACACATCTTCATCAGTCAGAATGAATCCAATTGAAAATGCTCTTTACATGAAGCCTAAACATTGCATCTGATTGACATATTAGTTTACATGTGCATTACGTGTATTTTAAACAAAACCCAAGCGCAGCTTATGGAGCTACCACAAGTTGTCATTTTCCCCTTCATGACATAACTAAATAGAAACTGATATTTATGTCAGAAGAGCTTTTTTTAAGCAAATATTTAGTAGACATTTAGTCTCATATACTGACAAGTCTGTAAGACATGAGACATAAACATAGACATGATGGCACTGCTGATCTGATTGAGAACATATGGTAAATTTTAAACGTTTAAATAATTTCAGGTCTTTACCACCCCATTCAGTTCGACCAAAATTTCACTTGGATTGAGCTCAATCATAACCCAGGTGGGGAAAAAAATTCCTTCTGACATTTTTATACATTTTTATGATGTACTTAAAGTGCTCTATTTTTGTGCACTAATTTTGTACTTAATATTCTAAAAATTCTTCTTTAGTACTTCTTATACGAAAATAGTGCGCGAAAATAGAGCACTTTAAATACATTATAGAAGTGTACTTTTTTCACCTGGGAAAAGCTTTTCAGTCTGATTGAGCCATCAATCTGATTATAAATGGATTATTTGGGTGCAAGCTAATTTAGCTATTGAAGTGGGACTTAAGCCATATCTGACCCTGGACCACAAAACCAGCGATAAGGGTCAACTTTTCATTTGAAAAATTCATCTGAAAGCTGAATAAATAAGCTTCCCATTGATGTATGGTTTGTTAGGAGAGGACAATATTTGGCCGAGATACAACTATTTGAAATCTGAGGGTGCAAAAAAATCAAAATACTGAGAAAATTGCCTTTAATGTTGTCCAAGTGAAGTCCTTAGCAATGCATATTCTCTTACAAAAATATTTTTTTGATATATTTACGGTAGGAAATTTAGAAAATATCTTCATGGAACATGATCTTTTCATTAATATCCTAATGATTTTTGGCATAGAAGAAAAATCAATCATTTTGAGCCATACAATGTATTGTTGGCTATTGCTACAGATATACCAGTGCTACTTATGACTGCTTTTGTGGTCCAGGGTCATATATATAGGTACCAGAAAATCAATTAAACTTGGAGGTGATCTTGTAAGCAACCACACAGAAACCACCCATATCATCCTAGCAACTGCGTAACAATGTGTTAAAACACGAGACATTAAGTAAAAAGTCGATTTTTATTCAGGACAAGACTGGCTTCTTTGACTTAAGTTCTCCATCTCTCTCCAGCAGTGATGCATGGGAGTGCAACTAATTGTGCCCCTGCTATTCCTGCAATAATCTGCAGCTGCAGAACACCCCACATTGCAAAATTAATGGTTTTGGCACTTGTGTATATATCAGTCTGTGACTAAATGGGGAGCAGGGCATCTGCCTTCAGTTGCAGACATAGTCCATGCTTTACTCTGATGTTCACATTGACAATCACCTTTTTTAATTCTGTAGTTTTTCCATGTTGGTCCCTACCCAGTACTTATCATCCAAGAGCCATGTTTACGACCACTTACAGGGTGCAGGGCTTCTCTACTTCAATTAACACACCCTGCTACCCTACCCCTCTCCACACTTCTTGGAGTATGTCTGAAGTGCTAGCAACACACTCCAATTTGATTGCTTGTTAAAGGGAAGAACGTCATGACACTGTCACATCTTGTTTTAAAACAAGGATTTCTCACCATCACTGAAACCACTTGCTCTTCACTCAAATTGTATTCATCACTGATTTATCTCTAAGAGAGGGTACAAGTAGTTCACGTTTTTTTTTTTTTTTAACAAAGTTTCTAGCCAGACATCAATAGAGACTTCAATGAGATGTCTTTTGTTACAAGCTCTGTCATGGTTATTGGCAATCTCCAAATTGTATCTGAAAAGCCATGACAGCAGCAGAGTTTATTAAGCGATTCTGGCAGCCTAGGCAATTCTAACAGGCTTTCCCAAACTTACGGGACTGCTCCTGCCAAAATACTATTCAGCAAGGAACAGCTAAATTAATTAACCTGAAAGAAGAAAGGTGTTTTATAAGCACAATAAAACATATCCATTCACATAAACCCTGGAATGAGGATGTTCCCAGACTGACTGAAAAAGGGCTGACAACGAGATATCAGAAAGAGCAGTGTCAGCACACAACTTTACAAGCCCTCATTGCTTCAGTGTAATAAACCCTGTTTTTTTTTTTTTTTTTTTTTTTTTTTTTTTTTTTTTTTTCCAGAAATGTCTCTGCTATCGTTTGGAGGGGACTTGAACCACTTCTTGTTTAGATAGAATTCATTTTCTTTTTGGATTACAGTTAGGATGTCTTTCGTGTCATATACTAATTTAATTGTGATTCTGGAATGTGATTGTGTAATTTTACGTGGCCTACCACTTTGTGGCTGAGTTGCTGTTGTTCCCAATTGCTTCCACTTTGTTATGATACCACTAACAGTTGACCCGTGGAATATTTAGTAGTGAGGAAATTTCACGAATGGACTTATTGCACAGGTGGCAACCTATCACGGTACCACGCTTGAATTCACTGAGCTCCTGAGAGTGACCCATTCTTTCACAAATGTTTGTAGAAGCAGTCTGTATGCGTAGGTGCTTGATTTTATACACCTGTGGACATGGAAGTGATTGGAACACCTGAATTCAGTGATTTGTAGCAGTGTCCCAATACTTATAAAAAATATATATAAAATAGAGAGAGAGAGAGAGAGAGAGATATTCCTATCCTCGATTTCAAAGGTTGTGCGAGGAAAAGTTGATGTATTTGATTCAGAAAGGAATAAAGTCACAAAGTGCATTTCTGAAATATTTGCATTTTGCAATTTGCATCATGTCCTCAGTGAAACTTAGTCCCATTCAAAAACTTAGGGCTTCTTGGAAAGACAGCAGATTGTGCAGCTTTGCTTTTGGGATTTTAAACGGAGAATGAAAAATAAAACTCTCTAAATGAAAGAAGCCGTTTCAAAGACTGAAATAATCTGCTGTGAATACTGGAATACTGTGATGATTATTCACAAAACAACATGTTTTTCTGCATTGTACTTTATTAGAATCATGAGCTCCATCCTTAGAAGAAGAACAGTTTTTTTCTGTCAGAAGGAGTATAGTGAATAAAACATTCTCTGTGACAAATATCAGTCTGTTTGAAACTAGCTGGAGAAACATAAGCCCTAAAGGCTCACAGGTGGGGTGGAGTTGTTACTCACAGTCTTCCTTACCTGAGGAAGAAACCAGTTTCTGTAACTAGTTTTAACCAAAGAACACTGTTTATCACCCTTCAGAAAGGGTCTGCTGAGACCTCTTTAGTGTCTCTACCTGTATTTTTCCATCACTGTCTATCAGAGAGCTACCTCAGAGAAATCCCCTGGCTGCAAAGAGCTGGGTGCTGCATATCAAAGATGACCCGGGTTTAGAGGAATCCACTTGAGTCTCCCCTGACACCTGAATGCCTAAAGCATGCTCAGATGGTATGGAGAACTTCTGTGTCAAAAGTATGTGAGAAATACTGAAAGACTGTCATGGAGGCTGAAAGAGAAGAGGAGCTAAATGAGGGTAGATATGTGTTGTCTGTATTCAAATAGAAACCACAGTTAAGCCTTGGCTTTGTTTGTTCAGTGAATCCCAAAGCGTGCATTAATTTTAGTTTGTTTACCCACACGCTAATTACGCCTAAGTTCTGTAATTCCGTGCAAGAAATTTAAAAAATAAATAAAAGTGCCTTTTTTTTGTGAAGTCAAAACTCCATGATGTTTAATCAATCCAGTTTTACAATAAATCGCTCAAACCAATGCTACTTTTGTTACTGTAGCCTTAACAAAATGTAACTGTTAAAATGCATGTTGATGATGTTGCTGTAAAGGAGAGAGCATAGATAGATTATTGCTTTATTACACATATGCATAATCCTAAAACCATGTCAGCCACTCAATCTATACAAAAATGATAGTTTGTGTAGGGCAACTACTGCCATTAGGGCACAATCACCTTTGTAATAAATTAATAAATTCAGTTCTAATTTTACCCTTATGAAAATTAAACATGGTTTAAAGTGTAGTAACCATGTTTTTTTTTTTTTTTTTTTGGTGGATTGATTACCATTTGTATAACCACAGTTTTACCACAATTACCATGGTTAAACTATGGTTAGAGTAGCAAAACCATGGTTAATTTGTGGTTACCATGGTTTAACTACAATTTAACTATAATATATTGGTTTTATTTGTAGTAAAACAATGGTTAATTTTCTTAAGTTTAATATCAATCACATATAATTTAAATGTGTAAATATATAAAACACCTACAGTATCCCAGGTTTTGTTTATCACATTGTTTCTGCATTGTAGTTTTTTTTTTTTTTTTTTGGTTCCTGTTCCAGTAGTTCCCTTGGTTTCTGATTGTCTTGTTGGTTTCCATGGTTACTTATTATGTTTGCCACCTATTTTGTGTTTAGTTGCTTGTATTTACCTTATTCGGAGTGGGTGTGGCTATTGTAACTTTTTTGTGTCAAGGCTTCCGGTCTTAATCGCTTCCATTTATTTTAGCTGTACACACTAAAAAAAGAAAAGTGCTATATAGCACTAAAAGTGGTTCTTGGCTCATAATCGGGGAACCACTTTTGGTGCTATTTAGCACCATCACCACCTTTGTCAAATGGTGCTATGTAGAACCCATAAGAGGTGTCACATTTTATTTCTTCAACAAAAATAGTGGAACAGTGGTTCTTTGGCTCACAAAGAACCTTTAAAGGGGCTTAACAGGTTCTTTGTACGGCAGTGGTGCTATATGGCACCTTAACCACCCCAAAGAACCACTGAAGAACCGCTGAAGAACCATACAGGGGCTTAACAGGTCCTGTATATGGTCACGGTGCTATATACAGTATAGCACCTCAGTCATCCCAAAGAACCGGTGAAGAACCACTGAAGCACCAAGATTTGGTGCTATACAGCACTTAAAGTGGTTCCCCTATGATTACGAGCCAAAGAACCACTTTTAGTGTTATATAGCACTTTTCTTTTTTTAGAGTGTACAAAAACTGTTTTGTTGGTGGAGCAAAAATAGAAAAGTAACAGGCAATATATCTAAAATATAAGTTGGCCAATATTAAATCCTTGTTTATTCAACTGTTGTCATATGCAACATTATAATCGTAATATATTCTGTTAAAGTCTTGTTTGTGTGATTTTTCTGAATTATAATATAATACCTGCTTGGAAAAAAAAATAAAACAAAAAATATTAACCAAAAACTAATAATTAAAGATAGAGAAGTGGTGCATTAAAGGTGCAATGTGTAAAATTTGGGAGGATCTATTGACAGAAATGCAATATAATATACATAACTATGTTTTCAGTGGTACATAAAGACCTTACATAATGAACCGTTATGTTTTTATTACCTTAGAAGGAGCCATTTCCGTGGGTCCCCCCTCCGTGTCAAGTCACCATTATGTGCCAGCATGTTTCTACAGCAGCCCTAAGTGGACAAACACTCTACAGAGCACATTTAGTCACTATGTTGTTCTTCTAAATCGTTCGTGTTTTTAGAGGCAGCTTGCATCGTCACTACGTTCAATATGCACAAAGTAGTAGTAGCAGTAGTAGTAGTAGTCGTCTGGTTTATTAGAAGCAGAGATCGTTCTTTGTTAAAAGTAAGAAGAAACCTCATCGCTTTACACAAGCTACTCTCTGCTCCCTCAGACGACGACATGCCACCATAGCTTCTCCGAAAGGGAGGGGTGCGAGGGGTGTGCGCCGTTAGTTGCAATTTGCAACCTCACCACTAGATGCTGCTAAAATCTACACACTGCATCTTTAATCCTTATGTTGTGTTCAGGTCATTTTGACCGGGAGAGGATTTTCTTTTTCCAGAAAATGTTAGTTATCACATTGGACTAAAACTTACTGACTCACACAGGGTAAAACTACTTCCCATTTTTTCCCCACCTTGTTATGCTTGTGGTGTTCCCAGTCAAAAATGACCAGCCTACAAAAAATTGCTTATAAATCTCTCGTTATGCTATTTTATCACCAAATATTGGATTCAAAACTTGTTTTCTTTTAATAGGTTTTGTATTTCTTTTTTTTGGATCTGATTGATTGTAGGCCTCATTGATCTGAACTTATGCACCTCAGTTTTTGAGTGGATAATTTTGTCAATAAGCAATGAAATATGAAAAAAAAAAAAAAAAAACTGTTTATCAAACTAGTGTGCTTTATGTTTAACCAGCTGCTAAAGTTCTGTGAATGCTGCTATAGGGTGATAAGAAGTTGAAGTTGCATATATTTATTCTTAAGAAACCAAGTAAAATCGCAAATGTCAGTGGATATTAGGCATGGGCCACATTTTATTTTGTTGTTTCATTAATTTGACCGCACTAATATCATCCCTGCCCCATTTTTGGCTTTTAGGCAGATAAAGAGACTTTCTTCTTTGCCAGACCACTTATCCTATTTCTATGGTGCAGACAGATAGCAGCTCAAGTGAGAGGAGGCGGCAAAGTAAATCACAGAATGCTCCTCAGACAAAGTTATCGGCTACAACAAAATTCATTTTCAAAGGGAGGGGTGACTTAAATGGAGAGTGGGTGCAAACTGCCCCAAATGGGAATTGAGTGTCTGAGAGGCAAGCTGTTTCTGCACACAGCAACCGTGCCGCCCAAGAGAATTCTTCTTCCAGACAATTGCCAAAGTATTCTTGGCAAAACACTGCGAACATTAGCGCTTGTGTTTGTTTGGTATCAGGTTAATATTGTACATTTCCTCAAATGTTAGTTGGTTTGGATAAAAATGTCTGTTAAATGAATAAATGTAAATGGAACTGTAAATGTTAATCATGAGAAGGCCAAAATTGATGTGGACTAATGTTGTCGGTTGTGACCAAAGACAGAGTTGATGTCACACAGTCTGCCTTTGCTTTTGCTCAAAAGACAAAGGACTAAACATATCACAGTGTAGCCCAGTTTATTTTATTTCTATGGCTACAGCCAGGCAGTTTAGTTGCAGTAACATTTTCCACACAAACGGAATCTATCACTATGAACACATGCAACATCTGCTTATAAACAGTATGAACAATTTGACAACAGTTATCCTACCTTTGGGGTTACAGCAGCTGGTAAATCTGTTCAAATGTGTCCCAAGTGAGTGTACACATGATTGTAGTCTGTCTTTAAAGATGGCAATGTGGTCTTTACAGAGGCATATATTTTATTTCAATACCAGGAAAATTGCTCATACATTAACCACTATCCTCTGAAATGTATAAATAGCACATATCATCATGGGAAAACACAGTTAATGTCCCAAAAACAGATATCACAGGATGCAAATGTACTCTTTATGAGATGAAGGATACGTGTGTGTGAAGTCCTTTGCTCAAAAATGAGTTAGCACCGTTGGTCCTTCAAAATTCAAAATTTGCATATCTGTTGCTAAGCAACCATAGCACTAATCTACCCCATAATTGCGATTAATACGTTTAGCCACATAAATAACGTGCTTACAAAGTTTGTTGACTTTCAGCACACAGTCACAAAGTTAATGCTTTTTTGAAAAAGGAAGAATATTAAAAGAAGCAACATAACTTATGCCTGGACCTCTAATTACAATGAACACAGAAAACATGGACACATTTTCAAAATGTAATACATTACTCAACACTTTAATACACATAGCACATATCACGTTTAACTGATTTGTGCTTTGACTGAGACAATAGAATAAGAAGCAATAAAATCCAACCAAACAAATATTTTCATTAACTAAATATTTTTTATTATTACCTGATTAACTTATTTTAAAACCACTGACAGATACTTAAAACTGTTCTGTCATTTTGACGTGTTTTGACAACAGTCTCAAAGTAAAGGATGATATACAGGGATTAGAAGAAAAGAAGAGAAAATAGCAGGGAAAATAAAGTTTCGCATGATCAGATGAAAACAGACCAGAAGAGAAATGTGATTTGGGTGCAGAGAAAGTATCTACATATAATATTACATAAAAATAATTATATACATGTCATTAAAATTAATGTACATATACAATTTTACTGTGGGTATTTTATATATGTTATAAACTTATCTCTTCATATATCCGGAGGATGTATCTATGTGGTGATAATACACTGCCTTATAGGCAACACATATGGCAATGTCACTCTCAACGGTTTTTTTTTTTCTTTTTTTAAGTTGCCAGCTACCACCAGCATTTTTGATCATTTTGACAAAACTTTCATGGCCCCCAGGAATATTTTGTTGTATGAATATCTGAATATATTTTATTATAGCTTCGTGCATTCTTTTTTTTTTATCAACACATGAATGTGGTTAAAGGGTTAGTTCACCTAAAAAGGAAATTTCTGTCATTAATTACTCATCCTTATGTCTTTCCACACAACCGTAAGACCTTTGTTCATCTTTGGAACCAGATTTAAGATAGTTTTGATTAAATCCAAGAGTTTTTTTTTTCCCCCCATAGAAAGACAATTACATTCAAGGTCCAGAAAACTAGTAAAGACATTGTTAAAATAATCAACGTGACTACAGTGGTTCAACCTGAACATTATGAAGCGACGAGAATATATTTTTGTGCAAAAAAACTAAACAAAAATAACGACTTTATTCAACAATTTCGTCTCTCCCCTGTCAGTCTCCTACACTGTTTACGTTGTATAGACAGCGCAAAGCTTCCAGGTTCTACATCAGAATGCCGGCTCAGTATTGGCCAACACTGTTCACGTGAGCAGCATGAAACATGCGTGTGATGCTGATGTGGGATACGGCCAATAATGAGTCTGCATTCTGACGTAGAACACGGAAGCGCTGAACTGTCTATACAACATAAACCATGTTATTTTTGTTTTGTTTTTTTGCACAAAAAGTATTCTTGTCACTTCATAACATTAAGGATGAACCATTGTAGTAACCACACATTTAATCTGAATTTTGTGTTGGAAAAATGACTTAATCTCAAGATATGCACACAATATAATAAAGCCACAGGATTTGTATAATATTAATTCTGCATAACAAAAACAAGGACTGTATCTCCTGTGAAAATATGGCTTAGTGCATTCAATTTGAACTATTAGCAATCAGTTGTTATTGAAATAACATTGTTTGCAACATGTATGCAGCACAAAGTTGCAGTTCACCTTTTGAAAGTCTTTCTTTTTTTTCTCTCCTGTTATTCATAGCTAGCCAAAGAAAAAGCAAGAGATTTTTTTTTTCTTCGTGAGAGAGATATATATTAGATATATTGGATGTTGTTTAAAGGAATGTTACAATTAAAGTTATGATTAAAGTAATGTTAGCTGCAATAAAAAAAACTGTATGAATGACATGTTCCTGATGCTAGCACACTTTACTTCACCAACTATCAATTTTATATCCGTATCCACTAGATTTTCATTAAAAAAAATATGACTGCAACACAATCTGTTGCAACAGGAAGGTTCTGTTCTTTGTTTAGAAACAGTCCATCATATGGCCTTTGGTTAACATTTGCAATGTCTTTTATCTCAGGAATTGTTACATTTAAGTGAGAGCTGTTCCCTATAATTGACTTTCTTCCATATTTAGCTCTGTCTTTCCACATTTTTTTTTTTATAAATATTCTTCATCTGACATCTCATGATAACCTGTCAGCATCTCAAAAACATGCCATGTAATTTATTTTCTCTGAATAAATTATAGCTTTTATTTTTTTCCATTGCTATTCGTGCTGCCTAAATTGTAGTCTTGAATTCTTTAGTGTCACTTTATAGCTGTGTATTTTTTAGCTCTGGTTTACACAAAGTGTCATGAATCCCTCTATCAGTTCTCACCAGTTTTGAAAGCTTTTGAGAAAAGGGGGGATAGTAAACAGAATCCCTTCTCACAAATGCACAATGAAAATCAAAACTGTTTACTAAAAAATGCTAAAATATATTAGTTTTGTAAGCTCATAATACAACTCACAGATATACACAGACCATTTTGCATCTGTAATTTCATTCAAAAACAAATGCAAGCTGTTGTTATTTGTACTCTAAGAAATACTAGCAAAGGACTTAAAGGGGTCATGACATGAAGAATCAAATTTACCTTGATTTTGAGTTTCATAGCTTAAAACGTCCTCATTATAAGCATTTATTTAATCAAGCTCCAAAAAATGGCTCGTTTGGATACATTTGTGACATCACAAAGGCAAATGCATTTGCATCTGACTGCCTCTAGAGCAAGACATCGAAGAATAGTTACATCATCGCACCAAAGGCTCCGCCCACTGGCATTCAGTCGCTTCATGGCTGACATTTGCCTACACTGGATATGAGCATCACATCAAAATCAAATAGAACCCATTATAATCACTGATGCTGTCTACACTGGAATACAGTATACAGATGCGCGTTCAGTTTCTGAAAAAAAACTTGAGTCTGTCGAAACAGGACAAATGAAAGAGTGAAAGAATGTTCCCTTTAACGCGTCCAGTTTAAACAGTTTGTTTGCATCTCTGTAGAGACTTCAGAAGGATTCCAGTGTCGGAAACAATTGGATGGTTTATTTTAATGGAACGCACAGGATTGTGGGATATCAAAGGCAGTGAAGGATACATCTATGCTGCCTTCAAAAATGGATCAGATGAAGGTATCTCAGGAGACAGGAAGTGAAGCTAATACTGGATTCAGGCATGCCTTTATGCCTTCCTACAGTACCTTGGAATGTGTCCTCCAAAGGCAGCATTTTTAAGATTTTTCATTTTTCAGATACAGCTGAGAACCAGACAGAGGCAAAGGAAGCACATGACAAAATCACATGAGGGAACAGGTAATTATGTGAGAAAAATAGTAAACACGACTATGACAAATTACAAAATAAAAGTCATGAACATGAACAAAACCTAAACAGACATGACATTTACACCAAGTCTATGATTTTTGAGTACACATTTGAGTTGGTTTCCAAAATAGTGCCCTAAATATATAAAACCCAAAATTTCTAAACGAAGACAGTGAATTATGACTTTACTTATAATTTAATGTTTTTCATTACTTTTTTAAAAAAATGACAAAGATATTTTTTAATGAATAAAAACAACATAGGTCCCACCCTATATTAAGTGTCTTTAACTACTATGTGCTAACATTTAAATTAATCATTTTATACAATGCACTTATTATGCCTGCATGTAATTACATCTATGATTAATTTCTGTAATTATATCTGTAATTACACTGTTCCCTTACACCTTAACCCACTTATAAACTTAATCATACCACCAAACCTGTCCCTAACATGTCCTTGTCCCTATCCCACCTCAACAGCAGCAAAAGTATTTAGAAATAAAACGACCACAATAATTGCACTGTACCAAACAATTCTTTTTTTATGCAAGTACATAGTAGTTTTAAACTGCCACAAGATATTTTTGCTAGTCCAACATCACACATGTATTTGCTTCCAGTCCATTACTTGTCAGAATTATAACTGACGAACAGAGAACCACTGAAACTGACAGGCTACGACTGTTTGGAAGGGTGGTAAACGACAGCTCTTCTTCTGCAAGTTTGGCTTTCTGAGAAGAAGATTCATGTCTAGCGCTGAAGCACCTCTGAGCTCCTTCTTTGTCAGCTGCTGAATGTCAAACGTGCTCTGCATGGCAAACAGGCTGGGATACACTGGCAGGGTGAGCAGAAAAATCCTGATTTTGTGAGAAGAGAGGGAGAAGTGTTATCTCCAATCAGCATACAATTCTGGCTTTGTTTCAGGGCACTCTTTAATTATCATGCAAGGCTGCTCCTGACAAGCAGTGTGGCACAGGAAATGAATAATTCTATTGAGTAATAGAATCGTCTCAGCAGAAGTTAATCAATACCTGACAACCAAGTAACAAGTATGTTAATGAACTAGAGTTTGATTGAAAAACAGTCCAGCAGAAATGCTGCATTTCGGGGTTGGACCTCAATCACGGGTTCGCTCCGGGAAAGAAATACGGCTAAAATGCATTATTAAGAGCAAACCTTATTTTTCATGTGTGTTTCCCCTCTTAATTGTATTTTCAATGGCCAATCCACCAACTTTCAATGTTTTTAATTAATCAATGGTGCCTGCTTTTGCATTTTGAACATATTTCTAACCCTAAAGCATTGGCCTTCAGCCTACAACCTGTTTAGTGCAATAAATATACGTTTGTGCTACAAACAAGATGTCTCATATAGTTCAGATTAACACTGTAAAGCCTGAAAGCCTTTTTTTGGTATTATTTAGTTGTTTCAGTTTGTTATTTGCATAATAAACACAATTTTTAGTTTAAAACAAGTTTTTGATATACTAAAATATTTGTGTTCTCTCTTTATTATGACATTTAGCCTAGTCTAATAAATTAAGCTCTGTATGTTTTCATAGCATTCAACTGGCACATTTGTTTGAGGATTGGGCAGGATGTGCAATAGTGTGTTTTTTGTGAATATTTTTTTTTTATCCGATTAATCTGAAAAATTATCACCCAACCAATCGATTATCAAAATAATCATTAGTTGCAGCCCTAGAAATATACTAAAAGGCCTTTTACTTGATAAAAAAGTACAAACTATCAATCAGATAAAAGAAGGAATGTAGTAGATTGTGTATAACAGGTTTTTAGTGTTGATAATTTAGAGACTTAAGAGTTTTGTGCATCAAATATGAGACAGTAGGCTTTATAGGGTTAAAAAAAAAAGGTGTCCTGTTACCTTTCCAAGCAATCGAGTGTATTTAAAGAGGAACCTGAGCCATATCTCACTGTTGTTATAGCAGGGGAGCAGAGTTTTGCCTGGAGCAAAGATTTTTTTTTTCCTTTTTTTTTTTTTTCTGAGCACTGATGTTCTTGCTCGCTCCAGTACTGTGACCAAGAATTCACCATGTGTTCAACAGTGCTAAAATAGTAGTCATCTGAATTGAATTTGTGAAATATTACTAGACGAACAACATGAAAAATACTAAATGTTTTTGGAAAATGAACAAAGGAGATTGAATGCAGTGCAGGGACAAACAAACCACCACCACCAAAAAAAAAAAAAAAAAATAGAATTTTACAAGATGTTTCAAGGAAAATGTGGTCCTTTTCTTATCGCAACCAACCACATAGCAATGTGTTTGCACTGGAAAGACTCTATAATTTTTTTTATTATTATTATTTTTTTTTTTTGGGTTGGTTAGTTTAAAGGGTTAGTTCACCCCTAAATGAAATTTCTGTCATTAAGCCTCATGTCGTCCCAAACCCGTACAGCATTCGTTCATCTTTGGAACACAAATTAAGATATTTTTGATGAAATCCAAGGGTTTTCTGAACCACACATAGCAACGTCATTACACCTTTTGAGGTCCAGAAAGGTACATCATTAAAATAGTCCACATGACTACAATGGTCTTACGGGTTTGGGACGACATGAGGGTAAGTACTGAGTATCAAATTTGATGATGAGTACAGAAAAATTAGTACAGAAATGTCATTTTTGGGTGACCTAACCCTTTAATGTTATAGAATTAGACCACTACATATTTACATCATGTGCTAGAGTTCACAAATGTAAAGCTAAAACTGAAACTGAACATGGATGCCATTTTGAAGTTTCCATCCACCATATCTTACGCTCCAAAATATTGATATTTTTACCATGTATCGTACAATCATTTGGCAACCTTTCTGAAGTAATGATTCTCTTGTATGTTTTTACAAGAGGGGCTTATACATCTCACATTAACAGCAAATCCTTGGTTAAGCGGAACTCTGGGAGATATTTGGGATTTTGAGCATGAGTTACCAATCTGGCCTCAGGTCCTGGTTCATCATGTGTTTGGTGTGGACGTGAAGCAGGTGGTGGCGGCTTCAAAAGGAAGTAGCTCCGTATAGCGAGTGTGGGCGAGAGGGCTCTGTGAGCTGAATACAGAAGCACTTCATACTGGCTTGGATAACGAGGGAGAGAGAAAACGCAAAAGGATGTGCAGACAGTGGATCCATGGCTTCAAATGCACAGCAGGTGTTAATTTTTTTTGCTACAGGGCAGTGTTGGAAATGAATACTTCTGTGGTGGATTTTTGTTTGTCTCTAACTTTATTAACAATGTGCTATTAACTTGCAGCTAGCATTTAAGCTAATGCATACAGTAAATCACTCTTGCTTAGACTAATGAATAAATCTCTCTTGCTTAGACTTGTATAAACAGGTAATCTAAAATGTGTTTTATGTGGTAAAATAAAATAGTATTTAAAGGTACACTAAGTAACTTTTGACCCTGTAGTAGTTAAAAAACAAAACTGCATGCATTTTGGGGAAGAACATTGTTTTGGTTGTGCTTCGGCTCTACGTGACTGTGCGGATGACTATGGTTATCCTACTGCTCATAAAACATTCTCTACTAGACTTATAACCAGTTTAGATGGAAAGGATCTCAAGCTGACTAGCTGAAAGTGTTACTGTAGCTATACCCACATGGTACTTCCTTGGAAATAAATTCCAGCACAGTGCTACAACAACCGTAATGACCCTTTGCAGTAGATATTGCTTTACATTGGGTTTGCTTTACATTAGAGACCTACATTAATGCTTTACATTAGAGAACTACATATGGCAATTTATATTTTCAATAAAATACCTTACTTACCTGTTGAGTATTAAAAACCCCATCTCTATGTTGATTCTGGTTTTATCGCGTTCTCTTTTATCTCTCTGTTCAGTGTTTGTTTAAAACGGGTGATTCCCCAGAGGTTGGAGATTTAGCGGCTCCATGTCAACCTTTCTTGCTTTTTGTGACAACTAACCTATGCCACTCCCACACCAGACAAGCGTCAAAGTATCCTGAGCAACTTTTTTCTATTTATGAATATGACGAGACATGCACGGGTGAGTGATGAATGTACCAGTTTCCTGCGAAAAACCATTCCATCAGGTCTAAAATATTAACACTTATAATATTAGAGATAATGTATTGACTCATTATTTAAAAAAAAAAAAAAAAAAAGTTACATAATGTACCTTTAATATGACCAACTAAGGTTAAACTAACAAAATGTTGTTTTGGTCAGATCAGATAGAATTATCTGCATATTTTCACTTTTACTGGACTTTACAACTCCTTGCAAATATTAAATCTGTAAGATGGAAAGATCATGAAAGACGAAACCCTCTAATTCAGAAAGAGTTCAGAGTTTCATTTCTTAAGCACATAATGTTGACAGGAAGGGAAAATTTTGATTCCTCACCTGTGAATCACTGCCACATGTCAAACAGTGCATGAGACATGAGCAATTCAGATGGCAGGCGAAGCAGGCCGAAGAAGCCTTCTTGAATCTCAAATCTGTGAATTTGTTTTGTTTTTTTGTCAATCACTTGTCATGTGCGTCAGTGGAAAAAGGGCTTCTCTTATGCATCTCAAATCAATTTTAGAGGATGTTTGCTAGTTAAAATGCAAGATTTATTAGAGTGGCAGTATTGAAATGCATGTCAATGGGGACAGGGGCAAGGTTTTTGAATGTCTTTATTTCACACAAGCTATTTCAGGAGTGCCATGAATCCCAAATCTGCCCTTAGAGCAAAATTGTGCAGGCAAATGAAATGAAACAATCTATTTGGCAGGAATGGAGATTTCAAGCAATAACAGACATGGAGACTTAGTTCACCTGCTACCAGTTCAATCACCTAGAGAACAACTGTCATCTTCCTTTTTCTTCAAAGACACGACTCCTTTCTGGACCAAAGACATAGGTTATTAATAAAGGGATTTTTTTTTTTTTTTTTTTTTCCCCCCAAAGGTTTTGGACGTTTTGCTCCCATAGCAAATATCAGAAAATTACAGATTGCTTTTGAAACCTGGAAACCTGAGTTGAATTAACAAGTTGAATTAAGCTGTAAATTAAGGCTGTTAAAGCAGCAGGAGTAAGTTAAGGCTATTAACCCTCTAAAGACTACTGTGTCATATTTGATATAAATTTCAGTAACACTTTACAGTAAGGTTTAATTATTTAACATTAGTTAACTGCTTTAGTTAATATGAATAATACGTTTGCAGCATTTATTAATCTTAGTTACTATAATGTTAATTTCAATATTTACTAATACATTATGGAAATCAAATGTTGTATTTGTCTACATTAGTTAATGCACTGTGAACTAACATGAACAATGAACAGCTGGATTTGTATTAACATTAACAAATATGAATAAATACTGTAACAAATATATATTGCTCATTGTTAGTTCATGTTAATTAAAACATTAAATAATGTTAACAAATGAGACCTTATTGTAAAATGTTACCTACATTTCTAAGGCTTCTAAATTATCAACATGATCAAAAATGTATACACAATCTACTACATGCCTTCTGTCATTTGATTGATAGTTTCTACATTTTAAGAAAGTAAAAAGCCGTTTCGTATAATTCCACTAATTCATATGTTAGGCTATAGGGTTAAAGCAGCTTTATACAAAAACTGTGTAGAAATTTCAAATCTATTTCTAAAATGGTTAGTATTGCTATTGCAGTATTGTAATGTAGTCGCACTGTTGTGAAGGAAAATTTTCCCAGCATGCCTCAGGGTGATTGATTTTGCGAAGAAAGACATGTTCCAGAGACAAAATTCCTATTAAACAATCATAGGTCTCACCTAAACCCTAACCCATAGCCATGGGACATATTTTATCAGGGATAATGTTTAGTGCCGTTGCCGCGTTGGGGGATTTTAAACAATAAACGCTCAGAACTCATGATTGAGTAAATGTTAAAAACTATATTTCACTGCATGGCAGCAGCACAAAGACCTGTCTTGCCTCATGATACGCAAATGTAGTTTGAGAGTAATGCTGATGAATGCTTTAATTAAGACCTATATATTCAGTTTTTTAACAGTGCCTGGGTGAACATGTCAGATGAGTTTGGCTTTTGATATATTTCTCAGAGTCAAAAACCACATTCGACAACATATAAAAATGAAATAATCTTTAGAATAATTTTATGAATAGAGGTGATTTTTTAAAACAAAACTTTATTTCAAGTTGTGTCCGTAAAAATTTTTTTAAAAAAAAACTGTCGGCAGGGGGTGCTTCAGCACCATTAGCCCCCCTTGTTCCCGCCATACCCCAACCATACTTCTAAATGTGACGGGTTAAAAGAAAGTTGAAATCTTTAGCCTCATCTATAAATGAAACCTTAAACCTCCCCTCAAAATCTGGTTGGTTGATAGAAATGTTGTTCTGGATCAGCTTATCATGTGAAGTACCTTGCACACCATACTGGACAGATTCTATCTATTACTGCCTTCACAAATAATCTACTAATATTACCCTCCACAGCAGTTTTGCGGGGTTTTACATTGAGAAAAGTTCCATGAATTGCTGCTAGGTGGCAGTGGCTACTTGGTTAGTTCACATCCATTCATACAGATGCAGTCTTGCACAACAGCAGCCGGTGCAGAAGACATTAAACGGATAATCCTGATAATTACTAATGCCCATTAAAAGCATCTCTCCTCTCCTATGCATAGACTTATTTCAATGCGTGAAATCTAAACAATATTAGCATACCCTTTCACTGGCTCCAAACATTTATATTTATCCACAAATCCATCAATTTAGCTTCAACAAATGAAACTGCGTTGACTTGCAGTGGGACTTGTTGTTCATCTAAACTAATTAGCTTCAGCTAATTAAATCAAGTCTTCCAGGCAAAATGGATTGAAGAGTTGCTCTTTTCTTGATTGTATTGATGAATATGTAACACAATTCAGTTTGATTATACACCCTGGAATGTTATTTACACCATTTTAACAGTTTGAAGATGGAATAACAATTAAACAGGGTTGATATAAATGGCATGAAGCAATATATTATATGGGCAGGTTTTTATAGACTTTTCCTCCCCCGGGGATTCATGTCTGCTTTAGCAGAGCACTTATGTATCTAAATTCTAGAAGATACTTATTGCAATTCATGAAGTTGTATCTCCATTGAGTACAAGCACCTACAGTTCACAGTCCAGTTTATCGACAAATTCACTCATATTTCAAAGATGTGTGACCCAAAACACACGGGCCAGCTGCCCTATACAGCTTCATCCATCTCCTCCTGTGTGAAGACCCTTCAGTGACCTGGAGATAAATTGCGTGTTGAGCCTTGCGAGGATCTCCAAGGACAGAATTAGATCAGCTGGCAAAAGTCAGCACTCATGAAATATGGAATAAGCCTTTGCTCATCAGCGGGGCTCAGGGAGGATTTACCTAGGAGCTCAGGTCTATGCATGCCGACATGCTCCTGCATTTATACAGGCAAGGTAATGGGAGGGACAAGTTAGAGCAGCAGCCGGTAGGCATGAAGTTGCTAGCCACAGGCGCTATGCTAGGTCTTTGGAGGGGGTCTGTGTTTGTTTACTTTGCTCTGTCCCACTGAGCTTCCTCCGTGATCCAATGTGCTTTACTGTGCTTGCACTCGACAAACAACGAGGAGGCGGTGGTTCCTTTGAAGCCCCTGTCCAAGCTTTTTTTAGGACATTGAAAAAGGGAATGGTTTCACCTGAATGTTCGGTAACAACAAGGAAAGCAGAGACTTCCAAATCTCTGGTTTCCAGAGGATTTGATATGCTTTCTATTTCTGAAGTGCTGTCAGTCTTGTCCATGGCAGCAGTAGTAAGATTTGCGAGGGGGCATGGGAGAATGATTCATGACAGTCATTCTGGGTAAAGTTACGGAAGTGCATGCCATTAGATGTCAAGTTACAGTTTGCTTAACCATAACATTGACCTTGGAACACTAGGAGACTGTAAACCCAACATCCAGAAACAGAGCATGTACATAAAGAACATGACACATGCTGAATAAAACAAGCTACTATATAATATAATGCCTTACCCCTTGCTTCCAAGTGTATTACTACTGTATACACCAATTTTATTTTTTTTACAAACTGTTGGATCATAAATGGTGAGTCAGAATTATTGTACTGTAGCAATCTACAGATGCTGTCAATAGTTTTAAGCAATAGTTCAATCTACAATCAAAATGTCATTATAGACTCATCGCCATGTTGTTCTAAACCAGTAAGACTTTTGTTTATCTTTGGAAAACAGTCCATGCAACCAAAAAGTTTAAAGGGGTGGTTCACTGTTTTTTTTCTAGGCTTGATTGTGTTTATGGGGCACAGTGTAACATGTCTTAAAACGCTCTGTTGAGTTCCTGGTTCTATGAAGCCCCTCCCTCAGAAATACGCAATGGACTGAGATTGGTTAGCTGGCCCTGTGTATTGTGATTCTCTGTCCGGAATATGTTGTCACCAGAGCCGCTGAAAAAACATATTTAACGGCTCTGGTTGTCACGATTCGCGTTGTCTGGAAACGCCACGCCCCTTACCATTATGGGCAAACGCCGCATGTACTTCGGTCAAAGTCCAGTCTTTGCTTCGGTGGAAATCATGGTGGAAATGTAAATAATGGCGTCAATATTGCCGTATCAATTTGAGCCCGAATCAGACCCAGATAGCAGTAATGATGAAGAGCGTTAAGCAGAACCTCTGCAAACACGGCTTTTAATGGACGTTTATGAATGTTAAGTATTTTTGTTTGTATTTGTGTCAAAGTGTTTAGATATGCTGTCACTTGTAAATGTTACTGCTGCCCCTATAGTGTTCTGATTAAAGCTTTACTGTAGCTGAATACATGATTGAGTAGTAGCATTTTTGTAAAGGTATTGTTTAATTTATAGCATGAACGAGCATGTGGGTAAACACAACATAAAAGCCGTAATGAAACAATGCTGTACACTGATAACAAAAAAAAAACAGAAGTTTGCTGGTGTGATTACATAGAAGTTTGTTGGTGTTTGTAGGTGTTTGTTGGAGAAGTATGAAATAGAATTTAGCTAACTGGCTAGCGAAGCCAAACTGCATTGGTCTTTGTTTACGTCCCAGAAACTATACTTTATAAAAAAAATAAAACGTACTTACAGGTTGGGGCCCATAAACAGCAGCTTCTGCTTTTTAAGTGGGAACTGCTCCATCTTTCAGTAATAGCCTTTGTGTAAATCCAGCATTGAACTCATGTAGATTCTGGAAGCTGTCTTCCGTAAAATGTGCAGCACAGACAGCTAAATTAGCATTATAATTTTCAGGAACAGAATTAAACATAAATTTTAAACATTGTTCCCGAAGTCCAGTGTCTCTAGGAAGACTTGTAAGCACACGACATGGCCTTTGTTGCGTGTTCCCGGGGGCAGTGTTTATGTTAATTGCAGGGTTTATGATGTCACCAACTCGGGAAGAAGCTCGTTGTAGTCCAAACCGGTCGTTTTTGTAGGCATTAAACTGCCATAACTTTAAAAAACAATATCTCCATTTGCATTGAACTTTCACCGCTGTAACTTTGCAGATACTGTTTATGCTCAAGCAGCAACATTACACACTAACTAAAGTTAAAAAAGTGAAATAGCAATGAACCACCCCTTTAAGCTTCAAAAAGTACATAAAGGCAATATATAAGAAATCCATATCAAATGAACAGGTTAATCAAAGTATTCTGAAGAGACACAATCACTTTATATGATGAACAGGTTTAATTTAGCCTTTTATATAAACATTGATAAAACATTGATAAACACACATACATAGAGAACGTCAAACATGGTAAACAGAAGCTCAAATATACATGTTTGACAAGCAAGAACCAATAAAGATTGCTCTTGTGCGTCAGGCATGCACGGCTGAGTAAACTATTTAATATAGACATCTCGTGATACTGCCAGGAACAATATGAGAATTTGTTGATGTAAAGCCTGATTTTCCTGTGCAATTATACAATTCTTATTCATTTTACTCAAGCAGTTGTGGAGCTGAGCTGTTAAAAAATATTGTTAAGCAACATAATTGCTGCATTTCAAAAACTATTTCTATTTGAGAACTGAAGAGTTCTATTCCACTGGCACTGAAATACGTCAGTGTAGCCAATTTGTCTTGCTGTCTCATATCTGGTACTACACAGACGGTGCTTTCAGAAGGTCAAGATATATGTCTGCTCCTTTCCTTGCATTTCTTTGAAATAATAGCTTGAGTATAATATTCAACAAATTGTCAAAGAAATAGTCTCATAATAATATTCTTCAGGTGTAAAATTAGTGGTTATTTTAGGGGTTTTACAGATAAATACCTTGCAAAATATGAATGAATGTGTCATTAAAGAAGCACATTGCAATTTTATTGGCTTGATCGCCATCATACTGCTATTTCATTGTCAGTACTGCCAGGGTCATTTTGTCATTTTGACAGATCTGTTGAAGCAGAAAACTGTGAAGATGGAATTATCTCACAGAGCTGTCATTGCAACTGAACCGCAGCTGGGGCAGATGAACTGTAACCCCAAACAGATCTCATCTAATAACATTTACAGAGTTGGTTACATACTAACAGACTTAAATATAACTGACCCCTGAGCTGTTGATGTACTTGTTATTTTGGCACACACTTTACATTCAAAAGATCTTCCATTAATTGCAGGGTCAGTTCCCCCACAGGAGCCTAAAAGTGTTGTTTGCTAGTAGGGTGGAATGAATTCTAAACATATTTTAGGCTGGGCTATGGGCCAAGCTTTGAAGTTTGTTCAACAACACACAAGGGTGCCAAGCATACGCTGTTCCATTAAAATAATAAAATGTGATACTTTGCATAGTATCACTCTTCTCTGGACACCATGTCAAGTTCTTTTCTTATTTTTAAAAATATGCAAGAACCTTAGAAGACAATAAATATTCAGTCACTTTAATTTGAAATCCTCCCGCAAAAGTGCAAAAAACAAGCAAATGAGTGCATTAACATTGCTAATGTGTTTACACAGCTCAACCCCCTAATCTGCATTTATGTGAGACAATATTAAATAAATAAACAAACAAATGGGTGATCCATCTTCTCCTGGGTCATGAATATGTAATTTAATCAATTGTAGTAAAATTCAGGTCATAGCATCCTCCTCTGTAGGTCTCGACACAATGGGTTAAAGGCCAGGAAGGCCACAGGAGAAAATGATTAATCTTAGTTTTATGTTCTTGATGTGTTGAAAGGCTCTCAAATAAGCATCATCTGCTGAGGTCAGCAGACAATGTTATCATAGTTCAGGATTACTGAATGACTGACCTCTCACATTCTCAAGATGGCAGCTTGCGTTATATGATTGATTTAAATAAGCTTATTTCCTCATGCATGATTTAGCCCACCATGGTTATAAATGGATATTTATATATTTTTGTCTGTGCTTTATAATATGTTTAAATCAGAGAAAATCTAGTTTCCATTTTTCCCTCTGACTCTCTGATTTAGTTTGTTGCTCTAAGAAACATGATGCAGTTTTTGTCTGCAGAAAATCAGTGGAAGTACTTTGAAGTATCTCACGGACGAGACGACGACCGAGATGTGGCAACAATTAGCAGCATATTGATATGACTTTCCTTCAAAAATTAATGGGCCATGTAATTTAGACAGTGTCTTGCTGTTTATGGAACACTGGCATGTTTTGCCCTTGCAAAATACTAGAAAAATTTTAACCCTCACTTTCAATAATGCATAGTTATTGCAGGATCTTTCATAGGCAATCAATTATTCAACACTCTTCTGTTCCTATTGCACAAGTTTCCTAGTAGTGGTGGCTGTTGTCATATCAGCACAAGTGAAAATATTGGTGCCTTGAAGCTTTGCAAATTTAAAAGCGTAACCACAACTACATAAGGAGACAGAATTGGGACGTGAATAATGATTTCTCTGAGGTGATATCAAGCAGAAGACAGCAGAGATCCTCCGGCACCATTGTCTCATTGTTTCCTTTGTTACAGTGCAGAATGTCACCTGTTTTCTTCACTTGGCCTATCAAAACTTTTACACTCTCAAACATAAAAAAAAAGTGAACTAAAGAGAAATAACAGTCTTTATAATGGTTCAGGAAAGCCCTAGATCACTACAAACTCAGTCCTACAGGGCCACTGTCCTGCAGAGTTTAGCTGAGTTTAGTATGCCAATTAAGACAATAGCCACTTTTCCACCATCGGGCCGAACGGTTCTCATTGCGTAACCATTCAATTCCGTGCCGATCCGGGTCAGCTGGTATGGTTACAGTTTCATTTTCCACTGCTGATATTGCAACGGTTTACTGATGATATGAGATGTAAATAATGACCTCATTTATGGAGGATGATCAGATATTTCTTTTAATTTTATTATTCATTTGTGTTTATTTGTGCTCAAATAGAGTGCTTAGCCAGCTACAGAGAAACTGGTAGCCAGGCAACAGACAAGTGACCAATCCTGAGTGGCGACATCACTTTATGGATTCTACCAGAACGATTCAGCAACCGTGCAGAGAATTCCGGGTCGAGAACAGTTTGTGATCGTGCCGTGCAGTACCAGGCTCAAGTGGAAACACAACTGGAACCGTTCCTTACCATTCTAATGACTGTTTGGCCAACGGTGGAAAAGCGGCTCTTGATTAGCTGGTTCAGGTGTGTTTAATTGGGGTTGGTTTTGCAGGACAGTGGCACTCTTAAGAGCAGGATTGAACAGCCCTGGTCTAGTAAGACCTTGATTAGCTAGTTCAGGAGGGGTTGGAGCTAAACTCTACAGGACAGTGGCACCTCCAGGAGCAGGATTGGACACCCCTGTTGTTATGTTATATATCATATACAGATTATACAAATCATATACAAAAACATTCTTAGTTGAAGATATTGCCTGGTGGGTTGTACGTGAGCTCTGATATGTTATGTGGCTGGTGCTTATGTGATGAGAGTTTCTGATTTGTGTTCCAAGCGCAAACTGTTTTCTGGCTTCTGGCAAGAAAGGGCAAAAATAAAACCTTGAAAGAAACTTCTACCGCCTTCTGTCGGTTTCTTTGTTCCAAATGTGCATTGGATTCAATGAGGAACTTTCTGATTAATCTTATTTCAGATTCTGACGAGTCTCGGAAAACAGATGTGGAAAGACAACTTGGAACGGCATTATTTGAACAGGTGGCTAATATTTGGAGTCTTCGCTACCACTGCTATCGCTGGCTTTCACAGCATTTCTCCAGTCTCAATTTATTTTCCACTATGCGTGTCAGCCATAACCCCCCTACAATATTAAGGCAAGGCTGCAATAGGTGAAAATAGTATTATCTTCCATCTCCACTATCATTCTTTCCGGGTCTGTGTTTGTGTGATTATCTTCATCTAAGATAAATTTTCTTCTTTGTCATGAGCAGCCTTTGTTGCCAATTTTTTTTTAAAGATGAAGTAGTAAACAAACAGGTAAAACACTAGGGGGGGAATTCACTAAGAATGAATTGTGCCCTCTGATAGGGTCAGTTATTTGAGCTGTCTGCATTGTTTTAGTACATAGTTCTGTACAGGAATTATGCTAGCCACATAATGGCAAACACATCCCTGCTGAAAAATCCAGCATAAACCAGCATGAAATTGATGGTGCTGATATAGTGCTTGTCTATGCTGGACTGGTATAGTGCTTCCGTAACTCCGATTGCGCTTTAAAAACACAGCAACGAAACGAAAGCACAACAAATTCTATTAGGCTACATTACTGTCACTATTGTAATTTTTTTTTTATTTATTCTAATATTTCAGCAATATTTTGGATTCAATTTGCACTTTATGAACAACAAAATGTTATTTTACCTTATGAAAATCACTGATGATTATTGCTTAATTAATTATGAATAAAATTTAAAAAGATAAAAGCTTGGCGCTGCACAGCTTGCATTGAACTGTATTTTCATCTTGTCAAAGTTAAGCCAGACATCACTACATGACTTCGAGGCCATTCTCTCTCATACTGTGGCAAGCTAAACAATCAGAGCTCAGGGCGCCGCCCAAAGTGCTGCTAACCAATCAGGAGGGGAAAAAAACAAAAAAAAAACCAAATCAACATTTCGATCATCATTTACATGATCTATTGTCGCTGTCACGGTCGAGTACTCGATCACTCTTGCACATCCCTACCAAGTGCCCAACTAAAAGTCACATAAGGACACACTAATGACCATAATGGTGACTTAAAACTGTCTTCAACAACTTTTAACACATAAGCAAGTTTTGTTGTGGTCTTGCTGGAATCATATGCTAATATATGTCCACCAGCACACCAGCATCCCAAGCTGGTCTCAGCACGCAAAACATACAGTGGGTACGGAAAGTATTCAGACCCCTTAAATTTTTCACTCTTTGTTATATTGCAGCCATTTGCTAAAATTGAAAAGTTCATTTTTTCCTCATTAATGTACACACAGCACCCCATATTGACAGAAAAACACAGAATTGTTGACATTTTTGCAGATTTATTAAAAAAGAAAAACTGAAATATCACATGGTCCTAAGTATTCAGACCCTTTGCTGTGACACTCATATATTTAACTCAGGTGCTGTCCATTTCTTCTGATCATCCTTGAGATGGTTCTATACCTTAATTTGAGTCCAGCTGTGTTTGATTATACTGATTGGACTTGATTAGGAAAGCCACACACCTGTCTATATAAGACCTTACCGCTCACAGTGCATGTCAGAGCAAATGAGAATCATGAGGTCAAAGGAACTGCCTGAAGAGCTCAGAGACAGAATTGTGGCAAGGCACAGATCTGGCCAAGGTTACAAAAAAATTTCTGCTGCACTTAAGGTTCCTAAGAGCACAGTGGCCTCCATAATCCTTAAATGGAAGACGTTTGGGACGACCAGAACTCTTCCTAGAGCTGGCCGTCCGGCCAAACTGAGCTATCGGGGGAGAAGAGCCTTGGTGACAGAGATGCAGTCGGGAGATGTGAGAAAGTTGTAGAAAGTCAACCATCACTGCAGCCCTCCAGCAGTCGGGGGTTTATGGCAGAGTGGCCCGACGGAAGCCTCTCCTCAGTGCAAGACACATGAAAGCCCGCATGGAGTTTGCTAAAAAACACCTGAAGGACTCCAAGATGCTGAGAAATAAGATTTTCTGGTCTGATGAGACCAAGATAGAACTTTTTGGCCTTAATTCTAAGCGGTATGTGTGGAGAAAACCAGGCACTACTCATCACCTGTCCAATACAGTCCCAACAGTGAAGCATGGTGGTGGCAGCATCATGCTGTGGGGGTGTTTTTCAGCTGCAGGGACAGGACGACTGGTTGCAATCGAGGGAAAGATGAATGCGGCCAAGTACAGGGATATCCTGGACAAAAACCTTCTCCAGAGTGCACAGGACCTCAGACGAGCAGGTTTACCTTCCAACAAGACAATGACCCTAAGCACACAGCTAAAATAACGAAGGAGTGGCTTCACAACAACTCCGTGACTGTTCTTGAATGGCCCAGCCAGAGCCCTGACTTAAACCCAATTGAGCATCTCTGGAGAGACCTAAAAATGGCTGTCCACCAACGTTTACCATCCAACCTGACAGAACTGGAGAGGATCTGCAAGGAGGAATGGCAGAGGATCCCCAAATCCAGGTGTGAAAAACTTGTTGCATCTTTCCCAAAGAGACTCATGGCTGTATTAGATCAAAAGGGTGCTTCTACTAAATACTGAGCAAAGGGTCTGAATATTTAGGACCATGTGATATTTCAGTTTTTCTTTTTTAATAAATCTGCAAAAATGTCAACATTTCTGTCAATATGGGGTGCTGTGTGTACATTAATGAGGAAAAAAATGAACTTAAATGATTTTAGCAAATGGCTGCAATATAACAAAGAGTGAAAATTTTAAGGGGGTCTGAATACTTTCCGTACCCACTGTATATGCTGGTGACCAGCAATGCTGGATTTTTCAGCAGGGATGACCAAAATTCTATGCTAAACACAATTTTCAAAGTGCAATTCCACTGCACTGCAGGCTGGTTCTGAGTGCCAGAATGTGGTACTATATCATGGTACTTTACTTGGACAGTACAGCATAATTTAAAAGCTTATGCTCTTCTACTCTTTGCATCAGGTTATAAATGTTCTTCTCCATTATTTGATCATTATTTGATGATTTTAAAGTATTTTTTATATTATTTTTATCATCTGCTTTCTGTGGGAAGAAACCATCTTCTGAGTTGTCAGCCAAATAGTGCTCACTTTTGTGAATAACTGAAACACATTCTATAATAAGTCTCAGTTTCATAGAAAAGATGTAACAAGTGTCCAAAGTAGTGTAACTGTTTAGCGAAAGCACCACTAAATCGCCAAAAACAAATAATTCTGGTCAGTCATTGACAAATTAAGCATATGCACGTTTAAAACTACACTGACGTGACAATGACTTTGACATTTTTGATCGAAATCCAGTACCCCATGGGAGAAGGTGTTTTTGCTTGACTGCTCTCATCTATATTATTGCAGTCCAAAATGAGATTCTGTGGAATGGTGAACAAAGGAGCCCATATCATTGCTATTCTAAAAAGGAGGCTGACTCGCCTTCCTCATTTGTTCTTGTTTCTTTACACTTGGCTGCCTGAAACAGCCTTCTCCTGGAAAAGTGGCAAGTGTGGCACTGTGAGTTACGTTATGTGGAAGCATACTTAAAAAGAAATAGAATGTCAAAGTCACTTCTATCCTTTGTTGAATGGAGCATTTATTTAAGGAGTTCCATATGAGACAGTCTCATATGCCTACTCAAAAGAGAGAGGAAAGTAATAAAAACTTTTATGCAAATGACATGCAGTCCCATAACACTTGTCATGCTGAGTACAAGGATGATGTGGCATATGATGAATTGGAGAAAATTTTTTTTTTTTTTTTTTTTGGCCTGAGCTGGTACAGACTGTCACTGTTATGAAAGAGTGTTTACCAATACAAGAACAAAATGCTGAGCAGCGTTTTGCTGAGAAGTTTTGAATCACTGCAAGAAGTGAAACATGCTCAGCAGGTGCAAAGGCACCTGTTCAATTTTTGGCTGTTCAAATCATACCCCAACATATATGTCAGAATGACGAAATTTTACCCTAGTATATAATTTCATGACGATACATTTTCCATGCCCTTCATAAAGGTCTATTAACGGCAAAGTGGTTTGTTGATATAGCGATGCCTAGGGGTACCTTTAGTGTCTTAATAGTGCCGCTAAAGGTTTTCGCCATGCTTCCGAGCATGGGAACGAGAACGGGCCAAACAAGCCTTATTAATAACAAAAATGTCTGAAGAACTCAAATATGGCATGAATGAATACAAGATGGCTTGGAGTCCTGCAGTTTATCACTGTACTTGTTAAATGGTAAGTTATGGCAAACTAAAAACAAAACAAATTTCCTACTAGCAGAGATAAAGTTAGCAGGAGGCTAAATGTTAGATAGAGGGATTGCGTGATATTTTTTTTTCTTCATGTAACTGCTTTAAGTTCTCTGCTTGACTCTCATTGGGAATGTGTTAGCCCCTGGCTGTCATTTCTCTGTGCTTGTACTGTATCTTCTCAACACCCTGGCTGGCTCTGTGTTTGAGCGTCTCACATGAAGAGCTAAGGAGATTAAGACTGTGCTTTGAGGGCTTATAGCAGCATTAGAAAGTCTGAGCTATGTGAGGGAGTCACCCTTTAACACCAAAAGCATATCCCACCATTTGATCTCAAAAGAGGCAACAACTGACCCTATCTACTTCTTCTTGGTCAATCCCTTTCGTTGTGTAATCACTCAACAGAACCGTGGGGGCAATTCTTGAATCGTAATCCCAAGAGACACTTGTGAAGCCTGTTGCCTAGTCTTGACTCAATAGAATTAAAGAGCGTTGTGCCTGTGAGGTAACCTAACGTGTGTGAACAGTCCTATTTATTTGTTTATTTGACAAGGACCAGGTCCCTGTACCCGATAAGGCTTTTAACCGGAAGACAGAGAGAAAGCATTCAGAAATCTGATTTTGTTGTGATTTCGAATTAACTGCAGCTCTTTCTGATGTAATGACTGAGGCTGAGGACCTCTGATAGAGTCATTCAGTAGCATCACTTTCCCAAACCGAAGCCAAAATCTGTGACAGAGCCTCAGGCGTACCTTTTAGATTCAATCACATGCTTGGCCTTCACAGATGTAAGCTGTGATTTGGATCCCTGTCATACCACATATCTGCTCCTGAGTGAGGTCTCCAAAAAAAATAAAAATAAAATGATAGTGGACCCACAGTGTCTGTCATTCTGACCACAACCAAACCCATGATGCTCCTATGAAGTAATGTCACTCTAGGGTCTTTCACTTGACTTTCATAACACATTTCAGATTATTCTATTTGAGTGTAAACTTATTGATTTAGTTCATGTTTTAATTAAATTGTTGTGATTGTAGGGTACAACAGGGCTAAAGGCACACCAGAGTAAAAGATGCATTTTCTTATCTGAACCACTAGATGACATTTTTATATATATATATATATATATATATATATATATATATATATATATATATACACACACACACACACACACAAAGTAGTCGGAGATAGAAATATATTTTTTCATATTTACAGGTAAAGCTTCATATTAAGGGTAGACTACCTTCTTTGTACTTAGTATTAAATACTTTAGCTAGTATTTGTATCAATACTTGGTGCTTTTACCCCTTTGAAAAACTTTTTTTTTTTTTTCTGAGGTGGTATAACATATGTCAGGGGTTCCCAACCTTTTCCAACTAGCGGCCCACACAACCAAACACGTACGTTTCTGCGGGCCACTGCAAGAATTTTAACGGACCCAACTATCTGTGTTGCGTTGGTTAATGATGACTTAGAAATAGAGATTGTCAACACAGCGGCTAAATTGCTTAACATTGCACAAAGAAACATTTGACGCTCTCCAGAGCGCAAACACAAATACGCACTGGAGCATTTGCCAAATCTATTATAGCTTCAACTGAGGGTGCTCTTGTTGTCATTTGAACCACCTCAAGAGACTCTGGCACATAACAATTAGCCCTTATGAAAAGAAAATATATTTCCCTATATATGAATGATCAATATGATTTAACAGTATATTTGAAAATATTGAATAATACATAAGGAATTGCAGCTTTTCATATATTGAAAAATATGTGATAATATATTTACTAATATATCATAATGTATGTAATTTTATATTCAGTAATATACTTCATAATATATAGATTTATATGTGATCAGATATGGTACTGCATGCATAATATATTGCAGATATATTTACTCATGCAGTACAAACACATATATAGTACAATATATTATGTAACACATTTTTTATATTTTATAATAATTTACATTTTAAATGTTCCATATTTTCAAGTTAGTTAACAAAAGCACACCTGCATGTACTAAAGATTCTACCAAAGAGACTGTCACTGTGCTATAGCGTGCACAGCCACTACTTTTTAAATAAAGTTATTATAGTCTTAATGTTGTTCAGCCAATCATAAACCTAACCACAGGCTCGACTCTTCAGCACAATGGTAACCCCAAAAAGTCACACATACCAGAAAACCTTTTAAATTCCAAAATAATATAACTTCAAACACTAACAGATCTCCCCCTATATCGACCTATATTGAGCAAAACACAGGAAATAGCACTTAATTTTAACATTTACTCTCCTTTAACAGTCAGAAGCAAAGCATGCTGGGAACTAGAAGTCTGTTGTAACCACTTATTGTAACTCGTTTCATGAATGTGTGTATATATGTGTGTACAATACATTCACAATAATATGGGAACATGTATATGCAATATATGTACACAATAAAGGATAAAACTTTATGAATGTAATGCTATTTTTGTCTTCATTTATAAATATTTTATATGTATCAATATATAGCCATACATGGTCAATGCGTATATTGCAGTATATTGAAAAATATAAGCACTAGTTTCCCATATATGGAAATGTATTATGTAATATATCGCATTATATTATATTTAAGGGAGACCTTATACACTAAAATCTTTGTGACTCACATAGTGCAAAATTGTTGATTAGCATTTCCTAAGCACTGTAGGCTATGTCGGGCTGAAGAGAAGAAATTTGCAAACGGAGATCAGGCTTGACGTGAAGCTTATTCCTGTAAAAAAGTTTAAACATTTTTTTTTTACGCTAAAATAAGCAAAATAATGTAAAGCTTCATTTCAGCAACACAGAACAGTAACTGCTTGTTCTCCACTCCCACACATGTGAAGACTAGCGTTAGGTAGTCACTACTGTATATTTAATTCGTTTAGCTTTATTTTAATCTTGTTGATGTCAGGCTTTGCTTAAGATTTATCCTTACTTGTAGATGAAGAAGCATCTACATTTGTCCTTTTTGGCGACCCTGTTGATAACCATTTATCCATGTCTAAATTTTTGTAGCCTACAGTAGCTTGTGTGCAGCAAAAGTAGATAAATTGATGGTTTATTCTTAACATAATCAGCAAGCTTAAATAGTGAATACACAGTAACAGTTTAATATTTATGTGTTGTTATTTCATTATATATTTATATATTATATTTAATTAGATATTTTAACATTTTTCTCCCAACAGATTAATTGTATACATATAAATAAAAAATATTTAATTTAAGCAATACCACATAATCAGCAGAGTTGTTGTTTGGTGGTGGTGCAGGTTAAACATCCCTACAGAGACTGACCTGACTGAGCCACTTGCTTGAGTTTAAGAGTACTATCTTTATTTTAAGATATTATGTGATACAATTAATTGCTCTCAAAACAAAAATAAGAGGCTCTGGGATATGGATGAAAGCTCTCATGATGGTTTCTACACAGTTCTTACCTAAAGGCCCCTATTATCCAATGACCAGCTTATCAGTTCTGCAGTACGGGGAGGAAAAACAATTTGAGAGGCTTAACGTTCATTAGTGTCCTTTGGCACTTAGGGGAATATCTCCTGCATTTTAAGTGTTTCTTACAATAGACGCTGCTGCCCAAGGTTTTTAAAATAAAAAAGAAGGGAAAGTAATTTTATTATGCAGATCCATATTCAATATTCTCTGTAATTGCAGAGGATTAGTGAGACAGGGTTTGCATCTATTACTTTAGAGATTCAAGCAGAAGAATCGACCTCTATGGCTCGGCAGCATTAATCAGCAGTTCTCAGGTCACTCAGAGTGTAAAATGGCATTGGCTACATATTTAGTCCTCCAAGGGCTGTCTTGAGATTAATTAAGATGCTTTTGTCAGTGCCGAACTTTACCTACAATGGGCAATCAGGTCCCTTGACAGAACATTGGGGATTAGAGGTTCCCCATAATCAGAGAACTGATGAAGCCACTAGGATGAGGGACAAAACACCTGCAATATACATTAAAAAAACAAGTCCAATTGTTTTGACTGGACTGACATATCGAATAAAAACAAAACTTGAACTGAATTGAGTTGGATGATGACGCTATTGTCTTCTGTTGAGCTGCTTTACAGCTGAATCGAGTTTCATAACTAATAATTTAGTTTCATAATTGATTAATTTTTGCAACATCAACACTATTATTGAACTGAACAATGAACTGACATGAGCTGAATAATGATACTACTGTCTTTTTGGAGCTGCTTTATAGCATAATTTCAGGTTACACTTTATTTTGATGGTCCACTTTAGAAAATCACCTAACTATAAGCAACTTTGCAACTACATATCAACTACCTCTCATTAGAGTATTAGTAGACTGTCTGCTTAATCTCTGCTAACTTCGATGCTCCCCTACAGACATTCGACTGACTATAAGTAACTTTGCAACTAAATGTCAACTTATTCTACTACCCTGAACCCCAATGCCTAACCCTAACCTAACATGAGAGTTTGTTGACATGTAGTTGCAAAGATATTCAATGCTCAAAACATTGGTAGAATTAATAAGGTGGACCAAAAAAGTGTAACCAAATTTTAATTGACTTTGCCAGTTTGATTGACAGGCGATCTAACCAATCATAACTCAGAATTCTACATTTTATCCGACAAAGCATACAGGAGTTAGAAGATTAACGTAGGTGGACTTGAACTTGAAAAATGGTGTGTACTGATGTCTTTCCGCGATTGAAACAACATTCCTTATGATGTTGATTCATGTTTATTTGATGCTATAAAAGAACTAGTAGGAAGAGATGATCGGTTTACGAGCCGCTTGAACTGAGGCACTACAGCAATCTGTCATGACACATTAAAGAGCCACAAAACAGTATTTATTGTTTACATTTTTTTTTTTAAATGACAAAATTTGAAATTTGAGACTTTGTTTCATCAAAAGTAACCTGCTCTGTCTTGTCCGTCGACGTGTTGTCAGTGTCCTCTTTGCTTCGTGGTGTATTTTTCACTGCGTGAGAACATGCAGTGTGGCGAGAGATAGGCATGGCTTATCGGACATAGCAACAGTAACTAAAGGGGGCGGGTCTTTGCGAATGGTCAATTGGTCTCATATTTGATGAAGTTTGCTTCATTGATTCTGTTACTTCCCTGTTCAGGGTCAGAGCCGTGCCTGGTAAGGCTCAAAACATTGAGCTGTGGTGCTCATGTGGACAATGCAGGTTTGAGTTTGTTTTGTTCTCCCGTCTCCTAACCTCAAATAAAAAAAAATGGCATGAGGACAAAAAAAATTGATCATCTGTCTGTCATTAAATGACAAATATGGGATTTCTGCTGGCTTCATTGTATGTTTCTTCCACTGTCTTCCGATTGTGATCCAAAAAACCTTGTAAAACTGTGAAGCAGTCTTTTGTCCCAATTTATATCCTCCAGATACCTGTATCCTTGTAAGCCTGTCTCCCTTTTTCATGCTCAAAAAATATATAAAACCCCATAGGAATGAATGACCCTGTACAAAGCAATGTCTGTTTACATTTGGTACAATACCTCTGATGTCCCTATTGTGATCCAAACCATATGGGCCTTGGGGACAGCAAGGAAGAAATTAAGAGATGATGGCAGCGGTTTTGTGCAAGTTTTGAGCATTCCTTACATCCTGATCCGAGCCATGAGCTATTCATTAGTTCAATGACTCTTTACTGAATGTCTTTGGCTTGGTTCAGACAGAATGCTGTCATGTGCTGTAACTGGATTACTGAAGCAGCAAGCCATCCAAGACGCAAAGTGAAAGTGGGCAGACTGTGCCATCTCCATGGCAACTGTGTGGTCTAATAGGGGCGGCTGAGAATGGTTGGAAAGGAGTGAGAAAAAACCCAATGCTCTGAAGAAAAACAACTTTCTATGTGGCAGCAGGACCACATCATGAATTTGACAAAACATGCTAATAAGAAAACGAGTGTTCGGTTAATAAATGCATATGCTGAGATCAGATGAGTAGGTGAATGCATCTTTTCACTCCATATTACTTTTTTTCCATAAATGTGGAGGATGCAAATTCCAACCATTAATATGCATGAAAAATATCTAATGACCTGATAATGGAATAGTTTCTCCTTTCAATGAATTTCATTAAAATTAACAATCAAATCCTTAATTGGTACAAATTAACAAGGCAAAATCTTTAGTTATATTAATCTCTTCATCATCATCATTGTTTTGTTATTTACACAGCATAGTCATTAGGTTTTCATTGAAGTTCATGCAAGAAGTGTTGATACAAGGCTTTAGCACTTTAGCTAATCATTGGCCTTTTTCACTCTCAACAGCATTTATTTTAAAAACTCTTTAGCTGACACAATGAACAATAAATTAAGTTGCAATTCATCAGTGCTTGAAACAACATTACACAGCATTAAAACGATTTTTAACAGTTGTGCAATGTACAAACATAAGTCTTTTTTGAAAGTAAATTTTTATGTATGCAATTTGCTTATGTATACCTGTGGCAGGTGTTAATTAAGGTGTGAATTCAGGTGGTAATTAACAAAGCTCTAATCATCTTAAACTTGTTTCTTTATCTAACAATGTGGCCACTGAGTGTATGGCTACACATAGAGCACTACTGTGTTGAAGCGACAGTGAACTATACAGTGAACTATACATGGATCTCTTGCCAAACTGAATTTCTGATAGATTTCATTCTAAAGAGAGAGTGACTGACAGACATCCCACATGCTCCAAATGGCTGGTACGTTAGATAAACATCTGTACCATCTCAGTAAGGTGGGGTTAACAGAGCTTTCATCTTTAAATGTCATGCTGTTCCTCTTAGTCATTGGAAATTTTCCTGGATGTTAAGCTCAGGTATAGGACAGCTATGCTGGTAGACTGGTCCCCCCTCTGGGCCACATATTAGTTTAAAGTGATGAGCATTAATTTACCACAGAGGCATTCAAATGTACAGCATGTCTCATCCCTTGTGAAAAAGAAGTGCACTTTAGTATACTTTTATAAAGTGTACTTATTGCACAAATAATATGTTTTAAAAGAACACACTTAAGTGTGAATTAAATGTAATGTTTTCGCCGCTTAAGCGCATTCTATTTGTAATTAATTTCAAATGTATCACAGATTAAGTTCATATTAAATGCAGTTAGTTGAACTTTTGAATGATTTTTTTTTTTAACAACTTAAGTGGGACTTTAATACAATTTTTTTTATGTACATTGAAATAAGGTAAAAGTGTACTTCCGAATGTACTGACAAGCATTTAATTTGAACTAAAATATACTTTAAATGCTATTTACATGTACGCTATATAATTTAATACATTTGTAATTAAATTTGTATAATAATGAAGTTACAATTTAGTATACTTCAAAACTTAAGTTACAATCAACACAAATGCAAATTGAAACCCTCTACTACAACTTTATTTTTTTCTTTCGTAATTGCTTCTAGTATCTTTAAAATATATTTGAAGTGCACTGCTCAATGTACTGACAAGCAATTAATGTGAACTAAAATATACTTTAATGTCAGTTATCAATACACTTAAGTGTGAATTAAATGTAATGTTTTCAGCTGCTTAAGTGCATTCTATTTGTAATTATTTTCAAATGTATCACAGATTAAATTCATATTAAATGCAATTAGTTGAACTTCTGAGTGATTTTTTTAAACCACTTAAGTGGGACTTTAATACAATTTTTTTTATGTACATTGAAATATGGTAAAAGTGTACTTCCGAATGTACTTACAAGCATTTAATTTAAACTAAAATATACTTTCATGTAATTTACATGTACACTATATAATTTAATACATTTGTAATTAAGTTTGTATAACAATGAAGTTACAATTTAGTATATTTCAAAACTTAATTACCAAGTTACAATCAACACAAATTCAAATTGAAACCCTCTACATTTACATTTAACAATCTCTAAAACAAATACACAAAAACCTTTTTGTTGATGCACAAGAAAAACCCAAGAAATACTTTAAACAAACACAAACAATTACAACACTTTAACTCTCATTTAGGAAGAGTCTGGAGGACAATGAGGCTTATATGTGCAATCATTTTCTCCCTCACATACAAAGGTACCTAAACCTACCCGTCACACAAAACTTTCTGCATTTTTACATTTTCAGAAAACATAATTCTGTATGATATATAAGATGAAAAAAAAAAAAAAAAAAAAAAAAACTGACGAATTCCAAAGGCACAAAAACAAGAAAACCAAAATTGTTTGTCACCAACTTTTTTGAAATTGTAGGAAAAAGTGCTGTTTATGTCAATGTCACAGAAGCTCTCCATCAGCAGAAAACCTCAAATGTCCATGAAGCTGCACACCATCTCTACACAGTATGTGTAAATGGACATGTTCCAAAGAGGCAGGAAAGGAAAAACAGAAGGAAAACAATTGTTTATAAACAGATTCAGTCCATTATTATAATTGCCTCAATTGAATGAAAGGAATAGATATTTAAGTTTGAAAATAATCAAAGATATCTGAAAATGAACAGAGACATTTGCTGTCCTTTTCCACCCCCCTCCTAGATCCATTTGGTATTCCTAAAGGCAAAGAGTTGCTGATAGTGATCGAAGCCTGTAGGCCAAGATGTGTACTGTGTACTGATCATCTTCTCCACTTTAATACCAGTTAGTGTGAAATAAATATGAATGAACATCTGAAGGTATGTTACAAGATACAGTACAACTTACCGAAATCAATATCATGTCTAATGTAATCTCTCAGTGTTTCAACCAAGGACCACATCAACCAAATCAGCTTGTAAACAAATGTCACGTAATGTCACATTTACCATATTCAGTGACCATAAACTTGTTAGTCAGCAAGAAAAATTAACTCTAGAGAGGAGCATTCTGATAAATATATGCACCACGTTACATATTCATTATAATTTTATTTTAAATATGTATTTTATTTATAATTCATTATAATGTATTTAATGCATGTTTGAATAAATCATTTATGACAGCCACAATTTAAATGTATATATTAAAAAAATAAAATAATCGTTGGTATTAGTGGCAGTGGGTGGTAATAGCAAGATGGTAGAAAACATTTTTATAAAAGCTTTTATTCCTGCTTTACAGGGAATTAAACATAACTTTATCAATTACACAAATACAGATAAATAACCGAAGACCCAAGGAAATTGAGGGGTTGTTCACACAGAACGCGTTTTTGCTTTGAAAATAATGATATAATATCATTATATGTAAATATATAATGATTGGATGGGGATTTGTAAGTGCACAGGTGGGAATTTATTACTTGCAAATAGAGAAGTTTCAAAGCATTTAAAAGCTATAAGTTTTAGCTTGTAGTGTGTGATCAGGGTGTGCTGGCTGGGCAAGAATTAATGTAACATCACCTCATCAATACGGTTCTTTGATTCCACACAGCTTGCACTGTATCTCCAATAACAAATCTGTACTGATCCTACAAAATGAATATATAACTCCAGATAAGCCCCAAACTATTACATATTACAAACACAAACAGTAATTGAACACCTTACATTTCAAATGCAAAAACAAAAGAAAAATATAGATTATAAACAGTATTTCTAGAGGGGGTGATATATTGAACATTACTGGTGGTTATAATAACGATTATATGGATTAAATGTCTTTGAATATTATTTAAGATCTTTGAATTTCATTCAAATTTAACTTTAGTCATTTAGTTAGTTTAAAATGATTTAAAAAGTCAGAGTTCAATTAAAATATTATATTTTCAGCAGCCAAATTTATTGAACACGCCCACACACGCGATCACATTTATATTTAAGAAATTATTATAATGCAATAATAGATAAATGATAGGAAACATGATTAATTCACCTCCATATTGCGTCTGCGATTAAACTAAATAAGTTACACTCTTAATCGCAATAAGAACTGCTATGTTACGGTGAAAAAAGAAAAAGAAAAAGAAAAAAAGCATTTATTAAGATACTTACTTGACTCTTTATTTGTAGTACATAACGTCTCATCTGTACTCATCCAAACGCATACTCCTTTGTTTTCTTCTTGTTTGATCAGCAAAGTTGCCTCACGCATCTCGATTACAGAAAGATGGCTGAAAGTGCCTTTTCCAAACTCTGGTGAAATAGTGCGCCGTCATGACGTAGTATTTTGTCGCATGCGCATTAAACAAAAAGTTTATAAAATACGTGCATGATTTCATTTCTGTTCAAGTTGAAGTATTTCTAATTAATTGTGTAGTTAGACTTTGTAAGTTTACAGAACTTCACTCAGTCAGTCATTTTTACAGTTTAATCTTATTAAAATTATTATTTTTTTTAACTGAATATGAATTCAAATTAATTTTGTTTAGATAAACTTTTGCTTGCAATTAATGCAATTGAATGTGTTTAATCGACTTAGAACAATATAATGATATTAAAAGTATTCTGTACACATATGTAAAGTACAGTACTATTACATTAAGTATCACAAATACAGTACTCCTCTCATAAATTACATTTTATGTCAAATATTATGTAGAAAACTGACACTTGTTGAGTTTAGAGCAGAAGCTGGTGATAAAAATTAAGTTGTACTGGATTACACTGTATAAGCAAGTGTATTAAAGTTCAGAAGAAAAAATACATTTTAAGTGTATTAATGCACATAGCACATTCAAGAATACATTAACAAATGTCATTTTGTACAATGCACTTAAGTTGACATTAAAATTAATTATTTTTTATGTGCTTTAGTATACAAGTCAATACATCAAAATAAGTGTACTTATTTAAAACACAATGACATCATAATTGTTTAAAATGTGTTTAAGTAAAACTTAAAAACTTAGACATTATTACAAAGTGCATTTTAAAAAGTGCACTTAAGCGTGTTTATAAATCTTGTCATGAAAGTGTACTTTCTTTAATTAAAAATTAATTAGAGATTATTACAAAGTGCATTTTTAAAAAGTGCACTTAAGCGTGTTTATAAATATTGTCATTAAAGTGTACTTTCTTTAAGTAAAACTTAATTAGACATTAATTCAAAGTGCAGTTTTAAAATGTGCACTCAAGTGTATTAATAAATATTGTCATTAAAGTGTACTTTCTTTAAATAAAACTTAATTAGACATTATTACAAAGTGCATTTTTAAAATGTGCACTTAAGTGTGTTAAGAATATTGTCATTAAAGTGTGCTTTCTTTAAGTAAAACTTAATTAGACATTAATACAAAGTGCATTTTTAAATTGTGCACTTAAGTGTGTTAATAAATATTGTCATTAAAGTATATTCTCTTTAAGTATACTTAAGTGGCCTTTAATTTGAATTATATTATCTGCATGTGCACTTTTTAAAAAGTATACTTTTAAGATTTGAAGTACACAAAAAGTACACTTTCAATATAATTAAGCACACTTCTTTTTCACAAGGGATCATAGTGAGTGATATCTGAAAAGAGAATTATTTATATTTAGAGCCAGGGCCAGATGCTATATGTGACAACTGAGGCTGACTCCCATTCAGATGACCACCACTATAAGGAAAGAACTGTATTATGAAGGGTTATCTTTACCTATTACAAAGTAGATCTAACCTTAATATTAAAGTTAAAGGCTGAATTTGTGGCTGTAGCCAAACTGTTTCAAGGTTTGACGTGTTGTGCGTTCAGAGATGCTCTTCTGCAGACCTTGGTTGTAAAAAGTGGTTATTTGAATCACTGTTGCCTTTCTATCAGCTCAAAAAAGCCATTCTCCTCTGACCTCTACTATCAACAAGGCATTTTTGCCCACAAAACTGCCACTCACTGGACATTTTCTCTTTTTCAGACCATTCTCTGTAAATCCCAGAGATGGTTGTGTGTGAAAATCCCAGTAGATCAGCAGTTTCTGAAATACAACCAAGTCACTTAAATCACCTTTCTTCCCCATTCTGATGCTCAGTTTGAACTTAAGCAGATCATCTTAACCATGTCTATATGCCTAAATTTATCAAGGTGATTTGCTGATTAGATATTTGTGTTAACAAGCAGTTCAACAGATGTACCTAATAAAGTGGCCAGTGGTGGACAGACCTCTGTCCAGCAGAGGGAGCCCTCACTGGAATTTTGAACTCTGTTCCTGCCACATCAGTTCCTGTCTTGTCATTTCCTGTTCACCATGTATATAAGCCATGTTGCAAATTATTACCAGTTTAACTACATTAACAAGCGTTTCTTCCATGCCATTGTTTAGACCAGTGGTCTCAAACTGCCAGCCCTGTGGGCCATTTACAGAAATGTTAAATTTTCAGAAATGTTGCACTTTCTTGTGCTTGAATGTTAAAATGGCCCTCCTATCACAGCAATGGCGCCCAGCCAATTTGATCACCTGTTACTTTCTGCTATGATGTTTGCTGTTGTTTGTTGATGTATGATGTTTGACTTTTTTTAATTACTGGATTGGATTTGTTTGCCCTTGGTCCGAATTGTTTGTGTTTCAACCAAAACCTGTGACTCAACTACAATGAATGATTTTTGTTTTGATTACTTACTCAGATTTTTTTAATAAACCCTTGCAAATGGAATCCTACTTATTCATCACTCAACGAACACACTCATACACATTGGCCACATTTACACTTGTTGACTATATCCGGGGTTTTTTTTGACGACCAACTTACAATCTTTTAAAAGTGACCCATATACCCATATCAGCATTTACACTATACACTGGCGAAACAACCAAAGGTAGACATACTGACCTGGAAAATCTTAGGCCAAAAAGGAAGGCGCAGTTTGGATGGAGACGAAATGATAATATAAGCTTTTCCTTTCTGCACCATTTTAAAGGCCAGCAAAACTTTGGAACGATCTTTCGTTCTCCATTGCGCCATTGAAAAGAGTCATGTGATCGTGGTTGGTGTGACGCCATTCACCACTGTCGCTTTTTCAATTATGCACAACTCGCATTGACAGGGGAATGCACGCATCCAATTCATATCAGATTTATTTCCACGTATGAATGAGGCCTGAAACCGATCTGAGAATATGTGCTTTTTTCCTGCTTACACGTTTGTGGGACATATCCGATCTGTGCCACATAGAAGGAAAAAAATTGGATTTGGGTTACTTGAACCATATAATGTAAATGCGGCCTTAGTTGCTCTCTGTAGCTTGCTATCATTCTTCAGCCTGAGTAGCTTCAATGAAGAACAAAATTGTTCATACAGTAATGAGCTGACTCAAGTCCATTAGTAATCAGTGATTTTATTGCAGCAAAACACAGCTTCTCTAGGATGACATCACAGTACTAATGAACAAATGTTACGCAACAATTCCATAAACAAAATTTTTCATATAATTGAGGATTATGATGATTACACTCAGTTGGTACTTATAATCTTTCATTTTCAAACAGAGCTGTTTTTTTCAAGGCAGAATGAGAAATGGGCCTCTCTTAATTACACCCACAATGCAGTGCAGTTCTCTGCTTGACAGTAGATCATTTATCCCTGTTCAACAATATCCTGCTTCATAAATAGTGAGCAGATCTTTTCATATGCCAAAACATCATTGTTTCATACTCAAACTAGAATGCAGATGGATGGGCGATTTAAATAATCATTCTCTTGCTAATCTGTTCTAACCTATTGCCTATATGACTGGTCCTCTTTTAAAATATGAAAATGTAGCTGAATAATTTAAGAGTGAATGTGTTTGAACTAGAAGAAAAACCTGAAAGGCTCAACATTGCATGCAAATGTTCTGTCAACACTTTAACCCCACTACATCCAGGTGCAACAATCACACTACACAATTCTTCGTGCTTCATAAACTGTGGGATATTGTCTGTGAGGGAATGACCTGCTAATGGCTGTCTGGATGAGGTTAGTAGGAGGTATATTACTACATGGCAGATCCTTTACTTTAAACATTAGCATCTCGGACACTTGGGTGCTTATCGCATGGGAGCACAATGCAACAATCGAATGAATGCATAGAGGTTCTCTGCTTGGCTTTAACCTTGAATATGTCCTCTGTGGACCTGAAAGTGCTTCAGTAAAGTGTATTTCAGCATTTGCATTCCATGGGAAATAAACAGTGGATACTTTGCTTAGTTCCTTTGGGTAAAAGTGTTAGAGAAACACTCAAGAGAATATAGTCAGCAGCTGCTGAGCCTGAGAGTTACATTTTATAGCTGAGAGATTGCTATTTCATAGCTCAGGAGACTTAATAGAGTCAGTTATCGTTTTGATAAGTATGAACTTTGTCTCGGATGTTTTTCCTAAGATGTACAGTATAGAAACAAATAAGATGATTGTTGGTGTACAGAATAGGTTTAATCTTTAATTTAATTTGGTTTTGCAAGAATTTGATGAGAGATATTTGATTCATATTGAATTCAAGACTACTTTTCCTTGAAACTAAAAAAAGAGAAAAGCAAGAGACATAAGCAGTGTGTCAATGTGCTTTCAATGTAATCTGTCGTCTACAATTAAGATATTAAAGACTTCAGATTTTTCTTTTCTGTGGGGGTGTGCACATGTCATGTGTTGTGTTATGTTCTGTTTGTCACATGTCCTCCTTTGTTTAGTTTTCCCGCCTTTTAGTATCCATGGTTACCCTCATTTGAGTTCATTTGTCCCAGGTGTGTCTTGTTAATTAGTCTCGTTTGCTCCTCTGTTTGCCTTGTATATATTCCCTGTGTTCTCCCTCAGTCCCTGTCGGTCCTCGTCAATGTATAACGTTTATGTTAGGTTGTACTTGTTCGTCTGTGTGTGTTTCACACAACTAACCCCTGACAGAAGAACCGACCAAAACATATGGATCTTGCAGCAGCAAATACCATCCTGGCTTAGGACCATCTGTGCAAACTGCAGCAGAATGGCTGGCCTTTAGAGAGGCGTGTGGAGGTGTTTCTTGAGCTCACCTCACACCACGAGGTCCCGAATCCCGAGGCGACTCCCTGCCTCGTCCCGAATCCCGAGGCGACTCCCTGCCTCGTCCCGAATCCCGAGGCGACTCCCTGCCTCGTCCCGAATCCCGAGGCGACTCCCTGCCTCGTCCCGAATCCCGAGGCGACTCCCTGCCTCGTCCCGAGTCCAGAGGCGACTCCCTGCCTCGTCCCGAGTCCAGAGGCGACTCCCTGCCTCGTCGAAAGCCCTGAAGTGGCTCCAGTCCCAGAGTCCGTTACAGACTCTCCTCCAGCCTGCGAGCCCACTCCAGCCCCCGCTCCAGCCCAGAGACCCATAGCTCCTCCCAAGAATTTTTTTCCTGTCCCCTGAGCTATGTCATTGCTAGCCTCCAGAGCGCCCACCCTCCTACCCCTGTGGATGTTATACGGCGCAGGACGCACCTTCCTGGAGGGCGGGATAATATCACATGTTGTGTTGTGAAGTGTTATGTTTGTCACATGTCCTCATTTGTTTAATTTTCCTACGTCTTAGTTAGTATCCATGGTTACCCTCATTTGAGTTAATTTGTCCCAGGTGTGTCTTGTTAATTAGTTTCGTTTGCTCCTCTGTTTGCCTTGTATATATTCCCTGTGTTCTCCCTCAGTCCTTGCCGGTTCTCGTCAATGTATAACGTTTATGTTAGGTTGTGTTTATTTGTTCTCCTGAGTTTTGTCATTAAAGACATTTATATTGAAGCTCTTTCGTCTCCGTGTGCTTCACACAACTAACCCCTGACGGCACATCTGTTGAATGTGTCCCAGAGAAATTTATTGGAACCTGACATGAAACAGTTTTTTTGTTTTTTTCCAGCTCCAAGTGAATGTTCATCCCACACTCTGTTGAACACTAAGCACTACAGTCACTAGAGTCTCCATGCAAAACAGATAAATCCATTTCTGGCTGACAGGTACCCTTTCCTGCTGACAAATTGCATAAGGGTTTCCAATTCCTAGATGTTGAAATTCCAAGGGTGAAAAATGGGATCAGAGTGTCACATTTTTTAAATTTCAGTACCGAGAGGTACCGAAGTCGGTACTTTTGACAACTATACTACATTTGGTTTGAAACTTACTTTGTGACCATTAAAAAAGATGATAGTATGAATGTGTGTGGTATAGGCATGTGACAGTATCAAATTTTCATATTGCGATAATTGCTGAAGCTTTTATCACGGTATGCTGTATTATCACATTATTGAAATAAGTTAGAAAAAAGGTATTGCCATACTATAATAAAAAACTTTTCTTATAACAAAGAACTCTGAACATTTAAATACAATAACACAATACACAATAAAATTATAAAGTAAAATGTTTCAAACAGATTAAAGTGCAAAAGATTGATAAAGAACAACAGGTAACACTTCATAATAAGTTCTCATTATTTAACGTTAGTTAATGCATTAAGATTAAGAAGGAGCAATAGCTACATTTGTTACAGAAGGTATTATTTTTTTGTTAATGTTAGTTAAAAAATACAACTGATCATTGTTAGTTTTAGCTCAGGTCCATTAAATAGTTACAACTTTTGATTTTAGTAATGCTATTAAACTTTAACCAAGAAAGTAACATTAACTGGGATTAATAAATGCTTTATAAGTAGTTTTCATTGTCAATTTGGTAATAATGAATTAACATGTTAACTAATGAAGCCTTATGTCACCAAGTGTTAATGAACAATAACAAATAAATCAGAACATTTTCAATCATTATAGGGCATGTTGTAGTCCATATTAAAATATAAAAATGTTTAAGTTTGAAAATAAATAGCCTATCGAGTCTTTAAGTGTTTTGGTTTGCAAACACAAAAAACTGAATGGCTGTTTGAAGCATTTGAAATACTGTTTAGTAGTGCAGCTGCTTTGTTTACGCCATTTCTGGGGTAACCGCTTCGTTTCTGCTGTTCCATCAGTGCCCTCTGCTGTCAGAGAGTGAACGTGCACTTTCATTCAGCGCGTCTCCTTCACCCGTTCCGCCATGTGCTTCTCGTGCACGTTGGGCTTGTTTACATCTGAGTGCGTGTGTCCCTTTGACGCAGCATACAGCGGTGTTGTGCATTTTATAAGGCTGATGGGGAAAGTATTCTTAAAATATATTATAAAAGAAGTGCCCACAATAACAATATCGTGCATATTCATTATCGTGATATATCGTATAACTGAATTTACATTTAGTCATTTTAGCAGACGCTTTTCGGCATATTCGGAATATCGGCATATGTCTAGAGTGGTATGAATGAAACTCGAACATACTATATCATCCTTGTTATCGTTGTCATAGGCAGAGGGTGAACCAACTCTAGATGCACTTCCTCCTTGAAAACACATATAAATATAAAATAAAATGTCATGAAATAGTTTCAAGTTACATGTCGCTTAACAACAACCTACACATCCCAGCATAAATGCTCCTGATAACAAAAGTTTTATTCAAATACTAAATGAATAATATATAACCTAAAAAGCATGCAAAGAGCACTCCCTTTATAATCGTGGAAAAGCTGTCACTCTAAATTTATCACAATCTCAAAAAGTTCCACTATAATCAGTGAAGTTGACTGCACAATAAATCTCTTATTTAGCCTACATAATTTTTCATAAGCTAACTTATAAGGGGAGGATTTGCGAACTCAGCACTGGACAAAAACTCTAGCATTGGTTACATTGCTCAACGCTGCAAAACATGTTGTAAATAGAAACCTTTAACGCTCTCAAGAGCAAACACCAAAATTGTCTATTATTACGAAGAAAACTGATCCTAGACCAGCAGCTATGGCAGCTCTTCCCTCTAAAACCAATCAGAAGCAGCAGCAGTCAATGGTTTGACCGCCATTCTCAAATCCTCTCCCATGAACTCATGGGATTGTAAAGTGTCTATCATATGCGCACTTCAGAGTCTTGGTGGAAGTAGTAGGTCATTGGGGTACTTTCGCCTACTGTTTATCAAATACTTTTTGTATTTGGACATACTACTTTGTTGGTGTAGCACTGACTGTATACTATATAGTAGGGAACAGTATTGGGGTAAGTCACTTCAAAAAAGTAATTAATTACTAATTACATCAATGTTGTATTTTAAATACTTTTCTAATTAATCTGTCTGAAAAGTAATTTAATTACTCAATAAGTAATTAAACTCATTACTAATTAGACTACTTCTTAAAATAAATATAAACCTTGACAGGATAGACAATAGAAAGGAAAGTCTTTTAATAATTTAAATATGAGTCAAACATAGAATAGTTTAGCTTTTTTTTTTTTTTTTAGCTTTTTAAAACATTTTAGCTTTATTAAAATATACTACAATACTTAATTTTTTTTAGTAACAAATAGGGATGTCACGATACCAAAAATCTAGTAGTCGGTACCGATACCACCAAAAGTGCACAATACCAAAGTCGATACCATGGTAAAAATATATAAAACAATGCTATATATATTTTTTAGGTAGGTCTAATAGTAGTAAGTAAAAATACCACAGAAATTGAATAATCAAATATAAAATAACTCTGCATAGTCATAACTGTATAAATTAAATATAGATTAATCCTTATTAAAGCTTTTCTTTTGTTGTTTGATTATCATTTAGACTGTCATTTGCTGTCACTAAGACCTAATGGATGGAGACAATATGCTGTTACACATGCTGTTCACATTCACATAACCAAGGCAAATATACGCCAAGACGGGCAAAATCTGACACTCGCGAGAGGCGGCTATGTGTGTGCGCTTTGGTTGAGAGCGCACTGACTGAAGACCGTCTTTCAGAGAGTGCGCACAGTTTTTTCTCCCTAGGACATATATAGCTTACATTTTTACCGTAATGTTCTTGCCTACCTGTGTTAAAAAAAGTGAAGCAAAACAGTCACTCACTTCTGCCGACATCTTTAGACAGCGACTACGCAGCCAACTGGTTCGAAATTGCGAACTCACATGCAACTGCACTACAGCTAACGATTTTAAAGAGGCAGTATTCACTTTTACCTTTAGACGACAAATTTAGATTTTAAATTCAATATTGATTTATACAGAACTGTTGAACTACAGTATGTAACACAAGTACGTTATAAGTAACTGTAATTACCCAGGTGAAAAAAACTATAGTAATTTATAGTAAATACTATAGTGCTTTTGAACCATACTATTGTTGGTTAATTGGTAATTCTATAGTTGCTGTGATAATATAACAACTATAGTAATGTAAACAAACTACTTTACCCAATACTGTACTAAGTTTTCTACAACTATAGGGTATATTATACTACAATATACTCTACAGTTTACTGTAGTAAAAACTAAAGTATACTACAGTATTTATTATAGTTTATCAGTTCACTTTAATTAATACTACAGTATGCTGTAGCATTCATTAACAAAGTGTTGTAAATACTACAATATATACAGTATACTACAATTTACTATAGTATGGTTAAAAAAAGTATTTACTATAGTATTTTTTCACCTGGGTAAATTACCTAAAAATGAACAGTAATCCCTTACTTTACTTTTTCAGTGGATAATTTAATTACAGTAACACGTTACATACAACACTGGTAGGGAAGGATTTGATTTTGGACGCAGCATAGTAATCCTGAAGATCTTGATTACCTTGTTCAGGTGTGATTGATTAGGGTTTGAGCTGAACTCTGCAGGGAAGTAGATCTCGAAGGTCAGAGTTGCCTGCCCCTGTTCTAAAGTGTGTCATGCTTATCAGAGATATGCAGAGCCTGTTTTCTTTCAGCCCACCAATATAGCAGACAATATAGCAGAATGCTTCCATGGAATACAGTTGTGCTCATTTGCAGCGGTGGATTTGTTCTGCCCTGGAGCTCTCATGTGTGGCTGCCAGAAACTTTGCCGTTGTCATGAAAATAAGACCACTGAGAGTAAAACGTTGTTTCCTTTAGCAGTCATGGCCTAATGATTAGAGAGTCAGACTGGTAACCTGAAGGCTATGGGTTTGAGTCTCAGTACCAGCAGGAATTGACTGAGGTGCCCCTGAGCAAGGCACCTAACCCAATCACTCCCTGGGTGCCACAGCATAAATGGCTGCTCACTGCTCTGGGTGTGTGTATCCACAGTTTGCAGTGTGTGTGTTCACTACTCACTTCTCCTAATGTGTGTGCACTAACTTGGATGGGTTAAATCCAGAGGACAAATTCCAAGTATGGGTTACCATACTTGGCCTTCACATGTCACTTCCACTTATATTTCATTAATGCATTTGGCAGATGCTTTTATTCAAAGCGATTTACAATGCATTTAACATATACGTTTTATGATGTTCATTCTCTGGGAAATGAACCCATGATCTCTGCATTGTTGCAACTTGTGCTACTGTTTGAGCTACAGTTTTTACATTTACATCTTAAATTCATTAAATTCATTTTAATATTTCCGAAATGAGAGAGTGTTTAACAGCTTGGTAAGCTGTGTTCGTGCTGCTCCCTGTACTGTACAGGCATTAATTTTGTTTCCATTGGTTTATTTTTTTAGGGAGTAATGCAATATTGTAATGCATTACTTTTAAAAAAGTAATGCTCCCCAACACTGGTAGCAACTTAACATTAACATATTTTACTTGAACAGCAAGTAAAGAAGGCAAACAATGGCAAAGACAATGTCAGAATAATAACTAATAATTAATGACAATGTAATAACAGATTAATAACAACAGGAATACTATTATTTTGAACATTGGTGGTGCATGGTGAGGATTCAGTGCCATATAGAGATGTTTTTAAGCGACTAATAATGCCATTTTTTCATCACAGTACCTTAGAACATTTGACTTATATGGATACACATAAAAACTCTTCGATAAAATAGGGTTAAGAACAATAGGGAATGAGAATTACAACTGATAAGCACGAATGGAGTCAGCAACATCCTTGAAAGCAGCTTCATTGCAACTATTATTTTTGATTGCATTCAATAAATGATCTTAAATTTCAAAACGTACCTATGCTACTGTCACAGACACGCCAGGCTCCAACAACCACCAATCACAGCGCACTCCATGTCCTGAGTACTGATCATGCACACCTGCACCTCATCAGCACCAGTATAAAATACACTCACACACTCACTCTCATTGTCTGGTCTCGTTTGCATCAAGGAACTTACCTCTTGCTTACTGAAAGGACTCCCAGTACTACTTACCTGTTTCCTGTGTCTCCGATTTACCTCCTGTGCTTCCCAGTCCGTGTGTCAGTGTCGTCTGCCTTCCTCATCTCCACCCTGCTACCGCCATCATTCTACATCCACCCTGCAAACCATAAAGGACAGTATTATCATCTTATCATTCCATATTCACCTCTACTGCTTCAGCTAACTCACCTGATATCACCCATTGCTCTGCTTGTGTTAAATAAACTACCTTCTCTGTCATCTTCTGTCTCCGGCCCGTCTATACTGTAACAGAAGACCGGACCAAATAACACAGCGGAACACAAGTATGAGCCATCCCGATCCGTTCCAGAACCCGGTTGACGCTTTGCGTCGCACATTCCCCCTTAATCCATCATCACCTCCACCAGCCAGCACTTCCGGAAACACCGCCACCTCTTCCTCACCATCTGTTTACGCCAGTCCCATGGCCAAGCCGGCGCCCTTCTCTGGTTCGGCAGAGGATTGCAATGGATTCCTCCTGAAATGCTCGCTGTTCCTGGAGATGCAACCGCAATTATTCCCCACCGAACTCTCCGAGGTAGCATTTTTAATCTCACAATTAAATGGCAAGGCGCTCCAATGGGCCGATTCTATTCTATCAAGCTGCGCCATCGATCTGCTTCCGGGTGAGTCAGTGCCCAGGGGAAATATCTATCCCCTGTCCATCCCGGAAGAGAAGGCCATGGAGGAGTACATCAGGGAGGCTCTGGCTCAAGGTTACATCCATCCATCAACTTCCCCTGCTGCTTCCAGCTTCTTCTTCGTGGCGAAAAAGGACGGAGGCTTGCGGCCTTGTATAGACTATTGGGCATTAAACTCCATCACAGTCAAATTCAGGTATCCCCTTCCTCTCATCCCAGCAGCTCTGGAACATCTCTGTGGTGCCACTGTATTCACCAAGTTGGACCTCTGCAGCGCGTAAAACCTCATCCGGATAGATTTACAGCAGATAGAAACCTGCTATTTCTTGTTCACATCCATATTCTGTGGCAAGAGTTTCTTAGTTAGAAATAAAGTGAGAGGTATCCTAACAGATTGTTCTCACTATTATGTTACAATTTCATACTTCAAATCATAAATTCATTTTCGATTACTTTAGAGGAGGCTTAAAATCTCACACATGCTTTAAACCTCATGCACACTTTCACCTTCAGCTGTTCCCTTGAAGAGCCTCCTTATTGTTCATTTCTCTAGAGCGTGTTTAAGTAGGCCATTGTCATTTGGAGCAATATCCTGATTGTTCGGTTTGAAGACCTAAATGGAATGTAATGGCTTGAAGTACGTACCCTTTTCAACTTTCATCAACATCTTAAATCACTTTTAGAGGACGTATGATCCTCTCCATTCTCTGAAGCACTACTTAGGGGTGAGCTAAGCAAAGTATCATCTAGGATCCGGGTATTGTATGCAATAGTGGTAACACAAGTGTATCAGATTTAGCATGCATTTAGTTAAAGAGCCCATGGAACTGGAGTTTTATGGCTTTTACTTTATACATATTTTAGCTGTCAGACAATATATACATGATATTGTCAACCCAAGCTCATTGGAATTACATGACTCTTGTCTACATTTACATACTTCACCTTCACTGCAGTGCAGCTGAAATGAACAATAAAGGCAGTAAAACACCAAAAACATTTGTTCCTTTCCACACAAATAATGATTACAGGGGCAGATTATTGATAAATAAAAATTATTTTTGTGCTGTTCCTTGCACAATACTATGTTATGACATCAAAATGTACCCTATTTCAGGCTCACAGAAATGTAGGCAGAGTCACATAATTCCAATGAGCCTGGTGTGACTACTGTACTTAACTTTTCTTAACAGGTATACATTTGGAAAAAATGATCATTTTGCATATTACCCCCAGCCCTGAACTTTGTTCTCAATGGCACTAGTTTGCTTACAGTTGATTTTGTAGCATTTAACATTTTCCCATTGAATATACTATTTTCTGAATATGGACTACTTCTGTTGTAAACATTCATGACATGTTTAAGCTTGCCTTGCTGATGGGTGGAATGATTTACATGCTAGAATTAATGCTAATTTTACTGCCATATTTAGCCTAATTGCAAGATCACTTGATTTGCATAATTCTTTTTGTGAAACAGCTGCTCAATGATTTTAAGTAATGCTCTGTTACTGACACAGAATTAATGAGGTATTCCACAGCAAAGATCATTAAAGTGATTCTGGACCTCTTAGTTCTTTTAGTGAAAGGGCCCGATTCTTCATTTCCTAAAGGACTACTATGGTTATTGCCACAAGGAAAACCTGAGAATTTACATTAAACTAAAATAGTTAGACCTCATTCAACTTTTCTGCCTGGCAAAAGTTATATTTTCTTCTTTCTAGCAGCTTCTTTTCCTCTAAAAGGATATTTGGCTGGTACAATAATACACAGAGTCACATATTCTCACACAGGATGTTTACTGCTTACTATTGTTTTAAAAAAATGGTGTGTATAACATTACAAATTGAAAAATGTATACATTTTTAACATGCCTACATTCTTGAAACATTCCAGCATAAAAGCAAGGTGGTATTTGACTCTGGTCAAGTGTGTCCATAGCAGACTGCTGGGAGTGGCCTTTGATGGCAACATGCCCAGTGCATTATGGGTTGACGTTTTCCTACCTATTTGGTGAAAGGGAAGGCTTTTTCTCTAGTCAGGTAGCACCAATTAAAAAAAAAAAAAAAAAAAAAATCAATCTACTGCATAGGCAGACAAGTTTTATTGAAAGCCCATTTTGCCAGTGGTGAAGTAAATATGATTTAATATTTATCCACACTGTTTTAAAATTCTGTCAACTTTTTTTTTATCTAGACACATTTATGTAGCAGGTACACTTAAATAATAATAATAAAAAAGTGAATAAAAAGTTTAACCTGTGGGATAATGTCTCTTTGTCTGATGTTTCTGTAATAGGAGGCATTCCTGTGAAGGATCCTGTAAAGTTCTTGGGTATTTACATAAAGAAATTTAGCAGCTAGACATCAATTAAATTATTCTGGCCGAGTTAAAATAATATCTTGCAAAATCTATGGCTTCAAAGAAACTTATAGCAGGGCTTTGAAAACTGAAAGACCATCTTGTTTTGTCCCTCACATTCTCGTTTTGTTGAGGACCATACTGCCAGGGAAATAATTTTTAGACATAATTTGAGAAAAGAAAAGAAGAAAAAAAAAAAATATATATATATATATATAAAATGAAAATAATGCGCTCTTAAAATGTTTGATTTTCACGATATTATAAAAATGTTTAAAAAAAAAAAAATAAACTACAAAAAAAATAAAAATAAAAAACTACAAAGGGATTTCATGAGAATTTGTATGTATCTGACCTAAAGTGTCATTCTACTAAAGTCAAATTTACGTACATTTGCATAGAAACTAAAACATACAATACAGACATAATATCACCTTTCTAGATGTACAAATGTTTACAAATCCTTATTTAATGTATGAATATTGAATTTGCTTGATTCTATTTTATAATGAGTGTTTTCAATTGCACCAGGTTGTTCATTCAAGGATCAAGTCCCCCTTTTCCCCATTGTAGTTTGAAAGGAATATAAATGGCATCCTTTTAATATTTGATGAACTTGGTAATGTAATGTCTTATAAGCAATTCCTGACTGTGCACGACCTCCCTGTAAGTACAGGTCTCAAACACCCAGCCCTTCAAGTATTTACTTAAATCTGGTTTCCCCTTACTGCATTTCAATTTGTTAGCCCATAATTCTCTTAAGGATTGTTAAACAGTAGTCTATATTAGCCTGTGCATTTACATCCTTCAAAAAAGCTTACTTCCATCCTGAACATGTGAAGATCTCTCCCATTATAATCAACAGAGCTGTTTATATTGGGAGCTTCTATTGCTGCAAGGGGCTTTCAGTTGACGGACACCCCATTTCTATTTTTGACTCACTGCAGCTACTCCAGCCACTTTATTTTGCCTGTTCGTGCAGAACATGCAGAGCAGCATGCAAGGTAGGAGGGTAAGATGAGTCGCTCAACTCTGAAAAGTTCTGTCCATGCTTCAGTAACTGTATAACATGACCAATAACTGTATAATTCATGGTTGTAAACCACTTGTATTTGCTGTAACTGTTGAACTGGCCCTCAACTAAGAACATCTGACTTGTGGCCTCCAGGTAATTTGAGTTTAAAGAATATAACACTCTGCTCATAACCATGCTAGCTTTTCAAGTCACTTAATGCTTGATCAGGATAGCATAGAGTCTGATTTACTCTTAGTTTGAATTAATGCATTTTATAAGCAGTACATTTTGTACATTGCTTATGTAATGTCAGTGCAATAAAACATAATCTTAATAATAATTCTTATTATAGTAACATACACTATAGCAAAACATGTGTAAACAATCCCTTATAATTAATAGGTTCAGTTATTCAAATAAATTATGTGAGGACAAATCTTTACCGCATACAATGACATTCTATAGAATTCTGGGCATCCGATTTTGTTTCATAAGTCTAACAAGGACCCTTTTCTATTCCAGCATGACATTGTCCCTGTGCACAAAGCAAGGTCCATATAAAAGGGTTTACTGTTTCTGAGTCTAGGTGGGAAGAACTTGACGGGCCTGCACAAAGACCAGACATGAACCCCATCAAACACCTTTGGAATTTGGGAACACCAACTGAGCTCCAGTCAGTGTTTGACCTCACTCTGTGCCTAAATGGGAGCAAATCCCTGCATCCATGTTCTGAAATGTAGTGAAAAACTTTGCAGAAGAGTTTCATGCTTTTTACCATGCTTTAGAAATTAAACGTTAAACAAGACAACAGTGCATCAGTGAGGTCAGGCATGCTGAGATGGGGTCTGGCTCACTGTTCCAAATCATATCAAAGGTGTTTAAAAAAAAAAAAGTACAAACTTTAAGTCAGACGACAGAAGACAAGTTTTGATTACATTAGAGGCTTTAGAAATTTATGTATCACATATCATACAGTAGGCTTTATGAGGTTAAACATATTTTATCTCATAGTAGCATAAACATGACATCAAGGATTTAATGCAAATTACACAATGATCATTTTCTGCCAGCAACATTATAGTGTATAGTAAAATTTAACATCCATGTGTAACTTTCCCCAAACAGTCACTCTTTTGTTTGTAGTTTGTAATTCTTTGGACCTGTAGAGTTTAAAATGAACAAAGATATTTGCTTTCCTGTTCCAACCCAATCTTTCTTACCAAAATGGCCATTTGAAATTCCAGTAACACTTTACAATAAGATTCATTAGTTAAACATTAGTTAATGTATTAACTAACATGAACTAACCATGAGCAATACATTTGTTACTGTATTTACTAATCTTCGTTAACGTTAGATACGAAAATACAGTTGTTCATTGTTTGTTCAAGTTAGTTCACAGTGCATTAACTAATGTTAACAAGATTTTAATAATGTATTAGTAAATGTAGAAATTAACATTAACAAAGATTAATAATTGCTGTATAAGTGCAGTTCATTATTAGTTCATGCTAAAGGTCCCCTAGAACCCTATTTCACAAGGTGTAATATAAGTCTAAGGTGTCCCCAGAATGTGTCTGTGAAGTTTCAGCTCAAAATACCCCATATATTTTTTATTACACAATGTTTACACAATGTTTTACACAATTACACAATATTCCCCGCCCCCAAGCTCGCAATTCTATAATACATTGCATAAACAAAGTTCTGAATGAGTTTGATAGTATGCTGCGGCTAACAAGGCTAAAGCTAAGCTACACTGTTGGAGAGATTTATAAAGAAAAAAGATACGTTTATGAATTATACAGACTGCAAGTGTTTAAAAATGAAAATAACGACATGGCTCTGGTCTCCGTGAAAAACAATGGTATCTTTAACCACATTTAAATGTACATTAGCAACATGCTAACGAAACATTTAGAAAGACAATTTACAAATATCAGCAGAACGTCTGATGATTCGGCTGTGCAGCTCCAGACGTTAATACTGGCTTGTCTAATGCCTTGAACATGGGCTGGTATATGCAAAAGTTGGGGGCGTACATATTAATGATCCCACTGTTGCGTCACAGTCGGTGTTATGTTGAGATTCGCCTGTTTTCCAGTGGTCTTTTGCACAAATGAGATTTACATAAGAAGGAGGAAACAATGGTGTTTGAGACTCACTGTATGTCTTTCCATGTACAGAACTCTAATTATTTAACTATGCCAAGGTAAATTCAATTTTCAATTCTAGGGCACCTTTAACTAATGTAGTTAACTAATGTTAACTAATAAGGTGCTTTAGTGATCAAGGGCTGTCGGCCAAGATATGTGTACATCGGGTTTCTGCTAATTGTCACACCTTTAGTACAGTAGGGAAAGCTGTAATCTGCTGATTGGTCAGTTTGAATGCCTCACAATTGGTTTTTCGTCACATGGTCAAGGAAGGGATAAAAGAAGATTGTAACTGTTGCTCTGTCTCTTTGACTTTTCTTTTCTTTGTCTCTTCTTCTTTGGGGGTTTTGCTCTTCCTTTCTACCTGAGCTCTGCCATCACTTTCTCTCTCTCTCTTGCTCACTCCCTCTTTTTCTATCTCTCAGGTGACATTTCACATACATGCTGGGATTGTTTTTATCATCTCATACATCTACTTTGCAAATATTTCAAGTGTAACTTTAAGCCATTGCTGTTATTAAACCTTTTTAATTCACAAACTATGTTCCAACTAGTCTTGATTCAGTATTAACATTGAAGTCCTATTGCAATACAATATAGTCATACAATAGCAAAGGTCCCCCACATATTTTGCTATTCTAACTGTGTATATTTCTGTTAATGGTATAAGTAGCAGGGGGTGGTAATAGACAATTTTACACTATCATGCCATCAACGTTACTGTAGTCATTCATCTGTGCTGCAGCCTGAACCATGATAGTGATTCACCTTATAGACATATCTGAAGCTCTCTGCTGACTTACAAAGAAGTGTCTAAAAGCGTTAATGGAACTGGATGAATCTATTGATCCAATAACCTCAGTGTGACTATAAGTGAATTCTGTGCATGTAAAAATGCCATCACATCACTTGCTTTTCCCTTTTGATTCCCTTCATGCAACAATGACAATAGACCTTCCTGTCTCACATATATGAATGAGGATTCTTACTGCAGGCAATGCAAATAATACACATAAAAACCTTAAAATAACTGCCATGGACATATGTTGTGTTATACTCCATTCAAAACTTGATGCCTTGTTAATTAATTCAAAGCTATTTATGCTTTTTATCTAGTTTGCTACTTATATTTATAGCACTACATACTCTTGCCTTGGCTATTAAGGCATAGCTTAGAATGCAGCAGGTACTTTAAAATGTCGCTATGGTAAGAGCATCTGCCATAAGAACAAAAATGTGATTTAAATGAGACATCTAAAGAAGCTTGGCATTGCATGATCCATTTACTTCTGCAGAGTCATTATTGAAAGTATAATAACACCTTCAATAAGTTAATGCACCGCTGCCACAGTACATGAACTTTTTTACTGCGCATTAAAAACACGTGCCAAAAAAAAAGTGTTTAGATGTCATCTTCTATCCCTCACGGAACATTGAAAACTTATAGAGCTGTAAATGGGGCTCTCAAGTTTATTGCTCATCCTTCCCATGCTGGCCATAATCTATTTCCAAACTTTTCCTATGGAAACCCATCCAAACAAAAGGTCATAGACGTCCTATAAGTTTCTTTCAAATTAACCAGCTGGACACTGATGGTTCACTGGCTTGTGCTTTGTTTCTCTCAAACGAATCTGAATCAGTGAGAAGACAAATAAATGCAAATAAATATGTCACCGCTAGTGATATACTGATAACAATAAGGTTCTATTTTTTAACATAAGTTATATAACTACATCAGTTAACATGAACTAACAATTAAAATATGTCCTAAGCATTTATTTATCTTAAAGGGTTAGCTCAACCAAAAATGAAATTTCTGTCATTAATTACTCACCCTCATGTCGTTCCAAACCCGTAAGACCTTCATTCATCTTCGGAACACAAATTAAGATATTTTTGAAGAAATCCGAGAGCTTTCTGACCTCACTATAAATCAGCAACGTCATAACCAATTTCAAGGCCCAAAAAGGTAGTAAAGACATCGTCAAAATAGTCCACATGACTACAGTGGTTCAACCTTAATATTATGAAGCGACGAGAATACTTTTTGTATGCAAAAACAAAACAAAAATAATTACTTTATTCAACAATTTCTTCTCTTTCCTGTCAGTCTCTTATGCTGTTTGTGTTGTCTTCCAAAATAGAACATTAAACACTAACAGATCTCCCCATATAATAATTTTAAGCAAAACAATAAATGAAACGGCACTTAATTTGATCATTTATTCTCCCTTAACAGTCAGAAGCAAAGCATGCTGGGAACTAGAAATCTGCTGTAACTCATTCTGTGAATGTGTATATATATATGTGTGTGTACATACATTCACATTTATATAGGAACATGTATGTGCAATATATGCACACAATAAAGGATAGAACTTTATGAACATGTAATGCTATTTTTGTCTTCATTTCTAAATATATGTATATGAAACAATATATAGCCATATGTGGTCAATGCATATATTGCAGTTTGCTGAAAAATATAAGTACTAGTTTCCCATATATGGGAATGTATTATCGCATTATATTTTGCAGTATATTCCCATATATTTTTGTTTCGTAAGGGCATTCCAAGCTCTCTGAAATGCTTGATTCCGACTGGTCAGTCACAAAATTACGAGGTTATGACCAGTTATGGACTTCAGTATTAACTTTACCCAGCCATGTTTTCACTGTTATATGATAGGGGGCGCTATTATGCATCTCTGAATGAATACAAAATCTCAAGATCAAAACATCTGGGCTGCATTCAGCCCCAACAAAATGTTGCAAAACGTTTTTTGAACAGAAACTGTGGTGCGTTTAACACCCTGTTCTGATGACACAAGTGTTGGCAGCTGAGAAGACCATTCTTTTGTGTTCTTAAACCCCATTGCACACCGTATCCAGGAAACACGTCGTTCAACCTGGAAACCGTAAAAAAACGTTGAGCTTGAACGTGCCCCTGATTAAAAGCAGAGGCTCTGTTCTTTCTTTTAATATATTGCATGTTCAGATATTCATATAACAAAATATTCTGGGGGCCATGAAAGTTTTGTGAAAATGACCTAAAATGCTGCGCTGGCTAACAACATAAAAAACAAACAAACAAAAAAAAAATGCTAGCGGGGAAAGACTTAATAGTAGGCCTTCAGTAATGTAACCTATTTAAGCTCTGAGAGTAAAAAAAGGTAGTAAAAAAAGGATTAGCCCTTCAAACTCAAAACATATGACCAATCCATTTAGAGAGTAGAATGTCCACTAAATTCTAAACCAAGACAAAGAAGCAAATTGGAATTGTCTATCACAGATTCTTGGAGCCCAGTTACTGCATGCAAGACAGACCCATCACCTACCGACAAAGTTCAGTGAGCAAGATGATGTTGAAGCCTCTTTACACATCCAAAGTGATCTCCAGGCATGAAGGCTGAGACTGATGGGAGTAATATGCATCGATGTACTTTTTCCCTCACGGAAGTGCATCCTACTGTCAGCTAATTATAATTGAGGTTTTGCATCAGGTGGTCTTGTCCATGTTTGACTCAAGACAGCATTATCGCATCATAATCCTTTCTACCATATTCCTATGACCTATTGTATGAGCTGGTGCTTACCTTAAACTGAGCTGAGCTTACGCCAACACAAATGAAGCATATCATAGTCACAAAGTATAATGGAATGCTGAAAGGCAGTATAATATAAAAAATGAGAATGACCTTGACAAGATGCAGACACACTGAATACAATGCCGAAATAAAAAAGGCACAAAATTCCAATGGTGCAGGCAAAGCAAACCTGGCTTCCTGGCTTAATAAATACAATTTAGTGGAATACGTGAAATGAACAAGATTATGCATGTACATCCCCAGTTTGACAAACAAGCTAGAAGCTTTCCAGTACTATAAAGAACAGTAGTTAAACAAACAAAATAATATTGCAGTACCATACAAAATTAAATAAATCATATGTTGAGAATAAAGTCACAGTATTATATTAAATCATGATAGTATGAGAATGAAATAAGGAAAGAAACATAAAAGGGGGAATTCTTATTTTAATATGCCGCTAAAACACAGTTGTAACTGACTGACTTGGGGTCAGTCAATACATTTATTTTATTCTGTCAATATGGCATATTATCAGTGAAAGCATTCGCTTGAAACACAGTAGCTGGAAGAGGCCTATTTATAATTATGCAAGGCCCAAGTTAATAACCAAAAGAGACTCTAATCAAAGTAATGGGGACTTCAAACTGAATTATTCAACAGTATTAAATAGAGATAAACCTTAATTATCATTTATGTAACAGCTTACATCATAATCAAGCCATTTTATCAGTTCCCTGTGAATTGAACTCATGACCACTGCATTGTTAGCAACATGCTCTACCAGCTGAGGTACATAAACACACCACTCAAAATTTTACCCATAAATCCACATGCTTGCACATGCATACCAAGACACAGTGACCTGCATTGATTTCCAACATATATTTTATAAAATATTTAGCAGTGTCATAAATAACCTTTGTGTGATTTGAATGTATGAATATAATATCAAGCCTCCAAACATACTGCACAATATAGTTTAAAATTGCATACAACATTCACCTATATTCCATAGAAAGTTGATTTCCATTCTGTTCAACTTAAACCTGTTTTTTTTTTTTTTTTTAGATAAAGCTAGAAGAGAGCTGGAACACATTTGGTCCTGCTGTCTTTGGCTTAGCTGGTTGCTGTATAAGCTGCTTTGACTGTCTGCTTTGACTGTCTTTTTTGGTGTTCTGTTCCTCCCATGGAAAAGACACCAAGGGATTACAATTGTGTATGTTTCATACCTCATAGACTTCTGTAAACTGATAACTTAATATGTTAATTCCAAAAAGCCGCAGTCAATGATTGACTAACCTCATAAATATAAAAATTGCAAATGCAAGGATTAAGATTTGCTGAATTGCAAGGCCCAGTGCTAGTCTTCTGAGAGCCAACATACGAATTGTGATGATAAGAAACGCCCATTTCCGCAGCATAGATTATACTGTGTCATAATTTTCCATGCATGACACACATCTTAGCCAAACAGTAGGGCATGGTGCAAACACAAAGCCAAGGTCATGTGTTCACTGCCCAGGTAATGCATGAACTTAAAATGTTAGATTACAACAAAACAAAAACAAATTGTATATATGCCATATAGAAGAAAGGAAAGTATTGGCTTTGTATTAGGTTAAAATGTTATCTTTTTACTTTTTGTACAGTATACGTATAGCCCTAAAGTTACATTGTAATCTGAGTTACATTTAATTGCAACTAGTTAAATGCAACTTTATTTTAGTGTCCTTGTTACACGTTACATGTAGTTACTATAGTAATAACTAGAAATTATGCATAATAATGTATAATACACTGTAACAAGGACATCTTAAAGCTGCAGTCCGTAAGTTTTGCCTCTTTGTCGCCATCTCTGTTTGAAACCTGCAATTGCAGTGATTTGAATTATCTTTACATGGGTTGTGCATCAGCACGGCTCCTCCGCGCGGATTAATCTAATGTTTTGAGGTGCAGCAATGTGTGCGCACCAGTGTGGATCTTCACTGTACATCGTAATTACAGATGCATGTCCAAAATAAGACGTTTCAGCTGAAAATGTCATCTAAAGAAGTAAGTATAGTCATCCACTTTTGTTCTAACCAACTTTAAAAAAGTTTTACAATAAATTGTGCAACCAATGGTGCAAATGATTATTGTTATACTTTGTTCTCGAATTGTTAATGGTAAAAACATCAACATTGTCACGGCCGGCTCGCAAGCTGCGACAAAGAAGGAGACAACACATTGGAAGAGTGTCAAAAAGGAATAACATTTATTAAAGTAAGACTAAAATTAGGAAAAAAACTAAATGAAAACAAAACAAACAACTGAAACGAAAACGAGCACGACACGAGGAGGGGAAAGCGAGTGCCATCACACTGAAGGAAACTACTTAAATTTGCCGGCATCAGCTCCAACACAGGTGTAAATCCTCAGTAATAATGACGTCACCCACCCTGACACCATCCTGCAAAACAACAAAAGGAAAACAAACCAATAAATATAACACCCTCCCCCACAGAAAAGGGTGCCCATTTAATGACACCCAACCTAACCCTTACCAGATAACGCCCCCATACTGGAGAACACCCACCACTCTGTCATACTCCCAATTCCCTCGGCAACTATGGGCCCTGTAGAAGCAATTTTAAGAGAGTCAAAGAAAGCAAAACATGGAAAGTCAACCACTAAGAGGAGTAAGGAACTCTAGACAATGTGTCAGCCACCACATTGTCAGTGCCTTTAATTTGTCTGATATCAAGGGCATATGATTATAGAAAGAGGCACCAGCGGGTCAATCGCTGGTTTGGGCACCGCAAAGAATGTAAATAAATGAGCGGGTTGTGGTCGGTATACATGACCAATGGGTCCGACACAGATCCCACATACACCTCAAAATTTTGCAGGGCCCAAATCAAAGCTAAAGCCTCTTTCTCAACCACAGAATAGTTTAACTGATAAGAAGAAAACTTTTTTGAAAAAAAACTAACTGGACGGTGAATGCCTGCATAATCGGCCTGTAACAAAACAGCTCCCGCACCCAAGTTGCTAGCATCTACACACAACCTAAAAAGGCGATTGAATCGGGGAGCTGCTATCACAGCAGCGGAAGTGAGTAACGATTTAGCTGCCTCAAAGGCTTCCTGACAGACAGTAGACCAGACAAAAGCTGCTTTTGCCTTCAGCAAATCAGTGAGTGGGGCTACTACGGTAGAAAAATTCCTACAAAAACCTGAGAAGGGAATTGGTCAATGGCTTCAACCTTGGCCCGAACTGGCCGCACACAGCCCTGTCCAACAAGTAAGTCACGGTGGCCTGAGCGAACTCACATTTAGCTAGATTCATTGTAAGACCAGCCTCTTTAAAACGAGAAAAGAGGTCTGCAATACGACCCAAGTGCTGTTCCCATGAATCACTAAAGACCACCACATCATCTAAATAAAACGCAACTCCCTCCAACCCAGAAACAACCCTATTCATAAGTCGCTGAAAGGTTGCAGGTGCATTTCTGAGGCCAAAACTCATAACGTTATAAGAGAATAACCCTTCAGATGTAATGAAGGCAGAGATTTCTTGAGCTCTTTGGGTAAGGAGATAGTTTTGAACACTGACTGGATGTACTTGCTCAATAATTGATTTTAGATCATTTTTTAAAATAAAGTGTAACCCTAGTTAAATGCAACTTTTTGAGAACATTAGGTCTACGAACATCCATTGAGAAAGACAAGCAATTCAGCCATACTTTAGAGCCAAATAAGTTTGTTTTTAAGGCTATTGGTTTCAGAAGTTCAGAAGTAAGGTCAGCGAAATAGATTTTACAGTGACAGAATAACATGAATCAGATTCTATAATCAATAAGAATACAGTCAGATGTGAGATTATAGGCATTTACATTAAAAATGTTGAATGTTATATAGTAGTTAAAGACACTTAATATAAAGCAGGACCAGCCCGTTACTGTAAATTAAACACATACAGTACTTTGTCTATTGGCAAGCAAACAGTGAAAAACATCCATTTCAAATGTAATGTTCATCTAAATGATCCAGATAGCTTTTGAAAGGAAGTACTGAAAACATCTGAAACAATTTAATTTATCAAGTAAGAAATAAAAAAAAGGACTGCATTTTAACAAAACAGTAATCCGTATTTTAAACAAAACTATTTTGTTTACTAGTTTTGGCTGTTTTGCAGTTTTAGGGCTCAAAAGCCTTGCAGTCATTAAGGAAATATTGAATTTACGCAGCATGATGATCCTAAATAGGTAATGCACAACTGCATTGCTGAAGATAAGAATTTGACATTTCGCAAGGCAAAGGCCAGCTGGTTTGTTGATACATGAGATCTGATTAGGCAAGTTAAAGCTGAAATAGTCTGTTGAAAATGCAAGTTAATGAGGAAAAAGCTGGTAGTCAGAAATCATTTAATTGTACACAAGAGCATCATGCATTTAAAAAATACAGAGCTCTGCTCTGAGTGGGCATGTGTCATCGATTTGAATGGACATGATATGGACAGAACATTTCAATTCAATGTATCATTTCAATTCAATTTAATTCAATTCGATCATTCTTTTGTTAAACTAGTTTAAGAATAAACCATGATTTCTTAGATTTCGTATCTCTGTTATTATGCATATACATAAAGGTATGCTTACGAGCCCCCAGATGCAGTAGTGTTAGATCACAAAGATCACAAGTCTTTTCTTGTGAATAACTGATCATAAAAGTGCTTATCCCCTCAAATATCTTGCCCTGATTACATCTAAAGTGCTCCTCTAAGGAAGCTTATTTGATGCAAAAAAAAAGTGCTGACAAGGATCTGCATTGTTACAAACCTCATTTCCTCTTAAGAGAGGAATGTATCTCATTTCACAAAAACATGCACTAATGTTCAATGCAAGAAGCTTGTGTTGCTGACACCTTACTACAGTCTATAGCTAATTGCTGTTGAGTGTATCCAGTTTGCACTACAGTCTCGGTAGAATAACAGTTTACATTAAATTTTATGCAATAGAGGCAGAAAACTGCATTTAATTTTGTAAACATTCAGTGCTCTGTGTTCTTTGTCCAGGTGGCACAATATGTCCTAGTAATCTGGTTATACAGTATGTGGGTGGAAGATTGTTACGTAAACATACACAGACTTTTCGACTGCACAGCTACTGTACATCTTTTTAGACAGGAAAGACAGGACCTCGTCACCCCCTGTGGTCCTTCACAGGCGACGTTTGGACCTTTGAGCAGCCAAGAAGCAGTTAATGGATTGGCTGGAGAACATGGTGGATCATCATCATCTCTTTTTTTGCTTACTTCCTTCTAATGGCAGTTTCTAGGCCAAAAGCCTACTTTCTCTCTCTCTCTCTCTCTCTCTCTCTCTCTCTCTCTCTCTGTGTGTGTGTGTGTGTGTAAGAGAATGTAGTGGTTGTGTGGTTCATCACTTTGACTATATTGCTATATCTGACAACCAGAAAGTGTTAAAATATTTTTGTATTAATTTTTAAAAAGTAAGAGATTAAGAGTGTAACCACTAACAATTGCAACACACACAAAACGGCAAATGGCAACTCAAAGAAAAGAGGGCTATATATACACACAGGTAATGATTAACATAACAAGAAACAGGTGCTCAACATAATCAATAACTATGGTAACAAATGAAACCAAGGAACCAAAAAATCAGGAACTAAACACAGGAACCAAGAACACGGGAACTAAAGAGTGAAATGAAAATCAAAATAAGAGTCCTTGGTATCTATATTTTAGGGTCTCTATATTGTAGCACACTATGACAGGTGTGTATCGCGCTTATTTTGTTATTCCTCTTATAGTCAAAAAATTCACAAACTTGTTAACTATATCATGAATTGTATGATATTTTCAGATTGTCAAATATGTGAAAGTGAATGTGTTTTGTCGTTTAAACACCTTTATAATGATCATGTTAGTTGATATAACGCGTAATGAGTCTGTACCACAATTCAGAAGATCTGTCGGATTTACATCATGTAAATTCATCAATTTTTTTCCCGAAAATACATACAAGTAAGTGGCCCGTGAACTGGGAGAAGAATAGAGTAAACTTTATTGTTTCATACACAATGTATCTGATATGAATAAAACACTTTGTCAAATTAGAACTGAAAGGATTATTACAGCTTTCATATCAGTGTATGGAATTTGAATTTAACAAACTATAAATGTCTTTTTTATATAGCCTAGTACTTAATTTAAATGCCTATTTAAATTTCTGAAACCTGAAATAAATATTATGTGGTTGAAAACACTAAATATTTGTGAAATATGAAAAGTGTTGGCTTTGGAGAGCGCTCTGAAGGGACAGCGGGATCTCATGCTTTCAAAGCTAGCTTGCTATTGCTAGCCTCTTCGAAATTGCCTACCCTACTTTTAAATGTACTTGTCACAAATTCCCTGTCTCTGGACATTATTTTCTGTCATGTGTTTTGCATTGTAGTTTTTCATGTTGATTTAAGTTCTCCAGGTGTTTCCCATCTGCCACGCCCCCTTGTTACATTGTTTAGCTAGTCTTCCCTGCTATAATCCTTGTGTTTCACTCGTGTTTATCAGTCGTTAACGTTTGTATGTATGTGGTTCTTTGTGTTTCTTGTTTTCCGAGTTCTGTTATTAAATGTTCCTGCACGTAGATCCGCTCCTCTGTCTGGTCATTCCACACTGAATGTTACAGTACTAAATAGTTTTTAGTGTCACTGTGTATGAAAAAGGGAATATATAAAATATATCTTTCTTCTATGACAGCATGCAAAAGACATGATTAAATCAAGCACATCATCTTGAGTGGTATAGCTGGTTTGATTGCTCACATAATGTCTATCGAACAGGAAAAATACTGCTGTGAAAAAATGTAATTTAAAAATACAAAAATACAAACAAAATTTACATTTATGCTCACCAATCTTTATGTGTGAACTACTGAATGACGCATCAAAGAGGCTCGCTGACGCGTCGCCGACACCTCACTGACGGCAGACAAATATCTAGCATGCTAAATATCTGGAACTGTCGGCCAACTCGATATCCTGTGGTGTCACGTGTTGCGACGCAACAGCCAATGAAATATACACTGATGTCTATGGAAGCAGCAATAACAATCCATTCAAATAGCCTATAATTTGCTGATGTTTATTCATATGAGATACACACTGTGTAAGTAACTATAAAGCTCACTCTATTCTTCTCCCAGTTCACCGGCCACATGTATTTCGGTACAAATGGATGAATTCACGTGCTGTAGCCTATATAGTATCATGATGTAGGTTTTTAAATGACAAAACACTCATTTGCAAATATATGAGAATCGGAATATCAGATACATCAGAAAAGCGATACATCTGTCATACAGTGTGGCCGCAGTGTGTCACGTGACAATCATGACGCATCATCATGGAAACAATAAAGGAAACGTTCTAATGGTGGCCTTAACTCTGGGAGGTCAGCCAGAATATTTTAAACTTATGTGTGAAACGGTTCATTTAATTTTAATTAAATTTAATTTAAAATTTAATCTAATTTCTTCCCAATGTCCATTTTCAAATAAAGTCGTTGGGTGACAGTTGTTGTCAGCCCGTGTAGTGTGTAACCCCCTGTTGCGGATCATTTATGTAGTGTCACGTAGTGTGAACATCACAACAACTTAAAGACTCCACAGCAAGTCATGTAGTCTGAACAGCACAGCGATCTGCCGGCATTTAAAGTCCTGTAGTGTGAACTAGAAAGAGTTGCTCTCAGTTGCTATGTATAGCCAAAGCGTTCAAAAAGCACTAACAACTATTTAACAGTAGCATTCAAGTAGGAAATAATACAGAAAATGAATAATCAAATGTAAAAACACTGCACAGTCTTCACTATGTGAATTAAATTGATGATCCAGATTGATGATCCTTATAAAGATACTAAAGTTATTCAGTCAGGAGCAGTGAGTGATTTTGTCTTTTTCTTTTGTTGCTTGATTAACATTAATGACAGACAGCAGCAAGTTTATTAGGCTGCTGTCACTTTAAGAATGAACGTATGGACCGAATGTACTGACACGCATACAGTTTTACCCAAACAGTTACATTAATTTAAGATACGGCCGACTGTGTTTTCTCTCGCAATTAATCAGAGTGATATTATTACGATTCTCCCTATAAGCAAGCTACGCAAGTTGCGTAGGGGCCCCGAACCACCAGGGGGCCCCCCTTGCTCATCAGTATATAAAATAAACATGATGATATTTTATCATAATGTGAATATTTCTTTATAACATGCAAATATATGTGTGCTGTCTACTAAAAATTGGTGGAGTAATGTGGAAATATTTTATTAATTATTTATATTTATTCAATAACTCGGACATCATGCAGTTCGCGAGTGCGGGAGATATGCCGTCTTGACATGGCTATGGCTGCCAAACGAAACTTCTGGAACAGATAAAAAGTGCCAAAAACAAAGAAAGTATGTATATTTGAAATATTTTAATTTCATATTTAGTCTTGACAAAGCAATAAATTCAAGCAAGTCGTAAAGCAATACCGTAACTTTCAGTTTGTGTTGGTGCACTTCAATAATCAAAACATTCTTTTGCGTGTTTCATAAGAAATAAACATTCGTGTTCAGTATTACACGCTGTTGTGTGACTTGGGTAGGCTACTTTAAAAACAATGCCCGTTAGTCTAAAATGAGCTCATATAGAGAATTATTGATATATTTTCGTATGTTTACCTAAGCCTTCTTCACTCTAAAAAATGCTGGGTTGTTGATTTGGGTCAAAATGGACAAACACAACCGTTGGGTATTTAATTAAAATATGTAACCCAATGATTGGGTTTGTCCATATTCGACCCAAAATTTGGGTTGAAACAACCTAGCATATTTTATTATTATTATTATTAATTATTGTTTATCATGCTGTAATTAGTAAATCCTGCATTTAAAAAGCAAATTCGGCTGTGAGTTATAGTTATTCTGACAGCTAGATGGTGCTAGAGCATTACTACTATCAAAAAGCAAATAACTTTTATTAATTTATATAAAACAACTTTGTTGCCCAAAGTGCTTCACAGACAGAGGAGTGTATAAAAGTAAAATATAAAAGATAAAACAATATAACAAAAAATAAAATTTATTTAGCTGTCATTGAAAATTTGGTTTTAATTTTACTTGTTTTTACTGCCAATTTAATTTGTTTTAATGGGTATCCCGTTAAATATTTATATGCGTTTTTCATAACTTGCAGTTTGTTTCCTTGATGTTTTAATTCCATTAACTATAAAACCTTGCATAAATCATTATAATTATTGGTTTATGCAATAATAAAAATTATGGAGCTTCTGTGCCACTTCTGCAGTGCAAAGATGGATTTTTTGATGATTTCTTTTGATTGGTAACAGTCTCACTGGGTGTTATTGTTCTAACTGAATTTACTGTTTAACACTTAAAAACAAATTTTCTATTTTACTTTAAGAAATTGACGAAATATGATGCATACATTTAATAAGTTTCGAAAAAAAAATGCTCTTATAATGGTAAAAATGCCCCTGGAAATTAATTTAAAGGGGAATATATCGCCCTGTAATGGGAAAGTTAATGTCTGTTATTGATCAGAAAGTGCTCCTAAAGAAAAATTTTAGCGTAGAGCCCTGCATATTTGAATGTATTTGAAGTATTTTAAATAAAAATACTCTATCTCAAAGTATTTAATTACAAATTACATTTGATTTTTTCTTTGTTAAGGAAAACACAAATTACAAAATACTCAAAAGTACTTAAATACATATTTTAAATACATTTAAAATCTTAGCAGAAATGTCATTGATTGGCATGTGCAGGGGCATTTCAGTCCAGCAGTGCTGTTGGATGTGTAAAGGCTTTACTTGAAAGGTCCTCCAATGCATTATAAAATGCTTATGCTTACCATATCTTAGTTAAAGCACATGCAATTAAAATTTTTTGAATAGAAACTAATGATCTGTAGTGTATTGCATAACGTTTGCTAATGGTTTAGTTAAAGTGTATTTCGTAAGATAAATAGAGAATTGCTGCTCAAGTACAGTATAACAATTTTGAATAGACCATAAAGTGACATATAGTGTTTTAAAATATGCTAATGTGACCGTTTTAAAGACATCACATATTCTGAAGACAGAAATCAATGAGAAATGTTTAAATACTTTAAAAGAAAGTACTTTAAATTACCATACGCCAGCATGCAAATTGTGTGCTGTTTGAAGGCATGCCTGTGGATTTTTTTTTTTTTTTCCCGAAACTCTTTGTTCCGTGTTTATGAAAAATATGATAGATGTCTTCAGAGTGAGCAGGCAGAAAATAATTTGCTGCCTCTTCCTCTCATATTCTGGATAACATCTCTGAATTTTATCTCAAAGTCCACCATCTCCGTCATGGAATTTTAGTTCAAAGACAGTCGTATTGTTGAGGAGTGGATGATTTGTAATTTGTATTTCAGGAGATGTGGTCGCATTCATCATGCAGAAGAGATCCTTTTACCGGCCCCTGTTTTTTAATGAATATTCTGATGAGAGGCTGTCTTTTACTGAGATGTCCCCTTCAATTTTATGGCCTGTTTATACCAATTCATAGGACTCGTTCTTCCAAAAGCACAACAAAGTTCTTTGACAGCAGAGAAGGAAGGGAAAAAAAGTCTTAAATTCCACATCTCCATACCTTTTGTTGGGTATTGTGGTTCATTTTTACAGTTCTTATAATATGTCTTTTTATGTTTAGAATATTTTATGATCACTTGCACAGTTATTTTGCACTTTATATATATTAAATAACCATTCCAGCACGTTAGATGTAGCAATAATGTCACTAGATGTGCATATTTTTTAGACTGATTAGTTTAAGGGTTAGTTCACCCAAAAATTAAAATTATGTCATGTATTACTCACCCGCATGTCGTTCCACACTCGTAAGACCTTTGTTCATCTTCGGAACACAAATTAAGATATTTTTGATTAAATCCGATGGCTCAGTGAGGCCTCTATTGCCAGAAAGATAATTAACACTTTCAGATGACCAAAAAGGTGCTGTAGGGGTTGGGATTAGGATTAGGGTGACAACAGTGCCTACTATGGTCACAGAATTTGATGCAACAACATTTCAAGTTGGACAAAATTTCTAATCAACATACATTGCTTCAAGTCTGTGCAGACTGCAGAGCTTCATAAAGATACCTACTGTCGAGTACAGATGAAATGAAGAAGCAGGTATATAATATATTTATGACCATGTGCTGTACAGGGACAATTAAACAAATACATATGAATATGAAAATGTGTCTGAGATTGTGTGTTGCATATTGTGTGTGTGTGTGTGTGTGCATGTGAATGTGAAACCAGAAAACGTTGTGTTTGTGCTCTCAGTGCAAATACGGGCACAATGGCAAAGAGCATGCATTGATTCTCATTTGTATTTGATATCATGCATTAGTATAATTTATATTCAACATTTTTTCTTTCAGAATATGCATTTTTAGTGACATAAAACTGATTTGATATCAACATGGAATGATATGGAATGACTATAAGTGGTACTGACTTTCATAACTGTTACTAGGACAACCAGAAGTACACCTAATAGTGACAGCGACTGGCTACATGCTGACGGTGTGAACAGAGTTTGAGAGTTGAATGAAGCCATTAGGTGGACACAGTGAAGCATGCTAATGATCAATCTCCATTTTTCTGTGGATAAAGAGCAGTGTGGTCTGACATTTGGTATGTATTTTGCTCAGCTCAGCTCAGCTTTGGTCAAATGTATTTATTCCTCTGTTGCTCCTGTTGCCAGGGATCTAAAAGATGATAAAGAACCTCAGGGGGACAAAACGGTGCCTGCAGTCCATGGCCATTTCTTCTCTCTGCATTCAGTTCTTATATCATTACCAATTATGCCGTCCCTGACCTGGTTAAGAAGAGACCAGGGCTGTGTTTCTCAAAAGCATAGTGAGCTAAGTTGATCGTAGAGACCATTGGTGGCAATGGTTCTACGATCTACTTAGGCCTACGATGCTTTTGGGAAACACAGCCCAGAGCATTTCCTCAGATTCTCAGCTTATGAGAATGACAGGGAATAGAAGAAATTGTTGAATAAAGTCGTTATTTTTGTTTGTTTTTTTTGCACAAAGTATTACGAAAAGTATTTTTGTCGCTTCATAAAATTAAGGTTGAACCACTGTAGTCACTGGACTATTTTAACAATGTCTTTACTACTGTAACGAAGGGAACTGGACGACAGAGTTGGGGATGCACATGCAGGCTTTATTACAGTGAGCGTAGTCGTACAGGCAGAGGTCAAACACCAGCAAACAGATACAAGAGGGCAAGGCAAAAAGGTTAATCCAAACACAGGCAATGGTCAGGCAGCAAGCGATCATCAAACAAGGAAAACAGTCCAGGGTCGAAAACACAGGCTAGGCAAGGAAACACGGAACACGGAACACGGGTGAGTAATTAATGACAGAATTTTCATTTTTTTTGGGTGAACTAACCCTTTAAGCAGAGCCACATAAAATGGTTCTGGTTTAACGCCATTGGTCCAAACCACTGAGACTGGTGAGAATTATACATTAGGTATAATCAGGTTTGAGGTCTACAGTTTATATGCAGATATTTCCAAATCTTAAACTTTAACTTATACTTAAATGCAGCTTGTTTAATATTAATATTTGTATTAAACTGTTTTTAAGCTTATTTAAAGCTTTTTTAAGTTCATTTATTTGATCTCAGCTTAATATGCAAAGACAACTAAATGTAAAAAAAAAAAAAAAAAAAAAAAAAAAATCTAATTTAATTTAGTGACATGTATACAGAAAATACACACAACACGTTCTTGACAGAGAACTGTGCCTCCTACAATACAGCATCAATGCTACTAAAATAACTGGTGCAGTCAGCACTATTGATCATTGTGGAAGTAGGAGAAATAAAACAAAAATGGGTTACACTTTATTTCAGTAGACCACATTAGACATTCAAAGTAACTTTGCAACTACATGTCAACTAACTCTCATTACAGTATTAGCAGACTGTTAGATTAGGGTTAGTAGAATAAGTTGACATGCAGTTGCAAAGCTACTTATAGTCAGTAGAATATCTGTTGTGGGAAGCATCAAAATAAAGTGTTAACAGATATTAATCAGACAGTCTACTAATACTCTAATGACTTCTAGTTGACCTGTAATTGCAAAGTTACTTAATTAAAGTGGACTCAAAATAAAGTGTTACCCAAAAAAACTATGTTCCCCATGGAGCACTACTTTTTGTCTATATGTATATGCATATGTGAAGGTGATAAGGATTCTGGTGAATGAGGGGTAAGAGAACCAGATGGAGGCGTGACAATAATATTGTTGCAGCATTAAAGTTTACATGTGTACAACTCAGCTGCTGTATCATTTTTACTGTCAATACAGTACAAATGATGAGCCCCCTCACATACCCACCGATCGCTGGGTTAATGTAACCCAATGTTGGGTAGTCTGTGCCAAACCGGTTAAAACTGGATACATTTTTTCATTGTTTTTTCATTTTTCATTGTTATATATTGGTCATTTTGTGTTCTGTTCAGAGACAAAACTTCCTGAGGGGAAACCTCCTGAATGAAATTATGGTTTATGTTAGTTTACATTGTATTCCTATCAAATTATTATTGTATGTCTGTAGTCTCACATTTTTCCCTGTTTACATGTACGTCGCATATTTTATCCGTTTGTATGTTTCCTTGGAATTGAACCCATGGGAACTGAACCTTTGCACTCCTAGCTTCACGCTCAACTACTGGTACAGGAACCAAACCTTACCAAACCTCAGATGACTCCACAGTGATATGATACTGCTAATCTTCCAGGCTATTTCAGGATTTCACTGGTTGTCAGATATTCAAATAACACCACCAAAACCTTGACTGCCTTCCCGGAGCTAGCTACTGTTTTTGTAAGGTGACATTTTCTGTCGTGTTTTAAATAGACCAGAAAGGAGAATTTGAATGCATCCACAGTCATCTGAAGAAATTATTTTTATTTTTCTCATGTAGCCTAGTTGTCTGTTTATTCTGAATGTTTTGCAGTGTTTTTCTGATCATAAGTCTTCCTCATCAGTATGTGCTGAAAAGTATTATATCAGGCATTTAGTTATTAGTGCACTAGTAGATGTATAAGGGCAAGCTTTTATTTAACTAAAATAACTTTTTCTTTAACCTCTGATTAATTATACAAAATCTGAGTCATCTAAAAAGTTTCTTGTCTAAATCTGCATTCTGGTACGACTAGTTTTCCCTGAGGAGGTTAGGTAAATTTGTGTTTTGGAGAACATACTTTATTTTTTTAAATTCTCTAATCACAATTAAACACAGAGCATCCTATAAGAAATCTATCATAACTCAGCTGCCAACTTTCTGCGTAAAGTAACGGGGCCTTTTACACAGAACACATTTTTCCATTCTAATGAGCTACTTTTCCATTGTTTTTCTATGTAAACATGTGCTAGACGGACGTGTATGACCGTTGCGCATCTTGCATCTTTTGCAGCGTCTCGCACATGGCAAGGCGTTCTAAAAATGTGGCGCTCAATTTAAATCAATTTTAAATCAACTTTTAAAAAACTTGTCTGAAGACCTTGCGTGTTTTCCCATTCCACTGCCTGCATCTCAAGTTTTTCAAAAACGCATTCTGTGTGAATGAGCTCTAAGAAAAAAGGATTAGGAAAATCATGATTATATCTTCATGCTTTATAGTTGCATTTAGCAGATTAGAGCTGGGTGATATAATATAGTTTATATTTTGTGATCAAGCAGTTGAGATATGCTATATAGTATATATCGCTTTACGTGAGTGTACTGTATATATGTGGATAAAGTTGGAAATACATTTATATCCAATTTTATATAAAAAGCTGGTCGATAATATACATTTTGCAATGAAGTAAAATCAGACAGGTGAGATTTGCTACATAGTATATATTGTATATATAACTTTATAGTATATATAACTTTATATAGAGCTGTGCGATGATACAAACAATCAAGCAGCCAAGATTTGCTATATGGTATATTTTGCTTTATGTGTGTATGTACACAGATAAAGTAGGCTGTATTATACACTGCTCAAAAAAATTAAAGGAACACTTTGAAAACACATCAGATCTCAATGGAGAAAAATATCATGCTGGATATCTATACTGATATGGACTGGGTAATGTGTTAGGGATGAAAGGATGCCACATCGTTTGATGGAAATGAAAATTATCAACCTACAGAGGACTGAATTCAAAGACACCCCGAAAATGAAGTGAAAACATGCAGCGGGCTAGTCCATTTTGCTGAAATTTCATTGCAGCAACTCAAAATGGTACTCAGTAGTTCGTATGGCCGCCATGTGCTTGTATGCATGCCTGACAACATTGGGGCATGCTCCTAATGAGACGACGGATGGTGTCCTGGGGTACTTCCTCCCAGATCTGGACCAGGGCATCACTGAGCTCCTGGACAGTCTGAGGTGCAACCTGGTGGCGTCGGGTGGACCGAAACATAATGTCCCAGAGGTGTTCTATTGGATTTAGGTCAGGCGAGCGTGGGGGCCATTTAATTCCTTCATCCTCCAGGAACTGCCTGCATACTTTCGCCACATGAGGCCGGGCATTGTCATACACCAGGAGGAACCCAGGACCTACTGCACCAGCGTAAGGTCTGACAATGGGTCCAAGAATTTCATCCTGATACCTAATGGCAGGGTGCCATTGTTTAGCCTGTAGAGGTCTGTGCATCCCTCCATGGATATGCCTGCCCAGACCATCACTGACCCACCACCAAACCCGTCATGCTGAATGATGTTACAGGAAGCATAACATTCTCCACGGCTTCTCCAGACCCTTTCACATCTGTCACATGCTCAGGGTGAACCTGCTCTCATCTGAAAAGCACAGGGTGCCAGTGGCGTACCTGCCAATTCTGGTGTTTAATGGCAAATGCCAGTCGAGCTCCACGGTGCCGGGCAGTGAGCAGAGGGCCCACTAGAGGACGTTGGACCCTCAGGTCTCCCTCATGAAGTCTGTTTCTGATTGTTTGGTTAGAGACATTCACACCAGTGGCCGGCTGGAGGTCATTTTGTAGGGCTCTGGCAGTGCTCATTCTGTTCCTCCTTACACAAAGAAGCAGATACCAGACCTGCTGATGGGTTAAGGACCTTCTACGGACCTGTCCAGCTCTCTTAGAGTAACTGCCTTGCTCCTGGAGTCTCCTCCATGCTCTTTAGACTGCGCTGGGAGACACAGCAAACCTTCTGGCAATGGCATATATTGATGTGACATCCTGGAGGAGTTGGACTGCCTGTGCAACCTCTGTAGAGTCCAGGTATCGCCTCATGCTACCAGTAGTGACACTGACCCTAGCCAAATGCAAAGTGAAAAACAGTCAGAAAAGACGAGTAGGAGAAAAAATGTCAGTGGCCTCCACCTGTAAAACCATTCCTTTTTTGGGGCTCGTCTCATTGTTGCCTATCTAGTGCACCTGTTGTTAATTTCATTAACACCAAAGCAGCTGAAACTGATTAACAACCCCCTCTGCTACTTAACTGACCAGATCAATATCCCAAGAGTTTAACTTAGGGCTGCACGATAATGGTTAAACTGATAATCATGATTATTTTACTCAAAATTATAATCACAATTATTAATCACGATTATTCTATCAAAAAGGGTAATGTAGTTATGGCCATTTTGCACGTTCTTTACCAACCTGCACTTCACCTAAAAGGCCTGTAGGTGGCACACCGACTTAATTTAACTAACTATGATAACTTCATTAGATGGTAAATCGATACAAAACACTTTGGTGAACGCTTTGTAATCTGTATTCACATTAGATTTTTAAAGCAACACAATTCGTTTGCAAATGAGACAAACCACAGATTCAGATTCCCCTGCAAATTCGTAAGGCAAAGAATGATGCTCTTTGATATAAAAAAAAAGTTTTCATTTTCAACTAATTTACATTATGAAAACTGGTAAAACCTTTAGGAACTTCAAAAGATAAAACAGCGAAACTCCTATATTATTTCCAATAATTCCAAACTATGTTCATTTTCCCAATTGAATTGTCACATAGGTTGCAAAAGTGCATTCTGCAAACAGTAAAGTGGAGATCTGTGTTGAATTTGTTGGAATTCATCACTGAAGGTTTGATCATGGCAGATTTAGTCATACAAATGTGGCTTGTGAAGAAACAAAGACTGGCTGTGTGACACTTTCATAGAAGCAAAATTTCGTTGTGGAGATCGCTAAACTCCAGTGCACGTTTGTTTTCAGATCATCAGCGCTTCTTCCGCATTTAGAGGGAGTGCGTGCACAACGTTGCCAGATTGCACAGACTAAGTAAAACACAAGGAAGACAGTATATCTTTTCAAGGGAAAATCTCTATTTGGGGGATTTAAGCTCATATCCCAAAGAAAAAACACGTTTTCAGGATAAATAATGAGCAGGCCAATATTATGACAATTATTTGTAATCAATCGAGAGAAATACGATTAATCAATCGATTAAAATACGATTAATCATGCAGCCCTAGTTTAACTGACTTGATGCCATTCTCTGATTAAACAGTGTTCCTTTAATTTTTTTGAGCAGTGTATATACTTTGTCAGATTACATTACCTTTTTTAGCTACTTTTGTCATTGAAGAACCATGCTTATTGCATGCACAATGGTGTAGTTAACCCATCTACGGGCAGGGACTAACTGGCAAAGCTAAACCTTGCAACCTGATTTTATAAGAAAAATGCATACAGTTTGCCACTTTAAACGTAATTAAAAAAAGAATAACATCCCAAAATAATGATGATTGTTTCACACAAAATTAACATATACTTGGTGACAAATTCATATAAATTCATAAAATCCCATTTGCAGATTTCTTCTATGTTTAGGGGTGGACCTTAATGCTTTTTTTCTTTTCTTTTCTTCTTCTTCTTCTAAAAATTGTATGTTTTCCTACAACTCACATCGTCCAAATTCATACAAAATCACCACCTTATAGTTAATCAACACCTTAATAGTTACATTTACCAATGATAGCTTGGCTGGTTTCACCCAAAAGCTCAGTGTTTTACACTGAACTAAAATTACCTCGGCTAGAGCAGAAGAAATGTGATAATTACTTGGCTAAATAAGGGCTGTGAATGTTTTTCTTATGCCTTCCTGAGTGCATGCTTCAAAAGTGTTTAACAAATGACCAATTTGCACAAAAACTGCAAGAAAAGTCTAACTGATGTTGGCTGAACAAGTGATAGCGCATCAAAAAACAGGTTTAGATTTACAGAGGGTAAACATGCCTGAAGGCCATTCTTGAATGAAAAGGCATGAATCATTGCTAACATGAATGTGCAAAATAGAGCTCATTGACAGCATGCTGCTATTCATGAGATACAGGCTTGTTGGTTAAAATGAACCATCCAGGTGGTTTCATTAAATATTAACTGAACTTTACAGAAATAAAAATAATTCAGATAACAATTTATTCCTTTTTTGCCATAAATTTTTGATGTAGCGGTACATTTTGTTACAGGACCTGATGAATATGTCAGTCTTTACAGTAGCTGTGTTTGCAATGGCGCACTGCAGGGATTTCTGCAGGGAGAAATTTTGATCCTATTTCTCAGCAGGCCCACAGAGAGTTGTCTAAGAGAAGTGTCTGATATGGTAAATAGGTGCAGAATTACATAAATAATTTAAGGGATGTTCATTAATAAAACCTACTTTACAAGTCTCTTTTAAGCAGAGAGATGCAAGCTTGTGAGAAAGCGCTGACTATTTTGACTAGAGATGGACAAGGTCAGGACAGGGTCACTTGTCTCTGTGACACAGATCAGTATCTTTTTGACCCCTAAACAGATTAATCATAACATAGAGGGCCACGCACCATCTCGCTCATGCATTTTACTTCCACACACAATCAAATAACCCTCACTTGCGGCAGTGCTGTTCAGCATCTTTTTCTCACAAGGTCTTTGTAACCTCCATTCATTAATCTCTGATAAAAGCCTTCATTACAAGGACTCAGTGTCAGTAATATGGGCCATTGTTTGTCAGGCTAACAGCTATAATGGAGGATGGATATATCAGATGATAAAATGTCAAAATGGGACTTCATGACCAAAAAATAAGGATCAATGATCTCATATCGAGATCTGAAGTATTGTCATAAGATGACATTAAAATCGCAAGACATAAATGTGCATGTTAGTATGAAAGGAAGTGAGGCTCTTCTTACGTACATCAAAGCAAAGGAGACCTTTCAGTCTAATTAGTTTGTCCTTTATAAAAGGATTAAGGGCTCAGATTGTTATATATTCATCAGATAGCATAGGAAAACTAATGGATGAATCAACACTTGCCGCAACTGGTGGATGCTGTTCACAGGATTAGTTACTTCTAGTAACATAATAGTTAACTTCTGCCATGAACTATTCCACATTTTCCTTGAAATTTGCTCTCATTGAGTATTACATTTGGAAAGTGGGAAGTACAGTAAAAAAACAAACAAAAAAAAACCAAACACTTTTTAAATGATGTTTAAACAAGTAACCACGTGTATGCACTTACAACGAAAGTCTATGGGACAAGACATTGCACTGGAATAAAAAATAAAATAAAAATAATAATCATTGGTACAAAAAAACAGCCAAATTTTTTATTATTTCTCAAATTATATTTATGGCTTGATTCAAACCACAAATTTTAATTTAATATTAATAAAAAATATTTGTTTTTCCAAAGACAACGACATTCATACAAAGTAAAAAGATAATTTATTATATTAATCATTGTATTTTCTTTAGATGTAAGTCAAAATGTTACTTAATGCAGGTATATGTCTTTTTACAACTTAATTTCATAAACACAGCTGATAAGGCAAGGAAGCTGGTAATTATTCACAGCTGGTAAGGCAAGAGGAGTAGTGGATCTCTTTGCAACCAAAAAGATTTATTTAAAAACTTAATCACATAAACAGAAACACGTAACACAGGAGAAATAAAACGCAATGGCTTTACAATAGAAAGTAAAGACAATACCAAACACAGGACTGAACAAACTGAAGGCATATATTGTCACTGACGAATAAGGTTTTTAAAAGTGTAAAAACACATAATGGAGACATAATTATAAGTGTTAACAATGAGATTATGTGGGGTTTTATTACCAATTAACACTGCTTTTGTCATTTTTTACAAGATGGACAACATTTGTCACCAAAAAAGTAATTCGGTTTAACCAAAATTTTGGTTTTACCGAATTACACTTTTGGTTATACCGAATGACGATATTTTCAAACAATGCTAACAGGCTGATATCTAGCTAGCTAGCAAAAGGACAATGAAACATTTTATATCTAGTACAAGTTTTTAAAATATTACAACATTTTCCATGTTTTATAGCGGTTGTACCGAATGACCTGATGTTTCGGGACATGCGTATGAGCAAGTGAAAACATGAATTTTTCAAATAGTAAGAGAGAGTTAGTTACTTTGCTCCATGACCATGTGGACAGGACTGTGCAGGTGTCTGAATGATGTCACATGATATTGACCGCATGACTTGATCCAAAATGGTCCCTTTATATTGGTTATATATATACAGTGGGTACGGAAAGTATTCAGACCCCCTTAAATTTTTCACTCTTTGTTATATTGCAGCTATTTGCTAAAATCATTTAAGTTCGTTTTTTTTCCTCATTATTGTACACACAGCACCCCATATTGACAGAAAAACACAGAATTGTTGACATTTTTGCAGATTTATTAAAAAAGAAAAACTGAAATATCACATGGTCCTAAGTATTCAGACCCTTTGCTCAGTATTTAGTAGAAGCACCCTTTTGATCTAATACAGCCATGAGTCTTTTTGGGAAAGATGCAACAAGTTTTTCACACCTGGATTTGGGGATCCTCTGCCATTCCTCCTTGCAGATCCTCTCCAGTTCTGTCAGGTTGGATGGTAAACGTTGGTGGACAGCCATTTTTAGGTCTCTCCAGAGATTCTTCCATTGGGTTTAAGTCAGGGCTCTGGCTGGGCCATTCAAGAACAGTCACGGAGTTGTTGTGAAGCCACTCCTTCGTTATTTTAGCTGTGTGCTTAGGGTCATTGTCTTGTTGGAAGGTAAACCTTCGGCCCAGTCTGAGGTCCTGAGCACTCTGGAGAAGGTTTTCGTCCAGGATATCCCTGTACTTGGCCGCATTAATCTTTCCCTCGATTGCAACCAGTCGTCCTGTCCCTGCAGCTGAAAAACACCCCCACAGCATGATGCTGCCACCACCATGCTTCACTGTTGGGACTGTATTGGACAGGTGATGAGCAGTGCCTGGTTTTCTCCACACATACCGCTCAGAAATAAGGCCAAAAAGTTCTATCTTGGTCACATCAGACCAGAGAATCTTATTTCTCAGCATCTTGGAGTCCTTCAGGTGTTTTTTAGCAAACTCCATGCGGGCTTTCATGTGTCTTGCACTGAGGAGAGGCTTCCGTCGGGCCACTCTGCCATAAAGCCCCGACTGGTGGAGGGCTGCAGTGATGGTTGACTTTCTACAACTTTCTCCCATCTCCCGACTGCATCTCTGGAGCTCAGCCACAGTGATCTTTGGGTTCTTCTTTACCTCTCTCACCAAGGCTCTTCTCCCCCAATAGCTCAGTTTGGCCGGACGGCCAGCTCTAGGAAGGGTTCTGGTCATCCAAAACGTCTACCATTTAAGGATTATGGAGGCCACTGTGCTCTTAGGAACCTTAAGTGCAGCAGAAATTTTTTTGTAACCTTGGCCAGATCTGTGCCTTGCCACAATTCTGTCTCTTAGCTCTTCAGGCAGTTCCTTTGACCTCATGATTCTCATTTGCTCTGACATGCACTGTGAGCTGTAAGGTCTTATATAGACAGGTGTGTGGCTTTTCTAATCAAGTCCAATCAGTATAATCAAACACAGCTGGACTCAAATGAAGGTATAGAACCATCTCAAGGATGATCAGCACCTGAGTTAAATACATGAGTGTCACAGCAAAGGGTCTGAATACTTAGGACCATGTGATATTTCAGTTTTTCTTTTTTAATAAATCTGCAAAAATGTCAACAATTCTGTGTTTTTCTGTCAATATGGGGTGCTGTGTGTACATTAATGAGGAAAAAAATGAACTTAAATGATTTTAGCAAATGGCTGCAATATAACAAAGAGTGAAAAATTTAAGGGGGTCTGAATACTTTCTGTCCCCACTGTATATATATATATATATATATATATATATATATATATATATATATATATATATATATATATATATATTGGTTGACAAGGTCAACATATTTAGAAATATAGACCCTTTTTACTTTCCTGCGGCTCGAAGACCAAAGACTCCTCCTCCCATTTTCTTTAACAAGGGAAAATGGAATCTAGGGTTCTTTAAAGCCTAAAAGAACCTCTTACACTATCAAGCCAGAAGGCGGGCCTTAGAAATTATTAACAGAGGCCCAGCCGCCAACCTGACTGTTAAAGAAGCACCTGAGTATGTTAAATGAAACCAAAACCCAGGAGGAGGCGGAAGAAGAAGGGGCGAGGGCAGATGTAAAGTCGCTCTCACAACGAGAGGAAATCGATTACTGACGCTACTGGTGTATGTGATCGATCACCTCCTTTAAAACCTGCTTCTTTCCTCCTTGAGTCCAGTCGTCTCTGCGCCTTGCTCCGAAAAGGAGGAGGCGCCCGAGCGGCCATACTGGACCTCTGGCCCTGTCTCAGAGCCTCAGCTCAAGATGGACCAGCCTCCTGACTAACTGCATGCTCAGAAAAACTATACAGGAAAACAAGGTCTTATTTTAAAAATAAAATATAGACCCAGCTTACCTTCCTGCGGCTCAAAGACCGAAGACTCCTCATACTCCTTTTTCTCTACATGAAAGGATAGAATCTAGGGTTCTTTTAAGCCTAAAAGATCCTCTCACTATCAAACCGAAAAAGTGGGCCAACAGAAATAATCACTATGGGCCCAGCCATCAGTCTGACCATAAAAAGTATCTGAGCATGGTATATGTCTATAAGATATATATACATGCATATAAATAAACATATATATATACAGTGGGTACGGAAAGTATTCAGACCCCCTTAAATTTTTCACTCTTTGTTATATTGCAGCCATTTGCTAAAATCATTTAAGTTCATTTTTTTTCCTCATTAATGTTCACACAGCACCCCATATTGACAGAAAAACACAGAATTGTTGACATTTTTGCAGATTTATTAAAAAAGAAAAACTGAAATATCACATGGTCCTAAGTATTCAGACCATTTGCTCAGTATTTAGTAGAAGCACCCTTTTGATCTAATACAGCCATGAGTCTTTTTGGGAAAGATGCAACAAGTTTTTCACACCTGGATTTGGGGATCCTCTGCCATTCTTCCTTGTAGATCCTCTCCAGTTCTGTTGGTTCTGTTGTCTCTCCAGTTGGATGGTAAACGTTGGTGGACAGCCATTTTTAGGTCTCTCCAGAGATGCTCAATTGGGTTTAAGTCAGGACTCTGGCTGGGCCATTTAAGAACAGTCACGGAGTTGTTGTGAAGCCACTCTTTCGTTATTTTAGCTGTGTGCTTAGGGTCATTGTCTTGTTGGAAGGTAAACCTTCGGCCCAGTCTGAGGTCCTGAGCACTCTGGAGAAGGTTTTCGTCCAGGATATCCCTGTACTTGGCCGCATTCATCTTTCCCTCGATTGCAACCAGTCGTCCTGTCCCTGCAGCTGAAAAACACCCCCACAGCATGATGCTGCCACCACCATGCTTCACTGTTGGGACTGTATTGGACAGGTGATGAGCAGTGCCTGGTTTTCTCCACACATACCGCTTAGAATTAAGGCCAAAAAGTTCTATCTTGATCTCATCAGACCAGAGAATCTTATTTCTCACCATCTTGGAGTCCTTCAGGTGTTTTTTTAGCAAATTCCATGCAGGCTTTCATGTGTCTTGCACGGAGGAGAGGCTTCCGTCGGGCCACTCTGCCATAAAGCCCCGACTGGTGGAGGGCTGCAGTGATGCAGTGATTCTACAACTTTCTCCCATCTCCCGACTGCATCTCTGGAGCTCAGCCACAGTGATCTTTGGGTTCTTCTTTACCTCTCTCACCAAGGCTCTTCTCCCCCAATAGCTCAGTTTGGCCGGACAGCCAGCTCTAGGAAGGGTTCTGGTCGTCCCAAACGTCTTCCATTTAAGGATTTTGGAGGCCACTGTGCTCTTAGGAACCTTAAGTGCAGCAGAAATTTTTTTGTAACCTTGGCCAGATCTGTGCCTTGCCACAATTCTGTCTCTGAGCTCTTCAGGCAGTTCCTTTGACCTCATGATTCTCATTTGCTCTGACATGCACTGTGAGCTGTAAGGTCTTATATAGACAGGTGTGTGGCTTTCCTAATCAAACACAGCTGGACTCAAATGAAGGTATAGAACCATCTTAAGGATGATCAGAAGAAATGGACAGCACCTGAGTTAAATATATGAGTGTCACAGCAAAGGGTCTGAATACTTAAGATCATGTGATATATCAGTTTTTCTTTTTTAATAAATCTGCAAAAATGTCAACAATTCTGTGTTTTTCTGTCAATATGGGGTGCTGTGTGTACATTAATGAGGAAAAAAAATGAACTTAAATGATTTTAGCAAATGGCTGCAATATAACAAAGAGTGAAAAATTTAAGGGGGTCTGAATACTTTCCGTACCCACTGTATATGTGCGCTCCTCTCCCAGACAGAAAAACGCCCAGAAATGTGTATATCAAGTGTCACAACCTGGGACACGGATGAACACACTCTCTTGAACATTTGTAAGGCATATTATAGAATCCCTTACCGGAGTGACACAATCAGGATCGGACAGAACAGTTCCGATAGATGAAAAGATACTGACTGGTTCTCTAGGCGCTCCTTATATACTTCTGGGTCGCACTATGATGATGTCATAGGCTGTCACCAGCCAATATGATTGGAGTTTTTTGATACTTGGCTTTCAGACATCGGCTCACGTGTGACGTTCCCCAAAGCGTTTCAAACGCAGAGTTGAAGTTCCCTTCGAAAGGGAACTATATAGGCTAGTGAATTAGTCAACACAAAAGAAAGCAACAGTACAGACAGAATACTCCTGAAATGAGAGTCTGAGATAACAGATAGTCTGCCAGCCGACATCATTAAATGTTTTCGAATACAATAATGTGCCTATGTAGCTTCAAGCAGAGCTGTTAGCTCCATCCTTTCCTTTTATTGCTCAAGAACCTAAAAAAACAGGTAGATTCATTTTTGTAGTCAGAAAATATCCAAGCCAGAAACCTTGGATATTGTAGATCGAGTTTTTATATTCTGACAGGGGGTAGACTGAGTTGATAATATCTTTGATAATAATAATAAACAGATATTACTTTCCTTCTAGCAGGCATAATGACTCAATTATAGTCATCTCAGAATTTTTGTAGCATTTAACACAGGGGGAAACTGATATGTTGGTTCATAATTGAAATGCGATCACATTCCCCCTGTATTATTTTCTTTGCAATTTACACTGTTTGCCAGTCTGTTACAGAACTGATTTTCTTTGTTTTTAAGGCTCTGGCTTTCTAAATGCAGATACATTGGTTAGATGTCTGATGTCTGAGGTCATCTGAGCAGGGATCATTGATGGTCCAGAGATCTAGGCTGAAGTTGATGGGTGACTTTTTGATGGGTTGATGGGTTTTTGTCCATTGCTGGGCTAAAATCGTGGAATGGTCTTCCAGTTTCCCTCAGAGTCATTTCAACAGAACCTGAATTTAAATCTAAGCTAAAAACATATATTTTTGCACATGCAGGCTCTGTTCCTGGAGTCTACAGCAGAACCACTCTTCCACTGCATTGCTTCCTACGTACTGTATGTAGTTTATATGCACTTTCCTATGTTTGTGATGTCTATTTTAGTATGGCTGTATACACTGGTCAAGTTCTGTTGTGTTTACTTTGCTTTACACATAAAATTTGATTTGATGTGATTTATTTTACTTTGTCCTTGCCCTTATGGAAATTTAGTTCTTGCATACAGATCACATGACACCAATACTACACCGCACTGGGAGATCCAGTGAGAAAGGGATTGAATTCACCACATTATTAATAACATCGCTGTGAGATCTAGTGAGAAGCATTCACATTTGTACAGACTTCTCTGTTAAAAACCATAGATATCAGATCAGCGCTGACACGGATACCAGGAGAAACATTTTGCCATTAACAAACAAGTTATAGAAGGCTTTTCAATCCACAAATCACCAACATTTACCATGGATTTAATGTAGTACTGCTGACTATAACCATGATATTGTGGCAGAAATAGTGAAATGTTTTTACATAATTCATTTCAGGGTTCATACAACCTTTTGAAAGTGAAATTCAAGCACTTTTTTCAAGGACTTTCAAGTGCTTCACACTTTTTCCAGCACTTTAAAGTTCTAAATATCCCATTTAAATGTTATTTTTAATGTGATGACCAAAATCTGCATCTCAAATCAAGCTGTGCTTTACTGTCAAATGTGCATTTCCAAGAAATAAACATGCAATATTATTTGTTACTGCACAATGCAAAATAATAGTAATTTTACAATTAAATTACCCTTATGATCCCCCCCATCCCAATCGCTACCAAATCAGGTGCTGGTGCCACCATCTGTAGAACTACTGCTCTCAAATGATACTCTGGTGCCTTGCTACACCACTGCTTCGAACAGAATATCTGCTATACATGAGTTGACTACATCCCAGATCCCACAGTGACATACCAGACAAATGTTTGAAAGAGAACATTAGTTTAATAACACAACCGCGTTCTCTAAAAGGAAAAAGGTACTTTAATGCAGTTATCTCCATGAAGTCAGCACAGACATAAAATTTGCTGAGAATTTGGTAGCAACAGTTTGCAACAAATTATATATCAGGGAGGCAGTGCTCCCTGTCAAGTGACGACATGTTATTAGTGCTTCCGTGATCGGTCTCCTGAGGCATCTCACTCCTGTTATCAGAGAACCAAGGTTACGTAAATAGCCTTACATTCTGCTACACAGGAGAAACACTGTCAATGTGAAAACACAACGTGTGCCTGCTGTTGCAGTTACACTATACGGTTTCATTTATTTATCTAGATAAACATCACATTTTTTTGTTTTCATTGCTTTAGTAAGAGTGCTGAACTTTCTTCTCTTGTGTCTTATTCTTCTGTAATCCAGAATGGCAGCACAGCTGAAAGTTTTTTTAAGCTGCGCCCTCTACTTTACAGGCTTGAATTTGCATTTTCTTTCAGCCTGAGGCTTATTCATTTCACTTTTGGTGCAAAGGGGCCTTTAAATTTGCCAAAAATAGAATCTTTTTTTGTGTGTGTGTGTTATTAAAAAAACAAAAAACAACCAAGCTCAGCTCAGGTGAGAAAAAGTAATGCAAATGTAACTAAACATGTTACTTTCCTGACAAGAAAGAAAGAAATTCATACAGGTTTGAAACAACTTGATGGTGAGTAAATGATGCCAGAATTTTCATTTTTGGGTGAACTATCCATTTAAGTGTAACAAGAAATCTGCTGTGTTGTATGCTTAAGTAAAGCATACACTTTAAAAGCATGGCTTAAATCAGTGCTGCATTGTTTGAGTAAAATTTACAAAGATTAAGTAAAATGTACTTGAAACAGAATATTGAAAGTAAACTTAAAATGAGTAAGTAGAAACTCTAACTGGCCAAGTTAAATTGACTTATTCTCTATGTTAATTTTACATAACTAGTACATGTGAAATTTACTTTTGTTGCAATCGCGAAGGATCACTACAAATAAGGAGAGGAGGAGTACATTTACGTTGCAAAACATCTGAGGTTTATTTTACATGCATGCTTAAAATAAGCCAACAGTCAGCCATCTAGAGCCATAAGTATGGACACGAAGAGGTAAAAACTGACACAAGGTCCGACGCAGAACCAGATCAGAGACAACGTGCTGAAAGGAAGAGGCTGCTTTTATGGAGAACGAGAAACACCTGCGTGGCGGTGCTCCCAATTGAGCCACAATCAGCCAGTCACCTGCAAAACAGAGGCAATACACACACGCACACCAAGTAATGACCAACAGGGATGTCACACTTTATAAAAAAAAAAAAAAAAAGGAATGCAAAAACTTAAAAAATTTCCTCTTAAAACTTAAAATTCATTTTTCCTCTTTGTCGCCATCTGTTTGAAACCTGCAATTGCAGTCATATGCGGAATTGTTATCGTTACGTGCGTTGTGCTTCGGCACGACTCCTCAGCGGATGAATCTAATGTTTGCTGTCAATCACTACACCGGTGTGGATACTGTACCTTAGAATCACAGATTCTAAATCTTGAAAGTATGACCAATATAAGAATTTTCACTGGAAAATATCAGCTGAACAAGTAAGTAACATTTCTGCCGCTTTCGTTTTGACGAAAAAAGCATTAGGACTACAATAAATCGTGCTGCCAATGATGAATAAATCTAACGATTGCTTGAATCACGCCAAACCGTGCAAATTATTATTACTGTTATACTTTGTTCTCAAATTGTTAACGTTAACAACATCAGCGTTGCGTGACTATGTGTATTTAGTGTGTATTAGTGTATTACCTGTAGATTTCAATTTCTGTAGCCACTCCGCAGTCCAAAGTCTTTTGCTTTTGACTACGGGTAAATCTCCAGTTGTCACTGATGACTGTCATTTTAACCTTTCTGGATTACAAACCGCCATCAAAATGATACGTTTAATTATTTCAGCTGCTATGAGAACAGGCTATATATGATCCGCTACAACAAGCATCCTCACATGATTAGCCGACTAGCCTGCCTGGACTCCTTCTTTCTGTTTACAGACGTGACGTAATGACGCAAAGACAAACTGCTGCATGCTCGAATTTCCCGCGGAAATCCACCAGGTCGCTCTTGCAGCTTTAAGTAAATTTTACTTTTTTTCCCCCCAGTGTGTGATCATGAATGATTTGAGAAACTAGTCAAATACTATACCTGCTCCTGATCCCTCTCTGTAAAACAATAAAAAATTGTATTTATTTATTTTTTAACAGTTTAGCGTTTACATTAATTTGTTTACATATCAGTCTGTAACTAAGCTTAGGACATTAGGACTAAAAATCTCCATGTGCCAGTGGGTCCGGGACTAAAAAAAACAAGTTTACTTTTTTCAATTAAAATGCTTAAAATGAAATTATTCTTTAAAAAAAAACAAAAAACAGCTTGCAATAATATTGTTAAGTTATGACACCTTCTAATGAAATTATGTTAACTGATTATGTATTGGTCATATACTTTCTTTTTTTTTTTTTTTCAAAATCTTATTTATACATTGGTAGCATATTTATTTTTTTTTTTAACCTAATTTAAAATGCATGGGAGCTCATAGACTAACAATTTCAATGCCATTGTACAATGGAATAATACACTGAACTCCAATGAACCATGGGATTAAGGAAAGACTAGTGGACTTGACTAGTTCATATTGTGATAGCTTATTAAAAATGCTACTCTGTAGTAAATGAATGGCAAATGTTGATGTATTGCCCTATTACTAGACTTAAGTATGTCCCTTCATAACTATTGGTTCTATGGGCCTACAGAGCTGTAGAAATTTCACTTACACAGCTCAGACAATGTAATTTTACACAACTGTGGACCTCATAAAGCATTCTGCTCCAGTGTGCAAAGAAAGGCAGAGAGACAGAGAAAAATGGTCTTGTCCCTAGTTTAGCCCTCACTTCTCTCTTCTGATATTGCACTCTGTTCCTTTCCTGTTTTTATCTCCTTCTTGCTCTCTTTAATCTGTTTCTACCTCACTCAGCAGCCTCTCCTTCACTCCTATGTCTCTGTCATTCAAAGTCCAGAAACCGCCCTCTTTCCCACAGTGCAAGGTGATTTACATCTAACACCTGTTAGACACTGTGTGATGGACCTTCTAATAGAGTCCTTCTAAAACCAGCAGATCCCAGTTGGACACCTGAGCCGAAGTTTACCTCGAAACTGACTGGGAACCCAAGCCAGAGTATTCTATAGGGTTTACCCCCTGCATAATGAGGAGGCGTAATGAAGGCCTAGTTTACAGGCACCATCGAGCACAACTAATCGTGTTTTGCTTGGCAACGGTAGGTTACCCTGGCTTCAGACAACTGCAAAGGCCACGCTGTGTAGTCAGGCTGAGAATTCTTCCTCCACATCCTTCACTGGGACTGACAGTGACCGCCAATTCATTCACATTTCATGCCAGATTTTCAACCCAGCATCCGGGCCGTTTAAATGCGGTGTAACAAAAAAGGGCAATCAGTGTAACTTTTACAGCCAAATATACTGTAAACAAAATATCTGGAGTTTAATAAATCTATGTTTAGAGAGACAACATCATGCTTTTCAAGACTGTACTGAAGAATACATAGCAATTAATATATGATGATATTTTTACCACCCTGCACCTATTTGCTAAATGAAATCCAATACTTGTTGTTTTTTTTTTTGTTTGTTTGTTTGACTAATTTTAGTGTTCTGATTCCAAAAATAGTGTCTGTTTTGCTCTAGCATGGCACAATTTGTCACAAAATATGATGTGCATTTCATAGTTTTTTTTTTTCCTACTTTCGTCAACCATTGTAAGGTGAAGAAGTCTTATAAGACATGATTCCTTTCTTCCTCTGAGCCAGGTTAGACTTGTTCAGTTCTCAGCCAGTTTTCACGTATATGACATTAATCATGTTTTCAAGGTTAGAATTTTGTCCAGTGACCCAGCTGTTGTACCACATCTAAACAGAGACAGAAAATTATAGATTTTGTGAAAAAAAAAAAAAAATAGCTTATTTATGTGAGGTTCTTTGACATTAAATAAAGCATTTGAACATATTTTTCCACTACTTTGCAGACTATAAGTTAAAGTGGAAATAAAGCAGTTAGTCAAGTTAATATTAGCCTATTTAGTAAATGGATTTCCAATCTAATAAAAAATGATATAACAAATACGATAAATGTAACTTTTTTTGTTATAACTTTTGCAGCAAGGGCGCCACCATCTGGCAGTACTACAACCTGGGACGTCACGGGGTTGGTTGTTTTGCACGAGTAGTTCAACAAAACAAATAAAATAAAAAAATAAAATTAAAAAAAATAAAAAAAAATTTAATCTACAGATATCATACAATGTAGAAAGACAGTTGAGGACAGATAGTGAAAGATGGAAACCAGAAAGCACAGGGCATCAGAAGGCAAAAAGGAGGCCACTATTGCATTGGATGAGTCTTAAAGCAAAGGATAAAAGAGACCATAGCTGCGTCTCATTTTGAAGGCTGCGTCCTCCGGAGGTCGCATACGTCATTGAGGCTGTATCATTTCAGAAAAGTAAGTAGGACACTCCGAATGCGACCTTCGAATACATCCTTATTTCACAGGAATTCGGAGGATGCATGAGGTGTATCCTTCACTGCTGCAGATAGCCCACAATTCTTTGCGTCACTGTTAACAACTTCATTTATATGATTTAAAATAAATAAATAAATAAATAACGGTCGCAGCAGATGTACATGTACAGTACAAGTGAAGATGTGGTGTTTAATGTAAGTGGTTTCAAGCTTGTTTTTGTTTTAAACTTTGTTCTTCTTAATATCCCCCTCCTTTGTCTCTGTTGTACATACACCACAGCTCCTCAAGCATTACCCAAAATAAAACAAGTGAATACATTTTCTTTTCAAATTACTTTCCAAACGTTTCATTCATTTAACTGTTGTGAGAGCGCACTGACGAGGCCGTGAACGTGTTGACATAGCAACATGATACTTCCTGTTTCCTTTCCTGCCTGTTTGTCCTGCGAAGGACTTCTCGTTTAATTCTGGTTAAGGACACTCACAGGATGCGTCCTCAGGAGTATGCAGCCTTCGAAATTAAATGAAACGAGACACAGCTTTTTTTTATAAACTGCCGCTGAAATGGAAACGGTAGCCTACTGCTTTGCTTCCCGATACACGTTCAAACACAAGTCCACTGCCTCAAGATTTCCATAGTTATACTTAAACACTGTATTGCCAAAATGACTATCATAAATTCAAATGAACCACAAACATTACGAGCACATTTGTCATTCATTCAACATACAGTGATAAACGCTGAGGCAAAATAAATATTTCTTACCGTGACTCCACGTACCAATCAGACTCCATAGGTTGGATCGTCTTTAAACATTATCCCTAATCCCGTCATCTTCCTTTCTTTTTTATTCTTTTCCATTGCTTGCAATAAAGTTTTTAACCAATTTATCCTCACTGCTGGAGCCCTGAATTATTTTTATTCGCGTAGGCTATTTTATCAGACTGGAATTGCCTTGCAAATAGCACTGGAGCCCTCTATTGGTCAACTACTTAGTGACAGATATTATGAGTTTATCTATTACTAGTAATGATTACAGCAACTAAGCAGAGAAAATAAAGACCAAAATCGAAACTATAAATCATTATTTTTTTTAATAACAATAACATAAGAACATTGCCAAGGGAATATATACACACAAACAAAAAATAAAACAATAGCCTACATCATTTCTACAAAACTGACACATTTTACAACAATAATCTTCATTAATTCAGTGGAGCCAACCACCCCCTGATAGTCAGAGGTTATTGCAAGATGGCGGCGCCCTTCCTACAAATGCTATAAAAACATATATGTATTTTACTTTTAAATGGTTACATTTATTGTGTTTGTTACATTAATTTTGATTAGAGTGGAAATACTTTTACTAAATAATGTTAACTTCACTGACTGCTTCATTTCCATTTTAATGATACATTTGAATACTTGTTATTAAAGAGATAGTTCACCCAAAAATGAAAATTATCCCATTATTTACTCACCCTCAAGCCATATAGAAGCATATTACTATCTTTTTTCAGAAGAACACAATCAGAGAAAATTTAAAAAATATCCTGGCTCTCCCAAGCCTTATGCGAGTGAATGGCGCTCCTGATTTTGAAGTTCAAAAAAGTGCATTTATCCATCATAAAAGATATCCACAGGGGGTCAATAAAGGCCTTCTGAAGTGAAGCAATGGGTTTTTGTAGGAAAAATATCCATATTTAAATCTTTATAAACTAAAATATCTGGCTTCCAGCAGGCAGACACTTTTATGATGGATGGATGCACTTTTTTTGGACTTCAAAGTCAGGAGTGCCATTCACTACCATCATAAAGCTTGGAAGAGCAAGGATATATATATATATATATATATATATATATATATATATATATATATTATCCTTAATTCTTATTTTGTGAAAAAAAAAAAAAAAATCCTGTATGTGATGGAAAGTTTTTATTGATTTTGACTTTTTAACTCAGCTTCATTAGGCAATAATTTGACCTTTTAGATGCAGGGCTGTGTTATTTGTTATTTTTAATGCATCATCTTTAATGATTTTGTTATTAAACAACATTCATTTGTAATCCCAATCCAAGGATCTTTCAGCAGAAGTCATAAAACATGAATTATAATGACAGTAACAAATAGATAACTCTTCAGAAAATGAACTGACTACTCAGAAAAATGCTGCTATACGGGAAAGTATCATTAATCTTTCTTATTACAGATAATTACAAATAGCTGTTTAATATAACTCCAGTGAGCTCAGACAGCAACTACAAATGATCCGAAGCTAAAATCACTCAATAACTTTAATCAACAACCACAGTTGGAATTGTGATGCTTAGATCAATATTTACATACAAATGATCTGTATTGTGCCGCAGGTCATGGACAGAGCTGAAGGTGAAGCGTGCTTCATTGAAACATAGTTAATCTGACTTAGTGAGGGCTGAAGGTTGCTCATTTATAATTTATATTATCCACAAAATGAATGGAAGTGCAAAACTAATCTTGAGCAAAATGGGAGAAGTCAGGCTATCTACCTCATTCCTATCAGCACCTTGCCTCTTTCCTGTGAATTTGTGATAACATAGTTCTATATGTTTAATGAAGATGTGGCTTGTGCCAATGCACTATAAAACAATAAGATTTCTAACTTTAAGAACTTCAGAAAAGCAGTGAAAAAAGAGAAAATGTGAGAAACAAAGGCTCATTTTGTTTTAAAACGTTTTTCTTGATTTCTGCATTCATCAATGCATCAAATAAAGTGTGGCTTTAAACAGTATATTAGCTTGCATTGATTACAAGACACTCCTATTGCTAATTTACAGGTAAGGAATATGGCAATAACATCTTAGACTTACTCCACTATAGCGGCCTGCAGGCCAAATCCTGCCGTCAATCATTTTTATCCATCTCTCCTACTGATTTTTATGACTATGATCTATATTTGCAGAACACAGTCAATCTGAATCAGAGTTTAAGCTTTTTCTATCCATGCATCTTCACTAGTTTTCCAAGCATGAAACAGCACCATTTAGGCACACATTTTCAATCGTGTCTTATCCAATCAAATGTATTTATGCAAATCACTTATCTGCAGACAAACATTCAGAGTCAATGCTCCACTATGTAAATCACAATGTTTGCAGGGCAAGGAAAGGCTAATTTTTTCTCACTGAAAAGAAAAGGACAGATGTGTGTTGAGTGGTGTGGGATGTGAGATGACTTTTGCCTTTTCCCAGAACCTCCCTTACGTAATCACATATGCAACTCTGTGATGATGATTTAGACTGATGAGTGATGCAATGTTTGAGAAACCGCAAAGCCCTTAAAAAAAACACAGAACCTCTCCGTCATTATAGTCTCTTGAGCATTATGATCTTCCTTTGCTTTTTAGACATTCCATTTGATGACATTTTCTGAAATCTCTTTGATTTCAACCCAAGGACTATATGGACTGACAGGAACAGCCAATATAATGAGTTCAAAGAAATGAAAAGCTTATTGAAGATTTTTTATTAGCTTTTTCCTGCTCTGTCATGCCATGAAAACTAGTGCAGCCACATGTAGCAAAACACTACTCATTTCAGGTATTTGGTAGGGAGACTGGGGATGAAAGTAACACCTTTCATTTGAGCATCGATAACTCAGTGGTTGTTTGTGCTAGATCTCTCAAAATTTGATACATGGTAGGTACATTTGTCTACTACAAATATACCTTACTTGGATGTGTACTACACAATCACAGATTATGTGAGTTAATGTCAAACACAAAGAGTTCTGTTGGTACAACCTATGAGTTGTAACACTATGGAGATAGATGTAACAATGAGAGCTAATTTGCTGAAATAAGATCCACACAATCTACATTTTTGCAAGAACATTATTGAAAAACAATGAATACGTTTTTAATCAGAAATAGCTTTTTTTTTTTTTTTTAATTACTTTTATTACTTTAAATTTAGCACAAAACAATTGAGTGTTTTTGTGTTCCTGTCACATATGGGTTCAGTCACTAGCTATGTTGCCATCCACCTATTTTTATGTGAATGTTGGGATATCACATAAAAAACGCTGGATGGAAATGCTAAGATGCGCATAAATTCTAAAAATGTGCACAAAAAGATGTATGTGCTTAATTGAGGTGGATATTGTTTTTATTTGGATAAGAAGACATGCGTTATGATGGAAACACATTTACCACATAAATCCCTCAATGGGCAACAAAAAGCTCATGTGACTTTGCTTAAACCCTTTTACGCATGAGTTTAAATATTCTAGCTGATCCCCAGAGTGAGTTTTTTTAAGGCAACCATTATTTTATAATATTTGCCCTTATTGTTTCCATGGCGACGTGTCATGCTTGTCACTTAACGCACCACAGCCACAATAACACTGTATGACAGATGTATCGCTGTTATTTTGTTTTCCTTTTTTATTTAAAATATTCACAAACTTGCTTACCATGTCATCAACTGTCTGATATTCTGATTCTCAAATATGTGTAAGTGAGTCTGTTTTGTCATTTAAAAACCTTTATAAATGATCTTTATCTTGATCTATATCGCAAGATGGGCGCCGCCATCTTAGTTTGCGCCGCTGTTTGCAGAGTCCTGTAAGTCAGATTTACAGCACGTGAATTCATCAGTTTCTCATGAAATACATGCTAGTAATTGGCTGGTGAACTGTAAGAATTATAGAGTAAACTTTATAGTTACTTAGTGTGTCTGATATGTATAAACGTCTGCAAATTATATTTTAATGGATTGTTATTGCTGCTTCCACTGATGTCTGACATCAGTGTGTATTTCACCAAATCTAAATGTATTGTTTTACTGGTGCTTATGTGTATTTAAATGTCTGAAACCTTGTGTGGCTGAAAACATTGCATAGTTGTGATAAATGACAAGCACTGAGCACGTCCATCTCACAGCCAAAGCGCGAAAGCACAGTTTGAATCTGGCAGTATGTGACGTCACTGAACATTCTAAATCCCATATGTGGGACCGTACTGCTCAGCAGGATTTACTGGAATCATTATAAGGGGTTGGTTGTAACATTTTAATGAACTGTTACAACTATCCCCACACCAAACAGCCATGACATAGCTAACTGTTATAGCATGTGGATTTGAAGTTAGCATGAATGCAAAGCATCAAATTAAACTAGAGAAACAGCTACTTTAGATTGTGTAAGTTAAATAACTGTATCTACAATACAATGATTGCTATGCAAAAAATAATCTCAATAAAAACAAAACAAAAAAAAAACTTTTTTTGGTCATAAAATCTACAGTGTTGCTCACAGTCACATGCCACTTCTGCTGTGAGCTCAAAAAGGTGATGGAAGGTGATCAAACTGACAGTGTTACAACTGACCCCGTGTTACAACACTCCCCAGTCTCCCCTAAATAACATATGAAATGAATAAGCTGCTAAATCTTCAATTAGAAATGACAGCAATGCACAGTGTGATACAAATGTTTTCCATCAATGGCAGTGACATAAAAAACATAAAATATACATGTGAAAGTGATTAAGAGAAAACCAACTAAAAGGGATTGTACGTCTAGCATATTTCAAGGTAATTAAGAAACTCAAGTTCACCAAGTGTTACTGTTATTAATTCATTATGCAGTGAAATGTCTCGAGGGAATGTTTTATCTAGATTTATACTAGGCAGAGAATTGTCATTACTCTACCCATAATCCTAACTGAATAATACATTTATGGGGCTGGAAACACATTAATATGCATCTAAGAAATCCCAGGATACACAGTTCTATTTCGCAACTCCCAGTTGAGTAAGGTTGATACATTATCCCCATTTGTAAATTTGGCATAAAAAGTACCAAAAATGACTTTATGAGTCATTATTTTAAATGGCTCAATGTACTTTAAATTAAAAGGAGATTATGTCTGTACAAAAAAGTGTGGAATCAGATAGATAGATCTCTATATAGAGTGTAATCATTTGTTGACAATTAAATTGTTTAATAAGTAACTTTAAAGATGTGATTAAATAATGCCTGAATAAAATGATATTAATAATTCTGTAGTGACATGACATTAGGGCTGTCAAATGTACAGCTAATGCATATATAGTCTGTGTTTAATTTGTATGTGTATATATATATATATATATATATATGGAATTAAATGTGATTGTGAAATGTTCATTCACACAGAACGCATTTTTCCATTCCAATACACTCTTTTCCCATTGTTTATCAATGTAAACACATGCTAAACGGACGTCTTTAACCATTGCGCTCACGTCTCGTGCATGATATGGTATTCTAAAAACGCGGAACTCAAGTTAAAATAAGTACAACTTTTAAAAAACGCATCCCTAAACCTTGCACTTTTTTTTGTTCTACTGACCTGCGTCTTACCGTTATAACAATAAGAACGTGTTCTGTGTGAACCGGCTCTTAATTATTGCATACCAGAAATGTTCTTCCCTCTAGATTTTACCTTCTTTAAAATACATTTCATAATTTTTAAGGAAAATGTCACTGAAAAGTAAGATTCAACAGATAAAATTCCGATTTAAGTTGAAATGACAATTCCTTCGTGTAATGGTTAATAATAAGAAATCATGTTCAGCATCATGAGAATGGACACTTAACGTTTTTAACTCAGCTTCTTTTGTCACACCTATTAGAATTCTACAGATACAATTCTCAGTGGCATACCTCTGGATATCTGAGCAGGTGCACACACACACTGAGACTTTGGACCAAGGCTGCAGACATGCTTGGTATTCTATCACACACTCTATGGAAAGCAAAGAAAAAGGACACAAAGATTCCATAGGTGTGACCTTTTTCAAAACCTCTTCTCACTGTTCACACGTTTTAATGCAGTATAAGGCCGTTTGAAAGCCCCTAAAAATGTCACCAATTATAATAAACCCACCATATTTTTCTTCTCTGATTACTACATAATAATCTTACATGTAATTTCCATCCTTAATCATAATAATAATGGCGTGGAGTTATGCATATTACATTTAATATGCATACTATTTGGTGTAAACATTAAATAAGGCAAGGAGGAATACTTCTCAGTGTATGAAGTCATATGAAAGAGACAAGACCTCAGATCTTCCAAACATGCCAAGATCTTCTGAATTTGACAATTTCACACATTTGGCAAATTTGCTTGGTAGAGAGCGTTACCAATTATGTTACATAAGACAGATAATAATACTGCAGAATTAATGTGTTTCTTAAATGGTGCTTGATGTATGATCTATGGAGTTTAATGAATGAATATACTGTAATGCAAGACTTAAATAAAGGGTAATACATTGAGCACCAAAGAGAGTGAGAGAGGCAGGCGGGAAGATAAATATGACTTTGATACAATCTTTCACATTTTGTTCTTATCTAACAAATTTTAAAGAAACAACAGCAATGTGCACAACTTCAAAAGTCACTGGTCCACCTGTCCCCATGTTGTGTCCCCATGTGTCCACATGTGTCCACAATTGTGTTTAATTTTTTTGTTTTCATTGCTGAAGTAAGACTGTTGAACTTTATTCTCCTGCATCTTAGTCTTCTGCCAACCAGAGTGGCAGCACATCTGAAAGGTTTGTTTGAGCTGCGCCCTCTACTGTACAGGTGTGGATTTTAATTTCCTTCAGCCTGAGGTCATTCATTTCACTTTTGGTGTGAAAGGGCTTTTACATTTGCTGAAATAGAACCTTTTTTGTTATTAAAAAACAATAAAGCCCAGTCTAAGTGAGAAAAAATAATGCAAAAGTAATGTAACATTATTTTCCATTAAAGTAACTAAGTAATGCAATAGCTACTTTTTTAGGGAGTAACACTGGTTATGGAATATATGACGCTTATGAATACATGACACTCAACTCAGCACACTTATTATTTAGCAAGCTTGCCTGTTAGAGCATGTTACCTATGCTGTTACAGTAGCTAGAAAGGAAGTATGTGTCGTTTAATTAATTAATGTAGGTATATAGCATGCATAAAGCTACACTTAGCTACAAGGATAATACATTGAACACCAGAGAAAGAAAGAGAAACAAAGATAAAACAGAATACAGAAAGATAAAACAGAAAGTATAAGATTTAATTTCTATAATGTAAAATACAGATTTTCACATTTGACTCTTTTCTGAAATGTATTAAAAGTTACAGTATATAATTACTTTATTATTATTATTATTATTATCATTTCCAATCAATTTAACTGCATGCTGAGTTTGTCTGAAACAAGCAAATAAATAAAGCATATTACTTAAGACTGTTAGAGAAATACCAATGTCCAGTGCATGTCTCAGAGAGTGTAAAACAAAATTGTTTTATAACCATGTTAAAGGGATCATGACATGAGAAATTAAATTTGACTTGATCTTTTGACAAATAAGAAGTCTTTGTACCATTAAAGTTTTATAAATTAAAACGTCCTCCTCATAGAAAAAAAAAAACATTTATTTAATCTAACTCCAAAAAAGGCTGGTTTTGATATTGTAGGATCTGTGACGTCACACAGGCAAACACATTTGCATATGACTGCCTCTTGAGCATGACATCGACAAATACGTCATCACACCATAGGCCCCACCCACTGGCATTCAATTAACGGCTGACATTTGCCTTGTCAAAAGCAAATAGAACCCATTATAATCACTGATGCTGTCTATGTAATAGTGAGTGGGCATTGTTACTGTTTCCTATGCAATGACGTTAGCCAATCATAATAGTGGCCATTTACTGACAAGCCTTAAAGAAGCCGCCCCCTAAAAATTGATCATTTCAGACAGAGGATCAGAATGAGGTTTGAGAATAATTGTTTTTCTGCATATATATTTGTTTTTGTGGGAAAAAAAGAAAGAAAAAAAATTAACATTATAAGGAACGTTAAAATAAAAAAAATTAAAAAATCCATGTCATAACCCCTTTACATTTTTAAAGTGCAACGAGTCTTTCAGCCTTCAGTGACACAATAGCTATTGTCCATCTGTCACTCAGGCAAAATGACCACCAGGATATTCATACCATGCTTTGTGGTGCAGATCTGGTTTTATATTTTCGATGAGAGAGGGTTTGCATTGCTCTGTGTAAATAGACCAGCTATGCAAATGGATTCACATCTTGTTTCCAACAATTAAACTGGCCATCTGCATGAAATTTCTTCCCTTGCAGAGATTTGTTGGAAATTAAAGGAACATTTTGCAGTCTACAGTCTGTACTATGCACATAATATAAATAAAAGAGTTTCTATGAATAAAATTTATGAAAACTTTTGCCACTTTCCAAAAGCATTATCACAATTATGGTGTATTAAAATACTGACAAATAACCACACATTTTAGCTCATTTGATTTATTATACAAATTGCCAATGACCTATATATTTTATTTTTATTTTTAATTATATGCATTAGAAAGACAAAAATATAATTGTAATGGTAAAGTCAGTTTTTATTTCGGTCATTTATTTCTGTATTTCTGTCTAGGGAAATCCCTGTTTTTATATACCTGTTTAATACCTTGTCATGGTCTTGTCAAAAGTCATTAATAGTACTTGGCCTTATGTTGTCATGTGACTTATAGTACAGTAGATGACATAAGTAAATGGTAATAACCTTTTGAAGAGCACCCCAAACAGAGCCTCCACAAACAATGAATTCTCTTTAAAACAAGAAAGAAAAACATCTATAAGAGTAGAAATCCATAGGAGTTTTCTATAAGAGTAGAAAGCAAACATTACCTTTGTTCAGGTCTCAAACCTTATTTAGATTTTTCTCTCTTCTTTGCCATTTGTCTCATTACTCCCCTTGTTCTGCTTTGTTTGAGCTAGAACAACAATCTTGCACACGCGTGTTCGGAAAGCATATCAGAACCAACAATTAAATTCCACTAGGGCAACTCTCAGCATTAGTTTATTTCCAACACCCAATGGTCTCTTGGGAAACTGAGCCATTTGAACAGCCATGTATGTGTCACATGGGGTATGAGTATAGAGCCATAACCAATGTTTTAATTATGGAGACCCTTGTTCCAGTCATAGCCCCCCTTAGTTATCATCATTATGTTGGCTTTACATAGCAACACCCTAGCAACCATCTAGAACACCATACTTACCTTTAGGTAAGTAGTCTTTGTATATAGCAGGTGTTGTGTTCCTGGGTGCCATATGTCGTGACCCCTCCACGTCAGTGGTCCCATATGTGTATTGTCACCTGTCAGATGAGTCTTCCCCTATCTCTAGGCTGGAGCCATCCCAAGGACTCCATATGTGTACTGCCCACGGCCAGTCCATATGTGTATTTTCACGTAAATTCCTCCGCTCTGGGTAGGTTGTGGCCTCCGCAGCTTCCCATACGGCTTAGCTTCCCCAGTGTTGTCTAAGTCTTACTGTAGTGGGTCTTGCGGAGCAGCAGTAGACTCTCTCGACGTAAGCTAGCCCCCTTCTCTGCCTCCAGGTGGCTGGAGCTTACGCTGGGCGCTGGAAGGGGTCAGCAACTGTGGCGTTTTATTTGGGATCCCAATTCGTCGGTCACTACTGACGTACGTCGAACGTGACCGACTGAAAGGGAACGTCTCAGTTACGTATGTAACCCTCGTTCCCTGAAGGAGGGAACGGAGACGTACGTCCCATCGTCACAGTTCCTGTGCCCTCGCTGCAGTGCAGACCTTGGTTGTCTCCTCAACGAAAAGTGCAATTGCATCCGCTTCCGTATTTATATCCACCTGGCAGGGGCGGTGCGCATTATGCAAATATCGCACGCCAATTCCATTGGCTTGTTTTAGTTCACTCGAAGCTGATAGGGCTCTCTGGCGATATCCCAATTCGTCGGTCAGTACTGACGTACGTCTCCGTTCCCTCCTTCAGGGAACAAGGGTTACATACGTAACTGAGACGACAATGGAATGAAATAAACATCAAAATAAGAGTCTTAGTGCAGAAAAAGAAAACAGGCAAACTGTGAAATATACTGTAGTTTTACAACAATGTCTATTAAAAGAAATGTTTTTTTTTTTGGGTTTTTTTTACAATAACAGTGAAAAGAATTTTTTTTTGTAGCCAAGACTTTATGTGTCAGTCATGGTCTCACTTACACTGCAGAAGTTTCACAAGTTAATTTCACAAGTTCACATCTTCATTAAATCTATAAGAGAAGTGAGGAAAAGGGTAAACAGATTTTGGTCTCTGTGCAGAATGGAGTTTCAAGCATAATATTGTTCTCCAGTTTAAAGTTCCTCCCAAAAGAATATTTGATTGTATTATTGAAAGACTGCAATACAATGCTTGTTTAGAGCACCAAATATTAGGTTTTGTAAAAAGTATCAAATACCTTACAAATAGCATTATAGGAAATAAGCATTGATCACTTCTACTTTAGCAATGTGTACAGCAAATCTGATAATAAGAATGTGACACATATATGTTCTAGAAATAATATACTGAAACTTAAAAATATACATTGAAACATGACAAGATGACAAAATGCACACGTTACAAAATAATAATGGACAGGGGGAAAATAAGGTAGAAATATATAATTACATATAATCATAATTTTCTGCAGTCACAAACTGGGCTGGTCAAATGTATAGTCAAACTATGTATCTTTAAAAACAAAATTCAATGAATGATTGCTTCACCTATGTTTGCAGAATATTTTTTGAAAAAACACAGACACACAATGTTCTAATTTAAAGCTCAGCTTTTAAAACAAACACAGTAACATCATCATCATGGTTTAGGTCCATAATATAAAGTCTATGGCTGGAAATAAGTGAATGAACAAAACCAATAACATCTATAGACATTGACATACACTATTTATAGTCTTACAAATTCATGATGAATGTGTCTCATTGTAGACATGTTATATTCCTTTTGGTGTACCACAAAAAGAGAGCCTGCAACTGAATTAGGTATCAAGAAAGATTTATCAAAGAACATCAATTAATAATAGCTCTGTTCATTTTAAGCCTCATCTAATTAAGGAGGTATTGTGTGAGAGAATTGTCAATATGAGAGGGTAGTTTTCTAGTTATATCCTGCATCTGTGTGGTCCATTTTGAATAATATTTATGCATGTATAAAGAGATCTTTGATCTGAACTTTTGGAATGACCCTAAACCTCCAAATAAAAAAATAAATAAAAATACACATACCCCTGGTTTCACAGACAAGGCTTAAGCTGGTCCTAGACTAAAATGCATGTTTGAGCTGTTTGAACTGAAAGCAACTTGTACTGACATATCTTAAAATATGTCAGTGCCATTGTTTTGTCTCAAGATGCACACCAGTAATGTTTTTTTTTTTCTAGGGTATGTTTATAAAAGCTACTTAAATATCCTAATTAAACTAAGGCCTAATCCTGGCCTTGGTCTAAGCCCTGTCTGTGAAACCAGGCCTTAGATACACAATCAAACATTAGGTCTATTCACATTTCCAAGCTGTAGTTTAGTTTCAGAAATGCAATATTACATTTCAATCAAGATCTATATCTGAATTATACCATGGTATGTCTTAATACTTGATTCTGATTGGTGTGTCAGGAAGCTGTGGAATAAAACCTTTTATGTGCAGATAGTTCTAAGTCAGTTTAATCACCATTCTATATTAATGCACTGTTTTTAACATTGCTGTTTTTAAAGGTGGAATAATTAAACATATCATTTTGATGGTGGATTGTATGGTATGACAAATTAATGTTATACGCAGATTAGAAATTTAACGTTAATACACATTAAAAACACATAGTCATGCAATGCAGATGTTGTTAACATTAACAGTTTGAGAACAAAGTATAACACTAATAATAATTAGCACAGTTTGATGTGATATGAGCTAAGCCATCGTTAGATTTAATCACCATTGGTAGCACAATTTATTGTAATACTTTTTTTCCTCAGTTGGTCAGAACAAAAGTGGCAGATTTGTTACTTACAGTACTTGTTCAGATGACATTTTCAGGTAAAAAAATTCTTATTTTGGTCATACTTCCAAAACTACAATCTGTGATTCCGAAGTACAGTATCCACCAGTGACTGACAGCCACATATTCTCCTCAAAACACTTAGATCCACGCTGAGGAGCACAACCCGCGTAAAGATGATAATTCTGCAATTAACTGCAATTGCAGGTTTCAAACAGAGAGGCAAAACTTACAGACTGCAGCTTTAATTCAAATAAATGCTATAATTTATTCATTAAAATAAATGTAATCTTACACACTACTAAATCTGTGTCTGATTTAAAGCTGGCAGAATGTTAGATCCAAAGAGCCTTAACTGATGAAAATAATCGTCATTTTTACCCTTCCGGTCAAATATTGTGCCGCAAACATCGATAACAGCTTTAAGTTGTCTATATTGGCATATGACCATGGTATAAGCGAGATAATCCATGGCTAGCTGTGCAACAATTCACGTCAGGTGGTTCTTTGTCTCCATGTCGTGCATTTAAATCATTTAATGATTATCATCTACATTGAGGTTGTGTTCCCATTCAGTCGGTCACGTTCAACGTACATCAGACAGACTGACGAATAGGAATCTCGCTAGAGAGGCCAATCTGCTTCGAGTGTAACTAAAACGAGCCAATGCACATTGGCATGCAATCATATGCAGCAATTGCTCGCCTCGCAGCGCGGGTATATAATGAGCAGCAGGTGCGTTGCATCTTCAGCTTTTCGCTTCGGAGCCGAACGGTATGTTCCTGTCTCTCTGCAAGCAAGTGTTTGAGAAAAACGAGTAAGCCGAAGTCGAAGTCCTTTCGTGGATGAGTCATGTACCCATTGTGGGAAGATGACCATCTCGGAGTTGCAATCGAGACTGCAAAGGGGCGGAGTCCCAGTGCCGCTGCCTCGTTCCAATCCTCCTCAGAGGGTTGCTTCGGGTAGCAGCACTGGTGATCTGAGGATTACAGTGAGCGTGCTTCCTTCGGGGAACCAACCGTTTAGGAACCCTCACTCCTCCTGCACTCCGCAGCCAGTAGAGCTGCCGGGGGGAGCGCAGTGGGCCATCTCAAAGGTGTGCACCATCCGTATCCTTCGGCGCTCCCCCCAATGCCCGGATGTCGATAGCTGAATTAGAGGGTGAGCCAGATTTTTCTGGAGATGACGAGTTGGCGTAGTTGCCTCCTTCAGGAACGGTGATGGTGCCCGATTTGGATCCGGAGATGATGGCTATGCTTTCCCGGGCCGCCGGGGCTTTTCTTAGTCACCCACCCCGGTTCCTTTCTTCCCAGAGGTGCATGAAGAACTCACCGGTATGTGGACGGCACCTGCCCGAAACCGTTCCATTGGGTCCTCCTCCCTCCCCACCCTTGATGGTGGTGCGACAGAGGGTTCTACGTGCATCCCCCCTGTGGAACAGGCCGTTGCTATGAAGGGAGCCGTCTCTCCCTTCCCGGGCCTGTAAGCACTCGTCGGAGGGTCGGGTGGTAAATCCTTTGTTTCATTTTGTTTCTGTTCCGCCGCTGGCTCAGCAACCAGTGGTACCCAAATTTTTTTTAAAAAGAGCAGTTTCCAACCCTACTTCGGGCTGCCTCGCAAAGAGAGCCCCCCGAACCGCGTCCCTGTGTTCCACCTCGCTGCCCCACTGCGGGTACGCCTACGGTCCCTTTGATCCCGCTTGTACGGTCTCTGCAAGCCTGGTTAGCGCTCCCCAGTCCGGATCATCAGGCTCGGCTATGCGATTCAGTTCGCCCGGCGTCCCAAGTTCAGGGGCGTCCACTTCACTGCAGTGAAAGCTGTTGATGCCCATGTCTTGCGTGCGGAGATCGTGCTCTTACTGGCGAAGGGCGGGATAGAGCCGGTCCCTCCAGCCGATATGAGGTCAGGGTTCTACAGTCCCTATTTCATTGTACCCAAGAAAAGCGGTGGGTTATCACCGATCTTGGACCTTCACGAAAGTCATGGAGGGAGCTCTTGTTCCCACGAACCCTCCCATGTTCCCATCTCCTCCTTTGGAGTCGCTTCGCGCCATTCATGTTCCTAGTGTGCTCAACCGTGTGGCCGACGAGCTCTCACGGGCTGCGCTGCCAGGAGAGTGGCGACTCCACCCCCAGGTGGTCCAGCTGATTTGGAGAGAGTTCGGGGAGGCTCAGGTAGACCTGTTTGCCTCGCCAGAAACCTTGGTAGTTTTACTCCCTGTCACTTCGGCAGGTGAAGTGGAACCTGTTCGTCGAGTGGTGCTATTCTCGCTGAGAAGACCCCCGAAGATGTTCGAACAGAGTCGTGCTTTCCTTCTTGCAGCAAGGGTTGGAGCGTAGGCTGTCTCCCTCCACCCTCAAAGTTCATGCTGCTGCTATTTCTGCATACCACGACCACATCGATGGCAAGTCTGTTGGTAAGCACGACCTGGTCATCAGGTTCCTTAGGGGGGCAAGATGGTTCCTTAGCGGGGCTGCCCCCGGAGGAGGCAGACCCAGCCCTAGCTTTGCTCTGTTCAGTTCGCGCTTTGCGACTGTACTTAGACAGAACTCAAAGCCTCAGGACCTCAGACCAGCTCTTTGTCTGTTATGGAGGCCAGCAGAAGGGAAAGGCTGTCTCCAAGCAGAGAATGGCCCACTGGATAGTGGACGCCATCGCCTTGGCTTACCAAGCACAAGGCGTGCCCTGCCCGCTCAGGTTGCATGCTCACTCTACGAAAGGTGTTGCATCCTCCTGGGCGCTGGCTCGTGGCACCTCACTGACAGACATTTGTAGAGCTGCAGGCTGGACGACACCTAACACGTTTGCTACATTCTACAGCCTTTGTGTCAAGCCGGTCTCCTCCCGTGTTCTCACCTCAGGTCAGAGGCACGGAGAGGCCTCGGCTTAGTGTTGGCTTGCTGCGTTTACATGTGCTTATTACTCCAGAGATTCCCTACAAGGCAGACCCTGTTGAGTCCTCCGATCTCCCTTTGGCAGCTGGACGTGGCGGAGCATCTGGCACCAGGCCTATACTCCGTTGTATCCTTGAGAACCGGATTTAGGCTGAGTACCATATGTGTGACCCTACAGGGATCCCATATGTGTAGTTCCACAGTTGCTCCTAAACGAAGCCTGTGTCTTTCCCTCTGGGAGAACTCACCTATCATCAGGTTGGAGTCACCCCAGTACTTCCATATGTAGTCCATATGTACTTCTCTACTTAACTCTTTTGGGGAAGGATGTGGCTTCCGCAGCATTCCTTTCCCAGCGAAAGGGTACGCTTTCCCATTGTTATCCAATAGTCTCACTGAATGGGTTTTTGGGGAACAGCAGTGATCGACACTCTCTGTGTTAGCCCTGTCCCACTGTCCTTAGGCAAGGGGGTTCAGGTGGCTTACATCAGAGCGCTGGAAGGGAGCAGCTCCTGTGGCGCTTTGGTAGGGATTCCTATTTGTCAGTCTGTCCGACGTACGTTGAACGTGACCGACTGAATGGGAACGTCTCGGTTACAAAGGTAACCCTCATTCCCTGAAGGAGGGAACGGAGACGTACATCCCGTCGCCACAGTCGCTGGACCCCGCTGATGCTGCCGCCTAACCTGTTTGGCTCCTCAGAAAAACCTGAAGATGCAATGCACCTGCTGCTCATTATATACCCGCGCTGCGAGGCGAGCAGCTGCTGCATATGATTGCATGCCAATGTGCATTGGCTCGTTTTAGTTACACTTGAAGCAGATTGGCCTCTCTAGCGAGATTCCTATTCGTCGGTCTGTCCGACGTATGTCTCTGTTCCCCCCTTCAGGGAACGAGGGTTACCTTTGTAACTGAGACGTTTTGCTTATAGGTTTAGCGGTTTGGTGTTGCTTTTTTTTGGGCTTGCCTTGGGATAATTTTGCTGATGAGAGTCATGCATGTGCTATTTTTGTCACATTAATATAACTGTATTATTCTGGTCCATTGCATTATTAACAAAGCTCCAAATTTTAGTGTTTTTTCAAGGTTGGCTTTCTTTTTTTTGGGGTGGGTGGGGGGGGCCGGTATCAGAAATATCATCCAAACTATCCCAGGATGAGGCTTTAAATACATCAGCGTCTTGATAAGCTAAAGAAAAAAGATGCAGAGACTGTAAAGTATTTTTACAAGCAGCGCTTGCCACTTTTTTTCTCCCTGTCAGACTAGACGGAGGTATAAAAAAATAGCATGTTGTTTGTCAGGCTAGCAGGTCCAGTTCATTCTGGGTGTGCCCTGACCTTTTCAAATGTGATTTCCAAGAGCCTTTCATTCCTGATGGGCCTTCTCCAGAGGAGTGCGGCCAGTGGCAGTCTTCCTCAAAAGGAAAGGTCAATTCTTCAGAACATCCTGAGCCGCAGATACACAGGAGCTGTTTTCCAAGTGGCAGTCTGGCAGAGTCAAGGAGAAGCATACAGAGGCAGTGAATAATGTTGCCACTGATGTAAAGGAAATGAAGACAGGAGGACAAAGCCTATTAAAATTGGATTGTCAGGACTGGCTGGAAAAGGTGTGAGACCTTATCGGTGATCTAGGCTGAAAAACTCATGATTCTCATTTTCATGTTTCAAATCCCTACACCACTGGAGTACTAGTAATATCTGAACCTTATCACCTTGTGTAATTTTAGAATCCCACTTTATATTAGGTGTTCTTAACTATGCATTTACGTTATAAACTTAAGCAACTGATACAATGGATTTACTGTCTAAAACTCATGCCATATTTGCATTAGAGAGTGCTGCAGAGATTATGTTTTACTGCAGGCCTAAACCTCGAAAATTAGTTCGTATTTTAGCACTTCTGGTTCCATTGTCCTAAAGTTTATTTTTTTTTTTTTTTTGGTCAAAGAAAATCAACTAAAAACCCAACATTGTAAAAATAAAATAAAATAAAATAAAAATCCTAATTTTACAAAAAAATTACTCTAAAGTTTTTTCAGTATTTTTCTGTAATTTTAAATTATGTTTAAAACTATGTCAAATTACAAAAAAAAATCTGTAAATTAACAATTTGACTGTTATTTTACGGATTATATCATTAGTGACAAATTACAGTAATTCTCATTTTTTATTACATAAAATTACTGTATTATGTATACAGTATTTTTTCTGTTTTCTTAATTTACATACAAATTCATGTAAAATTATAAACAATATCTGTATATTAATAACTTGACTATTATTTTACAGATTATATCATTAATGACAAATTACAGTAATTCTCATTTTTTATTATGTAAAATTACTGTATTATTTATACAGTATTTTTTTCTGTTTTCTTAAATTACATACAATTCATGTAAAATTACGAACAATATCTGTAAATGAACAACTTGACTTTTATTTTAAGGATTATTATAACATTAATGACAAATTACAGTAATTCTTATTTTTTATATGGGAAATTACGGTATTATTTTCAAAGTATTTTTTTTTTCTGTTTTCTTAAATTACATACAATTCATCTAAAATTACATGAATAATCATAATCTGCAATTAAACATGTAGCTCATTCAATTTAAAGGGTGATATCCATGCTAACAATTTAACATTCTTCTTTGTAATTTTAAAGTAAATCTTATTGGTTTTATTTTTAGCTGTATTTTAAACTCTGTAATTCTGGGTACAAAGCAAGCTATGTAGCAAACTAAATATCAAACAATACATAGTTTGTTTTTAAAGTGTACAAAGCTGCTCCGCTCTGCTCTCCACGTTTAAACTTTCAGGCCTTTGCCCACACACAAGTTGATCTAAATTTTGAACAGAGATGAGAAAAGCACACATATTCTTTACAAGCTCAAACTCCCCAAAAAACACCCATCAACTTTCACAAACACACTCATGGCATACTGCCATTTTGAAGCATTGGTTATATGTTATCTGATCAGAATATGTATTTGTTATTTGGAGTGTGTGAGAGAAACCCTTTACTGAGATATTTGAAACTAGAAAAAGCAGACTTGAATGCATCCCAGCATGCAATGTGTGGAAAACACACATTCAGTGGAAAATGTATTATCATCAGTTTGTCAGATGTGTATGTCTGTTTTATGAAAACACCTTGCTGTAAGATGACAGTATATTAACCACTGAGCCATCATGCTGCTGCAAGCACTACAGTGTTGAAATGAATGACAAAATGTTCATTACTGAAGTTCTCAATTATTGTTGAATTAGTTGGACAGCATTTCAACATTTTCAGTTTATGGTCCCATACCACACATGCGGCCTAAACTTCTGCAGTCAACAGCTTGAAGTATCATGCTGTTAAATAAAAGTCTGCAGACAAATGTTGTAAGTTGTATGCAATTGTAGTAGTGTTTGCAATGAGTGTTACTGTAGACAGTGAACACTGCAATGTAAAGGGGCAAATACAGAAAATGTCACAGTTGTGGACAGCTGCATTTAGGCATAAGAGTGGTTCTAAAGCAGGGATTTGTTCAAATGCAAAAGGGTCATTGTTGGTCATGTGAATGTAACTGTTTAAACACAATTATACAAACAATTATAGACAAAGGTGTACACATACTCTTCCCCTAACCCCAAATTCACAAGGAAATGAAAAGTGAATAGTGAATAGCACAGAAGCACCCTGGTTGTAAGCATATGTGAAAACACCATTTGATTAATTAATTAAATGTAACAGCCTACAAATAAAAAATAAATATACACATTTGCAATCTTTGTTTTTTGATATTGCAGCACTATTTGGTATCTCTCCGAGTTTCTTTGAGCGTGATTGGTTAATCTGAACGTCATCAAGGAATCTGGCCAATGACAACTGCGCGCGCCTTCTGTTTGAACATGCATCCGTTCAAAGTGCGTCGCGGCGGTTGTTCAGTTTCTGATCTGCAGTGACGTTACTGCTTAGTAATGGATAGTAATGGATTATTTTACATCTGACTGCAAAATTCTTATTTTGTGCGAACATGGGTTGTGGGATGTCGACTGAGAATGAAAAAAGCGAATACGAGCACAAGACATTTACCAATGGCTAACGGACATATTGCAAACGTCAGAAGGTAAATATATTTTATTATATGTAACGTTACTTTTTTCTACTGTTATATGTAGATATAGTGCATTAAAGTGAGATGATAATCGCGATTACATATTCTGTTACTGTTTTATGTTTTAGTACTTTCAGCTAGGGCTGGGCGCTATGACGATGTAATGATATAAAGTGACTCGTTTATTGCTTTAATTTTTTATATCACGGAATGTAAATATAATAAAGAGCAGGGCATGCGTGATGTCTAAATGAGTGCAATTGACAAAAAGCCTCCTCTCTCAAACAGCATCGATCATGAATTCAAATGGCGGCTTATAGCGACATTTCTCATAATGTGAAATAATATGGTCATATTGCCCACCGCCCCTAGTGTCAGTTAGTTTTAAACTTTTCATAAAAAAGTAAATGAACTTTGGATTTTGAAATGAATAATCTGAGAACAGTCAAATGCATTTGAATGTAGGCAAATTCTGCAGCGGAGTAAAGTTAGTTTTGTTTTGGATATTCGTCACACATTCAGCAATAAACGGCAAAAATCTAAACTGTATTGTCGCTAAAAGGGCAAAGCTAGTAATGTTTCACAAGCTTTCTTTTCATTATTTTCGCTCGATCTAACGAGCACTGACCCGCAGAAGCCGTCGCAATGTGAGTTACGGCGGGAAGGCTCGCTCTTGGCTGAGCTGTAAGTTAGGGACCGTGGAGAAAGTGCACGTTTTCTTTGTTTTTTTGCCATGACTTGGTGAGTGGTGTTTTTGTAATAGCTCTTTTGTTAAAAGTCCTATAAACATGAGACCAGTGTCATTCAGTAGAGGGGGGACAGGGGACAACTTTAACAAGATCTCTTTTTACCCCTACTGGTGAAAAAGGGAATTGCATGTCTAACATTAACTTTCTTTTTGTAATAGCTTTGTCCATCAGGGAGACAGAGACATGAAACCAGTGCCATTCAGTAGAGGGGGACAGGGGACAATTTTTACAACCTCTTTTTTTACCCCTACTGGTGGAAAAGGGAATTGCATGTCTAACATTAACTTTCTTTTTGTAATAGTTTTGTCCATCAGGGAGACAGAGACATGAAACCAGTGCCATTCAGTAGAGGGGGACAGGGGACAACTTTCACAACCTCTTTTTTTTACCCCTACTGGTGAAAAAGGGAATTGCATGTCTAACATTAACTTTCTTTTTGTAATAGTTTTGTCCATCAGGGAGACAGAGACATCAAACCAGTGTCATTCAGTAAAGAGGGACAGGGGACAACTTTCACAACCTCTTTTTTCACCCCTACTGGTGAAAAAGGGAATTGCATGTCTAACATTAACTTTCTTTTTGTAATAGTTTTGTCCATCAGGGAGACAGAGACATCAAACCAGTGTCATTCAGTAAAGAGGGACAGGGGACAACTTTCACAACCTCTTTTTTCACCCCTACTGGTGAAAAAGGGAATTGCATGTCTAACATTAACGTTTACGTTTACATTTAGTCATTTAGCCGACGCTTTTCTCCAAAGCGACTTACAAATGAGAATAGTAGAAGCAGTCAAATCAACATGAGTACAATACAAAAACAGTATGTAAATGCCATGTCAAGTCACAGTTTCATCAGTAAAGTGCTCGTAGCAAGGTTTTTTTTTATTTTTATTAATATATACGCAAATAGATGGAGAAAGAATAGAAAGTTGAAAAAGAAAGAGTAAAATATAAATAAAAAGTGCTATATTACTGGGTCAAGTGTTGACGAAAAAGATATGTCTTTAGCAGTTTTTTGAAAATGGCTAAAGACTCGGATAGAGCGTGGTAGGTCATTCCACCAACCAGGAACAGACCAGGAGAACGTCCGTGAGAGTGATTTTGTGCCCCTTTGGGATGGCACCACAAGACGCCGTTCACTTGCAGAACGCAAGCTTCTGGAGGGTGCATAAGTCTGAAGTAGTGAGTTTAGGTATAGTGGTGCAGAGCCAGTGGATGTTCTGTAGGCAAACATCAGAGCCTTGAATTGGATGCGAGCAGCTATTGGCAGCCAATGCAAACTAATGAAGAGAGGTGTGACATGCGCTCTCTTCGGTTTGTTAAAGAGCAGTCTTGCTGCAGCATTCTGGATCAGTTGTAGGGGCTTGACAGTGCATGCTGGAAGGCCTGCCAAGAGAGCATTACAATAGTCCAGTCTAGATAGAATAAGAGCTTGGACAAGAATTTGTGTGGAATGTTCCGATAGGAAGGGTCTAATCTTCCTAATGTTGTATAGAGCAAATCTGCAGGACCGGGCCGTTGTAGCAATGTGATCTGTGAAGCTTAAACCATCATCCATCACCACTCCAAGGTTCCTGGCCGTCCTGGAAGGAGTTATGGTTGACGACCCAAGTTGAATGGAAAGGTTATGATGAAGTGTTGGGTTGGCACCGACCACAAGCAGTTCTGTTTTTGCAAGGTTAAGTTGAAAGTGGTGGTCCTTCATCCAGGCAGAAATGGCTGTCAGGCAGGCTGTGATGCAACCAGCAACCGTCGGATCATCTGGTTGGAATGAGAGGTGGAGTTGTGTGTCATCAGCATAACAGTGATAGGAAAAACCATGTTTCTGAATGACAGATCCTAGTGATGACATGTAGATGGAGAAGAGAAGTGGTCCAAGCACTGAGCCCTGAGGTACCCCAGTAGCAAGATGATGCGACTCGGACACCTCACCTCTTCAAGATACCCTGAAGGACCTACCTGAGAGGTAAGACTCGAACCACTGGAGTGTGGTTCCTGAGATGCCCTTCGACATGAGGGTTGACAGGAGGATCTGGTGGGTAACTGTGTAAAAGCAGCAGACAGATCCAGCAAGATGAGTACCGATGATTTTGAAGTTGCTCGTGCCAGTCTCAGGGCTTCAGTAACTGAGAGCAGGGCAGTCTCAGTTGAGTGGCCACTGTTGAAGCCAGACTGGTTGTTGTCAAGGAGGTTGTTCTGTGTGAGATAAGTAGACAGTTGGTTGAATACAACTCTCTCAAGTGTCTTTGCAATGAATGGAAGAAGAGATACCGGTCTATAGTTTTCTAAAAGCGCTGGATTCAGAGTGGGTTTTTTAACTTTCTTTTTGTAATAGCTTTGTCCATCAGAGAGACAGAGACATCAAACCAGTGTCATTCAGTAAAGGGAGACAGGTGACAACTTTCACAACCTCTTTTTACCCCTACTGGTGAAAAAGGGAACTGCACGTCTAAAATTAACTTTCTTTTTGTAATACCTTTGTCTATAGGGGAGACAGAAACATGAAACCAGCGTCATTCAGTAGAGGGGGACAGGGGAAAACTTTTTTTTGACCCCTACTGGTGAAAAATGGAATTGCATGTACAGATTGTACCTTATTTATATCCTTACAATGTCAAAATTTACATAATGCAGATTTTTGCTGTTAATACTGTAAAGCTGGTTTTAAACAATCTGTATTGTAAAAAAGTGAAACATAAATAAAGGAGACTTGACTTGACCCCTGTCTACCTCTACTGAATGACACTGGTTTCATATCTCTGTCTCCTGGATGGATAAAGCTATTACAAAAAGAAATATAATTTTAGACATGCAATTCCCTTTTTCACCAGTAGGAGCAAAAAGAGAGGTTGTGAGAGTTGTCCCCTATCCCCCTCTACTGAATGACACTGGTTTCATGTCTCTGTCTCTCTGATGGACAAAGCTAATGTTAGACATGCAAATAATTTTATACATGAAATTTCCTTTTCCACCAGTAGGGGTAAAAAAAGAGGTTGTGAAAGTTGTCCCCTGTCTCCCTTTACTGAATGACACTGGTCTGATGTCTCTGTCTCCCTGATGGACAAAACTATTACAAAAAGAAAGTTAATTTTGGACATGCAATTCCCCTTTTCACCAGTAGGGGTAAAAAGAGAGCTTGTTAAAGTTGTCCCCTGTCCCCCTCTACTGAATGACACTGGTCTCATGTTTATAGGACTTTTAACAAAAGAGCTACTACAAAAACACCACTCGCCAAGTCATGGCAAAAAAAAACGAAGAAGACGTGCACTTTCTCCACGGTCCCTAACTTACAGCTCAGCCAAGAGCGAGCCTTCCCGCTGTAACTCACATTGCAATGGCTTCTGTGGGTCAGTGCTCGTTAGTGCTCGAGCGAAAACAATGAAAAGAAAGCTTGTGAAACATTACTAGCTTTGCCCTTTTAGCGATAATACCGTTTAGATTTTTGGGGGGCATGCCGTTTTGGAGTTATTGCCGTTTACTGCTGAATGTGTGACGAATATCCAAAACAAAACTAACTTTACTCCGCTAATTCTGCACCAAGGCACCACTCTGGTTCAAATTTACCTTCTTTAGTTTAAAGGGATTGTTCACCCAAAAATGAAAATTCTGTCATTAAAGCTGCAGTCTGTAATTTTTGGCACTCTAGCATTTAATGAACAGAACTGCATGCGTCTTGCGGAAGAACATTGTAGCCGCAGCTTCTTCTCTCTGTTTATGTCTATGACGCAGTTACTTTGCTACTCCGCAGCGGTGCCGACCTGACCGGTCTACAATAGTTTGAATATAAACACTTAATATAAGTGTAACATAATGATTCAGGGTAAGACAAAAAAATGGTTTGGAAAATGGATTCATGTTGTACATTCTAATTGTATAATTTTAATTGTATAAAATTGAACGCAAAAGAAGTTATGGACAGCAGCTTTAATTACTCGTGCTAATGTTGTTCCAAACCTGTAAGATTTTCATTCATCTTCAGAACATAAATGAAGATCTTTTTGATGAAATTTGAGAGCTTTCTGTCCCTCCATAGACAGCAATGCAACTGACACTTAGATGCTTCAAAAAGTTCATAAAGAGATCAAAACTAATCCATATGAATTGAGTGGTTTAGTCCAAATTTTCTGGGGACAGAAAATTTGGGTAAGTTTACCCAAAAATGAAAATTAAGATATTTTTGATGAAATCCGAGAGCTTTCTTAACCATCCATAGGCAGCAACATAATTGCAACTTTCAAGGTCCAGAAAAGTAGTAAAGACATTGTTAAAATAGTCCATGTGACTACAATGGTTCAACCTTAATGTTATGAAGTGACGAGAATACTTTTGTGTGCAGAAACGAATAAAAATAATGACTTTATTCAACAATCTCTTCTCTTCCACTTTGCACTTCATAATATTAAGGTTGAACCACTGTAGTCACATGGACAATTTTAACAATGTCTTTAGTTCCTTTCTGGGCATTGAAAGTGGCTGTTGTGTGTGTTGCTGTCTATGGAGTGATCAGAAATCTCTCAGATTTCATCAAAAATATCTTATGGGTGTGGAACAACATGAGGGTGAGTAATTAAGAACAGAATTTTCATTTTTGTGTGAAATAACCCTTTAAATCTGTTCCTCAGATAAAGCGATCGAGTCTCTTCAGAAAATTTAAACTAAAACACTCAATTCATATGGATTGAATGAGTAATGAGTATGAATGAGTAAATGATGACAATTGATATGATATCTGTCTATGATATCTTGAGTAATTTATGATCTCATCAAGTACATTTAAGACATTGCTACAATTAATGAAAATATTAGTTGGTTGGTTTTATTTTGGTGTAATAATTGGCACGTTTCTGGGTACAAAAACTGTGTTTACCTTGCTATGATACATCTGGAAAAATGCATCCATTGTTCTGAATCCTCATTGCTGTTCATATAGCCACAATGTCTCATAATGTTGTTTAAAGGAAAGGTACAAATATTGAGTCCTTTTAAGGATTTTTTTTTTAGTGAATCAGTTTCTTTTTTCTTTTTTCTTTTTTCTTTCTTTTTTTAAGGATCCAGCTGGAGTCCTGGAGATTTGGAGGAGGAGCTCTTTATGTGACTGTCACTTCTGGTGCAGAATCATGGACATTTTGTATGTTTTTGATTTTACTCATTACACTTATATAGCTATAGAATTCTGAATTAAAAGACAATGTAATGTTTGACCACATGTATTATCAGAGCTAAATGGAGGCCACAGGGGTCAGTCAGATATTGAGGAAAACAATATAAAACTCATTTGGAAAACACTAGCTAAAATACAAAGCTAACAGTAAACAGCACAATTCTGTTTCAAAAGTAAAATTATGATCTCATCATGATAATAACCTTAACTTATAAGATAGAAATGCAATTTTTATTTTTTCAGTTCCTCTTGGGGGTTCTGAAGAACTGTTTGTGAAGAATTTGTTTACATAAATTTACATCTGAATAATGAAAACATTTTAGAATCAATAGTGGTTTGAAACAGTGACAATCTTGTAGATGTTTTTGTTTTGTGTTTCTTCAGTTTGAAGTTGAGAATATTTAATTAAACTTTTTATTACATTTTGATTAAGCTGTTTTACTGTTAACTGGTACAGTATTTTAAATGTAAAATGTATTTCATTCAAAATTTGTACTGTATTTCTTCACAACTGAATTATTAAATTTTATGTTTTATACAGTATTTGTATAGAAGTTGTATTTTGTCTTCCAAAATAACTGTTAATTTAGAATCTTGAGCATGCTTTAACACTCTATTGAAGGTTTTTATTGTAGTCTATAAAATAATGGTGATTCTCTGCAGAACTTTTAGTACTGTCACTTTATTGAAGGTGTTTGATCATAATAATATAGGAAAAATCTGTAAAATAACAGTTTTACACTGTAAAAAAAAAAACAGTAAATGACTACGGCTGCCAAACAAAAACCATAAAATTAAAGTACAATATCTTAATTTAAACAAGGAAAAATCTGTAAAATAAGTTAAATAATAAATAATAAATAATTTAATGAAAATTTCTGTAAAATTATTGTTTTTGCACTTTATTTGAATTAAGATATTTTACTTTAATGTTACGGTTTTTGTTTGGCAGCCGTAGCTGCCAGTCATTTACCGTTTTTTTTTACAGTGAAGATTTGAAAGATATTTTAGTCTGTGACATAAAATACATCAGTAATCAGACTTTTTTTCCCAGACTCTTTCTCTTATAACAAGGCAGTTGATAACAAGTGGCAAAATGAGTCTACAGAGGTTGTCAGCCAAACAGGTAAACTCATCTTCTTTCTAGTCCGCTTTTACAGCCTCCTTGTGTTTATAATTGTGCTTTTGCCAACTATTCTAACACAAACTTTCAGGAAAATGCTTCTAAATAAAGGCTGAAAGAGCTGTCTGAGCTTAGTGATGATAGGGGCTTTCGCACCTTTTCATATTTCCTAGAACTATTGGCTGAAGTACCCGGATTTTGCCGTGTTCGCGCTGCAAGAATAGGAACGATTTTAGTTCTAGGAACTCCTTTGGGGGGAACTAAATTAGCTCCTACTTCAGAGTAGGGTCAAAACCAGCACTATAGGAACTATCAGTGACATAAGTGTATGTTGACTGGTCAAATGCATGTTAAACACAGACACCCGGTAATTTTAAAGCAGTGTAAACATATTTACTTCACGAACATGGAAGACAGCAATAACAGCATTTACCTGTTGTCTGCAGGGTTGTATTCTTTTATCTGTCTCGATATGTAATACTAAAAGTTGTCATAGGAAATTTCGTCTCTTAGCCCCACTTTTTGATCTTTCAGTCGTGTAAATTATGCGTTTACATTCCATCTTCGTTATCACGAAACCCACGACACACAACAATCACAACTCCAATCACGGCATCCTCCATCCACCAGTTTTAGCGTTTGTAAATGCCACACTTAAAGCCACGCTGTCGGCAGCTTCAGAGTTCCTATTGCCGGTGTGAATACAACCAGGAATATGGCCCGGGGGAGAAATTAGTTCCCAGGGAACTATCCTAGTGGCTAGTTATATATAACGGAGTTCTTAAACTATTCGGTGTGAAAGCCCTTGATGTCGTTGAAGTCATGCGACTGTGGTGTAGTTCGTTTGTAGCTTATGTTTAGCTTTTTACTTCTGGTACAACAGACAGCAGTTTAAAAAAATTGTCATTTTAATGCTTTAATTCTAAGGGTCAGAGAGTGGGTGGAAATGGTCATGAAAAGTTTTGACTGTTTTTGGCACAAAAGCTTTAATCATTATAAGTGGACCTTAGGGAAGAAAACAAAATGATAATAAGGACCTCTTTAATTGTTATAAAAATGTTGCCATTCAGTTGCTTGTTTAATTCTATATACTTTGACAATGTAAAAGTTTGTTTTCATGAGTCATGTTCTTTTTAATTAAATTTGTGCTTCCATTAGAAGAGATTTTTGTTCCTGCGGCTGCATATTTTTCCATGATTACCACAGTGTCCTACAACAACATGACTATGCTACAGCTCATTGGTGAAGTTATAAGGTAAGACCTTAATGATATGATATTTTATTGTCAGATATCAGAAATTACCAGATTTGCAGATGGCATCTACCTGTATATGGCAATGAAATTGGATTATTCAGTGTAGCTACATACGAAAAGGTGACTTAATCTTATACCATTTCCAAATAAAGAGTGAGATCTCCAGATCTCCTTCTTCCTTATCTGTAAATGTGATGATCCTTTCGAGGTTGTGGGAGATAATCATGGGCTTGTGGAGTCTGTAACTCCCACACCACAGTAGGTTTAATTGACTCTGTCCCAGCTGGCCCTCAATGGGAAAATGAGAGAGAACTTATCACCGACTCGATTAAGAGTTGGGAATCCTGGGTCATGCCGAGGTGGTGCAAGAACGCACCAACCCAGTTGGTGCCCCTGCAGTATTCATCACATACTGTTATGACTATTGGCACCTCTGGCTTTCTCACTGCCTGGTTCCTGGCACAGTCATCAAGTTAATTGGATGGCTTCAATAACAAATGAACTTCTCTGCACATCTACGGCAGGGGCTTTGCTGACCTTTGAAGAGAAAATGGTATAAATATTTTCTACATTATAATGGAATACACCTTCATCAACCCCTTACCCAGATTCATATAGAATAGTTTTATTTACACAAAAAATGAAATACATTTTTTCTGTACCCTCCATATCATTCCAAACCTTGGTCTATGCTGAGACCAAAAACACATTAAAATCATCATAAATATAGTCTGTTTGATTTCTGTTATTTACTGATGGTAAAACTCAAACACATTTGTGTTCACATTCAAAACTGGTGTCAGGTTTGATGATTAGTGCCACCTGCTCATCAAAGACAGACACTATTCAACTATCAATTGGAACAACATGGGAATTTTCAATTTTGGGTTTACTATCCTTTTTAATTTCATGCATTATATTGCATTATGAACATATTAATTAAACAGATAATTTTAAATTAGATGATTTCCCTAATAGTATAATGCCATGTGTAAAAATACAATCAATTACAACACAATACTTAAAAGAATTAATGCTGGGTAAATATGCTCAGAGATGCAATAATAGAAATTTCACAGCCGATAAGGGATGTGCTCTGGCTGCCAAATAGCACATCACTGGAGCACATGTTCCTGGCAGAGAAATTTTATTGCGTGCTGCGCTGCCAGTCGTTAGAGAGCTGAGAATAGATGCGTTGGCTTCTTTCCAAACCTTGCACCTGGAAATGGGCTATCATGGGGCAGGAATAGGCTAGACGGGGAAAGCTTTTATTACCACAAACTTTATTGCCTACATTTCATCAAGGTCAGTTATCCATATAGTTCATTACTAATGGCTAATTATTATGACTTTACTTATTATGACTCATTAAAACTATTTTAATACCTTTACACGCAGATCATTATTAGTGTATTTGAATTAAAAGTTTTTCAATGATCATTTTTCAGTGGTAGTATTATACTTTTACAATGATACCTTTGCAATGATAGTACATAAAATAGATGTTTAGACCCGTACTCTAAGTATAAATCCATGATTTGGTTTAGTTGAGTGCGGTTTCAAAGGAAAATGAGGTAACACTTTTTGATGGTCCCTTTTGAACATTCTGTTGACTATAAGTAACATTACATCTACATGTCAACTAACTCTCATTAGAGTATTAGTAGACTGTCTGCTTAATATATCCTCACTCTTTTACATGACAACGATATGCTCAAAAGGGAGACGTTTTTCCTTTGAGTTTTCCACGTACAGACGACACCATTATCAAAACGATCCCCATTCATACGAATCCATTAGGGATGGGACAATACATTGAAACTCAATTCGCAATACAAAGAATCTGGAGTGATTCTGATATTTTCAGATGTATCGCGATTCTCTCTCGAATAATAATCATTCAAAAAGGTTGAAGTGAATTACAAAATACAGATAACATTGCAGGACAATATATGTATTAAATGAGAATTGTTTTATTTATTTCTTTACACATATATTTCATGTTTGTATGATAAATAGGCTGTTCGCTGAGTTTCAGTTCATTTTTGAGTTTCAGAAAGATTCTCGCGGAGACAGAGACGATTGAAACCGCACAGTTTATTTTCACAAGGTTGTGATGTTATTGTGAGTGTATGCCTACATGAATAAAAGTAGACCCTTTATAGTTGTCTTACACTAATCTGTATAGCCAAAAATGACGGAGTTGCTTCTGCTGTCATTAAGAAAAAATCCATCAGAATGCGCCAGCGCGATCGTTAAACAGGGTTAAAGAAATTGCCTATTTAGTTTCATATTTATGTTTAAATATTATAATATAAATATTATGTTTTTAATTTCATCTATGTTGGTTATGAAAAGTGAACAGCATGAGTGAGGCATCATAAGATTAGCAATATATGTCGGGAGACATAGAGTGGGTCAGACATGATTTCGATCACTTCATTAAGTTTTGTTTTGAAGAAATCCTTTCTTTAAAGTAAATTTCGTTTTGTATAAACTGTATCTTAATTTTAATCAATATTTCATCATCCAATTGCCTGGATTAAATGAGAAGAAAACCATGACGTCGGGTGCGGATTAAAGTGCGTAACAAACAAACTTTACCATGTTTCCGCGTCCTTTAATGCCGAAACAATAAGTTTTTCTGTTTTAATAAATTTCTTGAATACATGTCTCAATCACTAGGCCTATAGATAGGCCTAGTTATGGTATTATAAGGTAATAATATAATGCTTTATATAATATTGAGAAAATACGTACTGAATCACAGAGCTGGTGCAAACATATCCACATCGCTACGATCAGATCAGACGCTTTCTACGGTATATTTTTTCATATTTGTTGTGTGTTTTTGTTGTTGGGAGGGAAGCGCACATCTAAACGGCGCTCTCAACAGCATGGACGCGTTGGGATGTTCATTAACAGTATGATGCTGCGATTGGTATTTCAAAGTTCTTTTTACCCCAAAACCTATTCCTACGAACAAGAACTTCATTGTGCTTACATCACGAAATGAATCTTTGCTAACTGAGTTTCTCCACACCCCCTTTCAACTTTCAACAACTTTGTTGTTAACTTGAGCGAGCGGAGCGGAATCTTCAGAAAGGTGCTCTCAGCTCAAGAGGAAATATTAGTCGCTCCGCTCACGCTCCACTCTGCTCACATGATCTCGAACTTAATGTGCGATGCTGCGCTGACTGAAATGTATGCGCGTGAATCATGGTCACACGCACAGAGCAATATTGTAAGTATGATACACTTTTTAACAAGCAGAATAATAGTCACGATACACATAGTCCCACTTTTACCCATGTCTTTTATAGTATTATAGTATTTCAAAGGACAAAAAAATCATTAACTATTGGCTTTACATCAAGTAAGCTGTCACTTTACTTAGGAGAAACTCAGCTATGAGGCCCTGTGCGGTCGCACACTTGGCATGACTTTGCATGACTCAGCCGAACGCACGAGCGCTGTCCAGCAGTCTTCTTCGTCAGCATTTGAGTGTGCAGTTAAAAACTAGCCTAGAGCGCCATCTGCTGTTAAGACTAAGCTCAGAACCGATTCAAGAGAGAAATATCAGGATCGGTCCAGAATCATTGTATTGATCGAGAATCGATGTATTGTCCCAGCCCTAGAATCCATGAAAACGACTAAAAACACTGTATTCTGCTGGCAGGCCATTAGATGGCGATGAAACACTATAGACTGAACATGTAATACGCATGTGCATGGCGTCATCATTTTCACAGATTCATGTTTTTTGTTGTTTACATGTAGACCTTTTCAAAAACTTGCACTTTGAAACCCGTTTTCAAAAGTTTGCGTTTTCAGGCCACCAAAACGCTGTTGTCATGTGTTAAATAATCTCTTATTTCTTGGGCTTCACTTTTAGATTTTCTTGTGTCTTGGGTTTTTTCTTTGTTTTTCCATTGTGCACATCATGTACCTACCTAGACAAAACAAGAAGTAGTAGTCCTTGGACACATTGACACACTTACACGCAACCAGACGTTGAAGACACACGCACACATTTACGCACATACATTTCTTACTTCTTATATTTCTTGAAATGCCATACATGTTAAGGTTTGATTATTAAGTCATATGATTGGATGCTCAAGCCATCCTGGATATTTTAGTTTGCCCTATGTCTATAAATATGACCCTTCTTCCTGAATAAATTGGACAATGCTTCCTCTGTCTGCTTGGTCATTCTCCCGAGATCTCGCGCTGCTGCCACACATCACAGGGGTTGATGCGCCTGTTTCTAAACTGATGACTGAGACTACAAATATTCTACCTAAAATTTGAGATTTTAATCTAACTGTAAATGAATGGCCAAAACGCATAAAGTTTTCTGTTTTTAGTTGTCGTGTAAACAGCCCCTTTATTGCGATGGTCCCCCAACAGACATTCTACTGACTATAAGTAACTTTTTTCAAAAAAATTTTTTTCCATATATTTATTTAATCAGGGACAATGCACATTAATAATACATATAATATGTAAAATGCACCAGATTTAGCCAACACTGGCTAATTTTCATCCGTAGTCCCTTTTAGCAGGTTGATGTTAAGGATGGGAAGAAAAAAATATATAAACAAAACATATTAATACACCAAATTAAGAACAACAACAAAAAAAAAATATATATATATGAAAGCAGAATTTTTTTTTTTAAACTAAACAAAATTACAAACTACCATACCAAGTACATGCCAACTTATTCTAACCCTAATTGTACCAGTCTACTAATACTCTACTCTAATGAGAGTTAGTAGACATGTAGGTGCAACGTTACTTATAGTCAAACAGAATGTGTTAAAGGGACCATCAAAATAAAGTGAAACCATAAATAATAGTTAATATGCAGCCATCTGAGTGCAAAGGAAATCATTCACCTTAAAAAAACCTTAATAAATAGTTATTTCCTTAATAAATGGAAATGAATAAATCTCAAATTGTGTTTAATAAGGATTTTGGTTAAAATGAGAGGTTTTACCATGTCATGCACCAGCTCCTCTGAAGAAATGCATGACTCTCTGAAGTCTTATCTAAGCTATTGCTCATGAGATTTCCAGCACTGTTCAAAGGATCAGAAAAGTTGAATTACTGTGTGCTGATGATTATTTGATTTATTCATGATATCAAATTATCATGTGGCCCATAATTTCAGTGCGTGTCTATTGGCTATAATAACCGCTTCTCCGATAACTTCTACTCAGTTACAGCTTATGATCTTTTTGATTTATTTGATATTGCTTTCTTCAAGGCTAGCCTGAGAAACTAGGTGATAGATGATTAGCATTTATTGGAGAAGCCTTGAAGAGCACATAAGTGCTGCTATTGTTGTTAGTACCTTTGTTGTTAATTATTTAACAGCACCTGGATTCCTATTCATCCTTGCCAGCGATTTCCCCCGAGGTGGAGCTGCAGGAAAGATCAGGCCTTGAGCACTTCTGAATTGCCCCAAAGTAAAGACTTGTATGCCAGGTGGTTAGCTCAGGGCACAGAGTGCCAGACATCCAGACAGGTGCTCTGCTCCGAAGCAGGACTCCCAGCCTGAGCAATGTATTGAGTGAAACGGCTGTCAGGCTGTTAGAAAATGCTGATATTAGTGGTGTGCACCCTGGGACGACTTGAAAGCAGGCCACATTTAAAGGTTTCTTCCACGTCGCTTAAGGCAGGGAAGAGGATGAAAACAGCAGACATCACTCATGTGGAGCTTCAGCACCAGCCTCAGCTGAAGCATGATGTGTGACTGGTTGACCACCGTACATCAGAAGAAAACAGACCGATGATAGGAAATATCAAACGAATGTCTCCTCTATGAAAGGAAAATGTGGAATAAATCACATATAGAATAAAGTTTTTACAGTGTGCTGTTTACCATCGTGCTGAAGAATAAATTAATTATATGGCTAAAAATATGGAGACACCTGCTCATTGACAGAGCCATTTCCAAATGCTTGCTTCAACTCTTGAAAAAAAATGTGGCCATCTGGGCATGTGGCAATTTGTGGTCAAATATATAGTGTGCTACAAATTAGAATTCTTTTCTTGCATACTGTTCATTAAGTTTGTTCTGCAGAACATAATATATTGAAAGCTGAAGAGTGCAATCTTTTTTAATTTAAAACAGCCTAGTTTAACCCTATAGCCTCTAAATTATCAACATGATCAAAAGTTTGCTGCAAAATCTGTTGTACACAATCTACTTTATGCCTTATGTCATCTGATATCAATATTTAGCATTTTTAGCAGGCAAAAGGATTTTTAGTATATTTCTAAAATTTCACATGGTGCACGTCTTTTTGCTGTAAGATTTTTATACATTAAACATAAAAATAATTTCTATATTTTTAGTAATACTTCAAGATGAACACTTACTGGACTGAAGAAACTTAGGTTTACATGATTAGCCATACATCATTTTTTATTTGTTTTAAAATGTGCATATCAAATAAGATACATATAGGAACAGTTATTTGTACATCTCTCAGTTATAATGCATTGTAATATACATCGACCAGTTGGCTCTGCCTTGGCTCCTCCCTCCCTCAAATCCACCTGGGACCATTGTCCTTACGGCTCCACCTGGCTCCATCATCCCTCCGGCTCTGCCTTGGTTCAATGTCGCTTTGCCTGCACCACGGACTTCCTGGCCTTCAGCTGCGCTTCGCCCCTCCACCCATTCGGCTCTATCAGGCTTCACCTTCCCTCTGGCTCTGCCTTGGTCCTCAGTTCCACCTGTTCCTCTGGCACACTGTTTCCATCAGTGTCACTCCGTCTCATCAGCTCTTTGGCTCCACCTGGTTCTTCACTTCCATCAGCTCCGTCTGTCTGTTGTCCACTTCAGCATGAAACATAGCTATGTAACATGAAAATAAAAATCACAAATATTTCATTCCACTGTAGTAGATGTTTTGATGAAATTGATTTAGCTTAGAAAAGTCAAGGCCTTGGTATGTGTGACCCTGTGGTACCAGCACTCAATCAGAATTTTAAGCATCTCCAAATTAAATTTTCTGCATTTCTAGAATATAAATATATTCTAAACATGAGCAAAGCGCACACATTTATTTATGTGTATCTATACTAATACACCAGAAAGTGCATTTTACATTAATGCTTTGGCAGATGTTTTTATCCCCTGCAACGTAGATTGACTTCAAGTTATAAATTTCATTAGTTCATGCATTCCCTGGAAATCAGACCCATGACCTTGGAATTACTAGCTTCATGCTCTACTGATTGAGCTAAAAGATTGATTTTAAGCCTTTGGCAAATGACAACAAATCAGATCTAACATTTACTTTCACGATTCATTCACTTAAAAAAATATTATTATAAAACACTGCTTGCAGCCTGCTGAAGACACAGAAACATCAATTTATGTCTTGCTCTGAAGCTTTAAAACATTAACAGACATTTAAAAAAAATTGGGGGAAAAAATAAGAAGGAAAAAAAAGCAACACAGCCATTGCATTTACAATAAGCTTCAGATCACACATTGCACATTTTTATAAACGAGTTTAGTCATATTGGCTATGCAGACCTTTGCTTGTAATTTTAAATGTTCATTAAAATATTGCTTCATATCCAGTAACACTTTACAATAAGGTTCATTAGTTAAACATTAGATAATGTATTAACTAACATGAACTAACCATGAGCAATACATTTGTTACTGTATTTACTAATCTCCGTTAACGTTAGTTAATGAAAATGCAGCTGTTCATTGTTTGTTCATGTTAGTTCAAAGTGCATTAACTAATGTTAACAAGATTTTAATAATGTTGAAATCAACATTAACAAAGATTAATAAATGCTGTATAAGTGCAGTTCATTATTAGTTCATGTTAACTAATAAAGTTAACTAATGTTAACTAATGAACCTTATTGTAAAGTGTTACCTCATATTCTAATCAGTCTAACAAACATTTTTTCCTATTATTCAGTAGAATTTGTTATTCATTTTTAAGTTGTGCCTTAACAAAGAAAGTATTCAGCTTTGGGCACATCCCACTTCACATTTGCTCACCAAATTCAATAACTCATACCATTTCATCTACAAGTACTTATATTTTCCATGAAGTTATTTAATTGTTTAAAGCATGCAATAACGCTGCTCCCTATCCGCGGAGTATGCAGTCTACATAGGGCAAAAACTACCAAGGAGGCCCCATCTCATGTCCCAGGGGCACCAAACAGAAGCGATTTTAACCAAGTGTGGCCCACCCCTACCAGTGCACCCAATGGACCATCACTGGCCCTAAAAGCATGTTTTTTTCTAGTCTGGTAATCTGCTAATTGCAAATAATTAATTTACAGTAACTGTAAAGCCTCTGTATGTTAAAGGTACAGTACCGTTTTATCAAATTTTTGCTATATGCAAAACTTATTCTTTCAAAGCAAAATTAATTATAACAAGGGTTTCATTTTTGTTAAACAGAATGTGATTCTTTGGCATTAAAAACAATAGCTTGTCTATGAATATACCATGACGCTAAAGCAAATAAGCTTTTACATGATTATAATTAGATCCCCGAATCTGACACACACTTGTCACTAAACTTGAAATTAACCTACTTAGTGCACAGCAAAGAAAAATATATATATATTTGTTTATTTAGGGCTAGGGCTGGGTAAATAAATATTGATTTCTCGATTTTAATCGATTCTCATTTTTACAAACCGATATCAATTCTTAAATCCCAAGAATCGATTAGTCTAGTCTGTTTTCAGTTGAAGAATGAACAGAACATGTAGCACACCTCCCATCCAATAAATCGCAATAATCTTTGTGCTTTGTTACTTTTGATATGAAGCAAAGTCTCAGATTTCAAATGACGTCCATCTTATTATGAGATTCAAAAAATAAATACAGTTTTGCCGCTGTTTAATGTGTCTTGACAGATCGCTGCAGTGCCTCAGTTAAAGAGAAGCGGCAGCACAGAGCGCATGTGAAAATCCTCTCCTCCGCTTAAAATTTGTGAAAATTGTGTCAATACCCACCCCTTTTTAGGGTGTTAAAGGTGAAACTTGATTGTCACTGAAACAGCAGTTTACTCTCTCTGTTGAAAAGTGGTAACTGCCTTGGTGACGGAATTTAACAATATACAGAAGTTGACAAGATCTTGGTACATTAATGAGCTAGAAGAAAGTGTCATGGTTAACACATCCCAGCTCTAGCCTGAAATTGATGCATATTTTATTCAAATGCAGCAAAAGTGCATACTAGGATGCCTTTTAAAAGCTTTTACAAAACATAAGCACTTCATTTTCACTTAACTTTACTGCCTTTGTTGGACAACTATGAACTCTATGGCATCTTTGTCAGGCAGTTAAGCCCAGGCCTTGAGCATTTTGTTTTCTAAAGAAACATTAAATGACTCTCTGGTTAGTGGTGCAGATGGTGTTGTAAACATGGAGTGATCTTCTGGCACAGATTGTGTTCTGTTTCTACTCTTATAGGATACAGGCCATCAGCCTTTCTGTTAGCTCGTCTCATTTCTGTTCTTTCATATACCTGAGAGTTAATTTTAGAAGAATTATTTTAAAAAATGCAATGTACATTTTGTATGCATACAAAATCACTTGAGACTGGATTATTGTAGAGTTACATCCATGCAGGTTAAAATTAGTAGTCAGGCAGTCTGTATTTCCCCCCGTTTTTCCACTTGTAACTCTGAAAGCAATAAATGCAAATTACTTGTGGGAAATGCATAACCATTAAACTCCAAGGGAGGACCTTTTGACCATGTTTACACACTCTAGAACAGGGGTCGGAAACCTTTTTGACATGAATTGCCATTTTAATTTTTCTTTTTAATCACTGTGCACATCTACTTAACCCACTTGGTGCTGGAAGCTAGACTCAATTTCCCAGCATGCACCATTTCATGAATTAATCATGCACATTACAGCCATAGTTCAGGTGGAGCATTTAGCTTCACATACTGCTCATAACTGATTAAAACAGGCTGATTATGAGAAAGGAAAAAAGATTTAGTTTGCATGTCAAGGGATTTATAAGAGTAAGTAAAATTTATTTAGAGTAAGTGCAAGTTTTTCTGTTCAGTCTTGACATGTGAACTCTCAGTGTTGTTCAGCTTTAAAAGGTTTGCAAGCCACAGGAATACAGCCTGGCTCAGCTTAACTCGAACCCATTTTCATGCCCATTAGGGCCACATATGGAAGGTTTTGAGCCAGTAAAAAAAACTCATTATGAATCCTATTGGGATTTGCTTTGATAATGCAATGTTTAGTCAATATTTTTTAATTCAGTCATACAAAAGTAAAGACCTTACTAAAAAGGACAAAGGATTTTTAAAAATGTGAATTATTACAGTATCAGTGGAAAATAGGCAAATGCATTAGTTACTGATAGGAAGACATTTGGACAGGGTTTGAGGATTCTGCTGAGTCTGAACTGGTTGGTTAGACTGATTACTTTATGTTGTTGTACTTTGTTTCATTGTAAGTGATCGATTGACAGCTATATTGCCAACCAACAGCCTGTTTCCTCAAACACAGTCAATTTGTTCCTGAGCTAAACTTGCTGATGAAACTGAGAACTTAATGTAGAGTTTAAAACTTTTTTATTTATTTTTTTATTAAAAACATTTTTGTGGTTTTAAAAATGATCCATCTCCTGTGATATCTATTAATCTCCATATAACCCACCAAGTGTCAGGTTTATGTTCTGTCCTATGGACTTTTATTTTGATATTCTTTTTTGGTTCCTTTATTTCCTGTTTCCCTGCTCTGTTTAGTTTTGATTTCCTTGGTCCTCATTTGTTTCTATGGTTACTTATTATCACCTGTGTCTCTTTATGTTTGCCATATACAAATTTCTGTCTTGAAACTCTAGATGGTGCAAGCTAATAGATTCTTAACTCTTAACCTGCTTGCAATCACATCATCCTGCTGTTTCAGTAGCCAATGAGCTTGCGTACTCAACCTTCAAATACTCGGTTAGCATTTGTCTTAGCAGTGCAGCACGCTTTCAGAAACACTCCACCTTCCCCAGCTCCACCTGTATAGATCTACTAAGGGTAATTCATGTACGCTATATTGTACAGCAGCAGCATGTCTTACTTGTTCATGGCAGCGTGTTGTGTAGGTATTGGCAGTAGCAAGTCTCATATTTGCTCTGCAGCAGCAGCAATAACCAACAGCAGCAGCAGCTTAGCATATCTATTATGTCAAGACAAATATATAAATATTTTCACTCATTACCATGCCAAAGACTGCGAGAGCTGTCGTGATAGAAATATATATACTTCCTGTTCAGTCCTTTAGCTTTTTGTTAATGGAAATAGTGGTTTTGCTTTTTCTCTTATACTTCTCCTGTAAGTTCCATTGAGTGTTACGGATTATAAATAAAGACTGTTTGTTTGGTTACTCTGACATCTCGTTCATGCATACTGCAAACCACCCCGTGACACCAAGTGGGTGATAAATCAATAAACTTAAGTTGCTTGGTCTTAATTAATATTTATGTATTTAGGTATAGCAGAAATGGTTTCTGATCATTTTTTGCACATAAAAGTCCACATAGTTCCTTGTTAAATGGGATTGTGGGAGGAAAAAGAAGCACAATTTTAAGTTAAAATATCACAGCTACAAAATGTGTATAAAGACTCTACATCATCATCCTAAACTTTAGTTTACATAATGAATGCAGATAAAGCAATTCATAAAGCAATTCAAATCATGCCTTAAGATTCCCTTTTAGTGATTTGTTATTGGTTCATCAGCTTATGCATTACCTTATCCAAAACATGCACTGGGTCCTATTACAAGTGCTAATTAACCAAAATAGTGCTCACTAATGAACTAAAATGACACAGTGCTAGCTAATTAACTAAAATAACCAACGTGAGAATACGTGTGTATTTTTATAAAGTGTGGTTCTACCACATACACAAAAACGTACAACATTGACGTATTTATAGCACTAAAAAGTAAAAATACTTATTAACAGTATTATTAACTGTACTCCATATCTTTAGAATCCATATGTTTGTAAGGAACAGGTCAGAATTCAGCCCTTTATCCATCAATCTTCATCTTCATCTTCATTCTCAGTAGCAGCGACCGTCACAGTCAAAGCCCGCACTCGTTATGATTCAAATTTGAAAGTAGCACCACCACTGAGAAGCGTTTTAATGTTTTATTTTATTTTTAATTTTAATGTTATATTTTTACTAAAATTGTCATTTTCCTACACATTTCTGTCCATTATGTACTATTCTTTTAACATTCTGTATAAAATGGGTATGTTAAGGTTCGGGATGGGGTTTAGAATTCTTACGTTTATCTACAAAACGATAAAATGGAAATTATACATATATCTTTATGACATGACAGATTTGTAAATATTTTACGTTTTTTCGCTGTAAAAACTTAAGTATTTTTACGTTTTAGTGCCATAATTATGTCAATATTTTACGTTTTAGCACCTTTCTAAAAATAACAGCAGAACAGCAGGAGCTTAATGAAGCATTCGGAACATTTTAGAAGTCTCATAAGATTTGCATGTGCCGTTAGGGAGTCAAAACAAACAGCAAAAAAATAAAAAATAAAATAAAAGCTAGTTTGCACATGGGGACCAAAAATGTTTAGTCAATGTTTATTTATACAGTAGTTTAGTTAATAAATTAAGATTGCTGATCCACGCCTGTGCTCTCTCTGTGCCTGCATACCACATTAATATGATTTATAAGCTGTTTTCCTCTTCAGAACCAAAACTTGTCCCCTCAAGGCCACCTCAGTAATTTCCTGCCGGTATTGAGAATCAAACCCGCAATCTTCGGGTTACAAGTCATACTCTATAACCATTAGGTCACAACCTCCCAATCTCAATGCACATGGCTTCCAAACTGAAGCAAAGTTTTCTCAATCCCATTTGCAAGTCAAATGGCCAAAGTACCTTTATCAGCTCAAGCTCAGCAGCAACGCTAACAAACCCCCCCCCCCCCCCCCCCAAAAAAAAAAAAAAAAAAAAAAAACATGTATCAGCCTCAGGACCACTGAGAAGCATTCACAGATAACAGAGCAGAAATGTGGGTCACCCATGTGTCTGAGTGAAAGAACAGAGATACGGCACTGACCCATACTGTTGGGTCACTCTGCTGCTTCCTGTTTCTGCACTGACAAAGTCATGTAGCAGTTAGTCACCATACGAAGAGTACATTTCTAATTCCTCATCCTGTTTTTACACATACTTCAGCTCTGCAGGATGAAAGTTAAACTCACTCACCCGCATGAATTATACTCATTTATTAATTATGCTTTTGGCATAGCATTTAGTCTGCTTATCGGCACAGTGTATTAATGAGCAGTAAAGCAAGTATGTAATGAGTGGAGGGAAACTGCTCTAGCCTTACTGGCAGAATGTCATCAAATGAAAATTCAAAGGAGTCTTTTGATGCCAGTGCTTGTTTTCTGATTCTAGATCTCCTGGTGTAGAGAATGCCCTTGGCAAGAGTTCTTCAAACCCAGATAAAATGAAGGAAGTCTGAAAGATATGCAGCAGTGAAAACTGGTGGTTAAACACAAGCCATTTTCTGTTGAATGAAAACACTGAATGACACTGAATCTCTATTTGTTGTGTAATGAGATTCGATGTGTTTTCCTTCACTGAATAAGTTTGGTTGAATATGATAATCCATTATGTACATATAATTGTGTATAAAAAAAATGTTGTCATAGCCCTTTTGAATAGAGTAAATGTCAGCAGAGATCTAAATTGTTATACCATGATCATCTCCCTCAGTTACAGAGGGTAATATCAACAAAGTAATTAATTTCAAATAGATGGCAATTTTCCTGGGATAAGTCATTTTTTCAAAAAGAGAATCAAGCTGACATTTATAATATATTTTTAACAGTTTATGATCATAAATGCCATCACTTGGGGATTGATTGCATTACTTTCACTGTTTCTATGAAGATTAATTTAAATTTACATGCAATGTATGGTCTACGGCCTCACATGTCTGCATGTATTGTATATTCAGCAGCAGAGTTGACAACAGGAGCTGAATGAAGTACATTGTTAAAATATTTAGGCCCCTGGGAAACGGGATTGTCATTCTAAATCGCAACAAAATCCATTAGCTCAGTACTGTGATAAATGAACTTGTCTATTATTTCTCGGCTTGTCTGGAGTTGTGCGAGCTCCTCATATATCATATACTTTAATATTGATTTTACTTCAGACATTATAACAATCTCACACAATGGGTTTCCGAAGATGCTGTCATGACATAAAAATAATTAAATAAATAATTAAATAAAAAAGAAGAAGAAGAAAAAGCATTACTTTGGCCAACAATAAAAGCAAATGTACAGTGATTTTTTTAAAATGAGAATAACAATAAAAATAAATAAAAAAACAAGTGAAGAAAGTGGTAAACAAAAATCTGTTAACCTTGGAGTTTAATGCAAGATTTTTTCATGTATTAATTGCTTTTTGTATTGCCAATGTGTGAACCGATTGTAACAAATCTCTGATTGTACCAATTGTAAAAAAAAAAACACAAAAAAACAAGACCTTCCCCGACTGATTTTTATGTATTTATGTCGGTTTCTCCAGGGAAATCCAAAAGATGTTTGATGGTTACACTCTCCAGAGAGCCTCTCTTCCATTTAATAACACATGAAACAAATGCTTATATGTTCAGGCTAATGCCGAAAGACCCATTCTGTACTGTAATGTTAATGTGTCATGCAAAAAAAAGGGATCAATATATACTTTTATAAACTATCATATAAACTATCTTATAAACTATCAGAACGGTGTAATTTTAACCACCTCATCTGTCGACATGATGCTGGTGAATTGTAGAGCTGGGGCAAACGTAACCACTATGATCAGATGCTTTCTTAACTGTTGTTTTCTCACCGCTGTCATTTTAGTTGTATTTATTTTGTTATTAAGAGAAAAGCCCACAGCACATATTAACATATTCATCTAAACATTGCTCTCAGCAGTAATGTGGATGGTGTCGGAATGTTCATTAAAAGTATATTGCTGCAAAGTTATTTGAAACTTCTTTTTTACTTCTAAATAAAGAATATATATTGGGGCATTGAATCATGTTCAGTCTCTTGGACGTTACGTGAGCATTAGTGCAAGCTGCAGTTTAATTAACAGCCACCGGTGTTGCTAAAAACAAGAGTTTCTAAATTTTCTACACAGTCCCTTTAAGATTTTAAACTCAACATCAAACTGTTTGCATCTCATTTTATGCCTGTAATGTGACAAATTTCCAAGTAAAGCATAATTTTTAATGAGAAATCCTTGATTAGAACTGATTATGACAGGTTTCTGGAGGGCAGGGTTTGAAAATTAAGAGGGATTGGTGCTGTCACAAAGTATATGTGTCAGTAACCTTTAATCACCTTTAATAACCTTTGCCCAGTTACTTGTTTTTGGCTCTTATATTTTCTTCATTAATGCAGTCTCTGGGTGTGTAGAACCTTGTTTGCCCTCTGCTTGCTTGCATTCTGCTTAGACTATAAATCTCAATGTCTTAGTCTTTGACATTCTTGCTGTAAGCTGCCATGGTAAAACAAAGCCATGTGCTCCAAAGCGACTGTTCAAATCATTTTCCAATGATTAATTGTCAATGAACTGGCACAAATAAATTCTAATCAGTAATTTTCCTGAGGTTCCAGCAGAGCCATTTCTCAAAGAAAATTATACTATTTTTCTGTTGTCTTATATCGTGAGAGCAGCAGAAGTTTGTTTTCCTGTAAACAAACTGATTACAAGACATATGAGGTCATAAACCTTTTTTTCTTTCAAATATCAGTACTAATACCACATACAGGATCTGATGAATTAAAGCTTGTTGGGGTTATCCAACATATCATGCTTTCAGACCGAAATTTAATTGTAAATGAAAATGACACAAGGAGTGTCGCACAGACCGACATCACACAGCCTGATGACAGCCAGTGAAAATTTAGCAAATATTGCTGTAAATGTGAATTGTATAATGTTCATTGTAGATTCACACAACGCTGTCTGACCTGCCAGAGGCATCAGTAAGATAACATATATGCTGAAATGATTAAATAAATATATGCACACACACAGAGAGGGAGAGAAAGTCAAGATAGATGAAGGTTGTCAAAGTTAACTGAAATACTGCAGCAGGTGATATACCATTATTTCTAATCTACAAATGCAATTGGCAGGGAAACAAAAGATGATGTTCTTTCATTTCTTTCCAGGATTTCTTTTCCCCGTTTCCTCACTGTTGTGGCTTTATTGAAAAACTACTCCAATTAGATTAGGAGGTGAAAATCCTTTCTGATTTAGTTCAAGATGTCATGGGGAGATTCACAGTATAACTATAATAAAGTCAGGTGTGTATAAGGCAGGGTTTGGCAAAATTCTGGTTTTATTAACAAAATATTTAACAGTAAGATCACTGAATTGAATTTTAACTTTGCTTCCTCAAAATCACAGTATCATTATAATTAACTTTAAATCTGATTTTCTGGACACATAAAATACAATCAATTTCCTGTATTGAAAATCATTTTGGATATTTGCCTTGGATTTTCCATTTAACAAAAAAGTCAGCCAATTAAGTTAGGCAGGGTAATGGAGCAGGCAAGATTGGGGCAGCGATTTTTGCTTTCATTTGAGATTGACTTCGGAATAAGAAGTCAAGCAAGCCCACAGAGGAGTAAAGACTGCAGTGGGACTGATCAAAGACAAAGTCAGCAGCTTCTTGTGTCTGGTTAAATCACATCTTCTCTACTCTCTTTTCAGAACTTTTTTTAGGCTGGTCAGCAACAAGGAGGTCTATAATACTTAGAGAAAACTGTTAGTTGCCCGGTTGATACAAGCAGAACCTGCAAGTGCACAACCTGCATCCTGCCATCTTTGCCGTTGAGCACTCATTTCCAAAAGCATTTTTTTGTTTGTTTTGAGTCAAATGCCATGTGACTAATTTTGCCACTGCAAAATCAAGATCTTTTCATAAACTATCTTGAACCTATATCTCTCAACCTTGGAATACACATATTCCTGGTAGAGAATCGCTTGTATTAGATACAAGCCAGGTTTTGAACAATGTGCAACTGCACTACGTGTTGGAATGTTGCCTACATGGCTCTGACAGAATCATTGTATTATAATAGGCATAAATGTGGTTTGTATGTTTCTTGCCAATTTTATCAGACTAGATATTTTTGGCCATCAGGCTTTGTGTCACAATAGTGAAGTTAGGATTTCTACCACAGCCAGCACCAGAATTTTTTTAGCATTTTCAGAAAACTTTAATGGCCCCCAGAATATTTTGTTGTAGGAATATACACACACACACACTCACCGATCAGGGATAACATTATGACCACCTTCCTAATATTGTGTTGGTCCCTCTTTTGCTGCCAAAACAGCCCTGACTCGTCGAGGCATGGACTCCACTAGACCCCTGAAGGTGTGCTGTGGTATCTGGCACCAAAATGTTAGCAGCAGATACTTTAAGTCCTGTAAGTTGCAAGGTAGGGCCTCCATGGATCTGACTTTTTCAGCACATCCCACAGATGCTCGATTGGATTGAGATCTGGTAGAATTTCACAGCCACCAGGGAATACTGTTTCCATGACATGGTGTACATGGTCTGCAAAAATGCTTAGGTAGGTGGTACGTGTCAAAGTAACATCCATATAGATGGCAGGACCCAAGGTTTCCCAGCAGAACATTGCCCAAAGCATCACATTGCCTCCACCGGCTTGCCTTCTTCCCATAGTGCATCCTGGTGCTATGTGTTCCCCAGGTAAGTGACACACACGCACCCGGCCATCCACGTGATGTAAAAGAAAATGTGATTCATCACATTGCTCCGTGGTCCAGTTCTGATGCTCACGTGACCACTGTTGCCGCTTTCGGCAGTGGACGGGGGTCAGCATGGGCACCCTGACTGGTCTGCAGCTATGCAGCCCCATACGCAACAAACTGCGATGCACTGTGTATTCTGACAACTTTCTATCAGAACCAGCATTAAGTTCTTGAGCAATTTGAGCTACAGTAGCTTATCTGTTGGATCGGACCACACGGACCAGCCTTCGTTCCCCACATGCATTAATGAGCCATGGCGGCCCATGACCCTGTCACCGGTTCACCACTGTTCCTTCCTTGAACCACTTGTGATAGATACTGACCACTGCAGACTGGGAACACCCCACAAAAGCTGCAGTTTTGGAGATGCTCTGACCCAGTCGTCTAGCCATCACAATTTGACCCTTGTCAAACTTGCTTATATCATTTTTCCTGCTTCTGACACATCAACTTTGAGGACAAAATGTTCACTAACAGGTGCCGTGATGAAGAGACCATCAGTGTTATTCACCTCACCTGTCAGTGGTCACAATGTTATGCCTGTTATGTGTGTGTGTATATATATATATATATATTATACTTACATTTTATTGAAACTACGTTTTTGTCAAAGACTTTGTCTGGATCAGATTCAGAACGATGATCAAAACATAGATGGAGTAGGTACCACCCTCGTGACAGTAAACACGTCATCAGAGAAGAGAAGAGATGATGCTGCTATTGGGAGATAACGTTATTTTGATTAAAGATTAAGCGGGCACATGGATTTAAAAAAAATAAATAATTGTGCACGTATAAATCATTTATAATAAATAAATTGTCAATTTTGATTTCATGGTAAAGCAGCAAAGCCCTGACCACTTTGTCAGCACTGTTATTAAATCCTGCATCTAAAAAAAGCTTCTGTGTTGAATTGCATCCTTTATGCTTGTATTGTATTGTTGTCCATATATTAAAGGTATATGGTAAGGCAATGCACATACTGCTTATTATTATGAGCTAGAGAATTAATGTCCATAAGCATGTGTCTGCATTACAAAAAAGAGGAGAGGATCTGTTCTGCATAGCAAGCTTATTTCAAACTATTTTTTTCTGGTCTCATCGTCTTACAAAGAGAAGCAAGATAAGTGCTTGCATCCAATGTCAGCAAATTAGCCGCGCATGTCCCGCAATCCAACCCTAACTCCCACCCCTCACCCACCTCTACCGTAGCCAATTACTGCAGACTCATACATTTAATAGATTATTCATTTTCAATTTTCCTCATGTGTAAGACTTGAGGTTTGAAGGAATTATACAAAAATTGAAATTGAACAACTATATGCAGATGCGGCTCAGGAATGTTAACGACCATTCAGTGCATTCAATTCCAATCTTCCAGACATAGAGTGGTCACGAAAGCCATTATGATAAGTCTGTTGCAGTGCTGTTATTTCGTTAATAATAGATTGTCTTGAGAAGATGGAGTTGCAGGAAGTTGCTAATTCAGTAATTATTCGTTAAGCTCCAAAAGGCTTTTGAAAGTGATCCAACTCATTTTTGCAAATATTACTTGCTCTAAATGTTTCTAAAATGTTTCAAAAAGATGTTTCTGCCCAATATATGTACTGGCAGCATTTCTTCCAGCAAGTGTCAATGGTGGAGGAGCAAACCCACTATAGATTTACAGGTAATATTTTTATCGCACTGACTTGTAGTTGTATGATATGGCACTATATCATCACAGCCATAATGATATAGAGCCATATTGCACTCCTACTGTGATATGCGTGATATTGCTCATATGTGTTATTTATTTATTGTATTTATTTAATGTGTCCCACACTGTAAAATAAAATGATTGTAATTGTAACAATAAAATACTGTAAACAATGCTACAGTAAAAACCTGGTGAATTGTGATGAACTTCTTCATTTGGCTTTCTCTTTACTACTCGTGTTATTATGGTTGTCAGCATACAACCCGAATTCCGGAAATGTTGGGATGTTTTTTTAAAAGATTTTCAAATCACATGAGCCAATATGTCATTCACAATAGAACATAGATAACATAACAAATGTTTAAATTGAGAAATTTTACAATTTTATGCACAAAATGAGCTCATTTAAAATTTGATGCTTGCTCAAAATAGTTGGGATGAGGGTATGTTTACCATGGTGTAGCATCTCCTCTTCTTTTCAAAACAGTTTGAAGACGTCTGGGCATCGAGGTTATGAGTTTCTGGATTTTTGGTGTTGGAATTTGGTCCCAATCTTGCCTGATATGGGTTTCCAGCTGCTGAAGAGTTCGTAGGTGTCTTTCGTTTAATGCCGATGAATGATGCAGTGTTGTCTGAGGGCCCGAAGACCACAGGCATCCAATAAAGGTCTTCGGCCTTATCCCTTACGCACAGAGATTTCTCCAGTTTCTCGGAATCTTTTGATGATGTTATGCACTGTATATAATGAGATTTGCAAAGCCTTTGCAATTTGACGTTGAGGAACATTGTTTTTAAAGTATTCCACAATCTTTTTACGCAATCTTTCACAGCTCTGTCTACTTCTGAGAGACTCTGCCTCTCTAAGACATCCCTTTTATAGCTAATCATGTTATAGACCAGATATCAATGAACTTAATTAGTTGCTAGATGTTCTCCCAGCTGAATCTTTTCAAAATGTCTTGCTTTTTCAGCCATTTGTTGCCCCCGTGCCAACTTTTTTGAGACCTATAGCAGGCATCAAATTTGAAATGAGCTCATTTAGTGGATAAAAGTGTAACATTTCTCAGTTTAAACATTTGTTATGTTATCCATGTTCTATTGTGAATATATATAATCATGTGATTTGAAAGTCTTTTCGTTTTTTAGTCTTTAGTTAAAAACGTCCCAACATTTCCAGAATTCGGGTTGTATGTTAAAGGATCAAAACCGATTTTAGTTGCAGCATGATCATGCTAATTCAGCAGAAAAGGCTGTAGAATTTACTGCTTTATACACGTTGTTTTTGTTTGTTTGTTTTTTAAACAGTGCAGTTATTTATTTATTTTTTCACAGCTGCTACGAGGCCATAGCAACATTAAAGGGGACCTATTATGCCCCCTTTTAAGAGATGTAAAAAAAAAGTCTATGATGTCCCCAGAGTGTACTGTGTGTATGTAAAGTTTTAGCTCAGAATACCCCACAGATAATTTTTATAACATGTTAAATATGCCACTTTTTGGGGTTGAGCAAAAACACGCCGTTTTTGTGTGTGTCCCTTTAAATGCAAATGAGCTGCTGTTCCCAGCCTAAGAGGGCAGAGCTTCAAGAGCTGATGCCCTGAGCTCCATGACAGAACAATCTTATGCACTAATAATGTCAGAAACTCTCTGTAGTGGTGTTCAGTTTGAACTGGAGTCTGAAAATGATGCCTACAGAGCCAGAGAATATATGCTGCAAGGAGATTTCATAGTTCAGTTTAAATGCGGTTATAACTCATGTTGTCATCTTGCTTTTATCCACTATTAGTACAAGCCTGTTGTAGCAGACCCCATCTGAATGATGGCTAAATCTTTACTGATGAGTTTTATGAAGTTTATTGTACATCACACAAAACATGAAGCATACGTTTTTTTATACTCCAGAAAATCACCATAAGAGCTGAATAAAACACAGTACAAGAAGTGTGCATTAAAGTCTTTTATCTATAAACTCTTCCTCCTTTGTATTATCATGAACATACACAGCGAATTACACAAAAACACTCGTTACAACTTACAGTAGACAAATGTATACAGACCTTATGTCTTTATGGGGGTTCTTAATAAACTGGTAAGATTTCTAGCTGATACAGCGAGTAAACAGAAATGGCGGAATCTATGCTTCTTACTCAGGGCAGATCGTCACCAGTCATGGGCGGGGTTTCCCTACTCTTATGTATGAGTAAGGGGAAATATGAAACAGCACGTTCGGAGAGATTGATAATGATTTATGGGGGATTATAAAAAAAGTATTAGGTGTATTTTTACCATTATAGGCTGGTTGTTTACACTGTGGACACACATCTGTGTTCAAAACCCTTATAAAAGTGAATTTTGCATAATAGGTCCCCTTTAAGTAATTTGGAACCTAAATATAAATTTAAGATTTGCAGGATTTTGTAAACAGATTAAACCGATTCAAAATGATGATTCATTTACAACTCATACAGTATTTCACTAATGATTGAATCACCAGCAATGCTCACATAGGCTTCTTAGCCCATGACAGATTCTCATGCGTGATATATATATTTTTTTCTCGGAAAGTGCAGCTGTCAGCTATTGCTAGTTAGCCTATCGAAAAAATGGTATGAAGTACAATTTTAAAACATAGCATCCCATGAGTTGTTTTATTCCTCATTCTGAGTGTGTTTTCTGGCTCATGATATACTTCGGGGAATAATGATAGCTGTCCAAGTTGTTATCTCACTCATTCTGTAAAGTTAGACTGATCTACTACCCAACTATTTTGAACCTCCGCAGGGCCATTCTGACTGCACTTGAATTTCGCTGCTCTCTTTGGTCTACAAGTTCTATTTCATGCTACAGTGGCTGGGTACAATGACAGCTCTCCTGAACGGCACAGCACACAACTTTATCTTCGGAAAACTTAGAAGTACTGCCACATCTGAACGTTACTGGGTGTCTGAGAAATAAAGGTCAGGATGGCATTCTGAATGAATACCCACAGGTGAGCTAAGCATGAGAAGGGCAATTAGGGAAATAATGCTTTAACAGTATGTGGATCCACATACAATGTATTGTAATTAAATCAAACTGCCTCATCAGAGAAGGTTAAATGAACATGACCGATGTTCAAATTGCCCAAGGGCTTGCAGTAGTTTTAGTGTAAAACAATAGAAATAAAATGTGGAAGACAAAGAAACAGAAGGCTCAGGTTACATTAGCATTTTCTACCACTGAGTTTGACTACAACATTGCTTTCCCAGCTGTCAGATTTCCTGTGCCGACAGGACCTCAGTAAGGCTGCTCTGCCTGACTGGCCACACAGCTTTATGGCATTGTGACAAAAGGCACAACACAATTATTGTCCATTACCCAGGCGACCGGGACTGAATGAAAGGGAGCGCACCAATGTGGCCCCCTTGATGGATGTGATTCTGCATGCAAATACATTCAGCTTCTCCGGTTCATGTCACACCTTGTGCATTCAGTCTGGGTGATTCATTCTTCCTGGCAGAGTTAAGACACATACCTCCACTTCTACAGAGGAGTGCAAGGGCAGTAAATGTCATAATTCTAAGCCTTACTATATACTGCACAGAGATCACCAAGTTTCATTAGCAAGTAAATGATCAGTGGTGCTTGCTAAAGCAAACTTGTCACATACCGTCCTATAGACATTAATAATATCTTAAATTGTCTGGTTTGATGAATAGAGATGTACTATACTTCTCTAAGGCACTCTTTAGACCTGGTATTAAGATGCGTTTTGGTTGATCGGATCACAAGTGGATGACGCAGGTGTAAACGAGGTCTAAAACAATTTGAGCTTGTCCATTTTTGGGAAACTTCCAGAGGTAGTCAGAAACGTAAATGCTCATGTGGTCGAATGCATTCACTAGCCAGAAAAATGTCTGTCTACTCTCCACCTACTGGGCCCTATCATACACCCGGTGCAATGTAGTAGTTTCAGCCCAACGCAATTATCATTTTCATGTCCTGCGCCATGTTGTTTAAATAGCAAATGCGTTTGCGCCCGTGGGTGTGCTGGTCTGAAAACGAGGTGTGTTCAGGTACATTGTTGAGGCATTACTATTTTGAGGCAACTGAAATAGACTGTGCCATTGACCAACTGAAACCTGGTCTAAAGTCAATGGCGCAATATTAGTTTTGCTATTTAAAGAGCACGTTAGTAATATGCGCCTATATGCGGGTGCACAACGCGCGTACACTATGTTTATTACATACACAAACATGCCAAATATTAAAAATAAAAGGATTACAATGTAAAAGATTATTATTGTGTGCATAAAGATACAAATGCTTTGGTGGAATCCGGCTTGTCCCGTAGATGGTCGGTCTGCTCACACGCTTTAACCTCGCGCACGAGCAGATCCATTTCCTCACCAGAGAAGCGTTAAGTTTTTCCTCTTGCAAATTCCGCCATGTAAATAGCGAATCTGCCATGGCGCGATCGCAGATTGCCTTTAAAGGGAATGGGAGATGAGACTGATTGGTTTATTGCATATTAGCCCAAAACACACCCATTACTCATTAAGAGAATAGGGACAACCCTTTTAGACCATGCGCCAGGCGCGCTGACCATTTTTCCCTTAAACTAGCAAAAGTGAATATTGAATACAAGTTATGATATACTGAATACAAGTTCTGATCTATTGAATACAAGTTATGCTTATGTGGTACATTTTCTTTGAATTAATTATAAAATTGTTAAATGTTATTTTTCTAATATTCCTAAATAGTGTTTAATTTCCGATTTGTGCTTTACGTGAAACAAAAGTGTTGAATTAAATATTTTCGTTTGGCATAGCTGCGTCATGACGTCATCACGCTTTAGTAGGTGGCGCGCTTCATTCAGAGTAAATATGCCATCAGTGAAGCCATCACTGCAGCGCTCTTCTTTATTCATTTTTATTATACTTCTTTTCAGGTAACTGCAAAATAAGATGCACAAAACACACTTCCGTTTAAATATAAACACTGTGTAATGTGATACTGATGATTTATGTGTGTTGAAAGCTGTTCGTTTTACTATACTGATAGTGTGTCATGAGTTTAGCATGTCTGAGCACATGGTCAGCATGGGTGCCTCGCCGTCGCGATTAACGTGATAGCCGCTATATGTGATTAATGGTCAGTATGTCTACGTTATTTGAGTGTATAAAATTTCATGATGTTGTTTCAGATTTATGGGTCATCTTAAACTTGCACATTTTTATGACACTTTTATGTGTCTTTATTGTTTGAAATACATCAGATACTAGGGACTGAACAGCGTTTAGAAATGAGCATGTGGTTAATATCCCAGCTGTATTGTTGTATCGTCAATTTCATTTATGTCATTGTTAAGAGTAAATATGAATTTGTTATATATTGTTTGGTGGATTTGAGTGTCACTGTGTCAGTTGTAAATGCCACACATGTGTTTTTGGGACTAGAGCATGTGAACTGTTGATAGCCTGTTGATAATATGTTCTTAATTTTTCTATTGTGATGGAAAGTGTTTGAAGTCACTCATGTTTATATTCAGTCATTACTGTGATAGAAGTGATACATGTATTGATATTGTAATATGCTGAGTTTTAGGTTATATGCATATGCTTTATCATTCATTCAGAGTAAATATGCCATCACTGCAGCGCTCTCTTTTTAAATTTTATTATACTGCTTTTCAGGAGTACTACACGTAAACATTATGGGAAATGTACTAGCAAGATGGGATTTAAACAAGTTTTGTGTGAAGATGAAAAATGTACCAAGAACAATGTTCTCTCACCATTCCTGATTTCATACACACGCTCAATTGGTTCAGCATGGTGTTGCAGATATCAGAGCAGAAACAAAAGACATATGCTACTCTCCATATGTTTTTTTTTTTTTTTTTTGCCTCCACTTGAAGAAATCCGGACAGAAGTGGTTAAAAGTGGACATGTGGATTAAAACACCAGGTGTAAATGGGAATTTGTCTCCCTCGTCTACTTATCTGATTGACCAAAACGCATCTTAATACCAGGTGTAAACAGAGCCTAAATGATCAGACTTTTTGATTGTTACCAGGTGGACAGTAAAATGCATTAACAAATCCTATAAACTTACAATGAAGAAGTGGCCTGAGGGATCTCTAAGGTCCAGCTTAAGGGTGTGTGATATGTATTGTCTACAATAATATAACGGTTGTTTTAATGATGTGGAGGCAGATATTATGGAGTATTACTTACTTAAAAAAAAAAAAAAAAAAAAAAAAAAGCCTTTATAGTGCATACTTTTACTGTGTGATATAGCCTAGTAGAATCCTGCCAAAATTCGATATATGGGGGCAGAAATACCCCGTATGAGTTTTTGTCTTATATTTCTATATATTATTAAACAATATCACACAAGCAAGTGTGCTGTTTTTTCCCGAATATCAGCACGATTACAAATGTGATTGAATTTATACCACAGTACAAGACGTTAATATTATGAGTTATATTTTAGAAACAGTATTTTCAGTATTGTCTGTTTTTGATCCATTTTGCCAAGGGAAATAGTTTCAAAACAAAGCTGCAACAGAACTGTTGCTTGGCAATGTCATAGCATTGGGCAAACCTTACATTTCACAGTCTAGATTCATGTAATTTTACTGTTAGAAAGCAGCACAATCTAGACTACTTTAAAGACTGAATGTCTGTAATGACACTAACGAGCTGCTTTTAATGTAGTATAGGGCTATTGGAATTTACAGTATCACAAGGCAGTTTAGATACTTGTGATAAGTGCCACAGTTTGTAACATGCAGGGGTGAATAATTGAGCTGCCATTTCATCCTGGTTATACTGCAGTCAGAAAATATGCACTAGCTTGATGTAGCTGTCAAGGGCAGAGAGAAAGCAAACAAGTGTGCATTAGATTAATCTGACAGAAGACACTGCATGTTACGTTGCTACTTTGAAGAGTTTGCAAGCTGTTCACACACAAACATTAAAGAAACAGATGTTTCCCTTCCCTTTAAACTCAACATTAGGAAATGATGGTGCAGAACATCTCAGAACATTCAAAGGCAGGCAGTGTCAAAACTCATCTTGTTATAGAGCCTGCTGGGATGTTGTAGGGTTATTTTGGGAGTCTATTTCCCAGAGTCATGTTCCTTAGGTATTTTTTTTTATATTTTGATGGAATAACAACAATGCTTTACAAAATATGGACAATAGCCTTCCACTTGAGGTCATCTACAAATTCCATCTTCATCTGCTTTAAAAGTTTATAAAATGCGTCGTAATGAACCAAGAGTCCTTATTATTTCTTATACCATTTTGATTAGGAACAGGAAATCTTTTCCAAGTCTAAACGTAGAGATCTTACCCAAGGGGAATGTTTTTTATTAATGCAAAACACTACTGTATTCTGGTGCAGCTAAAACACTAAACTACTGCTACCCTTTAAATGAGCCATTTCGCTTGTTTGCACTTGCATCTGTTCTACTGTTTACCAGTAGACTGAAAGGTTAAAAGACTTGTGTAGCAAAGTTAAAAAAAAAAATAATAATAATAATAAAAAAAAGCGTTAAAGACTTTTTTAATGTGACAATGCTAATGGTCTTGTCAAGCACTGGGTGGTCCTGGAAAAACATTGGTTTGTGTATATATGTATATATATAAAAAAGGATTTATGTTTTGTAGTCTCTCACTCCTGCTAGCAGAATTTCTTTTAAAATGTGCAGTCTTTTACCATGAATACAAGAGGTTAAAAATAGATAAAGGCAGTTATGATGCCGTTGCCAGTTTGGAATGCACAGAGAAACAGAGCAAGGCCCTTATTCTGTAAGCTTTGGTATTCAGATGAAGAATCACAAACATGTTGCTACTATTACTGGCAACAGCTTGTTAGGCCACTGCATTTTATGCATGAAGCTCACAAATATTTTAGTGATAGACATGCCATAATAAACAAGGTGAGGTTGGATCAGGACGTCTCGCATTGTATAGTCAGAACACAAGAAAGAATTTGGGGAGCTCCATTTAAATGGTCTGCAAACATACAACAAAAGAGGATGAATGGGGGCTGTAACAACGTGTTAACTGTTGTCACAGTACACTAGTTTGGCAGTATGTAGGTAAACGACAGTTGTCTGTGGGGAATCTCTGATGCTCAACTGCAGGTGGCCACACAGCACATGTTCTTCCTTTCCTGTGCTAATATTTTATTAGAAAAACCGTGGGAGCTTTGTCAGTGTTCCATTGGTCAACATTAGTGATGAGTAGCAAAATGTCGAAGTGTGAGGTACATACACTGTAGGGTGCTTTCACTACATAGAGTCTATGAAGTGCTGAAGTAACCAAATAAACTTGAAAAGTAATGTTTTCATGACATTTCAGCATTGAAAATGTACTGTACATGATTCAGTGAGGGAAGCAGACACATTTGTAATCAGAATTTGGAGACCATTGCTTTTGTATGTCCATATTGTTGAGAGAATTCATAATGCATGTTTTCAAGCAAAATTACTCAGTTCAAATTCAGCAAATTCATTTAAGCGTCATGTTTTTGTATATTTACTTCTACTTTTATCTGGTAATTTTCCTCCAAATCCAGGACCCGGTTATTTGAGTACTCCTGATGATTTAAAATCTAGATCTGGAATTGGTTTAAATATTCATAGTTTGCTTCCAAAAATGGACTCAGAATCTGGGCTCATTCGACAGATGCTGATTATTCTCTCTGAAACTTGGTTAAATAAAGCAATTCCAGATAACGAATTAAACATAAGTGGTAACATTCTGTTTAGATGTGACCGTCCGGGGAGGTGGAATTGCAATTTATGTAAGGAATAAATTCCATACCAGGGTGATAACTGCACTATCGGATGTTTGAGTTTTTATCTTTAAAAATTGAGATTTCTAAAGATGTTTATCTGACAATGGTTGGTTGCTATAGGCCTTCCTCAGCAACTCTGAATCTCTTGTTTTTATTACAACAGCAACTTTCCAAAAGTACAATTAGTTCCCGATCCAATCTTTTTTCCCCCCTCATTCTAGAAAAAAAAAAATCCGTAAACACGGCATCATCTCAAGAAATATCTTCATACACACAAAACCACTGAAACCGACTCAAAACGATGTAGTGTTCATGCCAGACCAGTATGTAGTGCTGTAATTCTGCCACGGAGATCCACTAAAATTGGAGAAGAAGACTTGGAGCATGCGCATAAACCGTGCACGCCTTAAGCTTAGTAATAAAGCTTTACTTTTGTAAAGCTAATAGACCTAGTAGCTTCTGCAGCATGAACACAAGCATGTAGTCCACCCTTGTTGTTGTTACGTTATGTAGCAGTGTCTGACTAGGGTCGAGACATGGGGTGTTGACATAATTTCACAAAATATATGGATTGGCTGGATCGGATTGGACACAGACAGTGATTTCCTCCTAAAAAAACAAAAACGAAAAAAAAAAACTGACCTGTCAACAGACCAAATTGGGGTATGTAACAAAGACATTACTGACTTTCTGACAATTTACCTCCTACAACATTGTCTTACAGTCATGTTTTTCTGAAAGCGGAGTGTTACATCAAAACCAGTTGAGCAGTCTGTCACAATACTTGTCCACATCCACATGATTGTCTCCCCTATATGAAATCTCTGGCCCAATCTCTCTCTGTATTAAGGCAAGAACTGCTGCGACTCCCTAAATTAGAAAGTTTTATGCTCTATTTGCAGATTGTTGTTTTCCTCTGCTGACATTTGGCTTTTTTTTTTTTTTTTTTTGTCTTTTGAAAGGAAAAAATAGTTACAACACCATTTTCATTGTTTTTAGTTGGTGTATTTTGCCTCATTGTAGAAAACATCCAACAATATACCTGCAGTCTGATATAATTCAAATGGAAGTCCCTGGCCTTTGGATATAGAAAGACAGGAGGGAAAATAAATGTCACTGACGTCTCGATCTACAAAAAAGTCATCATAATCATGCCAGCACACTGTTGCTTTGAGCTGCTCAGGCTCTTTGTCAAACATATTGAGGAATGTAATTCTTGGAAGATTTCTGGTAAATCGCTTCTTCCAGTTTATGCAGAATGAAAGAATACAAAGCACAAGTTGCTCACACAAAACAGGGAGACAGTAGCAGATAGAGACTGAAAAAAATGAGAAAAGACTGTCATGCATTCACAACAAGTGGCTCAGCTGAACATTTGCAGTCATAGTCGTTTCGTTTGACAGCTCTTTTCCTCTCCAAACCAGACCATCAGCTCCACTGTGACCATTCATCCACTTTGAGTTCCTGTTATGTAATTCTTAAAAACCCAACTGAGGAGTTATTTCTGTCTCCACTCCACTTTTGTTTTTTTACTGGAGTGTACAAGCGGTAACTAAAGCTATTGCTGATTGGTGGGTAACATCGTAATCCCTGGCAATTAGAGACATATGATTCAGCTTCAAAAGACTCATTTCCCCCCATCACGAATAAGATCCTTGATGACATTTAATGCACTTATAATTTGCTTTGAAATTGCCCTTTCAAGCCGACACGCACGTAAAGGCAGCTTATTGATTACTACTTAACGGGAAGCCGATCTGCAGTTAAAATGGGCAATTAAATGGCTGGTAATTATATATTGATTGAGAGCTGCGGCATTTGTCAAAGGCCGGGTGTGTAATCCATGCCGATGTGGAGGTAGGTAAGGAGGGAGGTCAAGGGTGTGAGCAGGAAGTGGTTGTCTCAGCTAGGCAGCCCCCCTCCAGCCTATGCCTCCAGCTTTGGGATTTCCTCCAAACCATGATGAAACCTAGTGATGACCTTTCTGATTTTGTTTTTATCACCTAGTTCCTCTGAGACTCTCAGTGGTCTGATTACAAGCTTTGGATAATTGGAGTAAGGAGGCACCTCTTTCCTCTACCTTTTAGATGGTGAGCCAGCAGAACTGAAGACAGTAGGATTTGTGCAGGTTCGGTAATGGCACCTCTTGGGTGGAGGTATTGATTGATCAGCATGTTACAGCCAGATACCGGAGTGTGTTGGGATCAAACCTCACTGGCCAGTTAATTAGCAGCAAAGATTTTCTTTCCATGAAGGAGGACAGAAAAGAAAGGGAACAGGTTTGCAATAGTGATGTAAGCCTGGAAAACAAACTAAAAGACATTTTAAAGTCCCTGCAAAGTCATTTTAAAGTATGTGTTCAGAGTTTGTCACTCCGCAGAAAAATGTGTTATTAACCACCCAGCCAAATTTGAATGATTAAAAAGAAAAAAAAATTGGCAAGTAAATGAAATCGAGATCAAAATCTCCAAAAAAAATGGGCAGTATTCTCTGCTCTCAAATGCTGGGGGCGTGTCGGATGTCGACGCTGAAACCACACCCACTCACGAGAGCTGCCGTCTCAACTGACTTGTCTAATGAGTCAAACATACTGATGCATATAAACAAAAGAATCACATTAGAGGGTTGCAAAATTTAGTAGTTACTGAGGACTACCTACTAATTATAGCATAAGCAAACTCTGCAACTTGGTGGGCACATACTGCCAACTGTTGTCGAGTCGCCGCGAGACGGGAGGATGAAGGCTGGGACGGGAGATAGTCTGTTCAGCCCCATTCACCAAAAACAGCGGATTATCAGTGAATCCCAGCTGTCTGATGAAAGTTTGTAAAACTATCCGGTGTAAAATGATCACTTTAGAGACAAAATTAATCCACCCCTTCTTCATATCATCGTTTTAGAAAATTTAAATAAGAAGACCGAGCTGTATCGTATATTATAAAAACCAGGTAATATGCATTTGAGTGACAAAGGAATTACTAGCTAAATGTGTAAAGGGCTGTATAACTAAAGGTAATGACACTCAAGATTGAGCGGGTGAGCCGCTGTAGCGTTAGAGGTGGCGCCATGCTCGGTGCGTCATCGACAGTTATAAAGTGTTAGGGGCGGGGCCATGCTCAGGGGCTCTAGTGCGCCATCGAAACCCCGTTTTAGCTCCGCCCAAAAAATCCTGAACAGAGAATTGGTGAAAAACCGTTTAACGCTTAATCTCCAAATTAAAACAACATAAAGAAACAACATGAAGACAGTATATTTTAAATACTTGTTTAATGGTTCTTATTATGAATGAAGACCACTATCACTGATACTAATAGCCTACAGCTACTGATGTCTCTATGAAATTTATTTTTTCCCCAATTTTAAACATGAATTATAGCCATTCAATATTAGTGTCATTGAAAGCTATATATATATATATATATATATATATATATATTTTTTTTTACATTTATTAGGCTTCAAAAATATAACAACTTTTAATTTAAGTGAACTTAGAACAATCCTCTCATAAACCCATAATAAATGTCATATTTACCTGTGCCCTGCCTACCTGTCTAATACAGAAATTGATTAAAGTTACCAAACAGTCTGCACTGCATAATTTATAGCCTAAATTAAATATAGATAATCATTATTAAAGCTACAAAAGTTCTTTAGTCAACAGAAGTGATTAATTTTCTGTTACCTTTGTTCTTTCATTATCTTTAATGACAGACGGCATTAGTGGTTGCTGTCACTTTAAGAGCTGCCGCATATGATGCAGATCTCACACGCGTCACATTTTCTTACAGCTCTTCACTTTCGTTTTAAGACTTTATTTAACTCATTCAAGACAAGACAAAACGGATATTTTTGGCATTATTGTGCCTGTTATTGTTTGTTCAAGTGTGACCAAGAACTCGATTCTGGCACGCCGTCCATGCACACGATGGCACGCGTCTTTCTGTGCGCCGTGTGTGACAGGACATTCATAGACAGCACATTCTCTTTTGGCGCGTTTAAATGGTTTAAAAGCATTTGCATGAATAAGAGCATGCTCATATATTGTAATGCTAGCCAAAGGATGAAAAAACGGATACTGCATTAACTGCGTTAATATTTTTAATGCGTTAAACTGGAAAAAAATTAATCGCATGCAATAATGCGTTAACGTTGACAGCACTAATTTTAAGTAAACTGAACGGTTTCATTGTTTGTCATTGAGTTTTATGAACTTATTTTCTCTAATTTAGACTAACTTAATTTTACCGAAACTGGGCTTGGATTACTATTTCCCAGCAAGCTTTGCCCATGGCACTCGAAAGGGAGAGTAAATGCCAAAATTATTGCCAACTTATTCTGGTTTACAGTGTATGATAAAGGGTTTATTCGAATACCAATCATGCAAGAACACGAATGGAGTCTCCATGTTTTATTCCAAGCTCCCGCCCTTGCTCACCATCTGAAAATCTCATAATTCCATATATACATCGAAATGGAGCTTAAAATCCTTATAAGGCTTAGATACTTTTTTCCTGTGAATGCTGTAAAGTAATGGAGTAGTCACATGGTGTTAAATGTGTTTGCCAGTATGTGGCCTTTTAAGTTTCACAGTGATACTAATAGGATTGGCTATTACAGATGCAGCCTCTGCTGGGATGGTTGATAAGACTGCATTACTCACCTCACACCCTGCCAACAGCAATGTAGGACGTTGCCCTATATGCTCTCAACCTTACAAAGGGAAACATAATATCATTTGATTTTATTATTCATTTTTTGTGTGTTATGTAACATTTTGTTATGTTAAAATGCCAAACGCATGCTAAAGATGCATGCACATACTGTATGCCTAAATTTCTTTAAATAAATTAATTTTCTTCTTTTATTAACAAAAGTTTTTTTTTCCAAACACCTGTTTTAAATGGCTTTAAAAAGTTTAAATCAATTTAGTGTATACAGTATTTAGTGGGTCAGTTTAGTGGATACAGTATGTGTCTGTCTCAGTGGCTGTTTCTATCTTTCTTTTTTTCATATCAGAGAGAGAAATAAACAGTTAAACATTTGCTGATACTGTTCAGAGAAGACTGCATTAACCATAAAAGTAGGAGACATTGACTTCTATGTGTTAAAACGTCTCGGTTACAAAGGTAACCCTCGTTCCCTGAAGGAGGGAACGGAGACGTACGTCGGACAGACCGACGAATAGGAATCTCGCTAGAGAGGCCAATCTGCTTCGAGTGTAACTAAAACGAGCCAATTCACATTGGCATGCAATCATATGCAGCAGCTGCTCGCCTCGCAGCGCGGGTATATAATGAGCAGCAGGTGCGTTGCATCTTCAGGTTTTCGCTGAGGAGCCGAACCGGATAGGCGGCAGCATCAGTGGGGTACAGCGGCTGTGGCGACGGAACGTACGTCTCCGTTCCCTCCTTCAGGGAACGAGGGTTACCTTTGTAACCAAGACGTTCCCATTCAGTCGGTCACGTTCGACGTACGTCGGACAGACCGACGAATAGGAATCCCTACTAAAGCGCCACTTCCAGCGCTCTGTGCAAGCCTCCTGTACACCCTTGCCTATAGACGGTGGGACAGGGCTAACACAGAGTGTCGATCACTGCCGTTCCCCAAAAAACCCATTCAGTGAGACTATTGGATAATACTGGGAAAGCGTACCCTTTCACTGGAAAGGAACGCTTCGGAGGCCACATCCTTCCCCGAAGGAGTTATGTGGAGAAGAACATATGGACTAACCCCGTAGGGCTGTACTACATATGGAAGTAAAGGGGTGACTCCAACCTGATGAGAGGTGGGTTCTCCCAGAGGGAAAGACATGGGCTTCGTTTAGGAGCAACCGTGGAACTGCACATATGGGATCCCAGTAGGGTCACACATATGGTACCCAGCCTAAATCCGGTTCTCAAGGATACAACGGAATATAGGCCTGGCGCCAGACGCTCCGCCACGTCGCTGCCGAAGGGAGATCGGAGGACTCAACAGGGTCTGCCTCATAGGGACTCTCTGGAGTAATAAGCGCATGTAAGCGCAGCAAGCCGACACTAAGCCAGGGCCTCTCCGTGCCTCTGACCTGAGGTGAGAACACGGGAGGAGACCAGCTCGACACGAAGGCTATAGAATCTAGCGAACGTGTTAGGTGTCGCCCAGCCCGCAGCCCTACAAACGTCTGTCAGCGAGGCGCCACGAGCCAGCGCCCAGGAGGATGCAACACCTCTCGTAGAGTGAGCATGCAACCTGAGCGGGCAGGGCACGCCTTGAGCTTGGAGACAGCCTTTCCCTTCTGCTGGCCTCTGTAACAGACAAAGAGCTGGTCTGAGGTCCTGAAGCTTTGAGCTCTGTCTATGTACAGTCGCAAGGCGCGAACTGGACAGAGCAAAGCCAGGGCTGGGTCTGCCTCCTCCGGGGCAGCACTTGCAGGCTCACTACCTGGTCCCTGAAGGGAGTGGTAGGAACCTTGGGCACATAGCCAGGCCGGGGTCTCAGTACCACGTGGCTGTCACCCGGCCTGAACTCTAGGCACGATTCGTCAACCGAAAATGCCTGCAGGTCCCCTACCCTCTTGATGGAGGCCAATGCAACCAGCAGCAAAGTCTTCATAGACAGAATCAAAGTCTGCTGACTGCAGGGGCTCAAAGGGAGCATTCTGGAGAGCTCGAAGCACCAGAGCAAGGTCCCAAGAGGGTATGGAGGGGGATTGAGGAGGATTTAATCGTCTCGCCCCCGTGAGGAACCTGACGACCAGGTCGTGCTTACCAGCAGACTTGCCATCGATGTGGTCGTGGTATGCGAAAATTGCGGCAGCATGAACTTTGAGGGTGGAGGGGGACAGCCTACGCTCCAACCCTTGCTGCAAGAATGAAAGCACGATTCTGATCGAGCATCTTCGGGGGTCTTCCCGGCGAGAAGAGCACCACTCGACGAACAGGTCCCACTTCAAGGCGTAAGCACGTCTTGTAGACGGTGCACGTGCCGAAGTGATGGTGTTAAGTACCTCGGGGGGTAAGTCACCTAGAACCTCCGCGTCCCGTCCAGGGACCAGACATGGAGTTTCCAGAGGTCTGGACGTGGGTGCCAAAGAGTGCCCTGTCTCTGAGAAAGAAGATCTTTCCTCAGAGGAATGCGCCAGGGAGGGGCTGTCGTGAGGAGCGAGAGTTCCGGGAACCAGGTCCGGTTGGGCCAATAGGGCGCAACTAGCAGGACCTGCTCCTCGTCCTCCCTGACTTTGCACAAAGTCTGTGCAAGTAGGCTCACTGGGGGAAACGCATATTTGCGAAGGCCCCGGGGCCAGCTGTGTGCCAGAGCATCTGTCCCGAGTGTTCCCATGGACAGGGAGTAAAACAGCTGGCAGTGAGAGGTTTCTGGGGAGGCAAACAGGTCTACTTGAGCCTCTCCGAACTCTCTCCAAATCAGTTGGACTACATGGGGGTGGAGTCGCCACTCTCCCGGCAGCGCAGCTCGTGAAAGCTAGTCGGCCAAACGGTTGAGCACACCAGGAACATGAATGGCGCGAAGCGACCTCAGATGCTTCTGACTCCAAAGGAGGAGATGGAGGGAGAGTTGCGACATGCGACGGGAGTGTAGACCACCTTGACGGTTGATGTACACAACAGTCGCAGTGTTGTTCGTCCGGACCAGCACATGCTTGCCCCGTAACGGCTCTTTCAGGTGGCTCAGGGCAAGGCATACTGTTAGCAACTCGAGACAGTTGATGTGCCAATGCAGTTGGGGGCCCGTCCAAATTCCTGATACTGCATGCCCGTTGTACGTGGCACCCCAGCCGGCAGAGGCATCTGTGAACACCACAGCACGCTGGGACACCTGTTCTAGGGGCACTCCTGCCCGAAGAAACAAGGGGTCTGACCACGGGCTGAAGGTTTGGCGGCATTCCGGAGTGACTGCCACTCGGAACGTACCGCGTTGCCACGCCCATCTCGGGATACGGCCGTAAAGCCAGTGCTGAAGCGGTCTCATATGAAGCAAACTGAGCGGGGTTACTGCCGCTGCGGCTGCCATATGCCCCAGGAGCCTCTGAAAGAATTTCAGTGGGACCGCTGTCCTGCCTTTGAACGTATTCAGGCAGTTCAACACCGACTGAGCACATTCCTCTGTGAGGCGTGCTGTCTGTTAGACCATATCCAACTCCATACCGAGAAAAGAGATCCTCTGCACAGGGGAGAGTTTGCTCTTTTCCCAGTTGACCTGAAGGCCCAACTGGCTGAGATGACTGAGCACCAGGTCCCTGTGTTCGCACAACTGAACCCGAGACTGCGCTAAAATAAGCCAGTCGTCGAGATAGTTGAGGATGTGAACACCCTGTTCTCTCATGGGAACAAGGGCTCCCTCCACAACCTTCGTGAAGACGCGGGGAGACAGGGCCAGCCCGAAGGGTAGGACCGTGTACTGATATGCTCGACCCTCGAACGCAAAGCGCAGGAACGGCCTGTGTCGAGGTAGAATCGAGACATGAAAGTACGCGTCCTTCAGGTCGATCGCTGCAAACCAATCTTGGGGACGGATGCACTCGAAAATGCGTTTCTGCATGAGCATTTTGAACGGTAGCTTGTGGAGGCTCAGATTCAAAACTCGCAGATCCAAGATCGGTTGTAACCCACCGCTTTTCTTGGGTACAATGAAGTAGGGACTGTAGAACCCTGATCTCCTATCAGCTGGAGGGACCGGCTCTATCGCGTCCTTCGCCAGTAGGACCGCGATCTCCGCACGCAAGACATGGGCATCGACAGCTTTCACTGAAGTGAAGAGGATGCCCCTGAACTTGGGGGGACGTGGGGCGAACTGAATCGCATGGCTGAGCCTGATGGTCCGAATGAGCCAGCGAGACGGACTGGGGAGCGCTAACCAGGCTCGCAGAGACTGTACAAGCGGGATCAAAGGAACCGTAGGCGTACCCGCAGAGGGGCAGCGAAGTGGAACGCAGGGACGCGGCTCGGGAGGCTCTCTTAGCGAGGCGGCCCGTAGCAGGGTCTGAGTGTGCTGAGCAACACTTACCTGGCTCCAAGGTCGAGCAGGGGGCGCAGGAGAGGCTTTGGCCACCTTCTTGAACTGCACGCTGCTGCCCTCTGGCGAAGGAAGAGGGAGATGAGAGTGGAGAGGTTCTTGCCCTCCCACTGCTCTCTGAGCCCTCTTCGGACCCGGAGATGGCGGAAACTGCTCTTTCTTTGAAAATTTCTGGCAGAACATAAGTGAAACGAAACAAAGGATTTACCACCCGGCCCTCCTCCGGGGGAAGGAGTGGTGCAGTTACCATCTCCCGAAGAGCAGTCTCAGCCATCTCCGGGTCGCCCGTCCTAGGGCCTCTTGCTCTTGGCTTTACCACCCTTCTTGGCGGGGGCCTGGGCACTCCGCTTGCGGCATAGCCATCATTTCCGGATCCGAATCGGGCACAGCTATCGTTCCCGAAGGAGGCAACTGCACCGACTCGTCATCTCCAGAAAAATCTGGCTCACCCTCCGATGCAGCTATCGACATCCGGTCATCAGGGGGAGCTCCGAAGGATACGGATGGTGCACACCTTTGAGATGGCCCACCGCGCTCCCCCGGCAGCTCTACTGGCTGTGGAGTGCAGGAGGAGTGAGGGTTCCTAGGGGGTTGGCTCCCCGAAGGAAGCGCGCTCACCGTAATCCTCAGATCACCAGCGCCGCTACCCGAAGCAACCCTCTGAAGAGGATTGGAACGAGGCAGCGGCACTGGGACTCCGCCCCTTTGCAGGAACTGGAGTCTCGACCGCAACTCCGAGATGGTCATCCTCCCACAATGGGTACATGACTCATCCATGAACGCTGCCTCAGCGTGCTTTAAGCCCAGACACGTGATGCAGCGATCGTGACCATCTCTTGGTGCCAGGTAACGACCGCATCCAGAAACACACAAGTAGAATGTCATCTTTAAAAAGACGCAAGCTCTACTTGTGTAAGCTCTTTCAGGGACTTGCTCTTTAAAAGTGCTGAAGCACGCAGGGGAACGGCCGCGGCAACACAGACAGGGTTTTTAGCGCTCAAAAAAAACGCACCGTTACCGGCCGTAAGAACAGCCTTTTTAAGCTGAAAAAAAAAGAGAGGACTTCGACCCCGCTGCCGTACTGTACGCCCGCACTATAAGGAGAAGTTTGTAGAGCTGACTCGTCTTCCAACACTTGCTTACAGATAGACAGGAACATCCGTTCGGCTCCGAAGCGAAAAGCTGAAGATGCAACGCACCTGCTGCTCATTATATACCCGCACTGCGAGGCGAGCAGCTGCTGCATATGATTGTATGCCAATGTGAATTGGCTCGTTTTAGTTACACTCGAAGCAGATTGGCCTCTCTAGCAAGATTCCTATTCGTCGGTCTGTCCGACGTACGTCGAACGTGACCGACTGAATGGGAACCGTTATTATAACCATTAACATCATGAATTTCTGTAAAACAATGTGTATTGTGAAAAGTGCTATACAAATTGACTTGTTAATTTGTCTCTGTGTGGCTAGACTGCAAGGTGATTGGTACTGGAGGTTCATCTCAGAATAAAGACAATGCAGTTGTTGTATAGAGCTATTTGTTCAGTCTTCATATTCTGTTGGCTTTTGTCTATTTTTGTTTTCTATTTTATTTCCCTTTTGAATCAAAAGAGCACATATTGTAATTATGAGTTCAGAGCATGCACACCCTAAACTCACAGAAAATTTCTGCATTTTTATAATTAAAAAGGCAACTCGAGAGCAGACAGTATCGACTCACTTTGCTAGATCATTTAATTTCAGTGCTGTATTTCAATACTATTGAGGTGCTCTATCTGACAGAACTTGACCAGCATCAAGGTAATGACTCACCCTATCATACATAAATAAATCATATATGTTGTATGAAAGTAATGTTATGCACTGTGTATACACTGGTACAACAAGATTTTTCCATTGATCACTGTTTGTCTATATAATGATTACGCTTCAGACGTATGAGCTTCCTGGGTGTTGTTGAAGACAGCATTGTTCTGTTTGTCCTGTAGAGATTATAATGATGAATTTAATTATTAGCTTAATTTGAATGCCAATGGCAGAACAATAACTACCTTTTAGCTATGTTTAGTTGTTTCACAAAGATAAAAATTATGGCATTAAACTTGCCATTTAGCTTCTGGCCGGGTTGGCACAGGTGCATATAAATGTTCTCAGAATGTTTTTTTCTTTTCTTTTTTTTCTTCTCTCTCATTCACAGTGTTTAATTTGAAAAGGTTTAGCAGAGTTCTATGCATATTTTTGCCATGCATCCTTTCAGTCTAAATAAAATAAAGCATTAGATGTAACAATACAGAAACCTTTCCATTTGCCTCCAGCATGCATTTTACTGCCATATTTCTAGCGACTCATTTTTTAGTGACTAAATCTTTAATTTATTTTCTTTTATTACAAGTAGTTAAATTTAGATTATAACCCATAAAATACACATTGTGATAGGAATATGATGTTTCTTTGTAGCATAAGCTATTTTAATTTTTGTACCTTACCTCTAAAAACATTGCCTTGGTTGTTTATGTGTGTAATTCTTGTGTTTTTGCAGTTTGGTGGTGGTTGGTGCGCTCATTGGTTTCTGTACCTTCTATGCCCACTGTGAAATGCAACATGCAACTACATATATTTGTTTACAGAATTAAACAAATATCTGGATACCATCAGTCACATTACAGGGTTAATTCACCCAAAAATGAAATTTCTGTCAGTACTCACCCTCATGTCGTCCCAAACCCGTAAGACCTTCGTTTGTCTTTGGAACACAAATTAAGATAATCTTGATGAAATCCGAGGGTATCTGATCCACACATAGGCAGCAACGACACTGCACCATTTGAGGTCCAGGAAGGTAATAAAGACATCAGTAAAACCAGCGACGTGACTACAGTGGTTCAACCTTAATATTATGAAGTGACGATAATACTTTTTGTGCACAAAAACAAAACAAAAATAATGACTTTATTCAACAAATTCGTCTGTCCCATGTCACGATAATGATATTTTCAAAAACTTGCACTTTGAGACCCATTTTCAAACGTTTGCATTTTTAGGTGCTGCTACGCTATTTTCGTTGCAGAGCTTCAGTGTTTACATCAGAATGACGGCTCAGTACTGGTGATGCTGACGCAGGAGCCAGCCAATACTGAGCCTGTATTCAGACATAAACACTAAAGCTCTGCAACGAAAATAGCGTAGCAGTACCTAAAAATGCAAACATTTGAAAATGAGTCTCAAAGTGCACATTTTTGAAAATACCGTTATTGTCTCTGTGTAAACTACAAAAATGAGAATTTGTGAAAATGGTGACATCATGCGCTTGCAGTCTATAGCCACGTAGTGTTTCTTTACAAAGTGATATCGCCAACTACTGGCCTAGCATGCATAATATGCATTTTAGTTGTTTTCAAGGATTCTGTGTGAACAGGGATCTCTGTTATGCCCTAAGGCTATTTGGCAGCCAGTTGTACATACAATTCTGTGCAATGAAGATTGTATTTTATCACATATCAATAAATCCCTAGGAGCATCCTATAGTAAGTGAAAAACCTGTAGCTGAAATGTGGCTGGATGTTACATTTACTATACACAATTCATAGAGACTTATCTAAAAACGAGTCAGTGCATTCAGGGTTAATCTTTGCTAGTAAATTATGTTTGCTCCTTGAGAATTAAATCCATGATATTGACATTCTTAGTGTCAGTTGAACTGGAACATGTTTTTCTAAAAGTCTGCTTTTAGAAAAGACAATTAGGTAGGCGATTTAGAATCTATAATGTGAGTAGATCAATGGTTCTAGAAGAGGTATGCAAGAAAATATACACATGCAACATTTATATTTATTTAATTCAAAAACAAATAGCAGTTGTTGCTGCAATGGTTTTGATTTTTTTTAATAATAAAAAACAAAACAAAACAACAACAACAAAAAAAACACTTTAGTATAGGAAACACAAACTATTAACTACGACTTTCCCTCAATAAACTCCTAATTTACTGCTTATTAATAGTTAGTAAGGTAGTTGTTAAGTTTAGGTATTGGGTAGGATTAAGAATGTAGAATAAGGTCATGCAAAATAAGGCATTAATATGTGCTTAATAAGTACTAATAAATAGCCAATATTCTAGTAATATGCATGCTAATTACTAATAACTAGTTAAAAGACCCTAAAATAAAGTGTTACCAAAAAATCTACAACATCTAATTTGCCAGTGGACATTAAATGTCTGCAACAGTATTTTCTTTATGTGGCACAAAATGGCCTGTGAAAAATGAGAATCAGACCCCATAATTCAAATCTGTATTGACATATCTCTTCCAGCGCATGACATCAATGACAATCAGATCTGCTCCTGGGAGCTCTGAAAGGGACTGTGCGTCTGTTCGAGAAACAAAAACATGGAGCTGATATGGAGATTCATGTATAATAGACCTGCATTATTTTTAGGAGACTGTGCTTTGGAGATCAATAAATCTGCAATGGAAACAGAGAGGCCTAAATGCACACAATTATATTTATGTCTCTTTCTGCAAATCTGCTGGTTCTTACTTTCCACTGTCTTTAGATAAAAGTTATGCATTCTTATAAAAACATGAAATGCATTAGGGGATCAGTCCATAAGCTGATTTAGTGAATGCTAATTATTCACAATTATTCCAAATCTATCTTTTTTAGAAGTATCCTTTTGTAGTATCAATCTGTACTGTTTACCATAATGATTATCATGAAATGACCTAAATATTTCTAAGGAATTATCCAGAATTTTCCAACAAGTGTAAAATTAAGTTAGTATTTATACATCCTACCTAGGCAATAAATAATGGACGTTTCCTGTTTATAATAATAATAATAATAATAATAGCTGCAAGCAGCATTTATCGGGGTTCAAGCATTTAAGGCTTTTAAGCACATAAAAAGGTAATTATTTTATTTAGCAAGCATGTAAGCACTTGGATCATGGAAGGAAAAGACCATTTACAGCCAATACAGGCAATTTAGTAAGGAAAAATATGATTTTAAAGTTTTTTTGACAGTTATAGCGCCAGCTATTGCCCAATCTCCACCACTTTTTCTGGGTGTCCTCAGAGTGTGCCCATACATATGCGTGTTTGGTGAAAATCTCATTTGTGTAACGCACTGGAGGGGGAGACTGTTCCCAGCAGGCCCGAGATGGTGCCACGCTACTGAGAGGATTTGGTATCAAGGGACTGGAGGTAAACGGAGATGACTGGGTGGCACAAATGACTGGAGACTGGGGAACAGACTGGAGTCCCATGCAAAAGCCCCCAAAAAATAGAGTGTCTAAAACAGATTGGAGAGATTGTGGGAGAGGCACGCTGGGCGGGACCAGCAGGGCAGGCAGAAGACAGATAGGTTCAGGCAACAGTACTAGGGCTAGAAAAATGTCCTCTCCACACCTAGAGTCCAGCAGTGTCTCAGCAAAAAACCTGCGGTGGGCTCAGGTCGTTGATCCTCAGCGTCTGGATGGTTCTGGGTGGGCACTGTATGGGGAGTGGGGCTGGCCGCAACCATGACAGTGAATGCTAATCTGCAGGATGCCAGCACCCACTCCACATAGGACGTGAAACTCCATCGAGGACCCTCCCCGGACAGCTGTGCACGTGTGGCGGCATTGAGTCCGACATACAGGAACGAGCACAGGCAGTAGTCCGGGAAGGTGGTCTGATGGGCCAGATCCAGAAACTTTTCTAAATTTTTCTCAAGGGAGCTTTCTCCCTGCTCAAGGCACATGAGTTTTAAGGGTGGAAAATCCATGGTGCAAGCAGGGATGGAAAACGGAACAAAAAACACTGAACACGTAAAAGAAAAAGAAAATTTTTTAATCACGTCGCTTATCTTTTCTAGGTCGGGTCTTCTGTAACGCGTTGGCTGTGCAGGAACTCACACGAAGAAGAAGATAACTCTCAAATAGTCTCTACTAGATAATCCAACAGGCAAACACAGATGAAGGAAGGAACACAACACTAGTAACATGCGAGACCCAACAATGAACTAAGGAAAGACAGGAACTTATATACACAGATGATTAACTAAAATGACAGACAGCTGTGATGATTAGTGCAGTGTCCATGGTGATTGACGAGTGGTGGGAACACAGAACAAAGGAGCACAAGTGATGAATGAAAACCAAAACAAACAGAACATGACGGTGACCGTGACAATTTGGTTTTGAAGTTATAGATATTTATATATATGAGAGCATTAAAAAATGACCCATGAGAGACTTTGATTGGATTTTTTTGCCACTTCCTATCAAAATTTTGACATTTGGGCAGTGACATTTAGTTAACTAACCATCTTGAATGATATGCATATTGTGTGGATCTGTGAAACACTACGTGATTACAGAGGCATAAAACTCGTTTCTTTCAAAATTCTTACAGTCCTCTAGGACCAGAGTCGAACATGATCACCGAGTTTCATTCTGATCGGCCTCCGTTAACCTTATCTAATAGGTGCTCTAACTTCATTGGCATATGGCGGCCATGTTTTTTGAGAAACGCCAATGTCCTCATAGACTATCTTGCCCCCTTGGAACAAGACACTGCTTGCCAAATTTCAAGTCAACCGGATTAACGGTTGCATGATTACAGCTGTCTTCAAGTTTCCGCCCTCATCGTATGTTTTGGCGCCCCTTAGCGACGTGAATCACAATTTCAACTTTTTTTTTATCATTATTGATAGCCACACTCCAGAGAACATTTCTGCATTGGTTTGGTTCTGATTGGGCAAAAAAACTAGGACTAGTTCGCTAAAGTAGGTTTTGGACAAAATTCAAAATGGTGGAAAAGTTTTCCTGACAAAGTTTTCCGGAGAAAAACTACGTTTTGTCCGTCTTGAGCCAAGGATTCCAATGATATAAGACACTTGACTCTCGGAAAAACGATGTGCTTGAACCCCTAATAACAAATTCATTTATCAGTTAGTTTACTTTAGTCCACGTTAGTTTGTGAGCAAAAGTTAGTGGATATGTATCATGCTAACTGCTGTAGTGTTCCAATGAATGATAGATTTTATTCTGAAACTCTGATGAGAAGTGCTTTCAGAGCCATATTCTAGTAGGTTAGAGATGTATCCTCTTAATATTAATAATAATAGGGGAGACCGTGCAGGGTTGTAACCTAGGGAGAGTTGTAACACCACCAATCAGGGTAAGCTAGAGTCCTATGATCATTTCAGTTTTTACTCACGTCCTCCCAATTCCTATATAAGTGGTTTTCAAGGCTGAAAATATGCACATTTTATAAAGAAGGTAAGATTTTGATTTTGAGGTAAGAATGTAATGTTGTTTTTTTTATACCAAAAATATATGTGTGATATTCTTGCAGAGGTTTAAATTGGGTGCCTTTTGTAGTTAACGATGGCGGGTAATTTGTATAAAAGTTTGAGCATTCTAGCTTAAATTCAGTGAGTTATAGATGCTGAAGCAAAAAGTGTCACAACCATACTGTTACGAGTTGGTCCAATCAAGGAAGGGAGCACATATAATGGTTAATAGGTTTTATTTTGCAGCAGAGGAGCAGTAGCACCACAGGTGAGCAAAAGTAATGATAATGCAACTTTGATAGGTTGACTGAGGGAAATAACAATATCCTTTATCTTTGCAGGTTGTGACTGTAATGTGTGTGAATGATGAAAAGCACACACCTCAGCTGCTGACGATAAGTGTGTTCCAGGTGAGTGAGGAAGTGAGACGTGATGGAGACAGGTGACAATGAGGAAGGGATCTTCTGAGGAGCCCAGGAGAAGATCACGAGGAGCAATGGAGACAAAGGTGTTGGAGGTAATGTAGAAAGTCTGTAGTCTGCAACTGACCCTTCGTCAGGAGTTTGATTGACAGGCAATCTAACCAATCATAATGCCGAATCCGCCATTTTGTCTGATAAAGCAGTCAGGAGTTAGAAGATTAACCTAGGTGGACTTGAACTTGAAAAATGGTGTCTTTTTGCATTTGAAACAACATTCCCTCTCATGTTCATTCATGTTTATTTGATGCTATAAATTAACTAGTTAGGAAGAGATGATCGGTTCACGAGCTGCTTGAGCTGAGGCATTACAGCAATCTGTCACGACACATTAAAGTGCCACAAAATGTTTTTTATTGTTCGAATTTCTTAAAAAATTACACAGTTTGAAAGATGGGACTTTGTTTTAATATCATAAGTCACCTGCTCTATCTTGTCTGTCGACGTGTTGTCAGTGTCCTCTTTGCTCCGCGATGTATATTTCAGTCTGTGTGGCGTGACAGCGCCATGGCTTGTCGGACAAAGCAACAGTAACTAAGGGGGGCGGGTCTTTGCGAAGGGTCAATTGAGAGACAAGTGTGACTGTGTGCTTATATACTGTGGTGATTGGCATGCTGATGTGTGGCAGGTGCTGGTGATTAGTATTCTGGTGATTGGCATTGTAGTGAGGGAGTGACTGTGGAGCCAATCCATGACACATACCCAGTCTCCCCCTACATTTTATTTATGTTAAATGCTACAAGAATACAAATTCAATCCAATACAAATACAAAATACTAAAACAGAACATTAAATAACTCAACATGCCATTAAAAAGCATAAGCCAAGTTAATCATTGTAAGCTATCTTAAAAAGCTTAAAATGATTTGTTTAAGCTTATACAGTATATATCTCGATATTAATAACACTCGTCGTGATCTTGAACAGTAAACTCTCAAGTGTCAGCTTTCTAAAAATGTGCTCATGTGTATAGTCAGAATCACTCATGAGGAGCAATCTTTTTATTTTTGGTATGTCATTTATGCACCGCCTGCCAAAATGGGTGGTGGAAGAGAACAAGATAAAACAGCTTAACACAATTCTAGCAGTAAAAGAAAGAGCATCATCATCTTCTCAAAAGTGGCAAAAGTCCAAAACACAAGAGCATCTTCATTGTCTCTGTCCAATAACGATGGCAAAAGTCCAAAAATAAAATGAAAATAACAAGAGGAATTTGCCGGCTGTCAGCTACAGCGAATGGTTGAAGCCACCCTACTGTCACCAGCAATGACCTGACACTCTAGTGACATTTTCCCAGCAGTAGACACTACCCGTTTGGCAAGAGACCAGCCAACTAGCCAGAAGCAGATGCCTCTTAGTGGATTAAACACATTAAAGCGGTTCCACTCGGTAGGGGGAGGTATCGCATGTGGCTGCCCCCTTGTGTTTTTAATGCATCATAGCATTTACTGCTTGGAAAGTAGCCAGGAGTCAATTGTCCTTGTGGTCAGTTGTCACTTTCCCAGTTCCCCCATGCAGCCACTTACCTCTTGGTGAGAAGTACTAGCTCTTTAGTGGATTGCACATGCAATTGTGAATGACATTCCTTCAGCGTCTGCTCTGATTTCGACCCTCTAATCAGCTACTGGTGGAGCAAAAGGACTTATGAAAAGAGGCTGCTGCCTAATGGAATCTTTTTTTATCACTACCCATCCAGGACTATGGGGAATTTGATTCTGCAGCTCCTAGTACACACACACATACATATACAACATTGCACCATGTTACAGGACAATCCTTCTGGACAAAACTGGGGTTAAGTGCTTGTTCAGCCATGATTCTTTGCGGAGCTCAAACCTTTCCAGTTACCATTAACCACCAAACTACACCACACTTGTACATTATCCTGTATATTTTATGGGATAATGTACAACTAGCTGGTCATTATTACATTATTATGATGTATGCACTGTGCTGGGTAGATTACACTATTTGATTACTTTTAGATTACGTTTGACCTAACTCGTTTATCACATTGATTTGAATAGGATAATCCTGTACTATATTGATATAAAAATATAAAGAGAGAGAAAAGCTATTCCTTTCTTTGTTATCAACAACATGAAGTGCATTAAATATTATATTATGTCAGGGTTTCCCAAACTGGGGTTTGTGATGGAACTGCAGGGGATTTGTAAATTGATGAAAAGCTAATAATTAATCAAATCTGCAAGACTTTTGAACATATAACAGGCTTTTATTAATTTTAGAAAGGAAAATTCAAAAGATAAAAAAGAATTAGTGAGACCGTCATGTGTGGCTGCTATAAACATCTCACGAAGATGAAGAAAACAGAAACAGTCTTTAATTCAATAATCCACAGGATACAGGGCAGAATCACGGGGGAACATATCCACTTCACAGAGACCTGACAGAGAACCAAAACAGAAAGTCTTCAGTATATACACACAAACTAAACGAGTTGATTAATTAAATAACAGGTAAACGAAATGAATAACCAAAGGAACAAACAGGCACACACTAGAAAACTAGGTCGCACAAGCAAACAGGAACAGGGAAAACAGAACTAAAACACACTGATACGAAACCAGAACAAAGCAAACATGTTAAAGAGACTCAATAAATTATCAATAATTTATTGCTATTTTGTGAATATTATGTAGTCATGTAGTTAAGAAACAAGTACCTATTGACTGAATACATTATGTATTTTAATACATAATGTAATCTAATTACAAGTATTTAATTTTCGGTACTAAATGTATATAATCTTGGTATTACACATATATAATCAGTTACTATCTAGTACCGTGTATGCTTTATTAGTATGTAATTTTATTTATGTATTCTATACATTATTCTGCTTAATACACAGCTTCTTTAAAATAAACAAATACATGGACATGAAATATTGATTTGAGAGAAATTACTTCAACAGAAAAATGACAAACACTTTCTGCAATAATATCGCCATATTAATTAAAAAAAGTAATATGGTGCAGTCCAACTTTATTTATACTATCTCTGAACTAGTTAGCTAGTTAGCATGTTTTTCTACAATGTACACTCTAAAAAAATGCTGGGTTGAAAAAAGGTGGGTTGATAATGGACAAACCTAACAAATGGGCTGTTTTAACCCAGTGGTTGGGTTAAATGTTTGCCCAACCTGCTGGGTAGTTTTATTATTGCAACTATTGTTTAAACATTACTGTATTGCTTGCTTAAAATGAAATTAACATTTATTAATATGTTTAATGAATCATAATTTAGCAATAAACATGTATTAAATTGCTTAGTAATAAATATTCCCTTTTTGATTATTATTGTTGCCTCTATTAATTATGTAATTTTTAAACAATAGTTGGGTTAAATGAAACTTCCCAGCATGTTGGGCAAACATTTAACCCAACTGCTGGGTTTGTCCATATTCAACCCCACTTGGGTTGTTTTTAACACAGCATTTTTTTAGAGTGTTGCATGTCTATATTTTAAGATATGGCGGATTTCACTGTCATGGCCGAAAATATCCATTTTAATGTTTCAATTTTCAAAATTACTTGACCGCTAACGGTTGCAACTGACCAATCAGAATCAAGTATTCAAGAGAAATGTGTAATAATTACATGCATTTGTTCATTTTACCTGAATGTTCAAATGAGAATAATGCAAGCAGAAGTAATTAATTCAAGGGGAAAAAAAAACAAGTAGTGCTATCTAACCACACTAAGAAAACTATACTACCAAGACATTATTCTTGTTTTTCCATGCTGAGCCTATTTCCCCCCAGTTTTTAGATGAACTCTTTTCCCTTGCACTATCACCTTGGGCTTGTTCTGTCTGGCTCTAGACCCCAATTTTAGTAATCTGTTTTGTGACAGTTCCAATTGCTAAAAGTGCTATACAAATAAATCAGAAATGAATTAAATTAGCTCACCTTACTCTGCTCTAATACCATGTGTAAAACACAGAAGAAGCTTTTACTGCTCTCGTTTACTGGCATAAGCAGGCCACAGTATTGAACGCAGCCTTAGGCTACCAGCCAACACAACATGTCCCAGGAGAACGGAAATGGTCAGCTTCAGGCAAAGGCACAATCACTCACCTACTCACAAACGGGGACAACATGATCTTCAACTCCCTCTGGGATACTAATTGGCTTATCGACCTCATCTCTGATGTACTACCTGCCTCTTAAGTTAAAAAAAAAAAAAAAAATCCATCCTCTTGAAACAGATGTATAACTGCTCACCCAGATACAGTAAGTGATGTTTTTATGTTGGGAAAATGGGGGGCAATTGTTACAAAGGAGACCCGATTTGTGTGTAAAACAAACTACTCAGTGGTAGTTTTTTGCTGTTACATAAAAACAGTATAACACGTGCAGTTGTGGTTTTTGAACTCAAATTATTTGCTGCCAAACCACAGCCATACTGTTCAGAACAACAGCACTCCTGTTCGTGTGAATTGCTCTGGTACAGTAAACCTGGTTCTACTTCTTTAACCTTATGCAATTTTCTAAGTTTGAGTCTGGCCTATGATCCATCCTGGTTCTATTCCCATATCTCTTTTACTATCTAACAATTTTCTGTCTCATCTTCAGTCCTTGGTGCAAAAAGCAAAAAAATAAAAAATAAATAAAAAATAATAATTGATTGAGAATGCTGTCAAATCCAAATATCTCAGAACGTACAGCCAATTTTAGACAGTCGATGTAACTATGTCAAACAGATTTAATCAGCGTGTTGACTGCACAATCAATAACTTCAGAGGTGTGATTATTTACGAGGAAGCACTGATGAAAGAGGCATTTGAGTGAATATTGGTGAATGCATAAAAGTTCACGCACTGGAAATTTTAGAATGGTGAACTGTGGTTACTTTTAGATCTGTGGACCCACTTTATATTAAGTGTCTTTAACTATGTAACATTTAATACATAATTTGATACAATGCACTTATTGTGTACATACATGTTTTTACATTGTATTTTATAAAAAAATAAATAAAAAAAACCCTGCATGTAAATACAGGTACCCTAAAAGTTATGTTCAGATTAGTTGTCATTTTGTTCTTGTATTTCCTTTCTGATTAGTTCTTGATTAGCCTTTGTTGGATGCCTTAGTTACTGATTAGTTTCACCTGAGTCTTGTTTAGTTTCCTTTGTTTGCCTTATGTATTTAAATCCCTGTGTTTCAGTTACTCATGCTTGGTTCTTGTTTGTTCACGTGTGGTTACCAAGGCATTTGAAAAGTCACAAAAAATAAATAATGGAAAAAGGTTTTCAAGATTTTACTATAGACCTTATGTAGCTCTGCCCCTTTTCAGCGCCATGCTTGTTTTCTTTTGACTTCCGCGATCTTCAGCGATCTTACGTATTTATGAATGAACTGCTCATATTAAAATCTTCCCGGTCTACTGACATTTGTTTAGACATCTGCTTTAAACATAACAATGCTCATGATAACTTTCATTAACTCTACAACAGGTAAATCCACTTCACCAGCTAATTATTCTTCAACAGCGATGCCATAGAAATATACATAGCTACTGCAAAAACGGAAGTTCAAAGACAATATTCTAAAGATGGCGGTGCGCTTGTTTCTCTGGTAAATAAGGTCTATAGAGTACTACAAAAAGGAAAAAGCTAAAATCTTCTTTTGTTGAAATCTGTGTGTGCAAGGTCCTCAGTTATCTGCAGAGATTTTTATTCTTCAGCACTACAGTCATCCTCTTTTAGCATATCACAGTCTTCAGGCAGATGCAGTTATTTTTAATAAATCATTCAGAGCTATAAAGCACTTAGCCAAGGTCAAAAATGCTTTGAGCAGTGTTGATCGTAGGCTAAATAGCTTCTCTAGTAACACTTGGCGGCACAGCGAAATGGAGTCCATGAACAAGCTGTTTACTGCACTGCTAATTGTAGTGTAAAAGAGCCTCTTTAAGACATCATTGGAGCTCATTGCTGGTGTGTTCACAGCCTGTGAATGTAAACAATGCAGTACCTCAATGTGTCAAGTTTGTTCTTTTTTATTTCTTTACATGTAATCTGTCTCTCAATTTTGTCTGTAACATCTCAGGTCAAATTTTATGAGCCTTGAATGTCTTGTAAAGAATCACACTGAATGAAAGAACTTGTCATGCCCTTCATATATGTGTCATGCACAGCACACAAATAATGAGCAAGTGTGCATCTGACACAACGTCCTCTGTGTTGATGTTTGTCTTTTAGAATGTGAGGAAAAAGGCAACTTAGCAACAGCTCGTTGTGTAGCGCCTAAAAGCTAACAGAATACTACATTTAAAAAACAGGTTATACTTAGACCCAGCAAAATGATTTTCCATTGTGAGAATAAGAACCAATTTAAATAAAATGACTTAAGTAGGCCTAGAACAGATTTATATGACCCTCAGGTGATATTTTGCGCATTTAAAAAAAGTCGTACAAAAAAAGGAACAAATAATATAATTATAAAAATTGTGATTTGCAGCTGCAATGTCACATACATTTTATATATATCCAAAACCAGGATGAGGAGCCGGTGTAAGAAAACATATTTAGTGCACATTTAAGTGTACTACTTAGTTATGTCAAGAACACTTAATCTGAAAAACTGTATAATAAATAAATAAATATAAATTTCGTAATTTTAACGGTAAACGACTGTAAAATGCTACTGTAAAGACCTGTTAATGGCTTAAAGTTACTTTATAGTGAAGAGCTGTAACAGAAGGAATATTTCATAAAATATTACAGTAAAATACTGTTAAATGTACAGCTTTTGGAAGTAAAAAAGTGAATTTAAGTGAAAAAACATAAATTGACATTGCCAGAAATCTCACATTTGATTTTTTTTTTTCACGGAAATTACGAAACAATGGTTACTTAGTTTTTTCCCCCTTATCAGTTATGTACAGTAGGGTTTTATGTTAAATCTTATGTTGTTGAATTAATGTTTATTGCATTCTTGTAGTTAAAATAGATTTTAACAATAATCCTGCTATTTAAAAACTTGGTCAAAATATCTTTATTTGTGTTAAGAAGATATATGAAAGTCTAATGGGTTAGGAACAACATGAGGGTAAGTAACTGATGACAGACTTTTTATTTTTGGGTGAACTATCCCTTTAAAAGGCTGTTTTTCATGAGTATCTGTCTTCACGGATCAATGCTCTACCAGCAGGCTTACCTAGAATTAACGAAGACACATGAGTAATGTTGTCCTGATCCCCCAGTGTCCTTCATCATTTCAGCTGTAGTTTTGAGGTAAACGTTAAACAAGCATTTCCTCTTGAAGTCTGTTTGTGCCAGGCCCAGGTCTACGGGGGTGCTAGATGGTGCTTAGCACCCTCAAACGCAAGCAAGAGCACCCTCAGTTGATACTGCATATTTGAGTTTGCGCTCTGGAGAACGTCAAATGTATCTATTTAAAATGTGTTTTTGCAGCGGTAAGCATGGTAGCCAATCACAGACATAGTTGTTGATCTCTTGAATGCAATGGCCAATCAGAGCTGTTTAAGTTAGTCAGCATCCACTCAAGCCAGAATTTTTAATAAAGTGTTGAGTTATGCAGGCTCGTGACTTGTGACTTGTAAATTTTCTTAAATGTGTCACTGTACACTTCTATGGTGAAGCCATTGCTTAGCCTACATCTGCACTTTACTAGAGCGGCCTTAGTAATTTTCAGAAGCATCTCCAGTGATTTGATTCTGGAACCAGACCTGGTTTGTGCACAAAAACTTTTAAGAGTTTTGTCTCTGGACAGAATGCTGTAACATCAAAACTATGCCATAAGTTAGATAAGATAGGAAGATGTATTAGTGGGAAAAACGTGTCACCTCCTTAATCTAGCAAACGTTGCACATTTTTATGTGACTATGTTTTTAGAACATTTCCATATTCAGCTGCTTGTACTTAAGAGATTTGCATGAGAAAGGTAATAAACACTTTTTTTATGTAAAAAAAAAACAAAACAAAAAAAACGAGCAGAACCGGAGGAGTTACACATGCCTTGTTAATGCATTATTGTTTCATGACTTTATTTGAGGGGGTTAACTCACTAAAATCCAGTCATGACTTATAAACTTTCTATATAATACATACCAGTACACATAGTATTCAGCCCGGGTAAAGAAATGTCATATAGTATCATTTAGTGGCTTTTCAAGAAGTCACAGGGCAGAGGTACAGTATGGTCATGGTCTGCTTCTGGATGCGTTTGCCAGACTGTAGTGTATATGGTTCCTGTTTGGTTATGTCTTTTGGGAGCCAAGTACATGTCAATTGATTCTCATTAGAGTATTAGTAGACTGTTAGGTTTGGGTTAGGTGTTTTAGGGTTTGGGTTAAGAGGACATGTAGTTGCAAAGTTACTTATAGTCAGTAGAATGTCTGTTGGAGAACATCAAAATAAAGTGTTAGCAGATTTTTCATCAGACAGTCTACTAATACTAATAATATAAAAAAGATAGTTAGAACATGTAGTTACAAAGTTACTTAAAGTTAGTAGAATATCTAAAGTGAGGCATCAAATGTTTAGCTTTTGTATAACTGGGTATAAGCCACAGTAGGGTGAGTTTGAAGGGAAAGAATCATGCAAAACCGACTGTCAACTTATTGGTGATAGTTATTGTTATCAGTGTATTTAGTATTTTTTACATTTAAAAACAAGGATCCATGTAAATAGCCACAAACTAATGTACCATCCAGTGATGTTTATTGACAAAGCTGCAGATTATTATTCACATTTATTTCACAGTCAGAATACTTCTCGTTTATTCTTATAGAGCCTGTTTGCATTTACATTTACATTTAGTCATTTAGCAGACACTTTTCTCCAAAGTGACTTACAAATGAGAATAGTAGAAGCAATCAAATCAACATGAGTACAACAGTATGTAAGTGCCATGTCAAGTCAGTTTCATTTTTTTTAATATATACGCAAATAGATGGAGAAAGAGAATAGAAAATCGGAAAAAGAAAAGTAAAATATAAATAAAAGTGCTAATATTACTGGGTCAAGTGTTGATGAAAAAGATTTTTTCTTTCGCAGTTTTTTGAAAATGGCTAAAGACTCAGCTGCTCGGATAGAGCGTGGCAGGTCATTCCACCAACCAGGAACAGACCAGGAGAAGGTCCGTGAGAGTGATTATATGCCCCTTTGGGATGGCACCACAAGACGCCGTTCACTTGCAGAACGCAAGCTTCTAGAGGGTGCATAAGTCTGAAGTAGTGAGTTTAGGTATAGTGGTGCAGAGCCAGTGGATGTTCTGTAGGCAAACATTAGAGCCTTGAATTGAATGCGAGCAGCTATTGGCAGCCAATGCAGCCAATAGTTGGTTTAGTTTTCCCCTAAATTATATATTCAACAATGAAACATGTACTAACGTTAGTTAAGGTTTCCATTATTCATGTATGAATCCATATGATTCTGGTCGTAGTTAAGGTTAGGCGATCGATTCTTTCTTTAATGTATTCTCTAATCATTGATTCATGCTGAAGTAAGTACACTGAAAAAAACTATCAGTAGAATTTACTCAATTTTTATTTTGCAAGTTTTTGCACGAATATTTTTAGGTAAATTTCACACACATGGAAATGAAGTAAATCTACATAACTAAGCTGAGTAAAATTAACAAAGTGAACAAGTAAATATAACTTGGCCTGTTAAATTATATTGAGTAATTTTTACTTAAAAATCTGATGTACTTAATATAATTAAGTAAAACCGTTTGCTCTTTTAAATACATTTTACTTGTTTTGTGCAGTCCTGGTAATTATATTAAATTAAATGTTACTCTTATAATGTGACAAAATAAAACTGAGACAATTAGGAGTTAAGAGTCATTTATTAAGAAGGAATAACAATCCAAGAAATAACAAGCATTTACAGAAATCTATAATGCTTAAGATCACTTTAAAGGTTTAAGCAGCTTGAGCAACGATAAACATCCACGTTCAATGACATATTAAACACATATTAGAACTCTAAAATTATCAGTTATGCATTGATCAGACAGCTTCTTAATCTCAGTATCAAAACATTTTAAAACACTTTCTAATTTAAGAAAAAGGCAACCCAACTTATCGTTGATTATTTTGACAAAATCTTGTTCTTCCTAAACAACAGGTTCACATAAATTACTTTCATCAACAATCAATTCAGTATCTTCAGTTGTTCAAATCAAAATGCTCAAATCAATATAAAAATCAACTACGCCGTTCAGACGTAGAACCTGGAAGTGGTGGACGTAAAGAGCGTAGCAGAATGACACAGAACAGAACATACTGTTGAATAAAGTCATTATTTTTGTTTCGTTTTTGCGCACAAAAAGTATTCTCGTCGCTTCATAACATTAAGGTTGAACCACTGCAGTCACATGTTTTAACAATGTCTTTACTACCTTTCTGGACCTTGAAAGTGTTGGTTAGGTTGCTGTCTGAGAAGTCAGACAGCTATCGGATTTCATGAAAAAATATCTTAATTTATGTTCTGAAGATGAACGAAGGTCTTACAGGTGTGGAACAACATGAGGGTGAGTAATTAATGAAAGAATTTTCTTTTTTAGGTGAACTAACCCTTTAAGGGCAACAATTCATTGTGTTCGTTCTCTCTCTTCTGTCCCTCTCAACTGATTTACAGCAAAAAAGGCACAAAGGATTTTGAAATTAAGAAAACAGAGAAAAAAAAAAAAATCCATAAACAGCAAACATTTTTTAAATCAAAAGTTATTAGTATTTGCATCCACATTATTCATTTCACTCATTTCATAATGAAACAAATGGGGAATTTTGAAACACTGCTGAAACGGTGACTAACTAAATCAGATCAAACACATTAAAAGGTCCTGCATGACCTTACAAGTTCTGGTCTCCATTTCCTCACATTAATGTTAGCATATGGCACACAACATGTAGATAAATATATCGTGACCACGAATGAATAATTTGTTAGTAATTTAGTAAATCTTGTCCACATTGTACTATTTTGTTCACTCGGTTTGATTTAAATAAGGCAACGAATTATTGTAATGTACAACGTAGTCACGATTTGGTAAAAGTAGGGAACTATTTAATTGTATGCATGATTTAGCAAGTGAATGAGAGAATGAATTCTATCGTGCACGATTTTATGGTTACTTAAAATGAGGAAATGAAAACCTACTCAAGTAGTGTTTCTGTTAATTTGTGGCTGGAAAATAACAAATATTAAACAAAAAGATCACGATTTAAGTAACCAATTCAAGGTTTTAGACGTATATATGTAAAACGTAAAGTTTACAAATATATGGCTAACGTTTTACGAAGCTAACTCGTCATTAAGAACACCCAATGTACACTTCAAATGTACAGAATTAAGTGATGACAACACAATCATCGAATGAGATTACATTTGCTGAATAAATTAAATAAAAAAATCCGTAATATAATGCAGTTTCTACTGTTGCTTACCTGTCGAGAGCAGATGGAACGGAGCATGGAGAAGCTCTCCATGATTGCCGGCTTTCTTCTTTCCGCGCATGTGCAGATTCCTTGCTTCAAGACGTACATTTTACACGATTTTTTAAATTTGCTTCAAGTACTTTATTAATTCATGTAAATATGCCAGAGAATCATAAGTAAAATGTACTTGTCTGTTGGATGTCTAATATTTGCAAGTAAAAAATGAGTATGTATTTAGATTTTACTTAATATTCTAGAGTTTTCATTACAAAAATTATTCTTAGCAAAAGATGCATGATTTTTCCTGTTTTATTTACTTAGCCATAAAATCATTTTTTACAGTGTATTATCTCGGGTATTAATACATGATTATTCATGTACCCTTATGAATTGCTACCAAGGAATCTATAGGTCTAAAAAAAAATAGTGATTTTTTTGGTGTGTAAAAAAAAGTGAATCAGCTTGTCACTTGGGCAGTGCCCTTAAAAGGGCCAACACTGTACCCTAAAAGTACAATTAAATATAAAATTATATATTATACATACATAATAAACTTTTCAAAAAAGTTTAAAAATGTTTTGCTACCTTCAGATGTTCTGAATATTAAACATGTTCCTTGCTAGTTCTAAGCCTAAGTGCACATTGTTAATTAATATTAGCCAATACTTGTATAATTACACTGTAGCAAGGACACCTTAAAGTGTCCCCAATAAATAAAAAACGTGTACCCCATAAATAAAATCTAAAGTGAAAATAAATAAATGGAACACCTAAGATACACATGGCTACAGCAAAGACCTTAAAATACCCCCAGTCTCCTCACTATTATCGTTCCCATCTTCTGCTTCAACTAACTTCAGTAATGAGATCTTGAATGGAGATTCTCCTGAAGCTGCCTTTTTTTTTTTTGAGCTTTTGCTCTGTTACTTTCTGTAGCTCGGACACAGCTGTCAGTGCAGCTGAGAGGAGGGGAGAGAGGGGGCTCCTCATTCTGTATCCTGCAGTCTACATCGATCATTCTCCAAGGGGAGGCTGTGGAGTCCTCTCTGTGAACCCAATCAAAGGGGGTGTTCATCGAGAGTGTCTGCCAAAAAACACATTCATGCCTGGGTTAACCTCCAGCAAGCACAAACAGAAACTTACAATTCTTCATCACTTAAAAGTTATCTAAGCAGCACTGATATATCTTCTTTTTTTTTCTTGGTGGGTGTGCATAAATAATGAGAATATTATATCAAAAAGAGAAGCTACAGCCTTTAAAATGTCAGAATTATGCCTTTTGACAAAGAATGTGTCAGAAGGTTGAACCCAGTGATATGGTAACATAATGTAAAACGCCAGGGATTAAAGACCTGTCCTAAAAATCTTATATTCTTCTTAAATCTTCATATTCTTTTAATAATCAATTTATTTAAATACTCAACACCAATATGTAATGGAGTTACCAGGCTCCACCGTCACTCCCTTACATCAATTACACCTCAGGCCTCAACGTGGACAAAGGACTACCTAACCGACTACTTACCTCCAGCAAATTCTCCTGCAAACTCCTAGCAAGCTCTCTTGCATTCTTCCTGTATCTCCATGCTCCAACATTCCTCTCAGCATCACCTGTAAGTGAAGAGACAGTCAGTCGTACTCACCGAGATTCTTCCTCCTCTTACCAACGAGGTGTGTGCTTTCCACGATTCTCTTCTCAGCAACCATGATCTATGTCACCGTCTGCAAAACAGTAAATACTATCTTAATTTTTCTGCCATGATCAATATGCCAATAAACTTTTTACTGACCTGTTGTGCTCAATCCGTCATTGCTGCCAATAAAGCTTGTGTTTTATTTCACTAGCCTTCTTGTTTGAGTCTGGTATATCCTAACTAATTATATCAGTTTGTATAATTTCAAAACTGTTTTAAGTCTATGAAATAAAACTGATACTTTTTTCAATGCTTGAGACTTTTCAGTTGTACAAATAATTATATATATATTGTAAGACTCTTAAATTTTGGGGGGCATATTTGCCCCACGCCCCTGTTAATTTCCGATCCTCAACTGGGTTGCACTTTATTTTGATGGTTATCTTTTGACATTTTACTAACGATAAGTAGAGTATTAGTAGACTGTTAGGTTATGGTTAGGTTTGCAGAATAAGTTAACATAGTTTCAAAGTTACTTATTGTCAGTAGAATGTTTGTTGGGGGATCATCAAAATAAAGTGTTAGCAGATATTAAGCAGACACTCTACTAATACTCTAATGAGAGTTAGTTGACATGTAGTTGCAAAGTTACTTATAGTTAGTAGAATGTCTAAGGTGGACCATCAAAACTGATCTCACATGGCCTCTTTGCAATCTAATCAATGGAAATACGTCATAGTGATGGAGAACTTTAATCCCTGTGCCTATTCTTTAATATTATATACAGTATTTATATTTAAAGCATATATATTGATAACAAAAGAATTGTGGAATCTTGCAGCAGTAGAACCTGCTGAAGACCACTATCTTAAAGAGTAATGCTCTGTCAAGACTCTACTGCAGTCATTCACCACACCTATTTGTTTTTGGGACCTTTTTGCTTTCAGTCTCAACTGAACTGAAGTAGAGTGATTATATTGCCCTGTGGTGATAATTCTGCTCTTTGGCCTTGAAAACTCCTTGGCCACTCAAGCGGTTTGTTAGAGGTCACTGTCCGACTGCATGGTGAATTGCCAGTGAATGATCTTTAGGGCATTTGTTTGATTCTGAGCTGATGTTTCTGCATACTTCAAAATTATTCTGCCTTCAGCAACAATATCTTTAACAAAAACAACTGTGCCAGTTTTTATGCCAGCTATATTTCTATTCACAAGTAGTTCCTTTTTTCTCTGTATTTTCCACTTTTCATTACTAAGAATTGGCCATTCTTGAATTTACAGGAAAAGAAACCTTTTGGGAATAATGAGCTAAAAATGAATAGGAAAAGAGTTTTGCTGTCATATCTTCCCCATTTTGCCATCGTTCACAGACATCTCATCATTCACAGACATCTCATCGTTCACAGACATTTCACCGTACGAGTGGCAGGGATATTTTTTCTATATCAGCGGCAGAAAAGAAATAAAGTACAGTAAATCTCACGTTGCAACTGTGTCACTCATGATGGACTTATCAAATGCATAACGTAACACCATGGGAACGGTATACGCCATCTCATCATCTTCCTGGAAAAGAAAGAGATCTGACAGCAACTGAAATATAACAAGGAGAAACCATTTCATTATAAATCAGCAATAAGCCATATGAAGCTGTGTGTTACACTGATTTTACCACGGATAAGTAGTGTTTTTAGCATGTTTTGAATAAGTGTATATTTGCATCCCTTCACTGCTGTTCACAACTATATTGTGAATTTGGACATACTCTTTTCACTCACTGTATAGTATAGTATGAATATCCGGATTCAGCCAAGTGTCTCCGTTAATGCACTTCCAATGGAAGTCTATGAGGCAAAAAAATTATAAGGGTTACCATGAGACTAATGTGATAATATTGGCTATACCACAACCAAAGTTCATACTACCATGATTAAGAATGTTGCAGCTCAAGTGACAAGATTAAAACTGCAAATTTCTACTTTTATTTCTATACCCCATAACTTTCATTGTAAATTGAACACAATTTCTGTTTATTTTACAAAGTGAGGAACTTTTTTTATTAGCTTTGAGGTTGACATCTGTGTTGGTATTCTCCTAAAAGTTGATAAAATAAGTCAAAAGTTGTATTTGTTAATGTTAGTTATGTGCTTTGAATGATCTGAAAAAAAAAACAATGAACAACTGTACTTTTATTAACAAACATGAACAAAGATTAATAAATGCAGTAAATATTGTAGGCTGTTGCTCGTAGTTAATGCTAGTAAATGTACACTAATGTTAACAAACGAGACCTTATTGTAAAGTGTTTCCAAATAAACTTTTGTCATCAGAAGCATTTAAAATGCACAGTCTTTCACTTGCAGGAATAGAGTCCAAAGATATAGATGCACTGAGATCATCTTGCACAGAGATCTTGATATTCCAATCAAATGTGCTCTCTAGATTGACTATGTCCCCTCAATACCACCTGTCAGGGACAAGCAACAGCAAGAAACAAATCATGCTTCATGGCTGTAACATATGTTGCGCTCGTGCCATGTCCTAATTACTGTATGAGATGAGATTTTGAGCTGTTCATGTACTTGAACTTGCCTCATACAGTAGCGCTAAATTGGATTAATGTGCAGCCCTGTTGTTAATTAAAGCAAAGTATTAATAACTACATTAATTCACCTCTCTATGTTCTTGACATTGTGAAAATACTGAACATATTTAATAGCAAATCTCACCAGGTTACAGTGTCTAAAATAAAATGACATACCAAACCACCAGTCATCTTCCACTCTGTTGTGGTCTGGAATGATTTGAACAGACACAAATCATAGCATACAGTGAAATGGCACAGCTCTGTTTTAAATGCACTACTCATGGAACATTTTACCAATCAAATTCGAGGGCTGGAACTGACTCTTGTATAATTGGAATTGTAATATTGACAATTATGAAATTTTAAATACAAGGGTCAATGATAATAATAGAGGACAATTTAACATACTAGCATAATATTTTTCTAGATCTTAAAAGACATGACATGCGTTCTATGTTTTGTCAGTAAGTTAACTGAAACAAATCTGTTCAAAATCTCAAAGACTAATTATCTAGGTTAAGTAAGGGCATAGATAATCCGTAGCCTCTACTCGCAGTTGGAGTTGATCCGACACAATCGGACATCCTGCGTCTAAGCGCAGTCAACCCAGATAGACCATTCCCCGCAAAGACTAATTATGTAGGTTCAGTGAACGTACAGATAATGCGTAAATCCGGACGCCTTGGTATGCGCGCCATACGTCCGTCTGTGCATTACTGTGATCCTGATAAGCTTCTCGGAGTTGTCCCTGCAACGCACCGTGTCCGTTCTGACTCGTTTGTGCCATCTACAGATTCGCACGGCTCTGGAGAGCTCATGATCGCCGTCTACACACGTTCGGTATAGGCTACACATGCTTCAACTGACCTGCGCTTTTTGCAACCTTTTCTTTTTCCAAACTAGGCTCAATCTGTCCGCTTTCCTCGGGGTTTACCTGGATATCTCTTTAGTTTGCGAACGGAATTGCCGGCGCTTTACTGGATTCACTACAAAACAATGAAGAAACAGACAGCAACTGAAACACGGGAATAAACGGGTGGCGTTCGGAGAGGAATAATAATTTAACGAGCGATCTGGGGATAATTGTCTGATCTAGAAGTGCGTGTGGCCGTTTTCAGCTCAACTTGGTGGAAACTACACATGAATGGTGCGATAGGACTCGGATATCAGCGCAGGTCGGTGTGCAAAAGAATGCACCTTCCTTCGTTTCTCTGCTTTTCTTTTACTTGAAACAAGAAAAGAAGATGTGTTGAAACAGCAAAGGCTTAGAATTAAGTGCAGTCAAAACGAATGGATACGTTCCCAATGATTAAGGTAAGTGAAGGGCTTGTCACGCTGATTATTGAGCACCTGTCTTTTGTAAAATGATTTCAAAAACACTATTAATAAGACATGGACACGGCTTTTAGTGTTTTTATATCGGTTAACGCGTTCAATTAGTTACAGTTGAAACTCTGCCTTAGACGTGACCGCTTTAACTATATATCACCATCAATCCTGAAGAAGAGATTCGTGTACTTTCAGAAATTTGAAGATAATTGTGATAAGGAAAGTTGAATGTTCCAATTCAGGGATTCCAGTTTGCTTCCCAGCTGAAATTACTCACAATTCCATTATGATTTCATTACCACTTAGTATGTTTCAATAGATGTTCGTCTGTAATTCCAAATGTTTGATCTGATTAATGTCGTTCAAGAGGTAAATCTGCTTCATTCTGATGGCTTATCAATAATTTGTTTTTCTTTGTGTTACTCTATTTTAATATCTGATTCATATCGTGCTGTATACATAAGCTTATGCAAGCTCTGCATATAGGGTACATACGTGATCGTTTATACTTACCTGTGTTGATGGGAGTGGTGGATTAGTTTCTAATGGGTACATATTCTATTGAACAATGCTAATATAACCTTGCAAAACATATAATTCACATGCACAGGGTGGCCATCAAGTGGCATAATACCACCCGAGTTCACACTAGCACAGATAATTATAGTCTTTGCAAAACACCACACAAGTGCACATGAGAACGGAGAGAGCTGGGAATTTCACCACGGACAGCACCTGAGTCTATAGTTTTACTTCCATTTGCATTGCACAAGATTGCAAAGATGCCAGCTGAATGAGAGAATTGTTTTATGGGACCGTAATGAGACTCTCTGGCAGACGTCAATGATGATTGAAAGGGCGCAAAGAGCATTCACCTTGAGGGCCAGCTCATGCACCGTGTCAATGTCTGAGGAACAGATTCATTAGATGAACAAGCTTCAAGCACAAAGGCAATTTGATTAGGGCTCACGTGCACCGCAGCTCTAATAAGTCCCCTCCCTTTGTGTACCTTCTCCCAACCTTTCCAAATATAACTGAGGACAAAGGCTGCAATTGTCAGCATTAGTGAATTATAACAGCAAACCAAGTCGTCAATTATTTTGCTGTATCTATAATTCATTAATAAATTATTAAAATTGTTAATTGACCCCTAATATAAAAACATCGATACACAAAACCTAAAAATAAATGCCACAATCAAATGTAAACCATAGGGTCAGGAAAGTGATAGTTCAAACCAATGGTCAACTTTTAAAGCCACTCCACCTTTCAGACAATTACTTCCAATTGGCCTCTGATTAACCTTACATCCACCTTCTTAACTTAGACTTAGCCACTTAAAAGGCTCTCGTATCATTCCAGTGGACTGGACAGATGGTTTGCCATCTTTTCGCGGGCTGCCCGAGCATAGCAGGGCTCGTGTACGTGTTGTCCCCCCTCAGCTGATGTCAGCGTAAGACTGTTGACACAAATTTCCCATGATGCCACCATCATTTGTATGCCAGTGTGCTCTAAACTGCCTAGCCTCATTTGTCTTCACTATGCAATTTATAATGTAGCAGTTGTTTTATAGAAGGGGATGCAAATGGTGTATTGAATGGTGGTTTCCATTTCAGCAGTTAAATGATATGTGAGGACGTGTGTATGAGGTCACTAAGTCTGATTGAAAATTTCAGATCATCTGCTCCTTGGTGTACTGCTCATCTTAAGGAGATGACATTAACTAAACTAAAATGGTGTAATCTCTGTCTGTCGGGCAATTATAATTTGAATTCTCATAAAACAGAGATTAAGCAAACTCTGAAAGGGCCCTCCAGACTAAGATTCAAGTAAAGTCTACTATAAAAATGCTGCAGAGACATCTGGGTTCTTAACTGACGTCCACTCAATCAGAGAAACGGCGGGCTAGAAGTGTTGCCAGCCTAATCTCTGTGACTGGCAGTAAAATACTTACACTGCCTTAGCCCACAGGGGATTAGGGAAATTTCCCTAATGAACTTACAGTTAAAGCCTCTCACCCACTGGACCCAATTTACAGAGCCCTCTTTGAAGCACCCTGGGCTCTGCATATAAATGCATCGGTCTGGAATGAGCATTACGCAAGTGATCGAAGATATCTTTGCCGGACTCTTCTTTGCTAATTGTTTATTGCTGTTGAGTTGGCAAGCGTCTATGAGTAGGTTATCTGAAGACTTGAGTTTATAAGCCTGTGCACATTGTGTATGATAAGCGGTAATTGTCTAGAAACTCAAGAAAAGGCAACCCTAAGTTTCTCACCAATTGTCTTTGGTGCTTAAGTTATTTGGAACTAATGGTCAAATTAGGGTGTGCAAAAATTGTTGGGCAAAATTAAGAATTTAAAGATTAGCCACACCCAACAGAATGTGTATTATGTGTATTATATATATATATATATATATATATATATATAAATTTGTTATTATGTGTATGGTCATTGACAAATACGTTTTTAAAAGTGTAAAAAAAATAATGGAGACATAATTAATTTTGAAGTTTTATTATGTGTTAACAATGAGATTATGTGGTATTTATAATCAATTAACACGGTTTTTGTCATTTTTTTTACAAGATGGACAAAATTTGTCACCAATAAAAATTATTCGGTTTAACCAAAATTTTGGTTTTACCGAATTACACTTTTGGTTGTACCGAATGACAATATTTTCAAACAATCCTAACAGGCTGATATCTAGCTAGCTAGCAAAAGGACAACAAAACATTTTATATTTAGTACAAGTTTTTAAAATAAAAAATGTTTTATAGCGGTTGTACCGAATGACCTGATGTTTCGGGACATGCGTATGAGCAAGTGAAAACATGAATTTTTCAAATAATTAAGAGCTTCACAACCATGTGGTCCTTTGCAGGTGTCTGAATGATGTCACATCCTGTCACATGATATTGAACACATGACTTGATCCAAAATAGTCCCTTTATATTGGTTACTCCGAATGGCATCAATGAAATTCTTTTTTATAACAAAGCAATGACTTCTACACATAATTTTAATACTATTTTGCACTTTGTTGATATATGATGTTATAAAATCATGCCAGAATAAAAATATATATACATTTATTACATGTTAAGATATTTTAATCACAAATTAAATGGCTGTATTGGCCTTTGGACGGTTAAACCAAATGACCTTTTGACACTTCAAAATCTTTAAAATACCTTTATATGTAGCAAAATATAATTAAAACCTTTTGGATTCAATAAAAGTGATATTTTTGTACTACCTTACATACTTTGGATGTCATATCTTTGTTTTTTATTATTATTAAGGCCTTTGGACAGAAAAATGACCCGTCACAATTTAATTTATATATAAAATACTTTTTTTTTCCTCAACTGATAACTTTCAGTTCAGTAATCAAAGCATAATACAGCAATTAAAACATATTTTTAATTTTGCAACACAGCAGTTATGTCCAACAGACTGTCAAATAAAGTTATACAAAAATATTGTTTATTCTTGAAAATTATAGTTCTTAAGAATTTCTGAATGATCCTATACCTATTCCTATATGCAACTAAATTCTGAATTGAGAACAAATCTGTTGTTTAGGGGGAAATCCAAAACTGCTTTGTCACATTCTGTAAGTATCTGTCATCTTCTAGCATGCTATTATTACAAAACTAATGCATCATGACCAGTAATTCTGTCTTTGGTGGCAAGAGATCATGACTATCAGAGCTGATAATATTTCCTGTGTTCTACAGTGTACAGGGTCAGATAGTGAGGGAGATACAATCATTTTTATAGCCATTGTGACAGAACAAAAAAGGCAGTGTGTGTAAACGTGTAGCAGTGTTTTTGTGCAAGTCTAGGTATATTTATGTGTGCATGACTATTGTGGGGAAACAAGTAATGTAGAAATAGAAAACACCATATTTAGATGGACATATGCGTGTTTTGCAAGCATATGCAAGAGTGTACTTGTTTTCTTAAAGATCAGCAATAAACAGCTTAATGGACTCATTGATTGGTGTTTGAAAAGCTCCCAGACATTCCTTAATTACACAGAACAAAAACATCCGCTTACACTGCTTTCATTGCATAATAAATGCAAGCAGAAATTCAGCCTATTATTCTTATGCCCAACATAACTTATTTTAAATCATCCACAATTGTCTTGCTAAACATTTTGAGATATCGCATTAAAAATGCTGGATGGAAATGCCAAGATGCACATAAACTCTAAAACCGCACATAAAAAAAAAAAAAAAAAAAGTGCTCAATTAAGGTGGATACATTATTGATCCGATAAGAAGACATGCACATAAACTACAATGGAAACACATTTACCAAAATAAATCCCATGATGAGCAACAAAAAACTCATGTGTCTTTTCCTCAACAGGGGATGTGATTGGATAACTGGACTAACCAGTGGACCAATCGCATCGCACAGCATCTCAAATGTTGGTTTGATCATTCTGAAATGCCTGAACCAAAGTCTGTCATTATAATGATTTGGTATAATGACCTCCCAGAAGATTCTCACACGATTACGTTCCCAAACGCCAGCATCCGAACGCAAGATAACATGACAGTTATTGTACTGCGTCAGCGTGCTCTGAGACGCAAGTCATTTATGATGTAGGAAATAAGAGCCACAGTGGTTTCCCTGATTGCAGCAACTTGCATTTTTATTACAGATATTTTGCGCCAATTTCCCAGGAAGTGATGATTTTGTTCTCTTAATGGAAAAGCTGGGATGGGATGGAAAAGCTGCTTTATTCGCAAATATTTTATGCGATATTCCAATTTAAATTTGCAACTTTGGATGAAAGCATAGCTAATGAGAATTCTAATATCTTGTAGTCTGTTATGAGTAAGTAAATTGCATATGCATACCTTTAATCTAGATCTTGATGCTATCCGGTGTGGTGGCCATCAGCATAAGCCATATACTGTTTTTTTTTTTTCTGTCCATTAAAAAGATTGTGATCACTTTCCGTTTGGGGAAATAATCTGATCTCGGGTCAGATGTGATGATAAAAGCGATGATGAAGGAACGGCTTTTAAGAGCTGATTTCTGAAGGCAGAAAGTAACTGGAGCAATGGCACCTCAGGGACAGTGAATGGAAAGGAGCTAGGCCGTGCCCTGAAGCCACACACTGAATTAGAGATCCCTCTAGGGACTCGGGGGAGCAGTTCTCATCTCACCGTGAAATATAAGAACATCATTACTCCCACCCACGATCAGAGGCTACTAAAGAGATGAGGCCTTTGTGTTCACGTTCAGGAATGGCATGGAGTCAGGTTTATAACTTCATTTCTATATTTCCCCACTGTATAAAAGGGCCCTCAGGCACATGCTAATTTGCATAACTAATGCTAAGATTGTACTATATTGCAGTTGTTTAGTGAAAATATTATTAATAGTTTCCCAGTGGTAAAATTGGTGTTGGGAAAATAGTGTCAACTGTATGCAAACAATATGCAATGCTGCATGCCCTATATTTTTACATTTTCAGAAAAAAGTGGCATATTCTGAGGGGCTGCCAATGAGTAGATATGCTGTTGCTATTGTATACTCAGTGTTTTTAGTTCATTGGGATTTGGCTGCTTTTTATTATAGCACACAGCACTTTGAAAAACTGCACAACTTTAAACACGTTTCATGATGTGGGACTAAGTATGTTAACATTTTATAGTTGTGTTCTGTGTTATCATTGATGTAAGTTTTGAATTAGATTAATTTTTAATTTTTTTATTTTGATTTTAGTTAAACTTTTAGTAAATTCATTAGTTTGTGTTTTTGTCATTTAGTTTTAGGTGCTGTTTACCCAACATTGTTTTCAACTAAAAATGAAAACCCTTTTATGCGCTTTGGCCATTCATTTACGCAACAACAGCGTGAAACGCAAACTTTTAAGAGCGGATTTTAAAGTCCACGTTTTTGAAAATTGTCGTCTCCATGTAAACTACAAAAACATGAGTTAGTGAAAATGGTGATGTCATGCGAATGCGCATTATGTGTTCAGTCTATAAGCGCATAGTGTTTCTTTACAAAGTGACATCGCCAACTACTGGCCTGGCACGAATAATACAGAATTTTATTTGTTTTGCGTATCCGTATGAACAGGGATCATTTTGACAATGTTGTCACCTGTAGGCGAAAGCACAAAGAAAAACGTTTCTGTTTTAGTACATCATTGTCGTGCAAACATACACTTAGTTTAGTACTTTTAAACGGAAATTAGAACATTTAATATATTTTATTTCAGTTTTTTTTTTTTCAAGTAATGATTTTTAAAATGAAACTGAATTTTTTCAGTTTTAGTCAACAATAATAGGGCTTGAGGTTTTAAAAAAAAGTGCAGACTGAAAATTCTCAAACTCTAAAACAGTTTGTCTAGATTATGTTTCAATAACACGTAAAATTAGCAATATCATCCGACAACTTCATCTGATAAAAAAACGTGCACCCAAAAATGATTGTCGTCATTTACTCACCCTCAAGTTGTGTAAATTTCTTTGTTTTGCTGTACACCAGTGATGATATTTGGAAGAATGTTTTTAATCAAGTAGATCTCGCCCTCCTTTGACTACTGTAGTAGGAAAAAAATATTTTGGTAGTCAATGCGGGGTGAGATCTGCTTGGTTACAAACATTCTTCCAAATATCTTCCTTTATAGCTGAACAAAGAAATGTTTACAGGTTTGGAACAAACTGAGGGTGAGTACATGATGACAGAATTTTCATTTTTGGGTGAACGATCCCTTTAATATGTGTTCTGGAGTAAATGTCAAAAAGACAAGCTTTTACATACTTACAATCTGTATTGCTGCTAACCTTTGCATGTGGTTATAGGAAGCCCTATTCCCTTGTTATATTCCCAGAGGGATCCTTGTGTACTCATGCTTAAGTTCATAATGTCCAGAGAAACCAATGTACTGCATTACCACCAGGGTTTTACAGCATAAACGCTCACACTAAAAAGAAACTGAATGTTTGGACAGAAGGCCAGAGCTTCATATGTGGTTTTATTATCAAGCCTTGGGCAGTTGGATCCAGTTACATTTAACATCCACATTTAGATCCGTATCAGAGCAGAAATATGCGTTGTAAAGACAGATGTTTTTGGTCACTGCCTTTCTCCGGCCTCATGTTCTGAAGGATTATAGTAGGGAGAGCTGCAGCCCCTTAGGAAATTGTTAAAACAGTTTCACTCTACAGACCAAAAATGGAGAGCTACTTGTAGAGCGGCAGGCCGATAACATTCAGGCTCAGCTGGGGACGTTGGCTCTGTGAGGCTGTAATTTAGAAAGGATCCAAGGCTTATCAGTCGGCATCCTGGTGTTGGTGAGGGGGGAAAAAAAACTCCAGGAATGAGTCACTCTGAGAGGGAAACATAGCTAACTACATGCACACACACATAAGCTCCATTCTAAAACCTAGTGAGCGGCATTGCTGTCATTTTAAGGCAGCATCGTAACTGGAATGGAACCTAATTTTGTGACTGAATTGCAACACTCAGGATAGGCTATGCACTTAAAAGAAGTGCATGGGAAACTCAGCTTTTGATTGTTTCCAGTAGTTTAACATTAGCATGTTGTTAAGCTAACAACATGTGATTATAATAAAGGGCTGTTCACTCCAAGGACGATAAACATAACAATGAAGTATTATATAATCACTGTAACTGCTATATAATCTTAATTCTATGACAATTAAGCAATATCAATAATGACAAAGAGGAACAATATTGTTGGCATGACTTTCACAGTGGTTTTCCAGTTGATGAATAATAAAAACATTGATAGCCAATGAGAAACCTGACATTAAAGAGCTTGAGCATTTAAAATGGCAGCTGAAAGAAACTGCAGTGCACGTTTATAATAAACAGAACGGTTTGTGGATGATAATAGTTATTGTCATAGTTATCGTTCTTGGTGTGAATGGGCTTTAAGAATAAAAATACTTAGTGCACACAAATATTGTAAAAAATATTTAATATAAAAGATAAAATAACCTAGATTTTAATTAGAACTATTTTTATATTCATTAAATCTAATATCTAAAAGTATTTTAACAAGGGGGTGGCACTTTGAGGTGTTCTTGTGGATTTATGGCCTCATTGGCCTGACATACATATTATGTATATGAATATGCAAAACAGTTGTACATCCTCAGAAGGATCACAATGTTATTATCCTATTGTTAAAAATGTAATTAAACAACAAAATATCGATATCCAGGGTACCAAGATAATATCTATTAAACAAATTCTAAATGCATAGAGAATACAAGTTGTTTTATTAATATTTAGGCTACATACTGGGATGGTAAATAAACCACAGGTTTTAGTTCATCAAGTTTAGCAACAAAAAAACTTTAACTTTCACTTAATAATATCAATATGGCTAGTATATATATATATTATATATTAATGGATTTCAGTGATTAGCGTTTTTTGTCAGATGGCAAAATGGTCAATAACGAAAGTGACAGTCTGACAATCTGCATTCACAAGAAAACGCTACTTATGGTACTCAACAAAGTTCAAAATAAATTAGGAAAAGCATTATGGAAATTAATAATTTACTGCAATCACAGACATCCTATTCAGACAGGATTTTTTTTTTTTTTTCAGAGGCTCTCTGAGTTAGTGATTTGAATTCATGTGTTGAATTCAGGCTACACTGGTTGCACTGTGTATTTATTAAAATAATCAATTCATAAAAGTCTTTTGTATGTGAAATGGACTAAACTGTGCGTGCTGTGCGTGTCCCATGAGGGCAACCTATAGATAGAACTGTTTTATTATCATTAATTTGCGGCATGCAGTCTCAAGTCATCACATTGAAGTACTGAAGCTGAAAAGCTACCAGGAAAAACTGCTTACATTTATATTTTATATACTAGGATTCTAAATGCTGAGGTGGCCAGTGCTTTTTCTTAAGTTGGCAGGTGTCCCGGTAGAGCCACCTAGATTTTACGAGGGTTTCATAAATGTTTATGAAACCATACATTTTCATTTAACTTTGTCCGCATTTGGTTCGAATTGCTGCAATGCATTCTGGAATTGCCTTGTCCATGAAGAACTCCTCCAGTACAGAGGAGACTTTTGCCAAATAGGAAAACTTCAACACCCATAATGCACTGAGCATGTTGTCGTCAAAGGCCACTCCCAGCAGTCTGCTATGGATACGCTTACCACAGTCAAATACTTCAAAGCCTTGCTTTAGTAGGAAATACTTCTTAGCAAACTTAAAGTCATAATGATATCGACTTGTATTGTTCCCGGGTGCAAGAATTCAAAGAGTGAACGTTTAGAGGGAGTAAGTTACTTTCGGTTTCCAGTGAAGGATCCAGCATGTTGTAGGTCCTGGCTAAAGGCAACAAAGAGTCATAAACACAGAGAGAACATCGCAACGGAAAAACTGAAAAACCTCAGTGTTTGTAGTCAACATTTCAAACTGGATGACCATGAATGCAGTGTTTTAACGGGAAAAAAGTTTTGTCTAACCTCCTAAAGCAAATACTGGATTCAATCTTTTTGTCAACTTGTTTTCTTTAAATTAGGATCGTAAGTTCATCTTTGTGCAAAAGAAAGCCTGTAATACTCAAAATAGTTATGTACATAAACGTGTATGTGCGCAGATTAATCCACACATGTAAATAAAAACATTTCAAAACAAATTTCCTGCTTAAACATTAAAGCACACTAGTGTAATAAACAGTGCAAGTTTTTTAAAAATGTTTGTAAAATTGCCAAATTTATCCACAGATAATGCTTTTTTTCACTCAAAAACTGAGGTACATAAGCTCAGATAAATAAGGCCTATGATTGATACATCCAAAAAAGAAATATAAAACCTGTACCAATTGAAAGAAAACAAGTTGACAAAAAGATTGAATCCAATATTTAGTGATAATGTAGCATAATGAGAGATTTATAATCAATTTTTATAGGCCGGTCATTTTTAACCAATGTGGAAAAAAATTATCTAAATATATTTTGGTTAGTTGTTAGACTCTTGGTAAGTAAAGTCAGTAAATTTTAGTCCAATGCGATAACATTAACTAGCATTTTCGGGTATGGGAAAATCCTCTCTGGGTCAAAATGACCCGAACACAACATGAGGGTTAAAGAGTAGACATAGTATGGTACAGTCTTCAGTGATAAATTACTCTTAAAATAACTGTTCTGTTTATAACACTCTGTCAATTCGACTGTCCATGAGCGGGATACAAAAATGCTGAAGTATAATCTGTAGTTTTAACAAAAGCCCTGTAGCTTTCAAAAACCTGGCGTATGATGCGTTTTGCTTGACAAATAAATGTGAATTTCTCTGTACAGGTAACACGGAGAGCGTGTAAACATTGTTCATTTACATGTACCACCGACATTGAAAATCGTTACACTTTAAAAATAACACGCTCGACTGGCAACATGTATTAGGACACAATTTCACATTCATGTTGTTTTCATGGCTTTAAAAGTGAAGTAGCCATTCATTGGTTGACTTCATGACAAGCGGTGCTTTCAAAACATTGCCTGTTTAATCATCTGCAAGGTAAAATTAATTCTAATTGCTTATTAAAGTATTACACCCTCCTCAATAAATCACACTTATTTTTCCTGTGGGCCTTAGATATAATTTTAGCTGTGGTGTTAACATCCTGCTGGTGTGGATGTGGTGAAGAGTCAATGGAGTGGCGTGAGGGTTGCGTATAGGGAGCAGTAAGATGATTCTCTGCTCAAGGACACAGACAGAAACATCTCCATTTATTTTCATGTCAAGAGCCTCTGGGTGTTGTCTGCTCTGAAAAACACAGAGATGCTCTATTCTGCATGCTTAGCTTCTGCAAAGCAAACCAGCTCTCTGGAGAGCAGGGTCTGTCATCGTCATCCAACTTTGAGGAGAGCTCAGTTGAGTAAGTGGGCACACTGATTAACTCTTTATACCGTATGATCAGGTGGGTGTAACTTTAGAGGAATCCGGAACACTGCTAGTAAAACAGCTGTCTGAAAGTCTCCAGAGTGGGCCCAGAGCCCCTTAAGAACAACCTGATCTGAATGTATTTTGGTGGAACAATTTGGGTTATGTGCACCATTCAAGGATACATTGCTGGCAGGCGGAGGAGGGCAGAAATACTGGCGTGCACAGCATCAGAAATCTCCAGACACCCTGCCTGGGAACAGAACCAGTAACTTGACTCTTTCCAACAAAGCGCCAAAACCCCCCGTGGCATATAAATATTCCAAATGCATGAACACCATGAATTGTTTTTTTCATCTTCAAGATTCTGCAGTATAATACTATTGAGGCTCTACAGTAATTTAATACTATTTCTATATTGTGGGGCTGAAAGGGATTATCGATTTTCTCTGTCTGAAGCTGAACAGACAATTCAGAAGATCAATATGTCTAAAAAACTTTGCTGAGGTTTTCGGTTTACTGTCATAGTGACCCACATTTCAGTCACAGGGTGTGTCTTGTGTGTTGGAGAGCAGCACTGTTAATCAAAAAAGAAAAGGAGAGCAACACTGAAACTAATCCAATTACATTCATACAAATATATTGATCTGACAAGAGTGTAATTTGCAGTTGTTATTGCTTCTGTTGAGTCTACTAGGCTATTTGTGAAGGACTATTAAAGAGAACAAATACACATTTAACTGGCATAATGTGATGCGTTTTAGATTGAAACGGACTATTCATTGGGGAATAATGCATTTAGTTGATTTTATCCTTTCGAATTTGATTGGATTTGGAGGGGGTGACACATGTTAGGCTATTATATTATTGCAGAGTATAATTTTTACTGAGTAATGTCTGTAAAATTAATTCAGAGGTGGAGAACGTTTTCACATTTTGTTGAAAGATTATAAATGCTTTTTTCCTTTAGAAACACTGATGAATAAGACTGGGACATTTATTTATAAGATGGAAAGTAGTCATTCAGTTTCACTTTCATGTTCAAAATAAGCCATAAATAAGCTATATGTACAGTAGGTCGACTTCTGAAAAGTGGTGCTTTCAAAACGTTGCTTGTTTTATCATTTGCCAGGTAAGAATAAGTCCACTTGCTTATTAAAGTACACTCTCCTCAGTAAATCACACAATTACTGTGTCATCCATGTCTGAAGTACAAACAGTGTGGGATGAGTTATGTACTTAAGTTTAAAATTGGCATAAAGTCAAAAATGACCCTATTTTTCTAATGCATGTTACTAAACTTATTTCATCCACGCATATACTGTGTATTTTTTAATACTCTTTTTGACCTTGTGCTCTTAATAATGTCATAACTGCTGACATATCGTTGCTGTCAGCGGAAACCTCATATCTCCATATTTCGTCATTTTTTCTCCCCCGATAAATCATTACTATTGTTCACCCTTTTCATCTGGGTTTTGCAAATATTTAACCAATGAAAAGTATTAAAAAGAGCTTGTGACTAACTCCACGCCTTTGGATCCCCAAACTGTCAATCAAACCTCATAACTCCACCCACCTCTATCGTGAATGAAGTGCCTCACAGAGTTTGGACTGTCTCTGCTTGTTTGAAATGCGATGGTAAATAAAGAACTGGTTCTTTGAATAAACACAGCATTCTTTACTTTTCATCATATATATGGCTAATGTAATGCTGTATGTATTTGAGGAGCGGAGAAGAGTGTCTTAGTCTAGCATTTGTCGGCAAGTCATAGCCAATACTGTCTTAAATAGCTTGTGCGTAGTCTATAATAACATAAGATTTTGGCCAAATGACAGAAAAAACTGTGCACCCACATAGCCACAGTAAACTTAATAACTTGTAAGTTGATGAAAACATAACGCAGTGCACTTACTGCCTCAGATGTGGCCGTTCTAATGACAGACAAAACACATTTGTTCCGATATTCTCCGAAATTCGCTAGTCAAAAACCTCATAACTCCATTTGAGCTTGATTTTGGTAAAATGTTAATAATTTAAGAGACATGCAGGTGTCTGACCATATATAAAGCCACAATATCAACTTTTTTCAACACAGTTTTTAATTTTAATTTAAAACCTCTCTCAGTTTCAGTACACATAGCTCAGTTTTCAAAATCTAATCCACAACTGATGGATAAAATCCAGTCCCACATAGTATTAACAACTTATTAATGACATGACTAGAGAAACAAGCTCTTAGAACTTTAGACAATAAGCCTAATGCAGCTTTTATTAATCTCCAGATTGAAGAATGGGAACATGTATTAAGAAAGAAGGAAGTTATTTTACTGATTCAAACAGTCTTTATGTCAATAATTCGTAGGATAGCTTCCTGAAAATTCTAATCGCTGTGGTATTGGTGGTAATAATGCTTAAAACAACTTGCTTGGAAACTATCAAATTACATTTTATACCACTTGTGTTGCACAAATTAGACTTTTAACATTAACATTTTCATGATCTTTATAATATGTCAGATATTCTGTAAATCAGTTCAGTGAATGCCAATTTCGCTGTCTTTACTACAAAACCTTGACAGGTTCAGGTCATATCCTTCTGCCTGAAGCATTTCTTACGAGTGTCTCCTGTCGAGCATGTTGCTGCAACTTTTCAGCAACACTTATGATGCTCATTTGTCTCCATCAAATGCCGTAGTCACAACTGTGCGCTTGTCAACTAAGCAATATCAGTGCCTTGTTTTCTTGACTCCTAGTGTGAAAACAAAGATAATGAATTTTAACAATATATATCATTTATAATAGCATTGTTGGCAGTGGCAGTGATGATAATGTAGGCCTAGTTAGTTTTCTTTTCTTTTTTTACTATGTTAGCTAAAATTATAAATTATCCAGAATCTAAATATATAATTGTATGGTCTGCAATTGTTTGGACAGACATACTCATATATCTGTGGTATGTTAAAAGGCCTTAAATAGACATTTTAAAGTTGCGTTCAGTTGCTGTGTTACATTTTGAAAGTGTAATCAATCACTGGCTGTGTAGCGTCTGGACCAATCAGACACACAATTATTCGTTATATTTAATGAATCATCCAGAAACTCACTCTCTCAAAGTTCTGTGAACCCATCCCCCTAAAACTGCAACTAGCATCCCAAATGTAGCTAACACACAGGCAGAACCAGGTGTCCTGTTACAGGACACCGGAAAACTGATAAGAACTTTTATGATCAGAAAGAATTTTTCAGAGACTAATGACTCTGACTTTCTGAGAAGGACAAATAAACCCTCTTAATCCTCTATATTCTATATATAACCACTTGAGAAATGTATAAACATGTATCCAGTTTTCCCATCTCATGACTTTTCTTTTAAAGGGTTTATTCTATGTATTAATTCTGTCTTTTGAACTATTTTGGTATTAATGTTTCAAAGTTGCAAATTTATAGTTAACTAAAATCACATGGGTAGCATGTTTGGTATCTACGGACTCCAACTTTAATTTCCTATTTGGTAATTTATGTTACATGTTACTAACTCTGTGACACGTTAGTATTATAAGAATCTAGATGGTTCTTCTCTCAACATCCAATCCAATGTCTTATGCTAATATCTTGTTACAGAACAAAGACTCGTAAAAGTTTCCCTCTGAAGGGAAAACTCCTTATTGGCTCAGAAACCTCAAGAGGGTGTGACATCTTCACCCTTTAAAATCACTGATCACAAGACCACGGCTCTTCCTCCTCTCTTTTCCTTTACTGAAAACGCTGATGTCAAGATGATGCTGTACTAGAAGTTTCTAAGGAACCCCAAGATTGTGCCAGGCTCCGGCCTAGACCTTCCATTCACCAAAGATCCTCTGAATTATAACCATTTAAGTTTGGATAGTGCATTTTCATATAAATACTCAAAAGGGGGGCGTTTGTTAAGAGGTTAAAGAAGGGCATGTTAGAACTAATTTGATGGTTTGCTCAAGGCTGTTGATCTGCTGAATTTCAAACAATGCTGTAACTTCTTGCCTTCCTGTATTATGCTTCGGCTCTCTCTTTCCCTTGGTAAACTAGGCATGTATGTGTGTGAATGTTAGAGTAGTTAAGTGTTAAGTCAAGTTAATAAAGTCTTGTTCACGTCACACGTAAAGTTGTTCGTGTTTCATGCTCATATACCGGAGTACCTAATTATGCCGATCCTGACTACATGCTCTGAGTAGTACTGTACAATAAGATTGTTATTTCCCATAACCTGGAAATGAAAATTTCTTAGAATTAATAAACAATTAACACTGTGTTCATTGGCCAAACAGGTTAATTGATTGTAATATTAATTTTATTACATTAAGTTAATTTTATTAGCTGATCCAAATATTTATAATTAATTATGACGAGTTAGGATTAAATATTCATATTTATTGTGAGCAAATTTGCTACAGCTGCATAAGCCATTTTAACTCAAATGAGAGGCTCATTATAAACTTGTTTTAAAGTCTTGTCTAGTTTAATCTTGTATAACATGAAAAATGAAGTTGAGATCGGTTATGCAATAAAAAAAATTTTTTTTACAGTCTCTCTCTTTCTCTCTCTCTACATATTAGTGCTGTCAAATTGATTAATCGTGATTTATATCAAAGTAAATAACATAAAATAAAATAACATAACATAAAAGTGTGTTTATATAATATGTGTGTATGTACTGTGAACCCAAATAAGTTGGCAAAACTAAAAAAAAATTAGGTAATCAGTTACATCAATTTTTTTAAGTTAAGAAATTCAGTTTAAGTAAGCAGAACTGGGAGATTTCAATTTTGTACTCTTACATTTTTGTACATTTTAATTGCTCTTAACTTGAAATTTTTGAATAAGTTCATTCATAACTTTAACTTGTAACCTCAGCATAAATATTTTTAGAAGTGGAAATTTAGGTAGCTATAACTGCTAATTGGTATCACAATGATTTGATAACATTAACATAGCATAGCAATTGCTGACAGAGTACAGCAACATAGAACATTTATCAAATACCTGTTCTAAGCTTATGCTCCAATCGGAGACTGCACCTTCAAGCACCTTATTATGACCTATATTTACATTTTAAAGTCATGCGCCATCTAGATAGCGTAAAAATAATGACAGTGTCGTGTTACGTCTGTCGTCATGAAATGCCATATGACTGTCATTACCAATCAAAATGCGTGTTCATTTAAATGCAATGTGTGGACTTTTTACACAGTCTCTTACCCACCATTTGTCCTATTTCCATTTACCAGAACTCATTTTTTTTAAATGACACCTACCCCAACCCTAAACCTATCCTTAGTGATCATATACACTTTATGAGCACATGCGTTCACTGGGATCGAACCCACAATCGCATGATCACATGATTGCATATTGTTGTATATTGCAATGCTCTACCAATAGGGTATATGTCGGACGTCACATGACCAAACCGGAAAACTGGTCTCATTGCTTCCGCTTGTCAGAGAAAATGTTAACAGCAGTATGAACTGATGGCATATCTATGGACTTTTAAGGTAAGCAGCGAAACTACCTAGTTCACATTGTTATAGGTGTTTTATTCTATTAAATATCTAAATGTTAGTGTAAAGAAGAAAAATAAAAAAAAGCTTTTAAATATCAATCTGCATATGCGGTGGACATCAGTTATGCTCATCTTTACTGGCTCCTTTTAAGTTATCTTGAATAAAACAAGGAATTTTTTCATGAAGCACATACAAAAGACCTAAACTGGAAGCGTTTTACAGAATCCGGAAGTTAGATTGTGCGAAACCCGAAATATGACGATAAAAGGGTACAATGCATTAAAACGAAAGTGTCCTGTTGTCGATAGGGGCACAACTTTAGTAAACGCTCCTATAGGTTGTATTTCAGGGAAGTGACAAACGACCTATATGGGCGTATTGATTGGAGGACATGTTGTCCAATTGTCACCATGATGGTAACCCCCCCCCAAAACACCCACAGAAACTCTTTTAAATTAGCATAGCAAAGCATTATACACTACTAGATCTCCCACTTAACATTAATCTTGCAAAAAAAAAAAAAAACATATAAAACTTATTTTTAGCATTTACTCTCCCTTTCAAGTGTTATGGCAAAGACTGCTGGGAAACAGAAATCCCAGCCCAGTTTCAGGTAAGTTTAAGTTTGTCTAAATTAATAGAAACAAGTCCATAAAACTCAAAACAATGAAACAATTCAAATTACTTAAAATGTGTCAGTTTCGTGAACTCAAAAGATAAAGAACGTTCTAAATACTCATAAAAGTTAATTTCAGACAGGACCACTTTCTTTTGAGTTTATTGAACACAAGTTATCCTTGGCGGTATGGTTCCTTATGGGGGTTCTTGCTCCGAAATTAATTGAACATACAAGAGCTTAAACATTAGCCCCTTTGGAAATACATAGACAATTAAGACACTTTAGTAATGTCTTTAAAGTGAACAGTGGTAATCTTGTAGATGTGGCGTCTATACTATAGCTTGGTTATGAGGATGAGTGTCTCTCAGCAGAGAGGTCCATGCCAGCTAGGACTTGAAAGCCTTAGTAATCTGAAATAAAAGAAGACAACAACCAGAGGGTGCACAGTAATATGCTCATGCTAATAATGGGGAGGGAGGGAAGGTTGTGAGCAGTTTGAGCGTACTTACTGAGCAGTATTGCCATGTATATATGTCCCTGGTCTGAGAATGGTAGTGATTGGAGTGATTTGACAGCTGACCGCGTCTGCTGGTCGCAGCATTATGCCTACGTGGCCTAACTGAACTAATGCTGCGCTCGATTTGACTGAACTAATTTGTTTAATTTGCGTTTGCCCTACTCAAACCAATTAATTATTCTGAGCATTAGGGTTTACAGTGTATATATAAACACAGACACGAACACACACACACACACTCATATAAACACAAACATATTTAGACTGTAAAATGTTTTTCCTTTTACATAACCAATATACAATATTCAACAAAATTTTAAAACAAGTTTATAATTTTTTGATTAATGAATATCTTAATATAAAGTCTTCTTCAGGTTTTTCCATTTGACATTTGAAATCCAGAATTATGGGGTTGGCACCAGCCGGGCATCTGCCGTTGACATGAATGGGTATCCTAACGGATAGAGTAGATAGACTTATCTTGAGAAATAAAATGTTACATTTTCACCCCTGACAGAAAGTATTATTCAATAGGAGTGTATTGCTTTCCAAAAGCAGCTTTAGCATCATGGTTAAATGGTACATTTTAAGCAGACAGCACTGATTAATAAATCAGTGTTAATGATTTAAATAAAAGCTTAACGAGGATTACTTGTCAAAGTGTTGTTCGTAGTATCTTATTCATTAAAGCTGTATGCTACAGACAAATAAGTACATTTCCGTCAAGCACTAAAGCACACGTGTGTGTCATGCTCCATGTCATGCTTTGTTTTTTTCATAAGCTGTTGACATAGCCATGCTGATCATCACAAGCACTGTTAAAAAAGCAATGATTTAGAGCAAATAACATTGACAAAGTGCTGCTGGTGTCTGTAAACAAACTCACACACACAATCAATGTAGCTCAACGATCTCTCACAACAATTATTGACACTGTCAGTCACAAATGGCAGGCATGTAGCAACAAAGGCTTGAGCAGCCTTTCACATAAACGCACACGTATGGCAGAGAAATCGACTCCTCTGTATTCTACTGCCATCTAGCATGTGTCTCATCCCAAAATTGCAAATTTTCGCCTGCTTGCTTCATAGCTGCCCATATGAATGTAGCATGTGCCCTGTTGAGATGTCAGTCATGCGACAGTGATGGCAAACAAGCTCGAGAATTTGAGTGCCACTCCAGTGATCGCTGATGGCTGACAGTTCATCACTGCTACCCCACCAGACCCTATGCGAATGATCGATTCAGTTGGACAAAGCTGTTACATGGCTTCCCCACAAAAACGGAAGAATACCCAAGAGAGAGATTTTCAATTTTGTTATAGTATGATGTTCACTGAGGTTTGAACTTGAGTTTTGAGGTATGTCGAGTTGCCAGAACTTCTCCAGACACATACAGTAAATACCAGGTTGTGTCAGCCTGTTGTTGCTGTCTGGTGTGTCTACGAAACACTAAAGAACTCAAGCTGCTGTCGGCCAAATTTACAGCTTTTTCCTCGCAGGCTTTTATGGGAATATTTATAAGGATTACTTGTCCCAGTAGTGTGCCTTGTTGTCTGTCTTTGTCACCAACAGCAGAGGTGTCGACTATAACATAAAATGAAGTCGTGCCGTTGTTCTCATCGTCTTTGACATTCAAAGAGATTTTAATTCAAGCTAATGCATCTTTTAACATCTTTCACAACTGGCATTATCAATTATGAAATAATTGTGTTATCAATTTCAAAGGGATGAAAATACAGAGTGATGATTTTCACGCTCTCCTTTGAGCGAGATGCGCTCTCTTCTCGTGTGATGTCAAGTGATTTATTTCTCATTAGCATCTCTTTCAAAAGGATGCTCCGTATTCAGTAGTGTGATTCTTCTGGCTTGGTGCCACACCCCTACGGCAAAACCAATTAGTTGCAAAAACAGCTCTCTAAAACTTCCTGTTAAAAAGCTAACTAGTAATCATCTTCACACTGTCGTGACTAGCTCGCAGATTTGAGTAGACTCCAATGAAAATATCCAACTTTCTCAGGTTAGCATACCATGGCAGTAGCTAATTGTTGTTAACTGCTATGCAAATAAGTAGTGATGAGATTCAATATTAAAGTCTTTTGTACAAGAGCACAGCAAGTAGAGCTAACTGTTGTATATCATAAAATAACAAATGCACGTCCATATATGAGTATTAGCCATGTTTTAACTATTTCCCCACCAGTGTTTCTTAAAAGAAGTTTCCAGCGCCAGCTGATTTTTACAAGACTTTCATGGATGCCAGACTATTTTGCTGCATAAATATGTCAAGAACAGAACAGAGCCTCTATGTCTGGATCAAAACATAGATGGAGTAGATCGAGTCCATTAACATCCCAAAGGTTCACAGTCCTGTAGCTCTTCCTGGGTTGGCATTTCAATTCATAACGTTAGTTTTAATTTATATGCTGTTGAATGTTTGATGATTGCGTTATTTTACATGTGCTCTTTCGCTTGTTTCTGCTTCTTCTTCGCCTGTATTTTGATCAGGAGATTCTGTACTCTTTCAGAAGATGCGCCTCCTACTGCATAACAATGAAAACATAGATTGCCGGAAAATTCTGTCAATGGCAGGGAAAGAGTTAAGGACAGGAAACTTTGGATGAACTCTGATCCATCATGTGGCTTTCTATTGTAGGTAAAAATCCACTTTTGGTAATTCTTCATTTTGGCACATCACTTAGTGAAATATACAGTTATGTGATGGGCACCAATATGCCATCCCGTAATACCTAAAAACAATGTCATAAGTTTTATGGTGAATTCCTGTCAACCACATTTGCCAGTTTTTTTTTACAGTAACTTTATCAGGATATTTTTTACAAGGGCATTCGTAATAAATGTCATGTTCAAGCAAATTATTTAATTGATTGAAAATAAAAAATGTTCACAAAATTAATGTGGAAAGAGATTCACGTTTCTGTAAAAAAAAAAAAAGGCATTGCCATGTGATGTTGTCACGATCATGTTTGTTTAATTTCATAGTTGTGTTCTGTTTAGATTTATTGTCATGTTCTGTATAGGTTCTCTTTCATGGGTTTTCATTAACTATGGCGCGTTTTGGGATATTACATAAAAAAACGCTAGATGGAAACTGCAAGATGTGCATGAATTGTAAAAATGCACAGCAAGTGATTATTTTGTTCTTTTAAACACATAGGATGGAAACGTTGCTTTATTCGCAAATGTTTAATACAATATTTTAATATTTTTTAACATTTTGGGAGGAGTGAAATTTACATATGTGGTTTCAAAACCAAATGCATTTACACTTGTCCAGTTTTGTCTGGAATGTGTCTCAGACCACCTCTAGAAGTGGTTTGAGTGATCGGATTGAAATCTGTTTAGAAAGCGTTTTGGAGGGCATTTACACCTGGTCTGTTCATGATCGGATAGCTATCGGATCATAGAATATGCAAGTCTTTTTTAGATTTCATTTCTAATTGCAACACTGCTTTTGACCTGAAATGGTCTAGTAAAAACCTCTAACACATTTTAAACGGTATCAACGCAATTACAATGAGATTTAAGTTTAAATAAATTAATCCGGTGTAACTGTTCCCACCAATTTTTAAAACATAACCACTTTTAAAACATGTTGTTAAAGTACAATTCAAACCACAAGGAACAACTTTGTTGGTACAAGCAGTTCTTTTTTTTTCTTTCTTTTTTTTCCCCTAATAGTCAGTGATTAATGTGTATTCAGACATCCTGCTCATTTGACAAACCACTTTTTTAATAATATATATATATATATATTATTATTATGCATATTTGAATGAAAGAAATATTTCCACTTTCTGTTCCCTGGTATTTCCTGTCCTCATTATCTTACTATACTAAAAAAAACTAACTAGCTCAAAAATAGTCTATACCTTTTTATCTAACAGCTAAACCTTGTGGCAATGGTGAGGTTTAGGTTATACCAGTTGACAGCAATTTGAAAGCAAAAGAAATCCAGCTAATGATGCAGTAGCAGTTCTTGCTGCTCTGGAATATGTGCAGTTGTAAGCGATTCCTCGGGGGGCCACATATTGTATCTGATAAATATGAGGTGCGTGGGTGCAGTCTGCTTCTCAGGGGCACAACAGAGGGGATATGGGTAGGGAGCAGAGAGGTTGCCAGAAGACTTCCAGGAACATATGGTGCCTGCACCACAGCTCCTTGACACCTTTCAAGCTGCAGCTGTTTTGAGAGGTTCATAGTTTTTATTTACTGTTTAAGCAAGTATAACGCAACCACTATTGGAACAAGGCAATACAGTTCCAATAGCAACAGCATTAAGAACATATTTTTATTTTGTTACCAATCTGCTTCAGCAAGTTTCTTTGAAACATTTGGTCATATATCCAGTGCTTTCCATGACATTTATACATATTTACCAGTGTGGTCAATCTTAACTGAACTGCATAATATTCTGATTTATCAATCATATTAATGTCACTATTTGCTGAAGAATGCACTCAAGTGAAGACAATTAAAAAATGTGGCAAATAAGTAAAGCATTAAAAAGAAAAGAAAAAAAAGTGGCTATAAAAGTCAGTATATTGCTGGCTGGTTAATTTTCCATATTAATGAGCTACAGTTCACAGCAGTCCATTTTACAATCAATTTGTCAGTCAGTTTTAAGTAGACTTAACACAGGACACCTTCATGTAGTCTGTCTGTGCTGTTTTGTAATTATTGTTCTATGCAGACTGAAATGTTTGACTGGAATGTCATATCTTAATGATTTTAATGTTAGAATTTTTTTTAACCATTTATGAAAATGTGCCGGTATGAGCCCATAGGCTCTATTGACACATTTGGGAAGACAAAAAGTGGTTAACACTTAATAAGAGTAACAAGCAAGCAATACAGTAATTATTAAACAGTAGTTGAGTTAAATAAAACTACCCAGCAGGCTTGGCAAACATTTAACCCAACTCAACAACCCATTGGTTAAAACAACCCATTCGTTGGGTTTGTCCATTTTCAACCCAATTTAGGTTGTTTTTAACCCAGCAATTTTTAGAGTGCAGGAACAGTCATATACAATATTTTTATTCAATGGCACATCAGTCTTATACAATCATAAAATACTCAAAAACATTTAGTAAACGTTTTAAGATGTGACATGAGCAGCAAGAGCAGCAAATGGGAACTGTGGGAAGAAAACTGGTATCAGTAGGCTGTTCCAGTTCATTAAATGACAATTTTAAATATTCATGTTTGAGAAGTTAAATCAAAAACAGCTTTACCTTGTGCCATCTTGTCTGTCAGACATTTAAGTTTCAAGCTGTCAAACACAGCTGCAACGCTAGTGAACTAGATCAACAGTGCTCCAATTGTAGTCAGTGGAGCACACGAAAACTTTGTTACATTTAACATCGTGTTTCAGCCCTGCGTGTGTCATTCGTTTGCTTTTAATATAGATTGGCATAGAATTTTATCGAAAACATCTTAATTTGTGTTCCGAAGATGAACGAAGGTCTTACGGGTGCAGAACGACATGAGGGTGAGTAATTAATTACATTATTTTCATTTTTGGGTGAACTAAGCGTTTGTATTGACAGTAAAAATGACCACTTGGGTAAAAATATTAAAAATAATCCAATACATAAACCCAACATTTGGGTTAAAAAAACAACCCAGCATTTTTTTTTTTTTTTTTTTAAGTTTATTTATTTTGCCAGGCCTTACCTGTGGAGTTGTTCTCATACCCGTTTGATGCTCTTAGCACCCATTGAGCTTTGGCTAGAGATAGAGGAATTTAAATATACTGGATGACAAAACAGCTTCCTACATTTAGCAGTCAGGTTGATCAGACTGACTTCTCTCATCATTATTGCACATCTGCATAAAGAATGACACTACTCTATAAATTACAGCTCCTCTCTAATCTCATGTATATGAGCACCGAGCTAATGCAGAATAGATGGATATCTTTGAATCTTCTATGTAGCAAAGCCAATTTAAGTTTGTACTGTCAGTTTAAGTTTTACAATTAGGTTTGAGTTGGAATTTGGGATGACCTGTTGCCATGGATTATATAGCAGAGGAATGACATATTAATTCATAAATTACTTTGGCAGTAGCATAACTTATTTTTCACTGTCTGTGTGCGAATAAGTCTGTCTGTGGGGATAAGTCACAGTGAGTTGTAATGGTCCAGCACAAGTTCCGGGCTGTTTTTGAGTCCTAGTCCATCCTTGACTGGTGTGTCTATTGACATTCAAATAAATCCTTTGAGGATACTCTGGCTGGAAGCATCTGTTAGTGTAGACAAAATATACACACTGAAACTATCTTCAAAGAGACATCAGTATTACTAATTTGTATAGTTACAGCTCCAACACCATGTGTGTTTAATGTTTAATTTAATTCCCCCATGAATAACCACATAGGCAGTGAAATCTAACTTCCTTTTTCATTGACAAACATTATTACATTATATTATGTACATTATATACTGTAATGGAAATTGACTCGCCCTTGTGTCATTACAAAGCTATATTTATATCTTTATTCTTATCTTCAATGTGTTCATGTGTTAACAATACATTTTGAATAATGTATTGCCAACACAATTCAGTGCAGTACAGTGATTATGGACTCATGCTTCAAAAAGGATAATTGCGATCATTTCTGTTCTTTTAATTGTTCTGTAGTTTTCATTTCTTTGCCAAAACAGAAAAGCTATCTCCATAAAAGATGTAAAATAATTTTTAAAAGTACAAATCTGTTTCTTGCTGAGAATCTTTCTGCTCAATGTTGATCCCTGTGCTAAATGAATTAGCATTTTGATGACATTGTTATTTTAGTTACAATAATGCAAAACATTTGCAAATGATTTTTATGAATGAAGGATGAGTTAATTGATTACAAATACTTTCTTTAAAAAAGCACTAGTGACTAGCTTTTTAACAAATTAGACAAGCTCATATCTGCACGTGTGATGGTAGATGGCTACACAGATTATGATTGATTGACTAAATGGAATAATAAACAGTTCTTTTGCAAGTTCGGTGTGACCCATGATCCTTTGCGGAATTAGAGCTTTGTTAATGCGCTGCAGGAAATTGCAAAGACCCAGCTGGATTTTGACATGTATCTCTTTCATTGGCTGGGCTCACAGAGAACTGACCCACTGCTGCCTCCAGCATTGATATCACAGCTATAAATAATAAAGCAACCAGTGGCCCTGGGAATACATGTATCTGAAACAATGAGAGTGCCGAGACTGCTCTCTTCCAGGATCAGATCAGTATATATTAATGAGACTCAAGCTCTGAACCTGTGATTATTTTTTAAAAGCTTGGCTTCATATAGCCTATTACTTCAGGAGGAATGGTTTTGATGGCAATGGTAACTATGCTGTAATGTTATAGTGAGGGTAAATTGAGTCCTAGCCTTGCCACTCTTAAAAATAAAAATCCAATTAGAACTAAAAATGGCTTTGCAGCATAGGGGAACATCTTAAAGTCCTACAAAGGGATGTTTATTCCCTAGTTCTTTTAAATAATGAAATGATAAGAACCTGCAATACAAACCAAACTTAGAAATATTATACAATAAAAAAGTTGTTCTTTATTTTTAAGAGTAATTTTCAGACATTTGGTGCATTGGAGAAAAAAACAAAAAATAAATAAAACAAACAAACAAACTGTTATTTAGACCACTGTTTCTCAACTGGTGGGCTGTGACCCAGAAATTGCAGCTTCAGCCCTGAAGCAAAATCAGTTGAGAACTATTGATTTGGGCAGAGTTTTGTTCTTATTGTAATTATGCACGATTATAATAATGGTTAATCTAACAGTTAGAATTGGAACTGCATCTCATCATTTTTGGACTTAAATCTCTACACCTACTACAGTTAATATGTCGAAGATAAAAACTTTAACCAGTTGGTGTTTAGAGTTCTATTAAAGTGATAGTTAATCCAAAAATTATCCCATAATTTACTCACCCTCAAACCACCCTAGGTGTATATGACTATCTTCTTTCAGACAAACACAATCAGAGATATATTTAAAACTCTCCCAAGTTTTATAATGGTAGTGAATGGGGGGCATGTTTTGAAGCCCCCAAAAATGCATCCATCCATCATGAATTAAAATCCATATGGCTCCAGGGGGTTAATAAAGGCCTTCTGAAGCAAAACGATGGGTTTTTGTAAAAAAAATATACATTTCCACCCAATGAGTAACCCCTGAAGCGATGTATGACTTATGATGTAGAGGTTGCGTAAGCTTAGACCCCTCTCGCGGTTCAAACAAATAGAGCTGTGCAACAAACTGAAGCTCCTCTTCTCTAATATCGAAATCCTGCAACATTTCTTTTTAAAATTTCTCATTTTAGACTTATAATTCGTGACCGGTGTTTTGTTTTGCTCTATCCTCTGAGCTTCCACATTTATCATTACGTCACACGTTGGGTCAGGGGTTACTCTTCCGCCACAAATCAATAAGGCCATCTGCCTAAAACTAGTTATTATAGTTAATAAAGTTTTAAATATGGATGTTTTCCTTACAAAAACCCATCTCTTTGCTTCAGAAGGCCTTTATTAACCCCCTAGAGCTATATGAATTTTATTTATGACGGATGGGTGCATTTTTGGGGGCTTCAAAATGCCCCCGTTCACTACCATTATAATGCTTGGAAGAGCCAGGATATTTTTAAATATATCTTCGATTGTGTTCATCTGAAAGAAGATATTCATGTACACAGGATGACTTGAGGGTGAATAAATCATGGGATAATTTTCATTTTTGAGTGAACTATCCCTTCAAGTATAGAGTTATATAAACTTTGAACCTATCACCACAGGGACTAATATTAATTTGTTGCCTTACTGTTTCGGAAATAATTTTAACTTGCAAATTAATTGGTGAAAATTTAAGAGCTTCCACATTGTAAGCAAATGTTTAATTAAGGTTCAATGAATTATTGATTAATAAAGTCTGTCTAGAAGGAAGAAGCACAACGTTTCTGTATTTTCAGTGAGGATAGCAAAATGATACTGAAATAATGTTTATAACAGTTTAAAAAGAAAGAAAAAAACATGAAAGCTGGACACCTGAATCCCAGGTGTATCTGGCTGAAAAAAAAAAAAAAAAACTCTTTAAATTCTATTCAGCCAATCACATAAACATGTACATTACCCTTCTATAATCATGAACAATTTCAATATTTAAAATAATTTGTATAATTTTTTATAAAGGTTTACAAAAAAAATCAGCAAAGAGCTTTCTTTAGATGTAATATGAACAGCATAATTTTATTGTGCATCTTTTCCAATGAAGCGGTAATTTTGTCAAGTTACAGTAAGTGTGAAAATAGGATTTAATTGTGTTTATTTAGAGTACTTAAAATGATAACTAGGGAATTTGGGGTCAATTTACTAAAAAAAAAGAAAAAGCTATTAAAATATTTCCAGTACAGAATATGAAGCACATTACACTGATGAAAATGGTCATGGTGTCAGAAGAAGAGACAGAATGACAGAATACTACTGTGTTGAATGTATATCCCCTGTCAGTAAAAAAAGGAAATAAATAATAAATAAAAAAACTAAAGGAAATGTGAAAATTGTGTTTTTGGAGAGTTTATTTTTTTCAGAAAAAGTCTGCAGAGAAAAGTAATGGAAGAAACACCCATAAACACCATTTAAAAAAAAGATAACTTTTTCTAAAGTACACAATGTCTGAAATGAACAGAGCAGTCATCATTATTTAAACGGCAATGAACTGTTTACTTAGCCAAATGTTTCATACTTATGTAAGATTGTGCATTTCAAAAAATGTCACAAATATTCGGGGAGACAAAAACTTCAAACATAATGGAGTTAGATTTGTTCTCTGCTTTGCCCTATCAAAACAACTCCACATATTTGGCTTCTAAAGGGCCAATTCACAAGACAATCATAAATAAATACAATAGAGACCAAAAGCCTTATTTTCTCACTCATTGACTTCCATGACATTTACAAAGTATACAATGGCATATTTGGTGGAGATAAATGTACTACTCAAATGGTAAAGGCATCGCTCTTTAAAAGGGAGCGATGGTGTTTTCTTTCTCTGGATGATGAATGCAGCCATGATTGTTGTGTAAATTGGAAATTTAACTGAAAAGTTTTGAGGTTCTCCTTGAGGCACTGCAGCACACTAATATTCATCTCTTGTGCTATTATAAAGTGTGCATGAAACTGCACTAGGAAAGACATGAAGAAAAAGCTGTATTAATGTTTCAAAATATGTTCTGGTGGTCAGAAAAACAGCATTTCGTCATTGACATTAAAAATTATTGTCACATAATTGTGAACCCATTGTGAACCCATGCAAGACTAACACAAACCGTGGGTAGAATTCACAAACCTTTCAAATAATATAGTGTTCTGACAAGCCCCCGTGGTAAACTTTGGGTGAACATTGGGTAACGCTGGGTTTTGATAGTCCACTTTAGACATTCTACTATAAGTAACTTTGCGACTACATGTCATTTACCGGTCACTGGAGTATTCAGTCTGGTCTCATTGTTAATACGTTGATATAAACATGTAACTTTCAAGGACACAAAACGTACATTTTTGTACGTTTAGAAAGGTGCTAAAACGTACAATATTGACGTATTTATAGCACGGACATTGTGTCCTAAACAGACGCGATAAAAGGTATCTTTTCCATGTTAATCAGACTTTTTGTCCTAACCAGCCGCGACGGCGACATGCGAATATTCTGTTTTAGAAACGGTTTCTATTTCTCCGCGACGTCGGGGCTGAAACAGCAACACAAAGTATGGTAATGATAATATCAGGTACTGTTTATGTGCTTTGTTTAGTGTTAAAAGCGTCTAATCTGAGTGTGAATATCATTCTGTGTTCCCAGCTTTTTAGCTGTAATGAAAACAACACTGCTGAGAATGAAGATAAAGATCGCTGGATAAAGGAATTTGGATCTGTTCCTTACAAACTTATGGATTCTAAAGATTTGGAGTAAAATTGATGTGATTTGTGAATTTATGTTGTGCTTTGGTGTATCTTTTGGTTGTATTGTCAGTTGCTGCATAGGAGAAAGCGCCTTCTGTGTCTCACAGCAAACAAACTAAATATTACAAAATGGTTAAACAATTACAGAAATTGTATTAATTTTAAGATTTTAACATTATGTAATCCTCCGAAACGAGTTTGCAGCACAAGTCATGAACAGAAATGTTATTTCATATTAAGTATGAAAATGTATAAAAATGTAAGTAAATGTACATGTGGTAGAACCACACTTTACGTAAAAATACACACATTTTTTTATAAGATCACGTTGGAGTATTAGTAGACTGTCTGCTTAATATCTGCTAGCACTTTATTTTGATAGTTGCTCCAACAGACATTCTACTGACTATAACTACATGTGCACTTATAACCCTAATCTAACAGTCTACTCTAATGAGAGTTAAAGGGTTAGTTCACCCAAAAATGAAATTTCTGTCATTAAGTACTCAATCAATCAAAGCGTTCTTCCAATACTGAGCCGGCATTCGGCCCTAAACACGGAAGCTCTGCACTCCGTTCACTGCACCAACTGTGTAGAAGACTGACAGGGAAGAGGAAAAATTGTTGAATCAAGTCATTATTTTTATTTTGTTTTTGCACACAAAAAGTATTCTCGTCGCTTCATAACATTAAGGTTGAACCACTGTAGTCATGTTGACTATTATAACAATGTCTTGACTACTTCTCTGGACCTTGAATGTGGTAATTTCATTGCTTTCTATGGGAGAGAAAAAATATCTTAATTTGTGTTCTGAAGATGAACGAAGGTCTATCGGGTTTGGAACAACATGAGGGTGAGTAATTAATGACAGAAATTTCATTTTTGGGTGTACTAACCCTTTAAGGCTGGCCCACACTAAAATATATTTTTTTAAATCTTATGAGATTTTCAAAATGTGAGAGACCATAAACATGAAAATGAAAATGAAAAAAAAAAAAAAAAAAAAAAAATCATAGATTTAACAGTTTTGCTCCAAAAGTGTGTTGAGTGCTGCGATGTGACCAGGAAAGCACACCAAACACTAACAGATTTCACACTTGTGAACGTTGCAAAATCTCTCATGGTCAAAGTGCCTGTTGAGTCAACAAACATGGTGGACGACGGGAAAGAAAAATGGCAATAATAGTGTTTGGACTGCTTTTTACAGACAATTCTCTGGGGAAAAAAAAGAAAAGAGGTTTGGATGAAGTCACGTTATGCTTCCGTCTTCCGTCAGCTTGCATTCTGATTTGGTATTGTTTTGTTCCATGTGACAATCTACCTCAGGGTTTCCCTCACACAACAAGAGTTTCTAATTGCTAATATTTAACATGTTAGATATTTACAATTTGAGATCGGTGCTGCCCCGACATTCTTTCGAACAGATTCAGTCACTCTTAACACACCTCACACCACAGGAAACTCTGATAAGATAATCTGTAGAACTATCAAGATAAATTGCGACTTTACCTAGGGCTGTCAGAAGGGGAGAATTGGGCCCAAAATTGCACCGATTATCTTGTGTGGGTGCCTTTAGTTGACATATAGTTGCAAATTAATGGGAGTTAGATGACAAGCAGTTGCAAAGTTACTTATAGTTAGTATAATATCTAAAGTGGAGTATCAAAAGGAAGTGTAACTGAACATTGCAACAAATTTGCTTTGTGCAGAACTGTTTGCTGCAACCACTTATAGGAAACCTTGACACAAAAGGAAGACATATTTTTTACACAGTACATTGATGTTTGGCACAATGTTTGGGTAAATTGGAGCATTAAATGCTCCATATTTTTAAATTTTTAATTTTTTTTTTTTTTTTACTAAAGTTACAAAATTTCAATAATAATAGTAATAAAAATAAACTATCTCGAAGGCTTTTAAAAGCTTATCACAAATGTTTATTGTGAGCCCATACAAACTATGGGGAGAATGCACAGTTTACAGTTTTACAGGACCAAGTCTGTGGCAAAAATTGCACAGGCTGGAAATCCTCTTCTCATACTGTTTTCCGCTTTGGAATTGGTGCGAGGAGATATCAGATTGCATCAGGCTTCATTGCGAGTCCCGCAGTCAGTGTAAGAGGCTTTGCTGACTGACTTCTATTGGCAAAAGGGGATAATTCAATGAAACATTATGAGCCCACTCCATACTCCATAAAAAGATTGCCTCTTCCCCTGCAGTGACAATGCAGCCTTCAATTTGGAAAAACTGGAAAGCCTTCTACTAGAAAAAAAGAAAAAATTCCACAGAGGGAATAGAATGTTTGGGCATTAAGAGGAAAGACTTTATCTTGTGTGTATGGAGGGGCCAGCCGACCTGTGGGGTTGAAGGACTGGATTAAAGATTTCCTGCCACACAGGCATTAGCCGCTATGTCAGTGGTAGGATGATGACTCAGTTAGCGCTGTGGCATTCCTGTACGAGACCCCTACAGAGATGGTTTTGTTGAACTGAAGATTTTTGTGACATGATGTAGATTTGTTAGATGTGCTGGTGTCATTTAATAATGGCCCAGGCTGTGATGGGAAAAGTGGGGCAAAGCTCAGAATCAGATTAATTAGACTGAGACACATGACTAGCGGCTCACATGTTGGGATAATAGGAAGGATAGGAAGCTGTTGTGGAGTTGTAAAACCCACTTTCGCTTGCTTACAAATACAAAACTGCTGTATTCAAATTCAGTGGTTTAGATGTGTGGTTCTATCTCTGATCATTTTTTAAGGACACATGAGCAGAAATTAAAGGGAAAGTTCACCCAAAAATGAAAATTTTTTCATCATACTCACCCTCATGTCGTTGCAAACATGTATGATTTTTTTTTCTTCTGCTGAATACAAAAGAAGAAATTTTGAAGAATGTTAGAAACCAGAAAAGTTGAGGAGCCCCACTGACTTCCATAGTATTTTTTTTTTCTCCATACTATGGAAGTCAATGGGGTCCATCAACTATTTGGTTACCCGTATTGTTCAAAATATCTTCTTTTGTGTTCAGCACAAGAAAGAAATTCATACAGGTTTGGAACAACTTGAGGGTGAAAACATGACAGAATTTTCATTTTTGGGTGAACTATCCCTTTAAGTGGATACTATGATGTCAAGGGGTTCTAGGTGGTTCCCAGGGCATTTCCATGATGCTGCTGTGTATAATAGTGTGGTCATATGCAGCGGGTTTCTCCTTTAAATGAACTCTATGGTAATTAATTAATTAATTTATTTATTTATTGCAGTTATAAGAAATCTCAAGTCTTAATAAGCCTCACAATTCATTCATATCAGTAGAACAAATGGTGGAGGACAGGTTGTGTGCCAAAGTAGGATTAGGACTAGAGGTTTGTTAAAATCCTTAACCTTAAAGATGACAGGTAGTAACAAGTAGGCTAATGCTTGATGACAAACTTTCATGTTGGCTTGACAAATTCTCGTCTGAAATCTTAAAATTTAGTTTTTACTCAAAGAATGTCAATAAAATGCTGCTACCATGTGTGTTAGCACATTGCTAGCATGTTTCTTGCATCTTTTAATAAATAGCTAGCATAAGTTAACAGGCGCATCTCAGTTCGTGTACTTATGCACTATTCTATTCTGTACACTATTCTATTCTCCCTGCCTGGGGTTCTTGCAGGGTGGGATGCCTGTCATGCACACAACTGTCTTGCATATTGTATAATGAGTCATTTAGGAATCATGTTTTAATGTTTTATTGTTTTAATCTTGTTATAGCATGTTTTAGTATGTTGCTAACATGTCATGCTATTAGGTTTCTGTCATGATGTAGCACTTTGCTAGTATGTTTATAACATGTATTATGTTGATAACACGACTAAGAACACTATGTTTGAGAACATTGCTAACTTGTTTTTATCACAATGCTGGCACATTTATAGAATGTTTTGGCATGATTCTTGTATTTTTTAACATTGCTAGATGTTAGCATGGTGCTAGCATCTTTCTAACCCATTGTAATGTGTTGCTAGCTTGTATTAGCATGTTGCTAGCATGTTTTAACACGTCACTGGCATCTTCCTAACGTGTTTTAGCACATTGCTAGCATGTCCTAAGCTATGCTTTGCTAGTGATAGATAGATAGATAGATAGATAGATAGATAGATAGATAGATAGATAGATAGATAAATACTAATACACACTGAAATACGAATTAAGCTCCACATAAACTAAAATGTGACCCTGTTGACTTTCTTTCATTCCTTTATTCTTTTCTTCCTTTCTTCCAGAGATCCATATGATGAATCAGCTCAAATCAGCTCATTACAGTATACTGTCTGGCCATAGTATGCACAATATAAAGCATTAAGATTAATGTTCAAAGCACTCTCCATGCTCCATGAGTTTTTTTGCAATGATTTGTCGATTCTACATGGATTCCTGTTTGTTCCTTAATGAAAGGCATTGCAAATAGATGTGCGGTGAGAATTTTTATGTCCCGTACTGGTGAGGAAAGCATGCTAAACTGCACATAATGAGGCCTTATTGTTAACTCTGAATAGAAGGATCCTCTACATTACCTGCATTTGTTTGGAGAGTGCAGTGAGGCATTGCTGATCGCTGTGATAATCTGAGAAACACTGAACAAAACAAATGATTATCTTCTATGTCCAGGAGTAACAATTCTGAAAACATTTTCAATTTTTTTTACAGCTTGTCATTTGGGAAGGAAAACAGCAGCAACAACAGAATACAAACTGCAAAAATGTGATAATAAAATGCTGTGCCGATTTATGCAGTAATCATGTTTTAACAATTTATTTGAGTAACCTAGGAAAAGTGATTCATGTAATAACATTTACTGGTTTTAATTAAATTTAATAACAGGTTAATAACAAGTTAATATCAGGTTTTATTGGTGTCAAGAAGAAAACAAAAGAGAAAAAAAAAAAGAAAAAAAGAAAAGAAAAAGAAAACAAAAGAGAAATGAATTAAGAGCAGTACCAGACTCTGTATTAAGCTAACATTAAGTATTATGTATTAAGATAACATGAACTAACAATAAGCAATATATATATATATATAACATTATTTATCAATCTTTGTTGGATAGTTAATAAAGATAGCATTGTTCTTTGTTATTCATGTTACTTTGTAGTGCTTTATCTAATGTTAAAGATTTTTTATCTTTTTTTTTTGTGCGCACATAAATCTGTTCAAAACTGTCAGTAATATAGTTATATAATTATATAAAATATATTTTCAGTGATACTTTCAGTATTGTCTGAACTCACAATAGTACAACTGGTTACACTTTTCTTTTTAGTTTTCAAACTGTCACCAAAGTAACAGTACTTTTGATATCAATGTTTGAAAGAAATACAGTGTATATAAAAGCCCCCCAATAAATCATTGAAATCTGTGTCCCATACAAGTTTTAGAACATCAGTTGGAAACATACAATAGCTTCTACTTTTCATATAATAAGTACACTGATATACTGGCAACACTTATTGTATAAAATGTTACCATTCTTGTTTTTGTTCCATTTGGCTTATGTCACACTACTTTTTTTTGCTTCCTCTCACCTCCAAGTGTCGCCCAAGAGACAGAGAATTCTGATATTTTCTTTGTTTTGACAGTGTGTCACCTCTTGTAAGTGACTTTTTGTACAAGTTCTGTCATCCCACTTTCTCGTCAGCCATTGGGTTATTTTTTAATTTGATGAAATGTCACATTGATGGCAAGGTTGAAAAGAGCAGACAGCTTGTAAAAAAGAAAAAGAAAAGGGTTCATTGCAATGCAGAGAAAGATGTGGTCAATTAGATTAATTCAAACAGTTCCAATCTGAGAATCAGTATAATTTGGGAGAGTATGTAACTGTACAGATACTTTTTGCTTGTCACTTGCAAATAATACTGTGCCACTGAAATATGACAACACACCAGGGAATTTGCATAATGTGCATGAAATCAGCTTTTGGTTTCGAGTTTTGCAAAGTGCTGACTTTGCGATTATTTTTTGTAAAATGTGTATGAGACACCTTAAAGTTCATTTTTGTCATAAAATACAGCATTTTATGTCATGCAATTCATTTAGTTCATGAAATTTGTCTGGTTACAGTTTGCAGCCCATAGTTCTGAACTTCATAACATACAGCAACACAAACCTGTGAAAAGCATTCAAATGTGATTACTTTTCCAGGCATGTCTGTAAAGGTGGTTGCTGCGATGGCTGTAATATTTATAATATCAAACATTAACGTATGGGATTAGGAGAAACTGATTTCAGACAAAAAACGTCAGTCCTCTTGATATCAGCGAGCTCATAATCCTTCATTCTACAATGTAAAGACAGACAGTGTCCCCATCCCATAAATTAAGGAAAAATGCTAATATTTAAGAGGGGACAGAAGAAGTTGTGAAGTTTTCTTATTGGTCATGTACAACATGGCCAACATAATTTCTATGAGCATGTTAATTTTCAGAAGACTTCACTTACCCTTTTGTTCATGACATTTTATAGAAGGTAAAAAAAAAAAAAAAAAGTAAAAAAGCAATGCAGTCATCTTTACCGGAAATGTCCTGTCCTGGTGTGCAGTTAAAGATAGATTGTCGTTTTCTTGTGAGAGTGTGTTAAAGCTGCACTCCAGAATTTTTCCTCTTTGTCGCCATCTCTGTTTGAAACCTGCAATTGCAGTCATATGCGGAATTGTTATCGTTACGTGCGTTGTGCATCGGCATGACTCCTTAGCGGATGAATCTAATGTTTGCTGTCAATCACACAACACCGGTGTGGATACTGTACTTCAGAATCACAGATTGTAGTCTTGAAAATATGACCAATACAAGAATTTTCACTGGAAAATATCAGCTGAACAAGTAAGTAACATTTCTGCCACTTTTGTTCTGACCAACTGAGGGGAAAAGCATTAGGCCTAAAATAAATCATGCTGCCAATGAAGATTAAATCTAATGGTCGCCAAACCGTGCAAATTATTATTACTGTTATACTTTGTTCTTAAATGGTTAAGGTTAACAACATCAGCGTTGCGTGACTATGTGTATTTAGTGTGTATTAGTGTATTACCTGTAGATTTCAATTTCTGTAGCCACTCCGCAGTCCAAAGTCTTTTGCTTTTGACTACGGGTAAATCTCCAGTTGTCACTGATGATTGTCATTTGGACCTTTCTGGATTACAATCCGCCATCAAAATAAGTTTAGCTATTTCAGCTGCTGTGAGAAAAGGTTATAAATGATCCGCTACAAGCATCATCCTCACATGATATAGCCACTAGCTGGAACTCCTTCCTTTCTGTTTACAGACATGACGTAATGACGCAAAGATGAACTGCTGCATGCTCGAATTTCCCGCGGAAATACCACCAGGTCGCTCTTATTGTAAAACATTATTACAAGCTTACCGTTGTGAATCAAAGATAATGAGATAGTTTTGAAAACTGGCTGGTTGTGCTAGTGGTAAACAAAAAACCATGTTAAATCACTTTGGCAGTTGCAGTTTTTGTGTGTGCTGAAAATAAAAAGAAAGCAGCGAAAGAAGAAGGGAAAAGAGCTTGAGATAAGCAAGTTTTAGCGCCATGTCGCATTTTTATTGGCTGGTCAGTAGACTTAGGTCGTAGCAGCAAACACACTGTCCGATGATCATGCTGAATTTCTGACACTGTCAGAAAATGATCGTGGGCTATCTTTGGTCGCAAGACTGGGAAAACGTCCGTCTTTGAACCACTCTCACTGTACAACATAGGACCACTGATTAAGAGCCACAATCTCAGAAATCGCCACGATTGTTTCACGATAGCAATCTTTCGTCTGGGACAGCCAAAAATCGTTCAGTGTATCCTGGGCTTTAGTGTGTTGGTGTGTTCTCACCTGTGTGCAATGTCTGCTATCTGTTCCTCTGCTGTCTGGATGACTGGATGGCTGTCTGATTATAAGTAAAGCTCGTCTTGACTTGCTGCCAGTAAGGGATGAAGTGAACATCAAAGCTTAAGCCAGACTGTGTCCAGGCAGGGCTTAGATCTTTCTCTCCATGCTTACGAATGCTCCAGGGTTCTTTGACTAATATGAGACTGTTTAGAAATGCAGAGACAAGCCCAGCCTACCGTGCCGGGAACCACCTAGGGCCTCGGACCATCACAAGATGGTCCATAATAAATAAGCAGATCATTATTTCTGACACCAAGATCTTATGACAATATTTATACTGCTGTAGCTCATTTTTAGGATCTCATCTAGGGCCACACATAATATGGTAGCAATATACAGATCTGTTCATGAAGTATATGGAGAGAATCATAAAATTATTTATTTAAATTTTGATTGGCCATTTGAAGCCATCATACATTAGACAATATATGCATTCACTTGACAGTAGAATTCTGTATTAACAGACCAAGGTGCTTGTCAACTGTAACAACCCATTCTTACTACCAAGGCATTAAAAACTTAAGCAGAGTCAAGAGCCTTAAAGGGATAGTTCACCCAAAAATAAAAATTTGCTGTTAAATTACTCACCATCAGGCCATCCAAGGAGGTGACTTTTTTTTCTTCAGTAGAACAGTAAAGAAGATTTTTAGCTGAAACCAAGTCAATGGCTGCCGCCGCTATGGGAGACAAAAAAACAAAACAAAGAAACACCACTGATGAGTAGACATTAAACAATAAGCATGTTTCAGCCAGGTTCGTCACTCGTTTGGGCCCCTTGTAACATTTCTGTTGTGGTCTGTGCTATTTGCAGAGTGTTTCTGTATTTGTTTACATTGTGATTTTTCGCTGCACTTGTTGTCAAACTGATAAAGATTTTCTCTTAATTTGCTGGTGTTTTTTCTATTTGCATGTGTTTTCTTTAGTTGCAGCGTGTTGAGCTCTCTTGGCCACCGTATGCCAAGACTGTTGATTACAGGTGATAATGTTGTAAATAATGTTAAGTTTCTTGCACAAACTAATCGTTACGCTTCATAATGTATTGTCAGGAGTTCATGATGTTTTTTTTTTTTTTTGGCTATGTTTTTTGATGCCGTAGCACTTAAATCACAGAATGTTCAAAAATTGATGCCTGAAGAAGCGTTATGTCAGCTTTGATGTGAAATGCCATTGGCTCATGTGTGTCTCATGGCCAGTTGCTTAATGCTAAAGTTCAGATTTATATTTTGAATGAGATGTGACTGTTTCACTTTAGAATAATGGTCTGTCATTAATACGTAACTATGCAGGAAGTAATACAGGACAAATGAGTAGTACTACATTAACACTTCAACCATTACTTCAACTAATACAGGAAAAGCTTAACTAATCATTAAGTAATATCAAATTTAGGGCTAATATAGTTCCTTATTAGGTAATCGAGTGTCTGAGATGTTATCAATCGTCTTTTTTACTCTGAATATAGTCATATAGGTGTTACCTAGTCACTCTGCAGGAACTACTTGTGATCTGGACTGTTATTTTAAAGTGAAAAACATCTTTTTCAGACATTTTAATGTTGTGATTAGTATTTCTTTATAATTTGTCATAGTTAGTTATTAGTTATTAATGAGGACAATCTCATTCAGTAAATATTGGTTACCTAATAAGGAACTATCTCAGTCCTAAAATTATTCCTTACTGATTAGTTCATCTTGTTTCCATATTAGTTAGTAGCTGAAGTTAATGTAGTACTACTCATTTGTCCTGAATTACATCCGACGCTCATTACTTATCAATGACGGACAGTTATTCTAAAGTGTTACCTTCATTTGTAAAACTGTTTTTTGTTTGTTTTTGCAATAAATACATGTGATTTATTATTATTATTATTATTTATTTTTTTTTTTTTTATGTGGCTGTTTTATGTTATTACAATGTTTTATATTGTTAAGTAGTGTAGGGGATTTGGCTCAAAAAAAAAAAAAAATATATATATATATATAAAAAATTATATGAAAGTATAAATGTACATAAAAATAATTTCAACATAATATCAACACCTAGGAGTACATTTAACATCTTCATAGTGAGAATGGTTTGACTGTAAACAATTTGCAATTATGAACTAATGAACTATTACATAAATTGCTGTGCTGCGCTTGTTGTATTCATCTTTTGTAAGTCGCTTTGGATGAAAGCATCTACTAAATTAATAAATGCAAATTGTTGATTCTAATGATTATAAATAATTCATTTAAATATTTATTGAACATATTAAACAATCTTCTATCATCTTGCGGATTAGAATGTTTATTACAATAATTTTAACATGGTTAAATGGGTTTCTGATTTTTTTTTCCGAAGTTGTACTTAAAAACCTAAAAGTAATTATCATTTAACTTTCCACACTTCACAGTGCAATATCTCACTTGAGATGAGATCACTTCAAGTGTTTTAAATAAAACTGCAGGCACAGCATTCTGTTTTGCTAATTCAGACATCCTGTGACATCTTGTTAAACTCATATTAATTATAAATGGTTCTCATAATACAGATTTCATTATTCACAATGCATAATAAGAACTAGCAACATAATCTCACAAACTATGTTTTATCTATGTGAATTTGAGTGTACTCACCAACCTAGACTCATTAGAAATATGTTCCTCTACCTACATTTCTGCAAAAAATCTAAAATGTACCTATACACACAATTCACAGCAGTTTTCCACTAAAATACACAAAAGGCAATAAAATTCCACCAGCTTTTATTCTACACAAACACTGTAAACCCGAATAAGTTGGCAAAACTCCAAAAAATTTTAAGTTAAGAAATTGCTAAATTGCTAACATGTTAATAATCGATGGCAACTCTCCAAAAACCCACATTAACAGAAACTCTTCTAAATTAGCATAACAAAACATTAATCACTACTAAATCTCCCACTTAACATTAATCTTGCACAAAAAACATTATATAACACTTAATTTTAGCATTTACTCTCCCTATCGAGTGCCATGGGCAAAGCATACTTGTGAATAGAAATCCCAGCCCAGTTTCAGTTAAACTTAATGTAGCAAATTAGCTCAAAATAAATATGATAATTAATCATAACTAGTTATAATTAATTATAAATATTTGAATCAGTTAATAAAATTAACTTAATGTAATAAAATTAATATTACAATCAATTAACCTGTTAGGCCAATAAACACTCAGTGTTAATTGTTTAATAATTCTAAGAAATGTTCATTTCCAGGTTATGGGAAATAACAATCTAACATGCCCTTCTTTAAAGAGGTAAGCATACTTACTGTATCAAATCATGAGACTAAGTTTGATACTTGCATGTCTCGCTCATTTGAATTAAAACTGTTCTGATGCAATTTGTGGAGGCTCCCGTTGATATTTGCTGATATTGTCTCGATGAAAGAGAACCAGTTGGATTCAGAGGATCTTTGGTGAATGGAAGGTCTAGGCCGGAGCCTGGCACAATCTTGGGGTTCCTTAGAAACTTCTAGTACAGCATCATCTTGACATCAGCGTTTTTCAGTAAAAAAAAAGAGAGACTGTGGTCTTGTGATCAGTGATTTTTAAAGGGTGAAGATGTCACACCGTCTTGAGGTGACTGAGCCAATAAGGAGTTTTCCCTTCGGTGGGAAACTTTTAGTCTTTGTTCTGTACCAAGATATTAGCATAAGACATTGGATTGGATGTTTGAGAGAAGAACCTTCTAGATTCTTATAATACTAATGCATCACAAAATTAGTAACATGTAACATAAATTACCAAATAGAAAAATGAAAGTTGGAGTCCGTAGATACCAAACATGCTACCCATGTGATTTTAGTTAACTATAAATTTGCAACTCTGAAACATTAATACCAAAATAGTTCAAAAGAGAGAATTAATACATAGAATAAATCCTATAAAAGGAAAATCATGAGAGGGAAAAATTGGATACACGTTTATACATTTCTCATGTGGTTATATATAGAATATATAGGATTAAGAGAGTTTATTTGTTCTTCTCAGAAAGAATGAAGTCAGAGTCACAATTTCCTGATGGTCATAAAAATGTTCTTATCAGTTTTCTTGTGTCCTGTAACAGGACACCTAGTTCTGCCTGTGTTAGCTACATTTGGGATGCTAGTTGCAGTTTTAGGGGGATGGGTTTACAGAACTTTGAGAGAGTGAGTTTCTGGATAATTCATTAAATATAATGAATAATTGTGTGTCTGATTGGTCCAGATGCTACATTAAGTTTATCTAAATAAAAAAAATAATAATTTCATTAAACGCAAAATAACACTTCAGTTTACTTAAAATATATCAGTCTGTGAACTTAAAAGAAAATGAAAGTGCTAAATACTCATAAAAGTTAATTTGACTGAACTAATTTGTTTAATTTAAGTTTGTCCTACTCAAACCAATTAATTATTTTGAGTGTTGGGGTTTACAGTGAATGATGATTACAGGGGCAGATAATCAATTAATAATTAATAAATTCCATGTTATGACCTTTTTTTTTTTTTTAAAACTAATCACATAACCATCTCCATATGAATGGTTTTTATAACACTGTAAACTTAATTGGTAGCTCATCTGATACAGCACTGCTCTTGCATTGTGGAGCACACGGGTGCTATAATACGCTAAAAAAGCTCAGTATAGTACAAGTGAGTTAAAATGGCATGGTTGCTTCAGGAAATGCATTTTTATTTCACATTTTCTTTTGTTAACAATATTGGTTGGTTTAAGGTATGCCAATGCCAATGCACAGCTGTTTGTGAGAGTCATTCACAGCAATAATGAAGGTAAAGTCTTCTAGAGATAATGCTTTAATACTGATTCGATGCTGATTTGTTTGATTGAGAAGAGGTTTGTAAATTAAAATTAGCCAAAGTTTCTTTTTTTAGGCCTCACATTGTGATATGTTTGGTTTCAGATGGTGAATAAAATCTACAGCTACCCAGAGTCAGTCTTTCTCTTTTGTTGTTGTCAATAGACTGTTGTTTATATATATTTTACTCCAGTGTTAAAAAAACAAACAAACAAACATACTTTTAATTTAGGATTTTGTTAATGACATCTCCAAAAGATCATGTGTTGTCCCTGTACTGTCCATGGACACACCAAGTGATATTTTGTCCCATCCACCTTCAACAAAACATGAATTTGTCATCTCTGGCTCAAAACAATATGCTACAAATTCAATTAAGAGAGTGAGACAGGAATATAAGAGAACACTTGTTTAAAATTTAGAAGTTTTTCTGTGTTGTATTGAGCATTTTGTCCATCTCACATCTGAAAAGATTGCTGTGCTTGATTTCAAGAAATTATACACTTTACTTCTCTCTCCACAAGTTAACTTTTTTCTATCTGTTGGTGTTCACTAATTTTTTCATACACTAAATCACAACTATGAAATGAGAACAGGCTGGAAAACAGACATAAATTGCAGACTCAACAGGAGTGTGATATTTATTTCCAGTGGTGCCTGTTTTTGCTCTTCAGTTCCCACAGATCTACAACAAAAGCTAACTGAAAATATGCGTCAGAAACAGATCAAAAGAATACCATATGATATGATATTCAGTATTCAGGGCACTGATCTGGGAGTCAGCCATTTTAAGGGCTGTCTCAATCACAAAATCCTTCCAGTGCACTGAAACGTTCGCTCCCTAAAAAGTCCCACAATGCACCGTGAAAACTAGGGAGCATAAATGCTCACTTTGTTCCCTTAACAGAAGTTCTGAAGCATGAAACATAAATCACATGAGCCAACTCACCACACATAATGACATGCGATAGATTTTTTTTTTTTTTTTTTTAAATACAAAAGCATTTTTTTATTATTATATTCCAGCATAAACACATAGCTAACCAGGTAATGAACATAATCTGGCTAACATTTATAATTTATTTATGGCTAAAATGTTGCATCTTTGATTCTTTGTTAGTATTCTTTGTAGTATTTACTTCATATAAGATTGGAGGATCATGTTATTTTTCTGAGCCCTAGTTGGTGGGCTAACTGGCTGCTCCAACTTACTGATCAGGTGAAAAGGTTACACAGTTAAGTAGTGAGGTGGGGCAAGACAGACTGGGTCAGAGTGAGATGTTGTACACATCAGAATATGTGAGTAGTGTAGGGAAAGTTGCCTGATTCTGTGTGCAGAGCTTCTGTGTTCTCTCTGAAAGAAATATTTGTAAATATTATAAAAATGTGTACGTATTTGTGTGTGCTGTTCTTTAGAAATCATACGCTATGTTAAATGAATTTGAGGATGTTAAATGAACTCTCAGGGGTTGGCAAACGCTCTGGCGCATTTTACTGGATTCCCTTTCGAATGGGAACTTGCACTGCTTCTGAAGACACATTGGGGAATGCCAATGTCTCGTTCCCCTTCTCAGGGAACCATGGTTAAGCCCGGAACACACCAAGCCGACGGTCAGCCATCGGGCAGTTTTTGTTCGTCAGCCGACTACATTTTCTCAGTGTGTTCCGCACCGTCGGCTGAAGTTGGTCCTCGTCTGCTTTTTTTCAGCCGATTCGACATTGAATCGGCGTCGGAGCTTGTTGGTTAGTCGGGCCATCTGATCATTCTGATTAGCTGTTCAGCTACTGCCACCTGCTGGTACGGAAAGGCATTTCTTCTTACGCAGCACAGAATGGACGTGCTACTTGGCCGTCGGGTGTCGAGCATTGGTTTGGTGTGTCAGGGCAACTTTGGGCCCAGACGCTGCTGACGTGAGCCAACCCCACAGTCTGCTTTTGTTGCCACTAGTTGGCTTGGACTTTACATGCGTAACCTGAGTCGTTCCGTTTCGAATGGGAACTCGCACTGCGTCTGAAGACACGTTGGCATTCCCCAATGTGTCTTCGGACACAGTGTCTCGTTCCCCTTCTCGGGGAACCATGCGTAACCTGAGATGTTTTCCTTACACAGCAGCAAAATTTACTTAAAAATACTGTCATTTTTTGTAATACAGACAAAAGTAATTTGTAACTTTTATTTGTGTGCACTCACAGTAAAAACAAAATGTTGTGCTTTTTGCAAAATAAAGAAAACTAGCATGATGCCTGATCTGCCATCTCTTATATATTCATATATAAACACAACAATGTCTACTGAATTCAGTATTGCAATTGAACATAAAAGGTTTTGCGTTTTAGAATTTGCCTGTCAATATGTTAACATTACACTGTACAATAATGACACTGTGCACCTTCTATATATTAGTATTGTTCTTCTCAGCTTGTGGAAAACCTGCTTGTGATGAGCTTTGATTCGTCATGTGACTCTTATCATCACTGTGTTTGTCAGTGTATTACAAATGTACAGATATTAGTACTGCAGTAGGTTGGTACATTAACATTATATCAGTTAATGAAATATGTTTTTTTTTTTACTGTAAATTTAAGTTAAATCTGTAAAACCTAAAATGTTGCTACCTTATTTTTTCCGCCAACCACAGAAAAAATTACATTTCTGCCAACCACAGCTGCCAGGTTTTTTATCGTAAATTTAACAGATTTTTATTTTTATTTTATTTTTTTACAGTGTGTAAAATAAAGAGTTATAAACCGTAATTATTACAATATAAACCTTTAAATTATATGGTTTTGAACTATAAAATAGACAGTAAACTAACTGCTGTCCCATAAAAATTAAAAAGGTGCTACTGTATTTTTTACGGCAAAGTTCTCGCAACTACAGCTGCTGTTTTTTATCATGAGTTTTTTATTTTTTTTTTATTTTTTTTTTTTTACGGTGAATGAATACTAATGAGATCACTTTTCTAATACACATTTCCATATAATAGAGCATCTGGGTTTCTTCAAGCAAAAATAGCACATATCACAATACTAAAGACAAGGGGGAAACATCTCAGCTGGTGGCTATAGCAAATGAGGCCAGAAAAAGCTGTTTTGCCAATCATGTTGAATGACAGATTCATTGGGGAATTGTTTGAGTTATGGATTCTCAAGGAATTCCTCATCCCTGAGACAACTGACAAATTGGGCCTTGACACTTGCTTTGTAGGGTTTTTGAATGCAGAGTCAATAAAAAAAATGAAAAGCAGCCAGTCTACCTTATCCTGTGAGATTTTAATGGTGCTTATTAAACATTCCCTGAAGGGTGCATGTTGTGGCAGATGTACAAGGTGTGTTGCTGAAGCATGTAATGTAAGCAGAATTTCCCTCAGTGCGTTTCACAACTACTACGCCATTTTTGTAAGCATTGACAAGTGACTTTATTATTAGAGTGATTAGATTTCTGAATTAATTATTGTGATCAGTCATTTTCCAACAACACACAAGAGCTTAATTCCTAAGTCGTACCTACGCTTTTGTAGTTTGATCTGGCTCTGAGATAAAATGCCACAGTTGAGGTGCAATTTCAATCAGATTACAGATTATCCAGACACGATTCGAGAAATGAAATCTGTTAGAACTAATCCAACAATATAAGTAATCAGCTTACTCTTTGCCTCACTGCGAATGCAATATGGCAATGTTTTCATTGAAAAATAAAAGCAGGATGAAAAACAATTATTTTGACAAAATCATTTATAATCTCAGATATTATGATAATAACGGAGTTATTTTCTTCAAAATCCAATGTATCAAGCTCAAATGTCTACCTAAAAATTAGAGTCAGTAGTTCACTGTGATAAAAAATGTACAGCAATTGGCCTATCGTGAAGGTCATCACTGTGTGTGAAGCATCATATCATAAAATTAGATCTCTGACCAAAAACTACTCCATCATCACTCATGAATATTTCAGACCCTCAACATAACTTGGCTGTTTGAAAATTTTATTTTACAACTGTGTAAAGATATGCCTCAGAAATCATAAATATTTATTCGGTTTCTCCGCCTCTGTTATCTAAAATGATTCCCGGGTGTGGATGCTGTGTAGTATCACATCTCTGGGCAAAGCTTTGCCAGCAACATTACTAATTACTATAATTAATTCTCTATGTTTGGCATCTGTGTATGTCACCTAATTAGCAGATGTGGTTCTATTCACTCATATTTCAATGGTTTGCCTTGTGAAAGAAAGGGTAAATTAGCTGTTTAATAAGGTTCTTTTGACCCTCTCATCCTTGAAAGGCAACAACAACATATTTTCAAAGAATGGTTCATTTTTTATCACACTATCCAGCTTTCATCTGAAAGTTGTGAAGGTGAAGACAGAATGTATTTTGTAAACATACACTTTGGAATGACTTATGAAATATTCAGTCTTATTTTGATAACTTCTGTCAGTGCTGTGATGAGGGTTTCATTCCCTCATTTATCTCTTGTTCTTGACTTCAGACAGATGTGTGATGGAGAGACAATGAAGGGAAGGGGCTGTTATTATGAAGAATCACTATAATTGCTGGATCTGCACGAGAGAGCAAGAGATCAACTTCAAATTCAGTTAAAGTTCAATGCACTATATTTAATTGGCAATTAATAAAGTCATATTGAGTCTGCACTGTGTGTAGAATTAAGTATTTTTTTTAAAAAAGTAATTGCTAATGTGCATATCCATGGTTACTAGACATTTAGTAAATAATAGCACGGCTGTGATTGCCCTTGTGCCTACTGCCAAATCACAGCCGTGCTGATATAGAGTCATATCACATGGCTACTCGTGTGGTATTGCATTTATACAACAGTTCGACAGCACAAGTGTCTAAATAAATAAGAATCAACAACAGAGTGACTTTAAAAACCCTCTTTTGTGTGGAAATACTTCGTTCCGCCACAGATTCAAATCTCAAGTTGACAGTTTTCTCTGTTACTAATTCGTAAACACCACTTTAGACCTACTAATGAAGTAACGCTGAGTTGCTTCATTGAAGCTTATTGTATTATGTACAGTATTATGAGAGAGAGATTGACTAAGCAAGTGCATCTAGCTGATATTTTTCAGGTCAATGTTATATTCATAATTACAAAATCAGTTTGAATGTCTGCTGAAGAATGCAATATGTCTCCTTTTAACATAACAGTGCTAGTTAATGCATTGCGTTCACACTTGTAGTTCGGTTAGTTTGGTTTGTTTGGTCCAGACCAAAAAACAAAAAAAAAAAACATTTAGCTTAGCGTTCAGATTGGCACTTTTATCACAGAACCAAAAGATACCAAACCTAAAGGCATAGGGATACGTTCACAAATTGATTGGTCGGATTTTATGACGTATTGCCTATTTTGAGATGGAACATACCAAATATCCAAAACAATGCTGTGTGCTGGAAAGGAGCCAAACAGCGTCGGGAATCCCTCTGTCACACACAAACGATCTGCTGCGTGGAGACACATGTGCATCTGATGCCTGTGATGGGCAAACTCACGACTATGATGAGAAAAAAACGATATGCGTGAGTATTCTGTCCTATTTAGGGTCTCATCTTCCTGTTTTGGTTCGTTTACATGTCTTTGGTCCGTGTTGCGTTCATATATCATTCGAACCGCACCAGAGCTAATTTGGAAGCGAGCTGAGACCGCTAAAACGAGGGATTGTTTGGTGGAAATATGATTTTTTTTTTTTTTTTTTTTATGAAACGATACTCTAAATAAGAAACTAAAACTGCCAGTAGGTGGCAGTAAATGTCTAAATGAGTAAGTCATTGAGTCATTTATCCATTCAATTCATTTAAACAACTGATTCATTCATGAAGTAATGAAGTAAATCTCTCTTTACACAATTATTTAAGTATTTTTAGAGCGTAAGGAGTCCGACTCGATTGCGTCATTCGCTAGGAGCTAAATAGCGAGTTTTGCATGTGTTGACTCTCTGATTGGTTGAGTTTTCTGTGCAGAATCATGGGAAATGTAGTTTTTCCACCATGAATTGAGCTCTTAAACACGATTATTTTGAAAATGAGTTGGAATAACAGGCTGACGGCTTCAACAAAAGCAAATACCATGGATTAATCACCTCGTAGCTCATAGTAGGTCATTAAAGTTTTACAAGTTATCATTAAAAACCAGTTTCCCTACAGAGTTTTTACTTCCAGAACCTGACTGCTGTACTCTGTAACTATAAATGCATAATTATATGAAACTAACCTTAAACCAAACTCGGTAACACTTTATTTTACAGTGTCATTGTTACACGTTACCTAGAAATTATGCACATTTACATGCAATTAACACTAAACCAAGTCTTCGCCCTAAACCTATAGTAAGTACACGCAGTTAATTATTATTACTCAGTACTTAAATGTATAGTTAAACTGTAATGTAAATGAAGTGTAACCCCAAACTCTATTGTAAAGTGTTACCAAATTATGATTTCTGCATGGATAAAGTAAACAGGTAAAAACAATCATTTAGACTGAATAAATTACATCTAGAGACCAGAAGGTCATAGAAATTTAGGGTGGGCTCTTTTGACATGGGTCACCTAGCGATTACCCAGCAAAGCTTTAACAGCCATAAAGCAACATGCTAAAATCCAAACTACTCCAAACATCTTGGCAACTGAATGACAAATGATCTGTCAACCACCTTCAACACCCTAGCAATGTGGCAGCAAGTTTTACACTCGCAAACGCCACTCACATTTTCTTCAGATAATATAAGTATGTAGTTTTGATTAGTATACTGATAGAATTGATTAGAATATCTGAGGCAAATCTTCACCTCACAGCAGTGCACTGTAATTGTGGTTGACTTTCACCCCAATGATAGATTGCGCACCGTCTTAAAGCATAAATCATGTTGGCCTGGAGGTGTGTCCTTGATGCTGTATCATATTTTGATGAGACATTTCAGCGTTGCCTTGTAATATATTATATGATAAAATCAATGTACAGTATGTTGCGTACATTTGTCACATCCATATGAAATGTTCCCTTTGTTTAATGCTTTATAATATATCTGTATAATGCATGTTTTATAACTGCAACTATGAGCAGTGTTTAAAGGGAACAGGAATAAATCTTGTTGTTTTCTTGGCTTATCAGCACAGCGGCATGTGATCAGAACATCAACATGTCATGGCTAATGCCAAAATAAAATATGTTGTTTATGACATTTTGTCATGAGATACAGTGAGCAAGAGCAGCCGCATCAATGAAACGCATGACAACACAGAACAGACTACAGCTTCAGATAGGTCTATGTGACATTGATAACAGCAGCATTATCATAAAAGTGTGAATCTCTAGCTGGATAATAGTCCCTGAAAAGAAAGACAGTGGCGGAAAACTGACTTTCCTTGAACAAAATAAAAAAATAAAGAAAGAATAGCCTACTTAATAAATAAAACATAGAGTTGTGTGATAAATCTCTCATGGAAAGACACAAATTTTATACTCAGGATCAACCATTAAATCTGTCTAGAATTTTCTAAATCATGATCTTGCCATTAAAAAAAGTACTGTGGTGGTACCATGGTACAGTGAAGAGGGCAATATCATATATTCCAAGGCATTGAACAATTATCATATTCATATGCAATGGCATTGAACAATTACCATATTTATGTACCTTTGCATTTACATTGGACTCCAAGGAAAATCATGGCACTTCCAAGTCATCACATTTATATAGCATGTTATAGATTGTTTTAAAGCAGCTATTTATTTTTGTAAAATTCATCAATTATGAAACAAATTCATTTTCAGCTGTTAAAGCAGCTCTACAGAAAATGATAGTGTCATTATTTAGCTTAATTTAGTTCATTGACACAGTTGCAAAGTTAATCGTTGATGAAATTAGTTCAGTTTCAGCTGTGAGCTGCTCTGCAGAATACAATAGTGTCATGATTCAGCTTAAGTCAGTTCAATGTTGATTCAGTTCATTTCAATAAAGGTGTCAATGTTGCAAAATTAGTGTCATTAACAATGCTATGATACTTCATGGTTTTTATTTGTTAGTATAGCCATCTACCATTGGTACACAATAAAGAATTTTACTTGATTATGGATGTCACTGCTACTATTGGAGGCTGCGTTTACACTGGCACAAAAAATCAGATTTTTTGCTCACATCTGACACTGATCGGAATTTGTTGCACACGTGTAAACGCAAAAATCTGCATCCGATTTTTTCACATCTGATCTGAGCTACTTCCAAATGTGGTTTTAAATCAGATACATATCTGATATCTGGACATCCAACTATATATCTATATATATTTTCCTATAAGAAAGAAATTGCATGCACAATCTCTAGCGACTGACGCTAGAGACTGTGGTCTTTAGCCTCCTTGTTAGAGCGCCTGACTCCCATATGGATGGACCCGGGTTTGAGTCCCGCTTGGAGTGGGTGGTTTGAACAGGAGGGGTTACACACACACAACACATTCAGCAGCTTTTTTCAACCTATGACCGGTAAGCTTCACTACTGAATTAAACATTATTTATCTCAGCAATGAGGTGATGACTTTCTAGCTTCATACTCTCGTGCGTTCTCTCTCTTGCTCTTTCTGTCATTATCATTAATATTCAAAATCATTCAAATAAATGTAATCTTACCATGCTACTTTATTTCACTTCAGAATTGTCTAATGGCAAAATAACAAACGAAAATGGCCTCTTTTTCAGTCTATATCTGTTCAGTCAGATTTCGCGCTGCAAAACATCCATGATAGCTGTTATTTAGTTGGCAAACAATCATGGCCACCCGACATGCAATATATAAATAATTTTAATAGCACAGCCATTCAAAACCTCAGGGTGCGTAGTAAAGCGATCACCGACGATCATTTTGGGCGGGAACTAATGTAAACATAGATATCGGATACCAGTCGTGTATAAAGTAAATGTAAACAGGCGGGCAAAAAAAATCGAATATGGTCAAAAGATCGGATCTGTGCACTAAGACTTGCAGTGTAAACGCAGCCAGTGTGTTCCAGTGTTTCTTTGTAGTGGTGCAGATGGCCAGATAAGCATAGAGGCTGTCGACTTAGGTCAGTAGCATAGTGGTTTTTCTCAACTAATATTTTGTCCTGAAAATGTAAAAATCTAGTTTTTAAGATGTGACATACTTGGAGCTACCACAGCTTTTGAAACACATGTTCAGTTAAATGTGTTTTCTCTGTTTTGCAGGTGAACGAGTGACCCAATGAAGTGGAATACTACTTTATCGGAGTGCTGGAAGAGAAGTCACCTTGCCCCAGTTCTCCGAGAGTACAGGGAGAGAGACAGGCATCTCTGATTGTTTGTTGCCAGTAGGGAGACGGGAAGGTCAGTAAACAAACTAGACTGCATTTCTCCTGCTGCAGTGTGTCATTCTGCCTGATGTTCGACTCATGTCAGCACAGGAAGAGATGTTTGGATCCCTGCTTGATATATCAGCGAGTGACTGCTGTCATTGTAAACACTTATTCGAAATGCCAGGAATGAAATGTCAATGAATACAGATTAAGATTTGAATTTTTTGGATCTTTGAGTAGATCTGATGCAGGGTTGAATTCTACCTTTCTGCTATTCAGAAGAACACTGTTGAGGAATGATAATTTGACTGAATATTCTTCTGAACATGGCATAATAGGCTGCTTAAAGGGGCTATATTTAAGAATTCTCATGTATTAATCGATTTTTTTATTGGCAATGTGTGAACAGCTTGTAACGAAACTTAAACAAGACCTTCTCCGGCTTCGTAGGTTATCTATGAAAGCCTGTAGACTGATTTTTATGAAGGACTTGGGACATTTTTGCAGAGAAAATCAAAAGGATGTGATGGTTATGTGCACGCTCGAGAGCCTCTCATCCATTCAATGACACATGAAATGAATTCTTACAATGTTCAGGATAAGAGCCATTCTGTACTGTAATGTCAATGTGTCATGCAAAGAAAAGGGATTAATTCATAATCTATATTCTTGCATAGCCAGATATTTATAGTCTATAATATACTTTCATAGTCTCAAATATACTTTATAATCAAACTATCATAACAATGTAATTTTAATGACCTAATCTGTCGACATGATGCCGGTGAATTGCAGAGCTGGTGCAAACATATCCATATCGCTATGATTAGATGCTTTCTTAACTGCTGTTTTCTCACTGCTGTCATTTTTGTTGTGTGTTTATTTTATTACTGAGAGGAAAGCGCACAGCACTTATTTACATATTCATAAAAGTCGCTCTCACAATCAGTAAGTTGCTGACTGCAGTTCACTTAACGGCCACCAGTCTCACAAATAACAAGGGTTTCTTAATTCTACATATAGCCCCTTTAAATTTAATTTGCAATATGGAATAGTTGTGATTATTAAACCATACAAGCAATTTAATTAAATTAATTTATCATCTACATATCATCACATATATACTGCTTGTGAATAAAGAGGCAGCAGTCTGTTCTGCCATCCTGATATCATGTTTTTAGAGCAACCTGCTATAGGTGCTTGCTTGACACAAACTCCATCTGGCATTGCTCTAAGTTTAGTTTGATTTATGTGGTGCAGTTATAACATGCATTGTCAAAGATTAACTCTATTTTCATACTATATTATTCTATACATTTTTTTTGTTATTATTTATTATTATTTAGTTATTGTATTAACAAAATATATTTAAGTTACAAAAAATGTCTGGTTTCTGGTTCTGGTACAATGTTAATGCAATGAGAACTGCATTATTTTTTTCTTCATTTTACTTTGGGATTAGCTGAAAGAGGTTTGAGCTTTGTCCTTTTACCCTTAAAGCAGTGGTCTCAAACCAGCTCAGAGCTGTGGCCCTCCAGGAATTGAGTTTGAGAACACTGCCTTAAAGGGTTAGTTCACCCAAAAATGAAAATTGTCATTAATTACTCACCCTCATATTGTTCCACACCTGTAAGACCTTCGTTCATCTTTGGAACACAAATTAAGATATTTTTGATGAAATCGGAGAGGTACCGACAAACAGCCATCGTTAAAACAGTCGACATGACTGCAGTAGTTCAACCTTAATTTTATGAAGCGACGAGAATACTTTTTGTGAGCAAAAACAACTTTATTCAACAGTCTCTTCCCTGTCATTATCCTTACGTAGTTGCCGCAGTAAGCACAGTGAAGGCTTCCGTGTTTGCGTCCGAATGTCTGCTCAGTATTGGCCAAAGCTGATCACATGCGTGTGATGCTGATGCAGGAACCGGCCAATAATGATTCGGTGTTCTGACGTAAAACCTGGATGCGCTGGACGTAAACAACGTATGAGAATGACACAGAAGAGAAGAGATTGTTGAATAAAGTTGTTATTTTTGTTTTGTTTTTGCGCATAAAATGTATCCTCATCACTTCATAATATTAAGGTTGAACCACTACAGTCACATCACCTGTTTTAATGATGTCTTTAGTACCTTTCTGGGCCTTGAAAGTGTCATATACCTCACGGATTTCATCAAAAATATCTTAATTTATGTTCCGAAGATGAATGAAGGTCTTACAGGTGTGGAATGACATGAGGGTGAGTCATTAATGACAGAATTTTTGGGTGAACTAACCCTTTACCCTTTACTCTTTCTTTTAGGCAAAACATGATCGCTTGCAAGTTTGTAGTTTTTGCACACCCTTTTCAACACAAGAGTTGCTGTTTCAGTGTGATTTTATATTCTTTTACCCTTGATATCTAAGCAGCAGGAATATAAGATGTTTTATGTTCAAAATTGTAAACTCACAATCACAATATTTGTCAAATTAATTACAATTATTAAATTATTATTATTATTCCCAGTTCTAATGGGAAAGAAAATAATCAATTTAACTAGATTTTAATAGCACTGCTTTGTCGACTATAAACTGCAGTATACAATATAATGAGCTGCTGTAATTTAGAGAAAAGGGGGATGAAAGCAGAAGTTCAACCTTAAAATCCAGAAAATACTCTTTCTGTAAATGTAAATTGATTTAGAACTGCATGGGATAGATAGATTTTTCAGGGAGCCAACATTCAGTGCACTGCATTTTACAGTTGAGACAGCCCTTAAAATGGCTGACTCCCTGATCATTGCCCTGACTACTGAACTAGGGAGCTGGTTGAGACGCACCCTTAGCGTGTCATATATGAGAAACATACAAAATGTGCAGATCAGTGACCAGTATTTTCACTGGTTTAGATATCATTTTTGTTGTTTAATCGTTATTTCATGCTAGTTCCAGATTTGTATTTTGATGGTATTAGGTATTACTTTCCTGGAAACTCCAGCAAAGGGTTTATATAACATTTTACTATTGCAGTGGTTATTGCAATTGGGTTCTTGTAGTATAAAGATGACTTTCAACAGGAAGCAGTGGGCTTTAATTGCCTCCCAACAGATTGTTGCCTCACAGAGAAAGCGGGTTAATTGTGTAGGCTGGAAAAGCCATTTCATGACCTTTATCAAGCATTACCAAACACAACATTTCTGAAGCTTTAATGTTTACAGGTTTGCCTCCTATTGCGCATGAAATGAGTTGGCTAGCTTCCAAAATAAAAAGGCCAATCCTTCTAGATAACATTCATTTGTACACAAAGTGTCACACAGGACATTATGAAAATGGTGTATATCCATACACTGTACTGTGAGGTTTAATATTTATTATACAGCAGCAGCCAAATAATACAGTTAGTTGGGCTTGCTTACTCAAATATTACTATTACTACTGGTCATTGCACAAACATTAGCACACAAGTCATCCCACACTATTTTTTGCTACAGACACTTCAGATTGTGCAATTACTTTTCTAAATAATTTGATACATTTCTGCAGAACTGCAAAAACTTGCCCACTAGTGGCAATAAAACACCACCAACTTTTGTTCTTTTTCACTTAAATTATGATCACAAGATACAGAATTACACTATGCAACACGAGTCATGACACACCACAGAGTTTAAACATAAGAGTTTAAAGCCTCATAGAAGGGCTAAAATGGCATGGTCGCTTCAGCAAATGTGTTTTTATCTCTCGTTTGCTTTTGCTCACTCTAACGGTTAGGTTTAGGGTAGGGTTTAGTATTGAGGTATGTTAATTTCAAACGCAATTGAGCATTAACCTTTTACCACATTCACCATAAATTTAATTTCCAAACTGCCATGATACATGCATTAACCAACATAATAAAATGTTGATACAGTCATATTTAATTGTTTTGGATGAAATTAAACATGCTATTTAGTGCCAGTCTCTGGACATTTCACTTTGAAACTGACGTGAAAAGTGATACAAGCAACGCAATATCATTTTGCCAAAATGTACCCACATGCTGTTTTTTTTTTTTTTTTTTTTTTTCATCACAAGATAAAGAAAAATTGGGAAAAAAAAAAAAAAAAATGATATTGCTTAAAGTGCCCCTTGTGGACTTTTCACCCAAAAAATGTACCCAGAGCACCATATTTCCAGAAATGTAACCAGAATCACGTATTTCCAATGAGGTTGGGTTAGACTGTCACCTACCAGATGATAAAATGAGTGAAACAAATGTCATAGATTAACACTGAATATTAAGATGCACAATCTTGACACTTGCGTAACCCAATAGAAGGAAAAGTCATGACACCTCATCAAATTATAACACATTTTAAGACAAAATAACACATTATTGAAATTAAATTATCAAATAAAAGTCTTAAAAGGTTTTAGCAAAAACAGATCATTACACATAATTATGTAATTTGGTAATTTTTAATGTGCTATATATTTTTGATAATCATATGTGTTCTGTTCATGTTTATATGCAACTAACAAGAGCATTTGAATAACTGCTTAGTACTGCTCACTACAACCCAATGATAGCAACAATTAATGTTGGGGTGGTGGGTTTTTGCACCACACAATCACTTGCTTCGGAAGTGTAAAATTATTAACAATGTAGTAAAATTAACAATATAATGCCTTTCCAAGAACTATGCATGCTAAAATATGACTGCCGTAAAGTACACTTAAATGATGGCTGATTGTCAGCCGTCAGCTTAGCCAAAGCCCCTCAGGAGTCTGGCTGTTTCCACACTGTATAAATGTTTAGCACTTCAGGTAAACCATTAGCTGGTGACCTGCCAGTAAACTGCCTACGTGCCACATGCTGTCTGTTGACAGTCAGCCAGTATGTCAGTGTACTCTGAGGGTGGATGTCTGTCCACCACCTGACCACTGTCTCTGCTGCTCTACTCAACCATCTGGCACTGCTCGCTCTCTTGAGACAGGATTAAGTGCACTCCCCTGTCACACAAATGACAACAGTTCCACTGCAACTCCAAGAAATGAATGTGAAAAATTGCTTAGTTAGAGTGCTAAGAGTGATGCTTTCCCCCCACGTACAGTACTGAGTCCTTGAGCTTTTCACACAAGTAGCAAGCTCACTTTAGTATCATTGGTTTAGCTGTTTCTATCCTTTGCCTCATGTGTAAGTTTTGCACATTGTGTTCGTATCAGCATGTTTTAGTTAAGTTAAACATACATATTAATACATTTTAGTTGGACAGATGAAATTACACCTTATTGCAACTGTGTTGCAATTATATGATATATTAATGTGCTATGATGATGCAGTTCCCTGAGACAAATTGCAAATGCTATTTTTTTATGGGTGTAAAAATCTCTTACACTTTCCTTTATAAAATTTTGACATAAAATTTGCCATATATTTTTGTTTAATTTCTTAGTTTCTCAAAAATAAAAAAAATAAAAAAGTAATCACTTCTAAAATTCAAAGATGATTACCAACATTAATTAAGTTTGCTTACTCTTTTTTTTTTTTTTCTGGTTGTGACGTCATTTAATTGAGCTGGCTCAACTCATAATCTTTACGTTATGAACAAATCCTTTAACATGATCCTTTACTGTGAAAAAAATATTGTCCATATTGTCCAAAAAATATTGTCCATAACATGTCCATAAATAATAATATATTAACCTCTCGTTTGGACAACAGAAAATTTTCTATGTGTGTCATGTAAAAATATGGTGTGATAACAATGAGAGAAAACATTCTCTAGATCTTGACCCTTTTTTCCTGCCAGCTGTGCCAAGTTTGATTTTAAAAACATCAAATTTGCAAGACAAAATAAAAAAACCCTTTTATCTAAGAATGCATGAAATGGAACAATGTGCTTCGAGTCAATAGTCTTCATATTTTTCCTGGAATGCTTTCTTTGATTATTTTACCCTGAAACGATTACTTTGAAAATGTGCAAAGCTTCAAAAAATATTGAAAAGCTTAAAAAATTAGAACTTGAAAAGAATGCAAACTAAAAAAATAAAAAAATAAATAATAATAAAAAATCATTATTGGAAGGATCAAGTACAGTACATTTATTTAAATTGAGCAGCAGGTTATTAATGAATGTTAAAATAATAATAATACACTTTTTATTCTCTGTCTTCTCTGAGCTACTTAAGTGAATGTAACTGCTAATACGCTACAGTATAATGGCATACATTTCCACATATGAAAAGAGGACCTTTAAAAGGACCTTCCCTTTAAATCACACATCCACAGACATATGCACACGGATCTAATTTGATAAATTTGCAGAATTTGTAAAGCTTCACAGATGCTAGAGAAACTATCCAGTATTCAATAACTGAGTCTAAAGCAATCTTTACAAGGGCAGCACAGAATCTAAAGCGGCATACCATGAAAACCACGACTTTTTAACATGACACGGTGGTGACACAAATGTGTTCACCTGAATCAGAATCACAGGATAAAACTGTAATGCACTGGATTATTGATGGTGACATCCAGCAAAAAATAAGATACGCACTAAAGCTTATTAGAGTATTGTGGCATTAGCTTAGAAAAATGTTAACGTCAGACCTTATTGAAATCAAGTGTGATTTAAGTCATCCATCAGAAGCCTTGCCAGCATACAATGTTAAACCAGTCACTTATGAGCAAGCTTGAATATTTTTGAACAGGGCTTAATTGTTATAAAAATGACAATGTCTGCCTCATTTACACAGTACCAATGGCTCATCAGTCACCTTAATACAAGTTTACTGTGTTAGTACAGCTAAAATTTGAATTTGAAGCTTAACTTTGCTGTTTAAAGATCTATCTACTATGAAATAATATATATATATATATATATATATATATCCTTAAATATGAAATTCATTAAGAAGACACTCTCAGAATCTGGAAAATGAAAGTAACATTTAGGAAAAAGAAAAAAAGTAGCAGCATTCTGTTTTCTGGTGTGTTTGTTTTCTAAAAAAAAAAAAAAAGCAAGAAAACATTCTTATCTAGGAATTTGTGGAGTGGAACAATGCCTTCAATGGTTTTCCTTTTTTCTTAGATTGCTTTAGCCTGAAACGATTATCTCAAATGTGTGCAGTTCCCAAAAATAAATGGACCGGTTCCCAAAAATTCACCCCAGGTGAAAAAATACTATAGTAATTTATAGCAAATACTATAGTGTTTTTAAACCATACTATAGTAAAGTACTTGAATTAATTTGTTGTGGTTATTCTATAGTTGCTGTGGTAACATAACAACTATAGTAATATAAACAAATTACGTTACCCAATACTGTACTAAGTTTTCTTTAATCTATAGGGTATATTATACTACAATACACTACAGTTTACTGTAGTAAAAACTAAAGTATTTATTACAGTTGATCAGTTCACTATTATTAATATTACAGTATGCTGTAGCATTCATTAACAATGTGTTGTAAATACTATAATATATACAGTATACTACAATTTACTATAGTATGGTTCAAAAACAGTATAGTATCTATAGTATTTTTTCACCTGGGACAGTACAGATTTTTGAATTTTAGGAATGTTATTTTTCAGGAGTGTTCTTCAAACATTTAATTGATCAAATAAGCAATTTAGGTATGTAAATTAAAAGCAGCAGATGTGTAATTCCCATTGAAGTAAACTGTAATAAAATAGCCTTACTGCCTTTTATTTGTAAAATAGCTTTTAACTGCTATGTATAATTTATTAATAAAATAGCTTCTAACTCTGTTAAGTATAATTGATTAATAAGGAGGCTAATCTAGACAGAGAGAAAGAGGGTGTTGTATTGTCAGTGCAATTTTTATTTTTAGTGCTGTTGTACTAATTATGTGATTCAGTCACAGGTATTTATAGCTGTGTTAATATACAAAATATCAGCACTCTTAAAAAAAGCTTGGTTCATGAAAGCAGCTGAACTGTATAATAAATGATAGCACCCCTGTGGGCAGTGATAACTGGATGTACAAATGATTTTTGTGACTCTTGTTCAGTCAAGTAAGTTTGTAAGCGCTCATGTGAATTAAGTGCCTTAAATCATTGATAATATGGTTACTGGTTACTGTCATCAGATCTTTTAAAGATATTCAAGAATTTAGTTTGAGGCAGAAAGTATACTGCCATATCGGACTATTACTGTCATATAAAGTCATATAAAACCAAGTGAGGTGTGATTTGCTTTTTAACGCGTCAGACAGCCCCTTCTTATCTATAATGGTAGGTTCTTAGCCAGAATGAGGTATAATATACACCAGATGTAATGATGAAAAACTTTGTAACTTACAGACTAACAGTCTAGTGAGAGTGACAGGCCAGACTCTTTTGGTGAGCAGGAACAGAGAGAGTACAAGCTGCCAGAACGGAAGAATAATTCCTGGTACTTTGAAAATCACAATGTAGTATTGCCGGCTCTCTTTGAGTGCAGGCTTTAATTAGATTATTAGGAAGGAATATGTGGAAAATCTGAACATGGAGTTTCTTTGCTTGTTAAGTTCATGTCTTGGAGTTCAGTTCCTGATCGTCACAACCTGTCGTGTTTTCGGTTTCATTTTCAAGGACTTTTAGTTTGTTTATCGTCATATTTTTGTGTTTCCTTTCGGTTTACGCTTGTTGCTATGGTTATTCATTGTTTCATTGATTATCACACACCTGTTCCTCATTAGTTCATTAATTCTCAGTGTATATAATGCTCTCAATTCCTTTCATTTTTTATCTGGTGTTGTTTGTGTGTAGTCCACACTGTTGCGTTACCTTTCTTCTTGTTTTTGGATTGTTGTTGTTGGAATATACTTGTTACGCGTGGCTGAACATACAATACTCTTATGCTTTGTAAATAAAGACTACACTGCATTTTAGATCCCCTTTGTCTTATGCCAGTTCAGACTACGCGATTTTAGCCCAATTTTGCCACGGGTGTCGTGAGGATTCGTAAATGACAATGGGTGCTGAGACGCAAGATTCGATCGTTTCAGTTCATGTAGTGTGTCATAGTGGACGACAACCGATACCGCGTCTGCGATGCTTCATGATGTCACGACAGAAAGACTAGCATGTTTCATTTTTTTTCTCGGTCGTCCACGACAAGTTCCGTCACTTGTGTGAGACTGGCCAACAGAAGCACAGAAGCGCCTTCCTACATGCTTTCAAATATGCTGAAACGAAAGAGAGACAATGGCATCGTTCCTGCTATGTGTAATTTACAATGGAGGAAATGTTTGTGGAGCTATGGCAACTATGGAGCTATGGTTTATGATGTTTCCTTGAGGGATTAAGTTATCACAACAGAGTGAAAAAAGGTAAATAAAACATATGTTACCTCAGTTCTCTTTGGACGAAATCCAAATATTAATGCATCCCAGATATGTGTCCACATTTGGGCTTTTCTGACGACAAAACAGCGCAAAACACGCTGCTAGCTATTGTTGGTTTACGCTCACAGCACCTTCTTTCAGTCGATAGTCCCGCCTTCTTGATGACAGCACACACATGGCTGAAGACGGCACGCAATGAATGGTAGGGTAGCAACGTGTAGTTTGACATATTTCTTGTCCACGACACAACAAGATTTTAGGAGTCAAAATCGTATAATCTGACACAGTGACTATCGTGACTAACAAAAATATTGGTAGTCTGAACCTGGCATTACATTGAGATCATCTTCAGATCCATGACACTGAGTACACTGCTTTTACTTAAAACCTTACATTTTTTAACTTTTTCCAAAATGTAAGCCTTTTCATTTTTTTTTTTTTTTTCATTTCTCAAAGTTGGCTGTTGTGACGTTATTTTTTTTAAAGACTAATGTAAGAACCATGAGTCAGAAGGCCTTTGTTTTACTCACGTTGGTGTGAGTTTTTTTTGGGTGCTCCAGTTTCCCCCAAAATCCAATGACATGCAGGACAGGTGAATTATTAACACTAAATTGACCATAGGTGTGAAAAACTGTGTGAATGTCTGTGTGTATGTTAACCCTGTGATGGATTGGTGTTCCCCTGCCTTCGGCCTAAGATACTGGTATAGGCTCTAGCATTTCTACATAGGAAAAGATGGTTTAGAGAATGGATGGATGGATTTAAAAACCTACATGATGTCTATGTCCATCTGAAATGAGAAAGTTGCTTTATTTTGGTTTGCTAATTGTAACCCAGCTCACCATAGCTAATTATGTACCGTGGTATTGTACTACGTTAACCCCTGAGGTCATGCACCTGCATACACATGTTTCTAATATATCGTGGAAGATAATTTAAGTCTATTTGGGGCACCTCTTTTCTTTTTCTTTTTTTTTTTTACTGTATTATTTGAAAAAAAAAGCCACACACTAATTGCATGATAGTTTCAGGGGGGGGGGGGAACACACACACAAGGACACTTTTTGAAACTTTGTAGCCCGTGATGACACAATTTGTGGTGATCCTGTTAAGTGTGGATATTTTTGTGTTTTCCTGAGAGATAAGTTGCCATGGTAATTGGAGCAGTCCAATGATGAACAAAGTAAAATTGCTAATAGCAACGGAAGCATGTATTTTTGTTGTCAGTGTGCAAAAATTGACTCTGCTTTCTGCTATATAATTCATTTAATTTCGAGTTCCGTTGAAAGTCCTGTCTCTGATTGGGAGGTGGTTAGTTAAATTTTGAGGTGGTCACACATCTGGACATGCTCCATTTAATGTATGTGATTATGATAATCTATACTGTGATTCATAGGTGCCGATGCTGCACAGAATAGGCTCGAGCACCCACGGAAAAACACAAGATATTCTTCATTAATTTTAACCAATAAAAAAAAATTATTTGAGATTCTGGAACCTCTCTGATTGGTGGATCTCACTTCAGGTCCCTGTGGGTTATCAACCTGACACAAAAGCTTGTGCATTCTTTTTTTTTTTGCACAGCGTTATATGGAGTATAGGCACCCACCGGCAGAAACATAAATCAGTGCCTATGCTGTGATTATCATAATGTAATTATGTTCATAATTAAAATGACCATAATCACTTTTTAATATGTGGAGTACTGGGTTTTTCATTTCACTTTACATGCATATATACACTTCAATTTTAATGCATAGATGAATGACATGTTATGCTCATGCAAGGGTTTAGCCTTTGACTGAACAGATGAAGCCTTCAAATAGTTGATACTTAGATGTCAAGTACTTTATTGATGGTCAGAAACATAAAAAATATAGACATATTTAGTAGTGTTTCTGACAAAAGAGGGAGGCTGAGTACCCTAGAGCTGACAAACATGTCTGTGCATAAAGGTAGAGCGCGAAGTCTGCCTATTTTAATAACAATGATAAATCTTAGTTAAAATCAAGGTAATGGAAAGCAGCATTCAAACAGGATTACCCTATATCATGTAAACATGTCAATCCACATTCTTCATTCTTACCATTGACAATAATCACACTGTTCTAAATGTACTTGGAGCACTGAATTACTTAAAGGGTTAGTTCACCCAAAAATGAAAATTATGTCATTAATTACCCTTATGTCATTCCACACCCGTAAGACCTTTATTCATCGTTGGAACACAAATTAAGATATTTTTTTATCAAATCCGATGGCTCAGTGAGGCCTGCATCGCCAGCAATAACACTCCCTTTTTCAATGCCCAGAAAGCTACTAAAAACAAATTTAAAACAGTTTATGTGACTACAGTGCTTAGACTTTAATATTATAAAGCGACGTGAATACTTTTTGTGCGCCAAAAATAACAAAATTCCACAATATCTATGATGGGCGATTTCATAACACTGCTTCATGAAGCTTCAAAGCTTTACAAATCTTTTGTTTCGAATCAGTGAATCAGCTAACCCTTTAACAGCAAAACCAATTTGTTACGTCCACATTAAATGAGGATGATGATTGTGTTGCAAGTGCAGATGGCTCTCATTCATTATTTATTAATGACCTAACTTGCATCTGTCCATCCAGTTTGGATGAAGCCTATCCCTACATCTCAGGCTGTAGTTAAGGAAACACCCTGGATGGAGGGCCAGAACGTCACCGGGCTAACACACACTTACATGTTTTTGGGGGAAACCAGAGCACCCATAAACCTACACCAACATGGGGAGAACAAACTCCACACCAGGATTCGAATCAGGGACCTTCTTGCTATGGGGCGACAGCACTACAAACTGAGCCACCTTGTCGCCCTAATGATCTGACTTGTCTTACTGAAATTGATGATTTCTTGCAGTGTTAGATGGCTCTAAGGTTTGTATGCTTATTGCTATGGATTAACACTTCCCCACTGTAGAGTGTCTTATAAAATGCTTCGTGGAGGCGTTACATGTTGTTTGTTCCTGTCTGTCAGTATAGGTCGAGGGTTATCTAACCCCAGGCTGTTAGTTTTGCCACTTCAAACATGCTTATCTTGGATGGTAGCACTCTTCCTGGAGAGTAGTGCAGCCAGGATAAAAACTGAAAGCATGCTTGTGTGAATTAGCATAGAAAGTGCAGATGAGAAAGTGAGGTAAAGAGAGAATCACAATCAACTTAGCAGCAAATTAGGTCACAGAATTTAAGCAGAACCACTGCTCAAAAAAGATGATAGGAGCAAACAAATTAAAACAAAATCAAATCTCCTTGTCACACAAACAAAAGAGGAAAAAGTGGGTTGATGAATCATTCAGTAGAACAAATAAGTGAGCCAAAGGTGGAGGAAGAAGACTGGTTGCGTTAAACATTACGTGGCAGAATGTTCTCATATTTATGTCAAGGCCTTTGCCTGATAGTCTTAAAAGGTGGTATAATTAGAAACAAGGGTGGCAGGCAGTTGAGTCTACTGCCTCAGAGCTCTGCTCCTTTCATTTCAGTTAGGTTCCCTGGTGTCAAACTGCTGGCTCCGACATCTACAAAAGAATATCAGAGGAACATTTGCATGTCTATCTATTGTCTAAATGTCTGAAAAGACATTTGCACACTGGCGGTATTTCTCTCAGCCCACTGAAGTCATTGCAACTTCAAATGCAAGATGTTCTTTAGTTTCTTGCCAGCTATGGTATAGTAGGAGGTCACAGTCATAACAAGAAATGGCTCACTATGGGATCTTTCCTGTCTCATCACCTATCAATGTAACACACGTTTCATTGAATGATTTTGTTAAAACAAAGTATGACTCACAATTCAGTGTTTGCCAAGGATATTTCTGGATACCTTTCTGGACCTCAAAAGGTGCAATCATGTTGCTGCCTATGTGTGGTTCAGATGCCCTCGGATTTCATCAAAAATATCTTAATTTGTATTCCAAAGATGAACAAAGGTCTTACGGGTGTGGAATGAGAAAAATAACCCTATAGATTGTTTTTTCAAGAACCTTATTATGACCTATATTTACATTTTAAAGTCATGCGCCCTCTAGCTGGCGTAAAAATAATGACAATGTTGTGTTACATCTGTCGACATGAAATGATGTATGACCGTCGTTACCAATCAAAATGTGTGTTCATTTAAATGCAATGTGTGGACTTTTTACACGGTCCCTTACCCACCATTTGTCCTATTTCCATTTAGCAAAACTCATTTTTTTATTAACAACTACACCTACTCCAACCCTAAACCTAAACCTACCCTTAGTGATTTATAGCACATATACACTTTATGAGCACATGCATTCCTTGGGATTGAACCTATGATTGCATATTGTTGTATATTGCAGTGATCTACCAACTGAGCTACACGAAACCCAAAATATGACATAGATAAAAGGGTACAATGCATTAAAATGAAAGTGTCCAGTTGTCAATAGGGGCGCAACTTTAGTAAATGCTCCTATGGGTCGTATTTTATGCATTAAAATGAAAGTATCCTGTTGTTGATAGGGGCGCAAATTTAGTAAACGCTCCTATGGGTTGTATTTCAGGGAAGTGACAAACGACCTATAAGGCGTATTGGTTGGAGGACATGTTGGAAAATAAACCACTGTAAATAGCAGAATTTGGCTGCATCCCATTCAAAATCAGATATTTGGATATTCATACTTGATTATCTCATGCTTAAAAGATGCCATTTAGCAATTATATCTTGAGAAACATATGATAATGTAATAACAATGCACTGCATTAATGTAATTTGCTTCTGGTAAATGAAATGAGTAAAATCCTTGTCCTCATAGGTTTAACAATTTAGAAATTCTGCTTCCCTAAGATGATGTTTTGTCCAATCCATCCCTCATCCTAGAATGAATAGGACACCCTTGCCTAAGACAACTTGGTCAATGTTTAGTGGTTTCATTTGAAACGATTGCTACACCCCTGCACTTTAGGCAAGTAGGTAAGTAGTTACCAGTAGGTAAGTATTTACTTTAGGTAATATTCCTCCAAAAATGTTACATTGATACAAGTAAATCTGGCACAACTTTACCCACTCACAAGGTACATGGAATAAATCTGAACTGAACAACAATGAAAGAAGATGCTGCTGGATCCCTCTTCACTGTTGTTCTAAGTTTGTTACATCAACAATCATATATGTTGTATTGAGGCTACACCCAGAAAGAATCAGAACCCAAAAGAATCTTCCAGTTGCAGGTTGGGGGATGTCCTATCTAAAACTGGAAAGGAATACTGTAGGTCATTGAAAAGTGCTTCCCTAATGGCATTACAGAATGCTTGTTGTCCCTAGGGCAGGTGATAAAAAGACCCCTAGAATTGGCCCACCTTGTTAGCAACCACTTGGACATCTGCCAACTGCTTGGCACTTTTTAGCTCTAGCCAGACCAGTGAAGTCAGAAACAGGTTTTGCATTACGTGATCACCCTTAGAAGTGCTGTGTTTACAATTGTGCCAGTTTTGTTGGAGGCCAGGTGTCCCTCAAGGCTGTATCCACTGTTAGCTAAACATCACACAAACAAGGCGAATACCAGCACTACACTAATTTCCCATGCGTGTTACTGCAAATTTGGAATGTTTACTTCGACTGATTTTGCCTTTTGGGGTTGGTGGTTTTTGAATATGTATACATGAATACAAGGGTAATGTAGCATTGTCAAGATACTTAATGCAGGATATATGAGCAATTTTTTTTAGGCTACCCTACAATACTACATTTGGCAGATAAATTCTAGTTCAGGTAAGTCATTACTACAGTTTAGAGCAGGGCACCTTTGATAGATAGAAAAACAGTGCCTGGCCTATTATAACATGGATATAGTATCATATGTGTATGGTAAATGCAACATAAGCTCATTAAAACAACGTGCCTCTACCTACATTTTTTTCTCCATACTCTATAAACCCACTTATACATTAAATTCACTACAGTTTCTAGCTCAAATCAACACTAGTGACAGTAAACACTAACAAATATTTTTTCCTCTTCACACAAATTATTATTGCAGGGACAGATTATTGATTAATAAAAACTTATTTTCACGTTTCCTTGCTCAGTACTGTTATATCCTCGTAACACTTTTAGCACAGTGCATGATTTGTAACGTAATATATTTTAACGTTTACATCACATAACCAGCTTTATTTCTATCACTTTTCTGACATAGTAAATTTGCTCGACAGCTCACCTGATACAGCATTGCACTTGGGATGCAGAGCATTCGGCTAAGAGTCCTGTGAAACATGAATCATGACACTCGAAAAAGAGCTTGACAGAAGCAAGCTTAAAAAAAAGACTTGTAGAAGCAAACTAAAGTGGCATGGTTGATTCAGCAAATGTGTTTTTATTACGTTTGCTTTTGTTAACACTATCAGTTAGGTGTAGTGTAGGGTTTAGTGTAGGTGGTATGCTATTTTCTAACTTGATCTAGTGTCACTCACCGGACATTTGCTTCCTAAACTGCTGTACAACAACAAATGTAATATAATGTGCCATGAAAGAAGCAACATATTATCATTCTAGAGACAAGTCACCACAGGCACATTTTCCTAATGAGCTTGGGTTGGATAAATATTAATTTATAAATATACTATTGTAAAATGTATTGTATTAGGTAATGCAAAATAATGTTAACATATAAAACCTTACAAAAACATGTATTTTAGCTTCTTAACTTTAACTTTGTTTGAAGTAGTATTGGATTTTTGCATTGTTTCCTTTTTTAAAATTAAAATTTGAGATCAATAATTGGCAGACACCCTGCACTACCTCGGCACACTGCATAAACATTGGCTTGAATTTTATATGTCAAACTAGTTATGTACGAAACATTTACTAAACATGTTATAACTTTATAGCCCTGTCTTCATAACCCCTTTGCAATGACCATTAATAGTTTCATACTCTTAGTAACACAGAAGGTCATTAAACCTTAGTCTGTGCAGAGGTGGTTTATTTTTGTTTTACCTTTGGAAATCAAATGGAACTCAAGGTGACATGGGTCATGGCAAAACCAAATGAGCTGGCCTTTAAAAATGTCAACCTTTATACAGCTTGCTCTCTGACCTTACTGACAGAAAAGATTCATCACATTCTAAACAATGACATATTCACATACGTATGTAATGCAGTGGGAAAGCTTGAACAAAATAATAAATGAACCACAGTAATAGCAGATTTATATCTGTACCGATCTCTCTCACTTCACCTCTACCTTTCTGCACTGAAAAGTGTTTTAATACTAGGAGACAGCTATTGCTGTTTACAGTAATAGTCCCAATTTCAAAAACACCATTATCATTATTAGATGTAAAGTGTTAGAGGGTTTGAAACTCTGTAATTCTGGACTACATGTTTCCATCATTGGCAAATTAATAATGCATCAGACAGCACTCAACTAATGTAACAGTGTTGAGTGTAATTCCAAACATAGTAGGAGGCAAGTACGCCCCAACCCACCCTACACTCATTAAGTCAGACTAAAACAGCAGTGAGGAACAAGCTAAGCTTTTTGCTGTTTAAAGACTGAAGATAACATTCATTACTATCTGTACATGTATACATAGCAGTCTCAACTGTATATGTATATTGTAGATTCCTATGGTGAATGTTGATTGAGACACCCCACATAGCCTCCAAGACTCCAAGAAGGTAGGCATTTTCCAAAAGTATTTACCACCCACTCTGCAAGTAAAGAAATAAATATGTCCTATTGGCTATTACATTATTATCCAATTTTGCATTATTCCATGGTGGAAATATATATGTGCAGCTCTGTACCAGGTGAGCTACAGGTGAGTTTACTACATTGGAAAAGCCATACATATGAAGTTGGTTATGTGCAAATGTCAATGTACTAATTTACAAATCATGCACTGGTAAAAGTGGTAAAAGTGTTGTGAGGTTATAACATAGTACTGTGCAAAGAAAACGCATGTACATTTCTTGGTGTACTGGTCAGCAAATGCCACACTTCTTAGCAAATTAATAGCTGGACAGTGCCTTTCAATTAACCTGAATTTGATATTCTCAGTAATTCCTCTCACAATATTTACCCCTCTATCAGAATGATAATTTAATATGGAAAACTAAACATATGTTTTCCATATGGAAACAGCAACCAAGCTTTGTCTTTGAGATCAGACGTCACACCATAAGGTGACTGCTGGAAAGCAGCTTCTTTGAAGACATCAAATTCAAAGGGGTTCATTGTGTCTTACCCTGAAAGCTTGCCATCAAATCTCTCCTGTTCACATGCAGGCTAGCTGTGTGCTGTGTCCTCATGTCCTCTATCAGTTCCTTTGCACCAACAATATCTTATGCACAGTCCATTTGATTAAATAGCAAACAGTAGGATCCTTTGTGAGTGTGGAGAGTGTGTTTACATTATCAGATTGGATTTCTGATTCTGTATCTTTACTTTGGTCTTTGTCAAAGTTGAATGGACGCTCAAAGACTTAGAAAGGGTAAAAAAAAAAGAAGCAAAATTACAAACTAATATGAATCCTGTTAAATAATAAAATTATTATTTATTAATTATATTCATGGTAATAACCTTTAATTTGTCATAGTTTGTTTCAATGTCTGTATGTGAGGGTTTTTTTTTTATGTGTGTCTCAAACTTTAGTATTCCTATTTTAATCTGCTACAGTTTATAATAGTTTAGAAATCTACTGCTTATTTCTAAACTGCGTAAATGTAGATGCTAAGTAAGTGGTGTTAAAAGCTCAGTTTTATCCAAAATTGTATTTATTTTATTATTGGTTATCATTGGTTGTTGTACGTATTGTCGTACGTGGCAGTTTGGAAATGAAATGTCCAGTAAGTGGCGCTACAAGGTTAATCCTTGATCAAGTTTGAAAGTAGTGTACCGCCTACACTAAACTTTACGCTAAATCTAACCAGCAGGGTTAACAAAAGCAATTGTGAGATAAAAACACATTTGCCGAAGCAACCATATCATTTTAGCTTGCTTCTAGAAGAGCTCTTTAAAGCTTTGAGATTGAGATGTGCATTGTAACGCTGGTTTCTTGGGACTCATACCAAGCTCTACTAGGTGAGCTACAGAGCAAGTTTACTACATTAGAAAAGCCATACATATGGAGCTGGTTATGTGCAAATGTCAACATGTAACATCATGCACTATGGTCAAATTGTTTTGAGGTTATAGTATTGTACAAGAAAACACATGGAAAGTTGTTAGTGTTTGTTAGTGCCACCTTTCAAATGAGCGTTTGTTGGTTATGCCAACACCTATGACCTACCCACTCTAGTGTTTTAAAAAATTCACACCGCACAGACAAACGGCAACAAACAAGTTGGCCGTTGGATTTAGAACTTTCATGTTCACACTGCCCCAACAGACACTGACAAACACTGATTGAACAAGTTAAGTCGCGTGAACGTGTGAATTGGCCTTTAGCTGTAGTTTTCCCATTTGATTGTCTGATTTGATTGTCTTTTGAAAATAAGAGCTTTTGTTCACTTCATGATAGCTAGGACCGAAGTTGAGTTAGGACATGGGAATTTGAGTTTGAGCCAATTATAGAATGCTTTAAGTTGGGGGAGAAGATATATATGTTGTACTAATCTCATATACGGTGTTCTAGAGCTTGGTGACACACAAAACTTGTTTCTTTAGCTTCTTTTGGAACTGTTTTTATTGACAGAAGAAATATAGGAACTAACTGGCCAATGTTTGTCTAAAACATAAGTTATTCAATTACAACTTACGTTTATACTTGTTCATAGAACTGTTGTATTAAAGCATTGTGATGCAATCCTGAAAATCATTGTGATCTCAATTTGGCCATAGTTACAAGGATGCAGACTGAGTGCCGCAGGTAATTACAGCTGTGCTGACTTAAGCATATTAAACATATTGCTTAATTAAAACATAACATACAAGGTGTATGAGAGTGTGTACTAACACAAGCTTTCACATTTGTGGTAAATGTAGACTTATACATTGTCCACACATCTTGTGAAATCTTTGTTACAACACACCCCATCTGCTCAGCTATGATATTACTAGTTTCTTTTTAGCATGTAGATGAAAACCCTGTGTGGATATTGTGTGGATCTATTTATAAACCAGACATTACATTTTCTGTTCTTATTTCTTGGCTAGCAATATGAAAAATGGTATTGCAAGTCAAAATAACTTCTTCATTAGACAGCAAGATGTGTTCTTCCATGTTCATGATGGCAATGCGCTGTTTTTAAATTGTTTTACATGTTGAAGTGGGCTCTGTTTCACTTAGCACCCACATGGCAGAAACCAATCTATGATCGATTCCATCTCAATGCAAGTGCCATGCCATTCTCAATGGATTGGCAAATCAAAAAATGCTGGAATCTCAAGTCAAATGTAATCACAGTGATACCAAGAAGCACCTCAGACTTGTTTATGCTCGGCATCTCTGGTTACCGCTGCTAGCCTTATTATGTTGTATGAGAACGTCACTTTGATTTGCAAAGTGGTCACTCACTCATGACGTTGGTGGCGGGACGTTTTACACTGCCATTGTTGGTAAGCTGCACAGACAGATGAATATGCCAAGATTTGTTTAGAATAACAAAAGTTAAAAGGCTTTGGCAGAGCAGATATGTCTTGAGCTTTAATGAATTTAAGGAATCAAAAGTATAAAATGCATTAAAGTTACCCAAACGCTGGGTTTTAGTTTTAGGTTTGTTATAGTCCTTGTGTGCTCAAAGGATCTCAGGCTTTTTGTGAAGGTAAAAAAAAAGAGATATGTTTATATAGCCTTTTATAAAACAGTTAGTTCCTGTCCTTGATACTGATTGGTCGATAGCTGTGTTTTATTCACGATAAAGTACTTATAGAAATATTTACTCAAAGTAAAAGTGAAAGTAATAATCTTAATAGTTGCTTGAGTAAGAGTAAAAAAGTATTCAATGAAAGTAGCTAGTTACTAGTTCAAGTAGCTAGTTACTAGTTACTTTGTAACTATGGGATTCCATGGCCGAGCAGCTGCATCAAAGCCTTACATCATCAAGTGCAATGCAAAGCGTCAGATGCAGTGGTGTAAAGCATACTACCACTGGACTCTAGAGCAGTGGAGACGTATTCTCTGGAGTGATGAATCACGCTTCTCTGTCTGGCAATCCGATAGATGATTCTGGGTTTGGTGGTTGCCAGTGGAATGGTATTTGCCTGACTGCATTGTGCCAAGTGTAAAGTTTAGTGGAGCTGGGATTATGGTGTGGGGTTGTTTTTCAGGGGTTGGACTTGGCCCCTTAGTTCCAGTGAAAGGAACTCTTAATACTTCAGCATACCAAGACATTTTGGACAATTGTAATGCTCTCAACTTTGTGGGAACAGTTTGGGGATGGCCCCTTCCTGTTCCAACATGACTGCGCACCAGTGCACAAAGCAAGGTCCATAAAGACATGGATGAGCGAGTTTGGTGTGGAGGAACTTGACTGGCCTGCACAGAGTCCTGACCTCAACCTGATAGAACACCTTTGGGATGAATTAGAGCAGAGACTGAGGCCTTCTCGTCCAACATCAGTGCCTGACCTCACAAATACACTTTTAGAAAAATGTTCCCATAAACACACTCCTAAACCTTGTGGAAAGCCTTCCCAGAAGAGTTGAAGCTAAAATAGCTGCAAAGGGTGGGCCAACTCCATATTAAACCCTACGGATTAAGAATGGGATGTCATTAAAGTTGATGTGCACATAAAGGCAGGCGTCCCAAAACTTTTGGCAACAATACAATAGCATATAATTATTTAGATAGATATTTAAATTATTATTATTATTATTATCATAATTAGATATCTTTGCAACAAACACAGAAGAGACAAGCATTATTTATGGCATATGTAGCCCAAATATCATTGCATGTCCTTTGCTTTAACGTATACAGCTACATTTGAAAGAAGAAGCACTCTTTGCTTGTGCTCGCACTCATAACCGCTGAACATCTAAACACAAACAATGATCGAATGCACATTGACGTATCTTCTTCCGTCTGTTCTCCCAAATGTAATCAAATGTGTATTTCCTAATTAGTTCATTTTCAAGATGAACTGGTTGTCGGCGCCACCACTGCACAATAGGTAGCTACCCACAAATTACCGCGGAACTGGCGGGTGTTCATTTCATACTCAAACAATGGTAGGTTATTTAATGTATGAATTAAGATATGTCCAAAAAACAGGTAAAGAAATGCTATATATGTTATCATGGCGTAATAATCTGTTTGGTTGTAAAATGTAGGCTATTTGCTGTATGAACTGAAATCGAATGATATCGATACCTGTGGAATTGTTCACAGACAGCATATGCAGTTCAACTAATAAAGATCTTCATCACTGGCAAACAGTTGGTCGCATTTGCATATTTGCTTTTAATTGACTATAGGTCGACTGCCACTTCATCCCACGCTCCAAGTAAGAAACCGCTTCAGACGATTCAGTGCGTGCCGGGAACTGAACAAATCATTCAAACTGAGTCGCGAACTGATTTAGACAGTTTTGACAACTTGTTTGATAAAGTCTTTGAACAGAATCGACTTAAAAGAGTGATTCATTTGTGAATGGGGCATCGTTCATGAAAAAAGGGACTTATGCGCTTGGAATAAACTACACATTTCTTAACATCTACAGTATTGCATTAAAATAAAGTAACGAGAGGAACGTTGCCCAGCATAGCGAAGTAAAAGTACAGATTTTTCATTAGAAATGTAGTAAAAGTACCCACATTTAAGTCTACTCTAAAAAGTACAAATTTTCCCAAAAAATACTCAAGTAAATGTAAATGTAAATGTACTTAAATGTACTTCGTTACTACCCACCTCTGCTCAATGTATATTGTTAATTGAAGCTTACTGTATTATGTAGAAGAGTATTGTGAGAAAAGGATAGAATGAGCAAGTTAACATTCAGATTTAGCATTCAGATTTAGCATTTTCCTTCAGGTCAGTCCTATGTTCATAATAAAAAATCTGTTTAAATGTCCGATGTATTATCCTGTCTTTTTAACAGTTAAGGGATTTTCCCGTGACTGACAGCGCTAGTCAAAGCATTTGTCAGTTGCGTCTTGTTCCGTGTTCACAACAATTCAATCTTTTCAATGTAAAAGTCTTCGCTACTCACTGACAGTCTGACAATGTAACTACTGTTGCTGTTCACGGTCAGGGACACAAATAACACTCCACATCGGAAACTCACTTACAACTAATTCCAATATAGTTTGCTATGTACTGTATAGTGTGCAATATAGTGAAATAAAGTGTTGCTAAGCTAATGATCCACACAGCTAATGTTCATGCACAAGTTGGGCAGCTGTCTATAATTATAGTGAAGCCCTAACATGCATAATACATAGCATCCACAAATATAATATTTTATTAACAGTATTTAATACAGGATAGATTGTATAAATAAAGTTGAGGTATCTTTGGAGGCAGCATAATTAGGTTGCCTACATTTTAGAAGAGACTTCATGTCGGAAGCTTTCCTGTTATGCCTTAACATGCGGCTTCTAAAGGCAGTTTACTTGGAACAGAGCTGTTATATTTCAGTATGTGTTCAGTGTTACTATGTTTAACAGCATGTTAAATTGTAATGAAAAAAATCTAAATAGATTTGTATGGCAGCAGGCAGATTTCTGATGTTCTGATTTGTCTCCATTCACAGCCATTCAGAAGTAGTTATCAACAATTTTTGTGAGCAATATAAAAATCATCTATATTTCACTTTATTATGTTTTGCCAGTAAAAGATTTAACTAGAGGACTCTTAAAACCGTGAAATAGGCTTCCCTCTCTGCTGCCTTTGACATAACATATCAGAATAGTCAGTAGTGAAGGGCTGTGCATATTCGTGCTGAGCCGTCAACCAGTCAAACTTTAGCCAGTTGGTACGTCATTCCTGTTGTGATTGGTTCAAAGAAATGTCTCTGGAAATGAGAGCCCATGAGCATGTATGGCACCATAGTACAGCTCCAGGTATAACAGACCTCATTTTACAGATTCATTGTGGTCCTTGTCTTCCACTCTTGAATTAAGGTAACAGATGTTCATTAGCTTATCTTTACTTAGAGCCTCGTTATATGAGGCTTTGGACATGGAGAGGGCTTAAGGCACAGAGATTTGCAGCACAAATTGAGTAAAGTAAGTCACTTTACAGCATGATACAATGCTTGTATTTATTCTGTGCACTGTAAGTTAGAAACAGCTTCTTTCAAGTAGGTGTTAGCGAATAGTCTACTTTCTTCCTTTCAATGCGTGCTGCCTTCTCGCCTACTTAGTTGTCACCATTTGAAAAAGGAATGTGTAATAGTGTTTGGCAAAGTGTGAAAGCAGAGACCCTGGACTCTGTAGCAGGTCAGCACACCTGATCTTGCATTAACAACCCACATCTACACTTCAAAGAAATAACACAGAACAGCAGTTCTAAGACTGTTTTGAACACCCAATATTGCTAGTATTATTGATTCCTCTGAAAATATGGAGAGTATAAAAGCCTTTTAGTATGTTTTAACATTAATGGTTTTTCAAAGTCTCAGATAGTGGGCTTATTTTCTGACAAATCTCTGACAAGCTATAGGTACTTGCAAAAAGAATATAGTCTGCATAATTCTAACGGTCTAGGTGTAAAACCAGTTTAGACCAATGTGACTAGCCGAGACAGTCTGTTGTTTCCATAGCAACTGCTCTTTACTTTAGTGTTTTTGTTAGCTTTCTGTTATTGATGGGCACCACTACTCTGAAAATCTATCATAAAAATGATGGCCACATGATTTTGATTATGATTATGTTTTCTAATCAGTTTACCTTTAAATAATATCGATAAAAGAGGGCATACACACATTTAGATGTGTGATTCCACCAGCATCTCATAATTTTGTTGCTGAACTTTTAGAATGTTTTATTCAACTAACTGTTGTCTATTGTTTACTTCTGGGAATTATTCTTTAGTGAAAAAAAAAAGAGGAACAGCTGGAAATGAATATGTAACTACGTTAACCGCAGGGATGTACATTAACGTTTTTTTTGCACATAACACTGATGCTATAGAAGTTCAACATTTTTTGTAGCACAGGCCACACAATTGTAGCACAAGTATAAAAGATCTTTTACCATCTCTGAAAACAACCACAAGTAGAAAAAAAAATTAAAAAAATACAAGTCTTGTGTCCTGGCACTGGGATCGAGAAGTCATAAAATGTATTCTTATTTGGGAAAAAAGATAGAGCCATTTTGACTGATGAAACATGAAGACAATAAACACAAGATTACGACAATATATGGTTTATCCTTAAAACTTTTAATTTTATTTGGTTTTAATTGGCTTTAATTTTAATGGTTTTCACACACCAACACCTCACACTTTCAAAACCACTGCTTTAGCCCATTCTCTCAGGATCAACTCTTGCAGGATAATAATTGCCTTAAATTTAATTATGAATGCAATTATTAAGCAGACGATAAAGTATCAAAGATCTGTCCCATCATAGTCTGCCCAGCCCAGCATAGTACAGTCCCTGGACTCTGAAACAGCTTTGCACAGCACAATTCTGGGGCAAGGAAAATTTTCTGCCAAAGTCATTTTTCAGTTAAACATAAGAACATGCCAGCTAAGGCAGTCTCACCATTTCTCATCCCCTTTTGAAAAAAGCCGTTCATTGATTGGATTGTTGCTAGAAGTTAGACCACTGGCTGTGCTGTCAATGGACAATATGAATTATTTTAAATCAGTATAAGGGCTTGTGTCAGCAGACCTGACCGGGTTCTTTCTTACTAAATTTGGTAGCTGCACTAGGCCTTGTCCCACAAGCTCCTCTTGTTTGAAAACCAGGTTGAATTACCTATTAAATAACTTACCCACGGGGCACAATGTTTCCCCGAGGCAGAGGAAACAACACCAGCATGGCATTGAGTTAGTCTGTTAGCTTATTTATTTTGCTTGTATTACTGATAAGGTATTGCAGGTGATGGATAGAGGGGACCATAGCACCCCCAGAGGAAATTGATTATGGGATGCTGGGATTGCGAGATGTTCTGAGCAAAGATAATGGCAGAATTTGAGGCATGGCATATCAACTAGATTGAGATGTCAGACTAAATAGTGCTGGCAGGGGAACTGATAGGCTTATTTTGCTCAGGGTTTGCTGGCATGGAGGAATGAGCCTTAAACTTTTAATGGTGGAGTAGTCTCGTTGATATAAGTCAAAGTCATGTTGACTGATGCTGTTAACTGGTATGGACAACACATTTTAAGGTAGAGCTAAATGGTTTTCACTCAAAGATATGGACCATGTTTGGAATGGAATACTTGGTTATTCCCTGCAGAATATTGTGCAGTATTAACAGAATAATTTCCTACATAGACAAAAAAAAAAAAAACAAAAAAAAAAACAGCAAAGCTATGCATGCGCTGAAGTTTTGTTTGGAATACATGTAATGCACATGTAAATGAATATGTGAAACATATTTCGGTGTTTAGGGTTAATATAAACAGAATTTTCAGCATCTGAAATCTGATTGAATACATTCCAATTGACGAACATTAGTGCTTGTGAACATTGTCACATTACTCATCACATTGTATATGAGTGGTGTCCGGGTATCATCATGAAAATAAAAATGGTTGTTTTGTTCTTGTAATTCAAGTTTAAGGGCCATGCTGTCCTGAATAAAGCACTAGAGCCATGGCCTAGCAGTTAACACCCATGCATAAAGGAAGCCCAAAAATTAAAATTTTGTCATTTACTCACCCTGTATACATGTTAAAACGGAATAAAATATACTGTATTAAGAAATGTTCTCATCTGAAATAAAGGAAGATGTCATGTAAACTAGTGGTTGTGTCATGTATTTTACAAAGGTTTTTAGATTATTACGTTAGTAGTGGTTTTTCAGAGTGTAAATTTGATATGAATTATGTGGTAATTATTTATTAATTAGTAATGGGTTCCTTAAATCTTCACTTTAGAATACTGTTTAAGGTTCTAAGTAATTACTGCATAATTATCTAATAATTCTTTATAAATTGCTAATGGGTTCCCTGTATTTTCACTTTAGTAAACTGTTTCAGTTTCTAAGTAGGCTAATTCCTGCAGAATTATTTGATAATTCTTTATTAATTACTAATGGGTTCCCTGTAATTTCACTTTCCCTCAGTCATTGCCTTACATACTGGAATTTACTCAATGGTAATGTGATATGCTGAGGAAACAGTACTTACAGTACTGTATATAAAATATAAAAAACTAATCTGAGGTAAGTTGGCTATGGCAAGGCATTTAGAGTGGGGGGTTGGGTTCCTTTCTGAAGTTGATTTCTTACAGAACACATTTACAAAACAATTATTTACCACACAGGCAAAAACCTCTATAAAATGTATTGTATTTATTAATATTGCATTTTCATAATACTACTACTGAAAACATTAGTAAATAAGAAAGGGTCACAACTCAATATAATTGTGTTTGTTCATTAGTAGTTACTTCATAGTTATTTTTCATGAACCTTAATTAGTAGATAATTAATAGTTTTTCAGGAGGTGTAGTAAGTAAGTCAGATGCATTAAGTAAGAAATAGTATTCTAAAGTGTTACCGCACAGGTTTAAATATACGGTTTGCCTTTTTTCCTCTGGTCTGTCTTACAAATGAAGAGAAAATTATTCAATATTACATTATGCTAAGTGGCATAAATTTGGCAGATTGTCTTCACAACATGCTAATATTTCATTCACACATAGTTTATTACTACAGTCAAGATAGAAATCTAGAGCTTCTTTCGTCTGTTCCTCTATCAGTTTTCTGAACTCCCTGATGTAGGCAGGGACATCCATCAGTTTTATGCCAGTGCCTCTTTTCATGGCCTCCAGTGAGCTATAAGATGTCTGCGGCAGGTTTTCTGACTTCCCATCAACTTTAGGCACAAGATCTGCCTCAGGTTTACAAATATGTCTTTGTCTAATTCTGCTTCATACCCCACATATTGAGTTGCACTTATGAATATACAGATGCATATTGTCACAGTAATTTCCTGTCAGAACTCTGATGTCTTAGTCATCTTAGATAAAGATATGATGTACCGGACTCATAGGATTATTCGCTATGCTGCTTGATTTCAAATATAGCCCCAGGCTTCATATAAAAAGCACAAGCTTTTAAAAGGCAGCAGTGTAGTTTAAAAAAAGAGTGTTGGTTAAACCAGTGTTTGAACTGTATATCTCCTCTCAAAAATTTCAAGCTTCCTCTAAATTGCAGCTTTTATTTGGACAACACAAGGCAGAGGCTGGTGTAAATAACAATTGTTATAACTTGTTTGGAACAGAGATTTTCTGATTTGAGGCCAGAGTTGTTTGGAGACCAGACAAGCTATTCGCCCCCTCAAGCATGACTCTCTTGCCTTTTTCAAGCATAGAAAATAGTCTTCCTCATAAAAATTCACACTGATAATTAAATATCCCCCATGGCACAGGGTAATAGTGTTAGTACCGTCACACAGACTGAGGTGTGAATAGGTTACTCAATGGCGGGCAGCAGCGCTGTGGCAGAATTTGATTTGGTGCATTGAATTTATTAATTAAACGGTTAAATCTGGTATTCTGGTCACAGTTCCCACCGAGCAGGGCTGCTATGCTATGGCTTCTCTCTACTGGTTTGCTATATTATTGAAAGAGATAGAGAGAGTTGGGTCTCAAATCGATAGAACATTAGGATAAATCATGTCAACAATAATAATTGAGCACAAAATCAGCATATTAGAATGATTTCTGAAGGATCATGTGACACTGAAGACTGGAGTAAAGACTGCTGAAAATTCAGCTTTGCCATCACAGGAATTAATTACACTTGAAAATGCAAATAAATATAGCCTTGGTGAGCATAAGAGACTTCTTTCAAAAACATAAAAAATCTTAAATTAATAAAAAAGCATTAATTACTTTATTGTGCAGTGTGCTGTTATAATCTGAGCAGAAAATAATTCTGTATAACCTTTTTGTCTTCTGTTGACTTGTGCTGCGAGAATGTAATTGTAATTGACATGAATTTGTTGATAGTCAACTTTAATTTGAAATGATTTGTTTGGGTCACATACTGTATAAACAGAGACATAAATTGTGCATGATCTGGTTGATATGTGACCTGAGACAACCGGTATGAAATTGAGCTGGACAAGGTTGATCAGAGTCACGTGATGGGACCGTAACTGGGAGAGCGACTATGAACTAAAGTCATCCATCTCTCTCAACACAGAGGACATTGCTATGCATGAAAAGGGAAACCATCTCAATCTTGGGAAAACACGCCTTTCTTAGCAGTTCATTTCTTTATCTAGCTGGAGGGCTGTGTTGATATTCCGATACGCTGAGGCTGAGATCTGTGTCTTGTCCCCAGGTGTCTGACATTTCATTCGCTGGTGTCCAAAGCATTGCAGCTGTGAGCTCACTGATGTCTCAAGGCATCACACATACTGAAAGAAGAACAAACATGCCACTGTTAAGACTGCACAGTAAGTCTCTCTCGCTCTTTCTCCGCCTCGCTCTTTGACTTGTTCTTTCACATATACGCACGGACGAGCACACTTGCACACAAACTCCCACACAAACATACTCAATCTGCAACATTTCATATCTTCAGGACACCCGTATTTTCAAGTGTCACTTGGAGAGTAGAATCCATTTGTGCAGGACAACATCAACATGACATCAAGCATCTGTATAAAATAAGATGATTTTATACAGGCATTCTAGTGGAGTTTGTTTAGGCCTCTGGCTGTGCAGTAATTGGTTGAACACAAATCTTGGATATTTTGGGGGATATTCACACTTGGTCACTTTTGTACACATTATTACAGCTATCCGTGCATGAAAAAATCTAGTGTAAATGCCTGTTGAGATAAAACTGAGATGGACTGCAGTCAGCATGTGGTTTGAGATGTATATAAAATGCAACTCGGCCAAATGTAAATGTATCTGATTGCTCAGGCCACATGCATAAACTCCTTCCAAACTGATATGGATGTTTGGAAGTCCCACATGAGCAAGGCATTCTTGAATGAGACACAACCACAAAACTCAAATAGTAATTCCCATATGGGCCAAACAAATAACTCAACAGAAAAATTTGCTGTTCAACATTAGCATTGTCATTTAAGTAAACACCAATATATGTATTTACATATAGCAAGGGAATTGTAGATTGGATTTATATTTGTTACTTCTGCCTAGGGTAAATAGAAAGTGTATACACATTACACAGTCTTATACAAATTCAGTCAATCAAGATGATAGAGCAATCATGATTTCCACGATACCGACTGTAGTTATTACTGGGTAATAACTTGGTAGTAACCCTGAGTCTACACCTAAACCTAATCTTAACTCATGTAGTTAACTTGTATTACTTTCTTGGGTAAGTACACTATAAGAGCACAAGAAGTAAGTGCAACCATCTCAAGCTTTTAGCATCTCAACAGCCAGTCACTTGCTCAAGGGAAACTCTAGGAACAAGAAACTAACCACAATTTTTTCAGTATGCTTAGCCTTTAGACCATGGAGTCCTGAAAAATCAAAGTTACATATTGCTGTAATGGGTAGACCGCATCAGGCAGGAAGAAGTGGCAGCTGGCTGCTAGTAATCCACCGAGACGAGCTATCAGAAAGTTAAGCGAGATTATACGATGTATTACAAATATGCTTAGAGTGATGAGATGAGCTACTTATAAGTCTTGGAGAAGAGCTTTTCTCAAACCTCCACAGGAAAAAGGGATGAAGTATTGGGCTTTAAAATCCATGTGTAATGCATCCCAGTCTGAAGGGTGGGTAAGTTGGGGTTCGGTAGAAGACTGAGAAAAGGCACTGAAGTGCTGAATATGAGGAGCTTAGAAAAAAACCCCACTAAACATCTTCCCGTCAACACGCTGGATTGAGCTTATTCACACTGCATGTCATTTTCCAGGCTTTAAATAGTTTACACAGTACTGGGGGAGGGAAAGGGGGACGGGTTGCGAGTGGAAATAAATTGAAAGGTATTGTGTGGATATGCTGGAAAAAATCTCCCTTCTTAAATGTCAACTTAATGTTGCATGCTGTGAAAGCCCACCTTACTGGCTTTTCGTTTAACGGTTGTCTTTGTGGTGGTTGCCAGGGGGCACACACCTAATTCACAACCAACACTAGTTGACTTATTTCGGCGTACAAACATGAAATATAATTTTATGTTCTTTAATGCAAGATTTCTGATTGCTAAGACCTCAAGCAAAGGTATACATACAGTACTTTATAACAAACTAGCACTTACACGAGTAAGACCTCACTATACAGTACATCTGAAATTCTTTTGAGATGAATACCAACTTCAACCATAAAGTAACATTTTCAAAAAACCAATCATACAAATGACCCAAGATATATAAAAAAGAGTTATAAATACAAAATAGGTTTGATATGAGCATTAATTGTGCATATTGTTAGGGCCCTATGAAATCCGTTTTATTTTTTCCCAAATTCCGTTCTTTCCGTTTTAATTTTTCTGGATTCCGTTTTTTCCATTTTAATGGTTTATTAAATATTAGTAATCAAAAAGCATGTCTAATTAATTGAAATAATGAAACTTATCCAATATACCAACAATTTATTTAAAAATTAACAAAAAAAAAAAAAAAAAAAAAAAAAAATTAGGGCCCTATGATATATGTTTTATTCTTTCCCCTCAAATTCTGTTTTATTTTTACAAAATTCTGTTTTCTGTTTTAACTTTTCTGGATTCCATTTGGTTCCATAATGGTTTAATTACATTTTAATAATCAAAAAGCATGTCTAATTAATTGAATTCTTAAAAACAACAAAATTTATTAATTAAAAAAAAATGTATTTTTATGAAATGTTTTGTTTTTTTAGAAATTCGGTTGCGTATTTTAATTTTTTCGGCAATCAAATGATTGCATTCCATTTAATTTATCTTTTAATCATGAAATTAAACTTTTTTTGTCAAATGTGCTGCACAACAGAGCTTTACTGTTAAAATTAAAACATGGAAGAAAAACTGAGATTATTCCTTAAAAATATAGTTTTAATAATTTATTATCAAATTAATTGATCTATTCTACTGTACAACATGTTTCTGTCAAGTTAAATCGAACTTTTATTTTGACGGGTTGCCTAGAGCTTTGAGTTTCTCTGTGTTTATGCCGATAGTTTTCTCAAATGAAGCGGTTAAATGCTGATGAAGTGACTTTCAGAGAGGCTCTGGAGATGAATTTCATTTCATTTCCTCATATAGTGAGGTAACAGAGGACACCATTTTCTTTAAGAGCTGCTGTGCAGCCAAAATTATATACCAGTTATCACTGTAAAGCTGCTTTGACACAATCTGCATTGTTAAAATCGCTATATAAATAAAAGTGACTTGACTTGATGGAAAGACTGCGAGCGTCGAGGTACATGAAACTGCGCTTCCACGTCATTCATTTCAGAGGCATGCAGGATTCATATTTAAATAGTCTTTAAATATTCACGGACACTATTTATGTCGCGATTTGATTTAAGTGTACTGACCTGCTTTCAATTCATTCATCAAAAAATTGACAAATTCTGTGACATTCCGCATTATATACTAAATTCTGTTTTTATGACTGGATTCCACTTTTATGACTAGATTCCACGATTCCGTCCGCGTTTTCTGCCATCGCGGAAATCATAGGGCCCTATATAGTCAATGTGATTAAGCTTATCTGAAATAGTGCCTAGATGAATGATGAAGCCTTGTAGATTATGTTGCAGCAAAAGGCCCAAACAAAAATCAAATAATCCACACAGCAATTCCAACAAACTGGCAGAAATTAGTCCTTATCCTCATGAGTAGTATCCAATTTAGAGCACACACAACAGTGAGAAAAAAAGCAGGCAAAGCAGTCCTTTCAATTGCCAAGAAATGTGACGTTGCAAGGAGACTACGTCCTCCGGGGGTCGCATTTGAAGGCTGCATGCATCATCAAGGATGTCTTATTTAAGAAAAGTAACCATAATAAAAGCTGTAAAATATTGTAATTACTTTGCAGTCTAACGGTTACTTCTGCCTCAATGACGTATGCGGCATTAATGGTATGAAAGTATTTATTGGCAAATGTTTTTGACTGGCTTTCGTTTCTTTTCTTGCCTGATGTTTTTTTTTTTTTTTAAAGCTCTTAAAGTAAAAATAGGCACAACTTTGTAAAGTGCTCCATTATGCTTTTTTAAATATTTTGTTTGATACAGTGATATAGCTGTTTGTGAATGTAAAAGGTCTCCAAAGTTTGTAAAAACTAAGTGCATGACAAATAAAGCTGAAGTCTCATAAAAAAAAAAGAATAAAAAAAAAATAAAAGAATTGATTCTGATCTGCTGAAAAGAGTAAGAAATTCCAGTATTGCTTCCTGTTACAAAACTAAGTAGAACACCATCGTTCCTGTTTGTATCACTGTGTATCAAATGCTGAAAAAGCCTCCGATTTCATTTTGGGATCTCCCAACAGAAACTTTAAAAAGTTATTCAATGCCAGTTTTAATGCAGAAAAAATAAATCAATACCTTTTATTGTAGTCTTGAATAAAATGAGCCTCAGGACATTTCATGGTTTAAACAGAAGAGACCAAGGACTAGGCAACTTTCAGGATCATTTCCTGGGTCAGGGTATGGTTATGATTTACACTCTCTGTTCACCCTCAGTTTGGTTTAATTTATTATGGGTTACTGCTGACTTTATAACAGCTTGTCTTTGTGAGATGCCCCAGATTTCATCATTCTGGTCTACATACACTAATGTTTCACCCACATAGTTGGATACCAGTGGGGGCTAACTGCAAAAAATCTTAACATCCTGGTTGTATCCATTACCTTGTCATGCATATATGTTCGTCATATTACAATTTTTGAAAGGCAACCAACAGAAAACAAGACACATGCAGTAAGTCTTGATAAGCAACATTTGTTTACACAGAACATTAAACTTAAGCTAGCCAGACTATTATATTGCTGTATTTCCTTCTGGAAATGTAAATCTGGTTATTTATTCTCTTGCAGTGTATTGAACAAACACACAATATACGTATTACATCCTAAGTATTACCGCAATCTAATCGATACAAATATCCAGGAAAGATGCAATGTGTCAAGTCAAATGAGAATTCACTTTCACTTATTTTGTCATGATAAGGATTTACTGTGTCTACCTCTGAGATTTATATTCAGCATTTCAGGTAGGGGTCACCAATAACTACAATAAGCCTATTTTTTATTTATTTTTTTAATTATTGTATTCTGTATATATTATTGTATATTCCGACTCTATGGATATGGTACTGTAGAATAAATCCTTATTATGCATTAAAATTTGATTGAATTGACAACATTAAGGTTGCAGCTGTTTATTGTTTGGCATAATATACACATGCCCATAATACAGTGAATATTTGCAGTCCAGCATGGTTGTCTGCAAGAACTGTGGCATTAGAAAAGAATATGTGGTATTTAAATAAATATAAAAATGCAATATGTGAGGCTGATTTTTATTATTTTTGTGGACTTCCTTCAATAGGAAGTACATTATATTTCTAGGTTATTTTATTATCCAGGGAACATTACTGATCCCAAGTAACATCTCTTTCCGACATGCAGCTCATAACAAGAAAAGAGACAGTGCATTGAACCCAGCGGTCCCCCTCAAATTGCAGAACCTAGATAAGTGGACATGCCCATGGGCCTCAAGGTACATAATAACAACATGGAGGAATATGATAAGCTCTTATCTGAGGGGTACTTGTCCCAAACCTAGTGGAAAATGTGATTACACCTCTCTAGCAGGAGAACCAAGAGTGTAAGGTAGTCATAAAAAAGTATACTTGCCTCTTGAACACAGATCTCTCTTGTTAGGGCTATGTCTCATGTTAACCCTCTGGAGTCTGAGGCTGATTTGGGGCCCTGGAGAAGTGCATTTGTGCTTTTTTCAGTTGTTCATAAACATATTAATGGAAAAGGTGTCATTACACTGTATTCAGCGCGAACTAGGCTACCATAATATAGGTAGGAGGAACATGTATGTACATGTTTGTATTTTTGAAGGAATAACGTTTATGCGTGGTTATTGAAAAAACAAAAAACTTAAGTCACAAAATACGGCCACAAAATAAATATTAAATATGTGTTCACAAGACTTCTGGGTATTGGAGGTTGTAGACTAGAATTTTTGATTCAAAATGATGTAAATATTACCCTGCCTACTCGTTAATATAAAACAATATAGAGATTTAAATTTTGTAAGACACTTTTTGTGAAGAAACACAGTATGCGTGGAGGCGTGAATCTTCATGAATAATGTTGTGATTCACACCTGAGAAGACAAAGACCCGCATAATGACCCGCATAATGAGCCCTTTCAGTCAGCTAGACTATGTGAAAAAACCCTCTCTGATCATGCTGATAACAGTATTAACGTCCACTCTTGACAAAAAAAAAAAAAAAAAAAACATGATTTATGTGATCTCATGCATGTATGTATTATTACACATCATGTGAAGAAAAATTTGTATAGGCCTGTTATTGTTTAAATTACAGTATCAGTCAAAAGATTGGACGCATGGCTATTATAATGTTTTTAAAAGAAGTCTCAAGCTCATCATGCTGTATATCAAACACAGAAAAAACAGCAATACTGTGAAATATTATTACAATTTAAAATAATGTTTTTCTATTTTAATATACTTTAAAATATAATGAATGTTCAGACGCTTTGCATTACAGAAATACATGTTACCTTTTCATATTTCATACCATTACCATAACATTTCATATAGGTCTTGCAAGTTCTTGCATTGAGAAGTCAATTTTGCAGTTGTAAAGAACAATGATGTATGATCTAGCTAAAGTGAGCTGTTTATCTATGTAATAACTATGTAATAAATATTTTATTACATAGTTACTACAAAGCATAGATAAAATACAATGACTGGGATTTAAAATAATATTATAAATGTATGTCCAAAGGAGATAGCATGTCTCTACATGTTCAGTATCTATTTTCCTGAGGATGTTCCCTGTATAAGCTGCCTTGCTGTGAAACTAGCTTTACATCAGTATTCTTGAGACCGTAGTGAGCAGAATGAAACTTCATAAAATGTAATAGTCTGTACCAATACACTTCATGGTATTGATTCTGTTCAAAGGGATCTCTTTAGATGTCATAACAAGTGCAATTTTTATTTACTGTTTGACTTCATAGTATCAGAGCTACAAATTCCAAATAATCTGGTGCACATAAACCATGCATGTGCTTTAACCTTATCTTTAGTGGTGAAACAATATTGATTTTTTTTTTTTTTTTTTTTTTTTTTTTGATAGCCGATGCCAACATGAGTCAAAATCTGGAAAGAAGTGGTTTTGATGCAAGTTGTTTTTATTGTTGCTTGTAACAAAACAATATTTTATTTAAACCAATGAAAATGCAGATCCTGTTGTAAATAATAGTGAAAAATCATTATTACCCCTTAGCAGTATTTTAGAGAGCAGAGTGGCCGATGCACTTGATTCTGTAATCTATTACATTATTTTCAGTATTATATATATATATATATATATATATATATATATATAATTTTATATACAGCAACAGTGAAAATGACATGAATATGACATAGTGGCCAACTGGATATAGTGCAGCACAGTTTGAAATCAAGGGTGTAAATTTTGTCGCACATGCATGTCCACTGACAGCTAAACTCTCCTGTCCGCATTCAGTTCGCATGGACCGACTGTCGTGCACAGAGTACATGCAGGCACATTTTGTGAATCAGAGGCTTTTCTGTGTAGTCCTTGAAAGAAACACCACAGCTGCAGCACAGATTTCCTAGCGCACTGAGATTGGCCATTCGGCAAGTCATTTTTACAAAAGGCTGGCATTTAAATGGCTATATAATACATATCCCATTAAACACTAAAACTGAGATACCCTCCACCAACCGCATTAAGAAAAAAGACCTCCTTGGTTCTGCATGAATTACACTGGTGAAGTTCACCAAAAAGTGATGACTTTGCGGCACAATACGGTATATTTAATTTAAGGGGGTTTCACATTAAAAAGGACTTACCATAGTTAGGTTAAAACATAAATTCTGTTGTTGGCCATATTGAAAGCTATAGATTTTTTGAACATTAATCTAATGGAGGATTTTGTACTATACGTCATCCTGAAATCAAATCAAAGTGTTTGTTCTTTGCATGCAAAAAAATAAATAAAATAAAAATAAAAATAAAAACAGGGTAATGCAAAGTGTGAAGGATTTTCATGATGATTCTCATGCAATTAATTCTGTTCATGTAATTTTGATGCGAGGTAAAATACTGTTAACCAGTGCAACAGTGCTGCTTACACTATGCCACATAATAACTTCACAATAGCTTCATGCTATGAAACTTTTGTATGCCTCCAGAGTTGAGGAAATTAACATCTATGTTTCTTAGCTCAGCCAGTGTAACTTATTGAACAGAGGCGTGAAGGTTAGCCCAGGTTACTTCTATAATAAGAGTGGGCTTGTTTTTTTGTCAGGTGGCTGAGCAACTCCCATTTTGTGTTTGGATTTGTGTGCGCAGCCTTCTCTGAAAGCACTGACCCTCATAAAGCCTCTGTATTGACGCAGGCAAATTGAGACTGTCTACAGACCATGTGGAACAGACTGTTCTTTCAGATGTGCCATTCTCAGTATTCTTGCTCATTGGGTGCCTTTCTAGTCATTTTTTCTTTCTTTTTTTAAAGAAACTACTTGTTTTAAAACGTTTTCAGCATTGTTTTTATGGATGCTCTGATCAATTGTTATCAGCTGATAATCACATTCTATGACTCGATCGGTATAGTCACTGAATTTGGCATGGTGGCAGACACACTTGTAAAAAACATCTGCTCATTATATTTTGTTTATTTTTGCTTACTCCCAAATATTGAGAAAGTTTTTTTTTTTTTTTTTTTTTTTTTAATTTTTATGATAAATCCAGGTCAGTTGACTAAAATAAAATATTATATATATATATATATATATATATATATATATATATATTTATTTATTTATTTATTTATTTTTTACAATGCATAAGGGGAAACTCACTAAATATTTAAATGTGGAATATTTTTTCCCCCTCATATTATCAAAAATTGGTATCACTGGAATGGAACCAGTCAACCATCAAAGGAAGATGCATCTTAGAATTTTCTTACTGTGACTGTAAAACAAAGATGTATGCAAAACAGACGGTGTGTAATGATATGGAACACACTGTTATGGAAAATCTGTCTTTTTTTTTTTTAAGTTTAATCTAGTGTTAATGGATGATATTTCAACAGTTGTTCTCTTGAGGCTCAGCAACAGAGTACTCATCTCAAGAGCCTATTTTAGCCAAACAGAGGTGTTTGTTTATTCTGAATTCAAATGTCAGAGTCTGTCACTAAGCGCTTTACAGCGTCTTTCCTCATTTATCTCTAAAGTCTCTTTAAAAAGGTCAAATCCCTTCATTAGATGCTGGTGCTTTTAGATATTTCAAGCAATTTGTAATGTTTGATTTAATTGTGGGTATCTACCTCAAAAAATAAATGTTTTCCTTTATACTCATTTTTAATTTTTTGTTTTGGTGTTTCATAAATGCATTTAAGTGCAGGTCAACCCTTTTATGTTACTTCAGTTCACATATCACTAAGCTTGAGTTAATGATTCAAACATAAGTTTCCTAGAATGAACAATGGCTTATTTTTATTATTCCCTGCAAAAGAAGACTGCATCATATATACATGCAAATACACACACACACACATAAGTTCTATTTAAAGAGCTGTCAATACCCAGCCCATCTGATGTTGCTTGCATGACTGCACTGACTTGAAGCCGAATAGGGAATACGCTTCACATGTGATGCGGTAAACTGGTGTGAAGGAAATAAAATATAACACTAGCTAGACTTGAGCAAGTGTGCTGCTAATCCAAATCGGAACATATGGAAATTGTTGATGCCTCAGAGCAAAAAGAAATGCAAATGGATTAGTGTGGAAATTGCTTTCCAAATTGTCATGTTTTGCTCTTATCGGCATCCTCACTGGAATTATTTGATAAACTAGGATCACAAACAAACGTTCTAACCCTGATGTTTGGATAGAATAAATTTTTTGTCATTATTTACTCACCCCCATGTTGTTTTTGGATGACACACAATGCATTCTTTGGAACACAATACATGAATACACAAAATCATGACCACTCTTTTCCAGGAAGTAAATGAGGACTGACAAAAAAAGCATAATAATACTATCATAAATTTTGTACATATGACTCATGTGATATGTTCTTCTGAAGCTACAGTATACAATAGTGATTGTGTGAGGAAAAGGCCAAAATGTAATACATTATTTACTGAGAATCTATAATAAACTTCAGTTGGTTGATAACCACTGCAAGTGGAACATTAGTCTCAAGACTCTTATCAGTTCAGTTCATGGTGGGGGGAAAAATAAATAAATAATTCAGACTAGTTTTATGAACTGGATCAATCAAGGCATTGCAAAGATCTGACTCAATAAAGTTAATAAAATGATCTGTTCATAAACCAGATGTTTCTCTCATGAATATGCCAAGGAGACCTTGGATGGATGTCCTTGGAAGATTTCAGTGAATAATTGCTTAAATTTCTTTTCTTTAGTCAAAGCTGTTGTGTGTATTCAGCCCTCAAAAAAAAAGATATAAGGCCAGGAAGAGTTTATATCACTTTTGTGTGTGTGTGTGTTCTTGTATACATGGTTTATGAGGACACAAATGTGTATAATGACATGGTTATTACAACGTAAACACTTCCTGTGTCCTCGTAAACCAAATGGCTTAAAAAACTGTGACTGTTATTGACTGTTATTAACGGCTCGAAGTGATACAGTAAAAGTGATGCCATACTGTAGTTAGAATGTTGTTGTGGTAGACCAATCACAACGGAAAGTGGCTGGCTGATCAATCGTAGACTGCGCTGTTCAGAAGGTGTATTTTAAAGGCGCAACATTTTAGGAGGATCTATTGACAGAAATGCAATATAATTTAAATTTACATCGGTGGTGTATAAAGACCTTACATAATGGACCGTTATTTTCTTATTAAGTTAGAATGAGCCATTTCTATCTACATACACCGCGGGTCCCCTTACAGTTGCCATTTTGTGCCGGCATGTTTCTACAGTAGCCCTAAACGGACAAACTGCTCTACAGAGCGCGTTTGCTTGACTAGCTACTCTGTGCTGTCTTAGACGACGACATATTTGATCTGTGTTGGCCACCGTAGCTTCTCTATATTGCAATTTGCTTATGCCGCTACAATTTACACACTGCACCTTTAAAGAAACTGATACTAAAACAGAGCATTCAGACAGATGGTAAAAACAGGTGCTACAACAATGTAAATTTATAAGATTTTTTTTTTATTATTAAATCATGTAAATATATTCTAGTAGCCTCCCTAAACAAAATTATGAAGCTATAAATTATCATAATCGGGGGCCCTTTATTTCAAAGAATATTTATTTTCCCAAAGGCAAAAAAATTCATACAAAGTAAGAAGATTATTTATTATATATATTATGGTATGATCTATGTATGTATATAGCCAGCATGTGGTCTGCACATTAACAACAAAATTGTTTATTTTCCTTTTTTATTTGAGATTTGTTCAGTTTGTATAAAAGCAAATAACACAACAGGTTTAGACCAACAGCAAAAAAAAAAAAAAAGGTTGACAGCCCCAGTCCTGATTCACCTTTTATTATATTGAAAAAAAAAGACAGTATTTTCTCAAAAATTCATTAAGTAGTAACATGAGGATACTTGCCCTAGAAATTACGTTCTATGTAAGAAAGAAAGAAAATGAGAGGCTGAGCATTATTACACAAGCGGTAAAAAGATAAGAATTCATACATAGAAACAGGATATTACTGGAGCTCTCTCTTATTACTGGTCTCATCATCTGGAATGACATCCTCCCTCTTTCAAATAAACATTTCTTGGAAATGAGGGTGTTTTTGTTTGTCCAGCCATCAGAAGTGAAGAGACTCTCTCCAGTGAGGTAGAAAAATTATGGCACATTACACTGCATCCAACTATACAAAAGAACAGGAAAAAATAAGAATAGTAATATAAACAAGCTGTGAGCTTTCGAACACATTCCCTCCACCTCAGATGTACAACATGTCATGTTCCATTATAGTAGGAGCGTGTGGATAGACAGGCCATATGACATGTGGAGTATGCTATATACTCTATAAAGAACGAACATAAATCGTATTGTGACCACAAAGCTGCATTTTGCTGTAAAAAAATCTCATGTAATTTCATAAATAAACTTTATCTGGACTAACTGAGGATTCAAATGGTATCTCACTGCTGTAGAAGCAAAATGGATGTCAAAGCAGAATAAATCACCATTTTAAAGATAAAACACACTTAAATCTAAACACCCTGGCATTTAAGTGTAGAAAGCAAGAACATTTAGGCAATAGTTTTTACATGTATGCCTTGTTGAAAGACAATAATTGTGATATTCTTTTCTGCTTTTTTGATGTAGACTGAGAGCTTTTTGTGGAATACTAAGGTGTAAGCCTGCTGTCTGAGAGCGTTTGAAATCAAGGCTGTGAGAAGGAACCATATGGCACAAAACACAATATAGGTAAGAATGATGTACTTGTTGATGTGGAAGTGTGCATGTATTCACACCCTTTGATTCAACCAATTTACATCTGCTTTACCTGTCCTTTTTATTTTATGACACTGATGAAGAAAGGTGGAGAGATATTAGAAGGGTGCTTGGCTTCTGGTTAGTCTGTGAAATAATGACTAACTAGAATTTCTTTCTTTCTTTCTTTCTTTCTTTCTTTCTTTCTTTCTTTCTTTCTTTCTTTCTTTCTTTCTTTCTTTCTTTCTTTCTTTCTTTCTTTCTTTCTTTCTTTCTTTCTTTCTTTCTTTCTTTCTCTCATTCTTTCTTTCTTTCTTTCTCTCATTCTTTCTTTCTTTCTTTCTTTCTTTCTTTCTCTCATTCTTTCTTTCTTTCTTTCTTTCTTTCTTTCTTTCTTTCTTTCTTTCTTTCTCTCATTCTTTCTTTCTTTCTTTCTCTCATTCTTTCTTTCTTTCTTTCTTTCTTTCTTTCTTTCTTTCTTTCTTTCTTTCTTTCTTTCTTTCTTTCTTTCTTTCTTTCTTCATTTATTATCCAACGGGTAAACCAGGATTACTACATCTGTGATTAGCACTAGAGAGCAAATTACAACAATATTCCCCCAACCCCCCTTCTTCTGGGACTGGGAATTTATTTTTACTCCCCTTCTAGACATGGAATGTGACTGGAATATGTATATATAATGAAATATGAAATGGGATATGTAATGGTCTATGTCTGGTTGCTTTAGGTAGGATCAAGATTGAGGAATTGTTCTTCCCTTGTAGTAGCTGTAGGAACTATGTTGTTATCATATATCTACAATATGCAACTGTTCAAAAGTACCTTTACTAGCAATAATATTTCGGAAATATTATTAGTTTATACTTATACTATACATGTGCCTGGGAAAACTCAATTTATGAAGGCAATTCGGAATACACAGTAATCTGTTCCACACATCTGCATCTGAAAGCATTTCTACAACAAAAAGTCAATGACTTAGTATCCCTCTTCTCACATCACTGTTAAGTTATTGTTCGATTATTGTTCCTGAGGCGTGCCTCATCCCAGTCCTCTTAACTGGCAATTGAATGAACAAGACTTAGCGCTGAGGGAGAATATAAAGTCTCATTTTTATTCAGCAGGAGAAGAGATTATATAGAAAGAGTACAAGGGGTGTAGTATAGGTTTAACCAATGAGAGAGAAAATACATCATATAGCTCATGGTATAGGAATGTGGTACACAAAAACAAGTCTAAATATGGTCATCTCCCGGTCAGGTACCCAGGCTTTCCTGGGGATCCCAAAGACCTTCTCCTATACTTGCAATACAAAAAGCAGGGACCATTCCCTGTCTCCCATTCAATCCTTGTAGAGCCTTATTCCTTATATGGAAATGGTTCCGGTACATAAAGAAAACCATGTTAGAGGATAGAATACAGCTTCAACAGAGGACAAAAGACCCTCTTCCACTTTCCTTCAATGCTGAGACTAACATAAAATCTATCACTTATCTATGATTTTACAGGCCTCTTTTACTCTAAATTACTATAAGTATAATGATATTTTGATCCACATAATTTTCCACATAGAAAAATTTGTGACAGGACATCTAATTTATTTTTCATATTCACCCATAGATGGAATGCTATGTACAGTAAAATATCTAGCCATATGGCAATTTAACATTGGTCCCTTCAACTTACTAAAGATGAAAGAAAACTAATCAAAGATAAAAGTCACTGGGAGCAATGGCAGATGAGTTTACCATCAAAAGCAATAGATATTTTCAGAGAGAATATCTGTCTGCATGTAGCTTTGTCTTACTGCATTAATTTTTCAAAAGCGGTATGCACAGATGTTAAGCCATTTTTCATTTTATTTTTTTCCTTTATCAGTGTGATTGTTGTAATAAGAATGTTTGGGAGACTGAGGGAAACTATAATGTAGCAAACTACATATATTCAGTTACAAATAAGTTCAGTACACATGCTCAGTTAAGTTCTCTCTCAGCCTGTGAAAAAAAAAGAAATGTGATTGTTTCACATTTTCATAATGTTATAATTAGTAATATTATATTCTAATCTTCTTAGGGTGCGTTCACAATTGTAGATTGGTTTGTTTGGCTCGTTTTGTCTGGACCAAAAAAAAAAAAAACAAACAGAAAAAAACATTTAGTCCGATTAGCGTTCAGATTGGCAATTTTATTACCGAACCAAAAGATACCGAACCTAAAAGCATAGTGATACGTTCACAACCTGATTGGTCAGACTCAGATTTTATGACGTATTGCCTATTTTGAGACAGAACTTATCGAAGATCCAAAACAATGCTGTATGCTGAGATAAATGCACTTCTTGTGTGTGCGTAGCCTGCATATGATGGTATTTTGGCCAACTGGGAACTTGTGAAGAACTCATAAAATGTGTAAAGGAGTCAAAACAGAGGCGGGAATCCCTCCGTCACACACACAAACGATCTGCTGCGTGGAGACGCGCGTCTGATGTTCTTATACCAAAATATGATATTTGTGGTTATAAAAGAAAATGTAAAAATGCTACAATTGTCACTGGTCTCCATTCTATTTATTGTATAGCAGGAACAAAAGCTAAACTTTTGTATTCTCCATCAGTTTGTGTGTCCTGTCATGGTAGTTTTTTGGTAATAATGTAACATGACACATTATTGAAGTGCACATAGCATGAGAAAATGTGACACTTGGCTTCTTCACTTTTTTGTGCCCGTCAACTGTCAGAAAAAAAGCCTGTTGAATATTCATTGCGACTGAAATAACTGCAGTGGATGTTTCACTCTGTTCTTTCAGTTCAGGGGATTTTTATTTCATAATCAGAGATGTGATCAATCATTTTATATTATTTCAGTTCTTTTCCAATACATTTTAATAACAAGATGGGATATTTAATGCCACATATATTTTTACCCCTAGAGCATTGTGTCTACGTTTTTAGTATACCTATCAAATTAAATTGTTGTGCTGTTTGCTGTTCTTGGTTTGCATCATCACTCCAAACTACAAAGGTTTTATGCTATGACAGATCTATCTTCACGTCAACAGATGCACCATCGGGTAAAACAACACAGGGTTTCTCGAAAGTATCAACATACCTACAAAGAGGCCTTTAGAGCTATATATATATATATATATATATATATATATATATATATATAAACTTTCATCAGTAGTCCTTAACAGCCAAACTTTTAATTTTTATTTTTCCAAGAATACCTTCTTCCACTTCTATGTGGCAAATTAACTTATGCAGGCACAAACAGTGTCAGAACAAATGTGTTGCATTCAGTTTATAAGCAGAGCAGAAAAGTTCTTGAATTTTTCTTATGTTTTGAAGAACATAGAACTGGCTGGGTGGGCACAATTTCCTTTAAGGATGTGTATGTAATAGCTGGAGAAATGTATCTGTAACTTCATATATATGATAAAAGTTAATGTGGTCCAGTACACTATCCACTGTACACTATACACTATACACTTGGCCCAGCCCAACCCCTGAAAAACAACCCCACACCATAATCCCCCCTCCACTAAACTTTACACTTGGCACAATGCAGTCAGGCAAGTACCGTTCTCCTGCAACCACCAAACCCAGACTCATCCATGGGATTGCCAGTCAGAGAAGTGTGAGAACACAGTCCAGAGAACACGTCTCCACTGCTCTAGAGTCCAGTGGTGGCGTGCTTTACACCACTGCATCCGACGCTTTGCATTGCACTTGGTGATGTAAGGCTTGGATGCAGCTGCTCGGCCATGGAAACCCATTCCATGAAGCTCTCTACGCACTGTTCTTGAGCTAATCTGAGGGCCACACGAAGTTTGGAGGTCTGTAGCTATTGACTTTGCAGAAAGTTGGCGACTTCCGCGCACTGTGCGCCTCAGCATGCGCTGACCCCGCTCTGTGAATTTTACGTGGCCTACCACTTCGTGGCTGAGATGCTGTTGTTCCCAATTGCTTCCACTTTGTTATGATACCACTAACAGTTGACCGTGGAATATTTAGTAGTGAGGAAATTTCACAAATGGATTTATTGCACAGGTGGCAACCAATCACGATACCACGCTTGAATTCACTGAGCTCCTGAGAGCGACCCATTCTTTCACAAATGTTTGCAGAAGCAGTCTGCATTCCTAGGTGCTTGATTTTATACACCTGTAGCCATGGAAGTGATTGGAACACCTGAACTCAATGATTTGGAGGGGTGTCCCAATACTTTTAGCAATATAGTGTATTTCTGAGAAATGCTGTTGAAAGTGGATTTGACTGAGCACCACAAAACACTTTTAGACAGTCAGCAGTAAGTAGTGTGTCCGCTCATGATGAGGAAGGAGAGAGAGTGAACAAGAGGGAGATTTGAATTGAAGAAAGACTGTAGAAAGAGAGATGGCTGAGAGACATTACAAAAGAGAAAAATATTAATGGAAAAAAAAAAGGGTTATGATCAGGCAAGAGCTTTAGGACCCACATTAATATTAAAAAAGCTTTCCAGCGCTGGAGAGACCTAAGTGGGAAGACCTGAAAACGGACACAGAGGTTGCGTTGTTTCTGCTCCATTTGTTTTGCATTTGCAACCCTCTACAGACACATTGAAGCTCGAGTCGCCATTGGCTAGTAAATTTTTATTTTACTCGACAGACTTTTTACATGGAATGCTATTCTATATAATATAAAATATACATTTCAAACATTATTAAACACAAGTAAACAGTCTGTAATAAAATAAGAACAAATTATCAAAAAAACTACAAGCAATAGCACAAAAACACAAAATAACAGATTCAAATGAAAAAAAAAATGTTTTATTAACAAAGTTCGGGAGGAACACATTCAAATGATCTATCCAATCAACACTGCATTCAAATCAGCAATCAAAACATCTACCCAATCACCATGAGTGGAGGCCTATTTGTACACAGTCGACTCATCTATGTTCTTTGACAGTTTTTTAGCATCCCTCTGCCACTCAACAATGTATAGGTCACCTCATATTCCATAAAGAGCTTCACATGTCACTTACAGGCATTGTTTCTTCACCTGCACCTGCATTTGGTCTTTTACTGTCCTTGACTGGTTAAACTTTCATGGACTATGAGCACATACACCTACATGGAAACCTTTGAGAATGAATGGTAATATTTAAGCAAAGAACCAGCACATTGTAAGGCTTGAGATTTTGCACTTATCTAGTAATATTCACAGTGCAGTGAAAACAACTGCATATAGGCTATATTTATCACTGACTGTGAATACAATTGTACATTTGACAGACACTTTTATCAGAAACTTATGGTATACATATTTATCAGTTCAGTAAATCCACTAAAAGAAGCTAAGATACATACATGTGGGAGCTGTGGGAAAACATAAGGTTATTGTCTGCGGATAGCACCTGGCTTCTAAAAAACTCAGTGGCATATTTATAGCCGACACTCCCTAACCTAAGACTGCATTAGGGATTTGGAAATGCGCTAAAGAATCAGAGGCCAAAAGAATAAATGGATTGCTCTCTAAAGAACGATTCAGAGTAGCAGTACCATGAGAAACTATCAGCAGAGCTTAAACTAAACAATACTTGAAAAATACATGTACACATTCAACCTTAACACACAACTTTCTAATGCATATTAGCTAAATGACTGGGCACAGATCACTATAATTTCTCTGGAGAGAAAAAAAAAAAGTCTTTACTTTAAGTGACTACTTACATGTGTTTTTTTATTGTCGGTTTTCAGCATTGGATGCTAGTGTTCTGGTTTATCCCCATGCTCAAACACAAAAACTGGCCTGCCTAAATAAATACCACATTAGTTGACCACCAAGTCCTGCTTTATCTTGACTAGTAAGAGCAATTTGATCAACCAGCTTCATCATGCTGCAATGAGTATCACTAACCAGTTTTTGCTAGTGACTATGCTGGTCTACCAGGCAGACTAACACCAAACCAGCATAAACTATCGTAGACCTGGATGGTCCATATTTACTGGTTAAAGAAACAAACCAACACCAATATGTACATATCACTGCATATCACAAGATTGTGTTTTTATGTCACATTGGCTTTTGTTAACACTATCGGGTAGGTTTAGGGTTTAGTGTAGGTGTACGTTATTAAACGTGATGGCTTTTAGCGCCACTCACCGGACATTTCAATTCAGAACTGCGGTGAAACGTACAAACTCCAATGTAATAAAACTTTGCCATATTCATCACTTCCGGAAAAAAACTAGACACACTTTTAGTGCCATTCACTGGACATTTCAATTTGAAACTGTACAAAACCAACATAATAAATGTTGCCATATTCACGTTCATGTTCAAAACTGAACACTTCATTGGACATTTCACATTGAAACTGGCGTGAAACGTACACAACGCAATGTATTTTGCATATAATGTTGCCAAAGGTAAGTTTTTCTAATGAGCCTGGGTTGAACATGTAGCAGGCTCCTAACCAGGTGTGCGTTTCATATACAACAATGTAACTCACTGCTTAAACACTGTAGTATGATACATTGTTGGAGAAATTAACCAGCTAGTCACAACTGTTTCTCAAATCCATAGTAACATGGTCACACCTTCGGCAGTTCAACCACGTTAGTTTGTGTCAAATGCAGAATAATTGAACAATGTTGGGAATTCCGGAATTTGCGACAACAGTAACTATGCTTTTGGGAAACGCACCCAAAGTGTGTTAAAAAATAACATGGAGACTCCTGTCAAACAATGTTGAATAATGAATGCACACGCAAATACTGTACATCAGAAAAGCTCACAGTAGAATAAGAAGATCCCAGTACAGCTCAAAGCACCATCTAGTAGTAGACTGACACAAGACTCCAGAACCAGTCAACCTGAATACCTTGAAAGGTGTTTATAAGTAAACACAGAAAAATCTATATAAATACCAATACACATCACTTAGCATTGTGGAGTGCAGTTAACATCTCACGGACAGCAGGAAATGCTCCAACCATTTAGCCAGTTCAGTTCCTTTTTGTTTTTAATGGGTTTACAATGGGTTTTTATAAGCTCATCCTTATTACTGAATATATTCCTTGACTAGCAATCCGTACTTCTCTGTTTAAAATCATATTACAGCAGGCAAATCACTTTCAGGAATCCAGCTACTGCTCCTTTTCTTAAACTGACCCCTCGCGAATCCCCGTGGAAGTGAGGCAGGGACCATCACGACTGTAGCCTTAAGCAAGGCACTTAACCCCAGGTTGCTCAAGGGGGGATTGTCCCTGTCAAGAGTTCATGGTTCTGTTCTGACACTAAAGTCATGGCAAATTACATCAGTTGCATGTCGATAAATAAATAAAGATTTGTTTTTTTGTTTTTGTTTTGATGTTGTGTTGTTAATTTGGAGTTCGCTTTGCTCCTGTTGTTGTGTTATAGCCCCAGTGGTGACCATTTCAACATTTGCATTCATATTTCATATAGAAGGCTCGTCCTCATTCACTAGAGGAATGGAGAAGGATTTATAGAAGTCATCCTCCTAAATAAAACAGGAAGAGAGCAGGACTACAACTCAATATGCCTGTACTCAAGACTGGGACATAGTGTACAGTAACTAGTGTACCCATTTGTCTATAAGTATCCTCTGCTTGGTACTATACGCTATTACATTATTCTTATAGCAACCAAGAGGATTAGAAGATTAGAAGTACAACAGACTTTATCTACCATTACAAAAGAGACACTGTTGTAATTGGATGTTAATCACAGATCAGATCACTTTTATCTTATGTAATATAATTTCATTTTAAATCATTTTCATTATTTTTATTTTAATAGTTTTCAATGGCAATGAGAAATGCAAAGAGATTAGTATTAAACTTTTTTTTTTTTGCAATAATTTGTTTTCTTAGTCTTTATCAGTCTTTATAATCTGTAATTTTTTTATTTTTTATTTTTTTATTTTTTTTTGCTGCCACCTATAAACAAGACTCTGCAAAATGACTAATCTAACCAAAAGTCCTTAGTCATACCTCAACAGAGTATTGTCTCTTATTACTTTGAGATTGCTCTGTTTTTTTTTTTTTTTTTTTTTTTGTGGGATAATTATTTCAGTGATAATTAATCACTAACAGAGAAAACAATTCTCTCCATTTTAATTCCTCTCCAATAGAGTGCTCATCAGTTAAACAACTCGGGAAAGAACAATCACAAAAGTAGGCCATCACTGATGTTTTTTTTGTTTTTTTTTTTCACAGCAGTGCACACAATGCAAAAATTCCCCAGGAGGAGCAGCAGCATTGATCTACTGAAAGCTGCATAAGTTTTCTATCCCAGGGAATCAGTGTGACAAAAGCATCAGTGTGAAACTAATGCACCAGAAATGCCACGGTTGCCGCCCAGTGTCTTTGCGAGAACCTTTGTTTGCTTAAACTAAACTCCAATAAAACAGGGGTTACTTCTGGCTACATGCACTAGTTAGAGACTAAAGTTTCCCTTTCTGCTGAAAACAGGGAACGCCGGCTTTCTGAGTGTGCACTTGGTGTGTCAGCCTTTTATAGTCTTCTTATGTGCACAATGCTCTCTATGAATATATTCATGCAACATCTTCCCAGAACATAGGCCTACTTTATCCTACTATTTTTGTTACTTAACTACCAGAGTATAAGGGCTTTGTACAAATGAAATTGCATAGGGGTGGTCAAAGTATGACCTATATACTTAGATTACATTTTGTTTTATCTCAGCTAGTCTCCCCACAGTTTTTTTACTGAATTGTGGTGATGGAATAAAATGTACATGCATTGATGTCGTAGATATTTAATCAGTACATTGTTTGGCAGTGATTGATTGTTAGAAATCTCTTGATTTGTTTAGCAGTATTTTTTTTTTTATTAAAGAATAATACTATTTTTCCAAATTATTATTATTATTTTTATTATTATCATCATCACTTATTTCAACAAAATTCATTACACTTAAAGGATTAGTTTATAGCTGATCCCAGCCGAGGATTAAGAGTGTTGTCCTATCGTTTTGCTAGACAAGACCCTTATTCCTCGGCTGGGATTGTGTAGAGCCCTTTGAAGCTGTATTGAAACTGCAATTTGGACTTTCAACCCATTGTACCCTAGTAAAGTCCACTATATGGAGAAAAATCCTGGAATGTTTTCCTCAGAAACCTTCATTTCTTTTCGACTGAAGAAAGAAAGATATAAACATCTTGGATGACATAGGAGTGATTAAATTATCAGGAAATTTTAATTCTGAAGTCAACTAATCCTTTAAGAAAACCTATTACAACTCTGTTGATATGACTCTGTGGACTGTTGAAAACAAAATGTAAATGTAAATTAGAAAACTTAGAAATTCTCAGTTTGAGAGAGACATCATAACCTGTGATTCAGTGAATGAGAAAATAGTCCGAGGCATTTCAACGAGGAAGTGAATTATCTCTTTGACTCAGTCAAGGGATTAAGGTTTGGCAGGTTAGCATGGTCCTGTTAACATACTTCTCCTCTAATGGCCATAGACACTAATGGCCATAGACAATTACCCATAAATAAAAGGGGCCCTATTCCACCCAGTAATTATACTGAGATCATCTGCATTTTTTTAGTATTTGCTACTGTAGCATGTGAGGAATTAGTCCTTGAATTTAGAACGAACCATCATTGTTTACTGCAGTGTTGACGGTCTTGTTTACGATCTTGCTGATTATTCAAACCACGCACAGCACAACATGCAAATCTATGGACTGTTTGTCCCTTATTACTGGATTCTGTGTCTTCAAGCATCTGCAGTGTTAATTATATAACATTCTTCCCATGGGTCTGCCTATCTTTGCATAAACAAACAGATTCTGCGACATAACTACACGGGGCTCGCAAATGAACAACAAGTGCAGCTGCTGTAGATGCCAAACGTGTTTTGTTTGTGCTACACAGCCTCAATTATGGAGCAGGGGGGCTGAGACCTTTGGTTGAAAGCATCTCATTTGTGATTGTCTCAACGAGGTGCTAGGGAACCTTCTATATAGAGGGGACTTCGATACCTTTCCTCTCCTGGTAGTTCCTGCCTGAAGTCGCAAAAGGCAAAGCTTTTAGCGTGCTACTATATCTTTTACCAATAAACATCTTTGCAGTCCTACATTTTCTTCTCTCTTTCTTACCCAGTCTGGTTTCTTCCTCTATCCATATTTCATTTTTTTTTCCTGAATTTTATTCATCTTTCTTTCTTTCTTTCTTTCTTTCTTTCTTTCTTTCTTTCTTTCTTTCTTTCTTTCTTTCTTTCTTTCTTTCTTTCTTTCTTTCTTTCTTTCTTTCTCACAAGCTCAGCTTCATATGTTTGAAAGGGTGTTCTGGCAGTTGTTAATTAGCTTTTCTAGTAGAATGGTAGTGGAACTAGGAGGAATGCTCAGCGGGCTGGCTGTGGAGAAAGGGATTTTGGGATGGCTTGGCAGATTGGAAAAGAAATAGTTTGGGGAATTCAGTTCTGTGAGATTCAGCACTTGCAAAGAGGAGCTCATCTAAATGCCACTGTTGAACCACTGTAGTCATGTTGACTATTTTAACCATGACTTTACTAGTTTTCTGGACTTTGAATGACATAATTATGTTGCTTACTATGGGGGATTAAAAAAAACCTCTTGGATTTCATCAAAGATATCTTAATTTGTGTTCCAAAGATGAACGAAGGTCTTACGGGTTTGAAATGACATGAGGGTGAGTAATTAATGACAGAAATGTAATTTTTGGGTGAACTAACCCTTTAACCATATTTCTGACAACTCAAAAATGTGTTTAGGGAACATAATATAAGGGGTTAAGGTTTTCTTTTTGAGAATTTCTCTCTTTTTTTTTTTTTAATGAAGCTGTTTTCCTTCATTATTATATCAAGACAGTTGTATGAACCTGCCTTTTTTTTTTTTTTTTTTTTACTTTATGCACACCCAAAAATATAAAAATTATTTTTCATGTAAAAATTAAAAACACACTCATTATAGCTGTGTATAATTGTATACATTAACGTATGTATGAATTGTGTTGTACTGAAAAAATACATATACATATAATTAAATACAGAAAAATATTGTGGAACAAGGCTGTAAATAGATCGTTTATGCTAATGCAACACTATAGCATCACTTATGAAAAAACAGAGGAAAACAATGCCAATGTTGGATTATGTATTGCATTCTGACATTTCAGAACAAAACAACATATCTAGAGGCGTTTACAGTTAAATATAGAATATACGCAGAATATGTGTCGGCTTATGGCTTCCCCACAGCTTTTTCTTATTTTGAGTTAAAGCCTCTTGTGAGTTGTGTCTTGCCAGAGGTGTTGTATGTTAGTGAGGTATAGAGAATGATGGATGGAGCTCTTAGGTCTGCCCTAAATCTGCATCTTTACCGTCAATATAGAGGAACTGTAGAGTTCGAGTGGCAGCCATAAATCACAGCACTTAAGAACGTGCTGTGCCGTGCTCTCTCAAAGCGTGGGCATTATGCCATTTCTCCACATTAGATTAGCCAAAAGGTAGAGGGTGGACCAACCTCTCCTCCTCCTACAGAAGCGGGTTCTTCCATTGAGTGGAAAAGTAGGATTTTTTTTTGTCATTTTCAAACCCTCTCATGCAACGGGCTTTTACTCTCTCTCACTCTCTCTTTCGGCGGTTGTGATATGGGTGCCATTCCTTCATGCCGAGGCATGTCTGGAGGCTGTGCGTGGGATGCTTGTGGTAGGTTGATGTCTGGCAGCCTCAGATAAGAGCAGGACCAGGTTCTCCCACCCGCAGGACCTAGAGTTATGGACTGCATCAATGGTGCCGTGCTAAAATCTATTGAGGACGTGGGCGGTAGAGACCGGTGCTTGTGCAGCACGGCTGTGACAGGAAATCCCCCGGGATTTGGTCTTTTACAGTGTACAATGTACATGTGTTTCGTACTCGGTTGGGGAGGGTCGCCAGTAGGCAGTTACATATCAGAGCCCTTGCTAAAGCTTTAGGAATAAAAAAGGAAGATGGAAATTCTACCATTGCTGCCGCTTGATGATATGCCATCATACTGGTTTTGTCGGTCGAACCCCTTGGACATAAAATATTTACTTGTACAAATTTTTATTAAAGTTAATATTTCAATAATTTAACAACACATTTGCACGTTCATGGTTCTCTGTCAGTTAATGGCCACGTGTCATGTGTAAATAGAAGACTAGGTTACTGTTAGACCAGGTCGGCCTCCCTGGTGGCAATCAGGGTTGAGTACGTTCCCCTGACAAGTGACAGGCTAGGGCTCCTTCTGGTCCCACTGGCTACATTTCCTAAAAGGTACCCCCTTTTTTCTTGAAAGAAGCTTGGTAATAGAAGCCTTTGAGAGGCCTTGGTAGGCCTTCTGTGGAAGGCCTACTATGAGGCTTATAGCTTGGGCTGTTTGCCATAGGAAATGCTGTCACTGACAGCCTAAGTATGACCTGAGGGGGAGTGGCTCTGGCAGCTCAGTTGAACTACTAGTTCTTGACGTTTTTTTAGCCATTCTTTGGCATGCACTCCCCTCAAGCATGGCGGAGTGGGTATATCGTTCCCCATAGCGTGTCAAACGCAGTGTTGAGTTCCCTTTCGAAAGGGAACGTCTCAGTTATGTGTGTAACCATGGTTCCCTGAGAACAGAGAACTAGACACTGTGTTTCCTGCCATGCATCAAGGCTGCCTTCTGAACAGTCCCTTCAGACGATAAGGTACTGACTGCTTCTCTAGGCGCTCCTTATATACTTCCGGGTCGTGCCAGTTATGGTGTCATAGGCTGTCCCCGGCCAATAGGATTGGAGTTATTTGATAATTGTTTCAGACACAGGTTCATGAAGAGGCGTTCCCCATAGCATGTCAAACAAAGTTTTGTGACCTTAAAACACTCTTACCATGATTCACAAACTAATACATTTATTTACATGTTTTCATCACATAATCAGTTCCATATCTATGACTTTTCTGGCTTAGTAAACTTGGTCAGTAGCTCACCTGATACAGCATTGCAACTGTAATGCCGAGCGCTCAAGTACACGTCACGTGAACCACAATTCACAATAAAAAAGCTAAAATGGCTTAGATGCTTCAGTAAATACGTTTTTATCTCACATTTTCTTTTGTTAACATACATCAGGTAGGTTTAGGGTAAAGTTTAGTGTAGCTGGAATGTTATTTTTAAACTTGAGTGTTAACTTTTTAGCACAACTCACTGGATGTTTCAAGGGTTAGTTCACCCAAAAATCATCTGTCATTAATTACTCACCCTCATGTCGTTATGAGTGTCGTAAGACCTTCATTCATCTTCGGAACACAAATTAAGATATTCTTGATAAAATCCGTTGGCTTAGTGAGGCCTCCATTTCTAGCAAGATAATTACCACTTTCAGATGCTCAGAAAGCTACTAAAGACATATTTAAAACAGTTCATGTGATTACAGTGGTTCAACCTTAATGTTGTGAAGCGACAAGAAAACAAAAAAACAAAATAACGACTTTTATTTAGAATCTTTTGTTTCTAATCAGTGGTTCAGAGCATGTATCAAACTGCCACAGTCACATGATTTCAGTAAACGAGGCTTTGTTACGTCATAAGTGATTCGAAATTTCAGTGGATCACCACTGGGGGCCGTGACTTTAGCAATTTGATACACGCTCCGAACATGTAAAAGATTCCTAAAGCTTCGAAGCTTCATGAAGCAGTGTTTTGAAATCGCCCATCATTAGATATTGTTGAATAAAGTCGTTATTTTGGGGTTTTTTTGGCCCACAATAAGTATTCTCATTGCTTCATAACATTAGGTTGAACCACAGTAGTCACATAAACTGTTTTAATTATGTCTTTAGTAGCTTTCTGGGCATCTGTAAGTGTTAATTATCTTGCTGGCAATGGAGGCCTCCCTGAGCCATCGGATTTTATCAAAAACATCTTAATTTGTGTTCCGGAGATGAACGAAGGTCTCACGGGTGTGGAACGACATGAGGGTGAGTAATTAATGACAGAATTTTTGGGTGAACTAACCCTTTCATTTACGAACTGCCTTGACATGTACAACAACCAGCATAATGAAGCACTGGCAGATTTGTTTTGACGGGCACATTTTTCCAATAAGTCTGGGTTGTAAACAACTGTTTTTTGGCTTTCTTCTTTTTTAAGATCCAAATTTAATGGTCTGTTTTGCCCTTATCTCTGCAAAATTGTACCTGACACCACCAGTGAAATCATACAAAACAAAGGAAGCTGCATTGTCTGCAAACTGTTGTTTCATTAATTCTCTTAAGCACTTCTTCCCAAACAGCAGTTAAAATTGCAGTTTCCATATGCATAACTGTGAAAATCCATAATTTCAGTCCTAATGTGTAGTACTTACTATTTGTAATGCACAATGTGGATCTGCATTTTTGTGTTCTGCTGACTCTTCAGGACACTTCTGATGAGTGACTTTGTTCTAGACGCTCTATCCTGAAGTAAGGATTGTCTCTTGTTTCAAAAATAGCTTTCAGATGTAGCGTAGACCCATTTGACAAGGAGAACTCCCTTAGATGAGCCTGTCCATTTCTCCTCTGTCTGTAGAAGTGGTCCCTCATTAAACTCTCTGACAGATCTATATTTATGAACTGATGCGAGGAAGTCTCTGATATTTTGATATTTGATACAGGTTTGCTAAAAAGCAAATGCAGTACCATACACTTTTATTTGCAGCAGTTCTGCAGGGTCAGATAGTTCCCTTTCAAGGGAACTCGCGTTGCGTCGAGAAATGACGCTTTGGGAACGCAACGCGTGATGTCGTCATGAAGCACGTGTGAAATCAGTCCAATGGTGTGTCGAGACGTCAGAAGCGGGTGACGTCACGGCCAGGAAGCTATAAAGCACGCTCAAACAAAGCAACGCTAGCTTCTGTGTCTTCAGTTGCGCTCTGTGTCTCGTATGTTCTATTTGGTGTTGTCTGTCTTTATTATTATCCTTTATGGCTGAGAAACCATTTAGACCTTGTGTTCCTCCCTGCCCACGTTACATCACGGGCGGGGATACACATGATCTCTGTGTTGCCTGCCTGGGAGCGGAGCATGCCCGGTCAGCACTTGAGGGTGCTGACTGTGAGCATTGTGACCGCCTTTCATTGCGGACGCTCCGCTCCCGCCTGGCGCTCTTTGATGAGAGCGCCCAGGCTCGCGTTCCCCAGGGTTCGGGTCCCGCTGCTGCCGAGGCACAGCGCCGATCCAGATCTTGGGGATCGCAAATGGATTTGTCAGAGGGGTTTGAGACGGGCCCCGCCCTATCTCAGCCCTCACCTGACAGATCCAGTGCTTTTTCCCAGTGTTTGGAAGCACGCTTTGCGGTTCCTTCCACACTGGGTGAAGCACCGGTGCTCAACGTGTCCAGCTCCGAGGAGTTGGATGTGGAGAGCACCGACATAGCTGAGAGTGAGGACTCGCCATCCCACTCTCCGGCTTATGAGGAGCTGGTGGAGGTCATAACTCGCGCCGTGGCCAAACTGAACATCGATTGGCCGGCGGAGAGGCAGGATGTTCGTCCTAAAAGCAAATTGGACGAACGGTTCCTGCCCTCGCGAGCGCAGCCTCCCCGTCGGGGTCTCCCCTTCTTCCCAGACCTCCACACTGAGGTGTCGAGGTCCTGGAGGAAACCGGCCTCCTATCGTGTGCATAGTGCTCAAACCACGCACTATGCATCGATAGTGGGGCTTAAGGAGCATGGGTATGGGACGATGCCAAAGGTGGAGGAGACGCTTGCTAGCTATCTCTCTCCACAATCAGCATCGCCCCTAAAGGCCCCGACATTGCCCACCAAGCCCGTCAGGATTACATCCAGCTTGGTGGGCAAAGCTTATCAGGCCTCTGGTCAGGCTGCGGCATGCCTTCACACTATGGGCGTGCTGCAGGCCTACCAAGCCGAACTTTTGGGGGATATTGATGAGGGCGGGGGAATGACTCCCGACGTAGTCAATGAGCTACGTCGGGCAGCTGATTTATCTCTCCGGGCCACCAAGGAGACTGCCAATCTGTCGGTCGTGCTATGGCAGCCCTGGTGGCCACGGAGAGGCATTTATGGCTCAACCTTAGCTCTATAAAAGATAAGGATAAACACTTCCTTCTGGACGCCCCGCTTACGCCTCCTGGCCTCTTCGGCGACTCTGTCAATACGGTCGTTGAGAGGTTCCAGGAGGCTAATAAACAAGCGGCGGCGTTCCAGAAGCTCCTCCCCCGCCGCTCTCATACCCCCGGGGCTGCTCAACAACAGCAGCCCCACTCTTCTAAAGCCAGCTCCTCACAATATCATCGGGCCACCCAGAAGCAGAGCGTTACCACCCGTACTCCCCCTCAGCGACACGGGGGGACGGGTGGGCGGTCTCAACCGCAGCCTTCGAGGGGTAGGGTGGATCTGCGATCCATCCTTACTGCCAAGAAGGCTGCGGGGAAAAAGCCCTGACGCCAGCAGCGTCAGGACTTTGAGGGCAGTCCCCTCCGGAGAGAAGCGTTTTACACTTCAGCGCACGGCGCTCACTTCTCTTCGGTGCCCTCAGGGGGCCGTTCTGCCAACCCTGCCATCTCGGGTATTCCAGGGCGCAGCGGCCCCCAGCGAACATTCACTCAAACATCCGCCCGTAACTTTAGCGGTGATGGGGTGTTCGCTCCCTCCGAGGAGGGTCTCAGAGCGATCAGTTCGGCTGCCCCCTGCCGGTGCGCCGCATCGGGGCACCGAACTGGTTATTCAACATATACCAGAGGCCAGTCTCGAGAGACTGGTTCCCTTAGTAGAATATCTGACAGCGTGGAAGCTACTGCCAAATATTCCTCAATGGGTCCTGCGTACAATCGAAAAAGGTTATGCCATTCAGTTCGGGTCTCGCCCGCCCCGGTTTATGGGGGTCCTACCCACTGTGGTGGGCCCCGAGCAGGCTCTGGTTCTGGAACAAGAAGTAAAAACTCTATTGGAGAAAGGAGCCATAGATTATGTACTTCCCTCCGATGCAGAGAACGGTTTCTACAGCCGTTACTTTATTGTTCCAAAGAAGGATGGCGGGTTGCGTCCTATTCTAGATCTTCGTCATTTGAACCAGTTCGTTATGAAACTCAAGTTCAAGATGTTGACACTGAGGCAGATCGTATCTCAAATCAGGTCCGAGGACTGGTTTGTTACGATCGACCTCAAGGACGCATACTTTCACATCTCCATCCTTCCACATCACAGGAAGTTCCTGAGGTTTGCTTTTGGGGGCAAAGCTTACCAATATCGGGTTCTTCCATTCGGCCTAGCATTATCACCCCGCACATTCACCAAATGTATGGATGCAGCTCTTGCACCTCTACGTCTCCAGGGCATTCGCGTCCTCAATTATATAGACGATTGGTTGATTCTGGCTCATTCACAACAGTTAGCGGCTCGGCATCGAGATGTCGTCCTCGCTCACATGAAGAGCCTGGGGTTGAGGCTCAACGCCAAGAAGAGTATGCTTTCTCCAGTTCAGAGAACCACTTTTCTAGGCGTGGTTTGGGACTCTGTTGCGATGCAGGCGCGTCTTTCTCCTGCTCGCATCGAATCAATCCTTTCTACCGCAAGCCGGTTAAAGCTAGGCCAGTCACTCACTGTAAAACAGTTCCAGAGGCTGTTGGGGCTGATGGCAGCGGCATCCAACGTGATACCTTTTGGTCTGCTGCACATGAGACCCCTGCAGTGGTGGCTCAAAACCAGGGGATTCTCCCCGAGGGGAAATCCTTTTCGCATGATCAAGGTCACGCGGCGTTGTCTTCGTGCCCTGGCCATTTGGAAGAAATCCTGGTTTCTATCCCAAGGGCCCGTGCTGGGAGCTCCTTGTCGTCGCAAAATGTTAACGACAGATGCTTCCCTCACGGGCTGGGGAGCGATCCTAGACGGACGCTCGACTCAAGGTCTGTGGGGCTCTCACCACCTCTCCTGGCACATCAACTGCCTGGAAATGCTGGCGGTCTTTCTGGCCCTCAAGACTTTTCTCTCAGATCTCAGGGGCCACCATGTTCTTGTCCGGTCAGACAACACATCGGTAGTCGCCTATATAAATCATCAGGGGGGTCTCCGGTCACGCCCACTCTCCAAGTTGGCGCGCCGAATCCTCCTGTGGTCCCAAGGGAAATTCCTGTCACTCAGGGCAGCTTATATCCCCGGGGTCCAGAATGTTGGAGCAGACGTCCTGTCGAGGCAGGGGCTGAGGCCCGGGGAATGGAGGCTCCACCCCGAGGTGGTGGAGCAAATTTGGGAAAGGTTCGGCCAGGCTCAGGTGGATCTGTTTGCGTCTCGAGAGACTTCTCACTGTCCACTCTGGTTTTCCCTCACGCATCCAGCTCCTCTCGGACTGGATGCTATGGTACAGACGTGGCCGAGGCTTCGTCTGTACGCTTTTCCCCCGATCGCTCTGCTCCCGGGAGTTCTAGAAAGAGTTCGCCGGGACTACGTCCGGCTCACCTTGATAGCCCCGCGCTGGCCGGGCAGAGTGTGGTTCTCGGACCTAGTATCTCTCCTGGACGGCTCTCCCTGGGAGATTCCGCTCAGGAGGGACCTTCTGTCCCAGGCAGGGGGCAGGATTTTCCACCCCCGCCCAGAGCTCTGGAGCCTGTGGGCTTGGCCTCTGAGGGGGCCCAGCTCATAGATTCCGGTCTCTCAACCGAGGTTGTAGGGACCATTCTCCAATCTAGAGCTCCCTCCACGAGGAAGCTCTACGCCCTCAAGTGGAAACTTTTCACTTCTTGGTGCAGTAGTCGTCAGTTTGATCCAGTTTCCTGTCCCGTTGGTACGGTCTTGGAATTTCTGCAGGAACGGTTCACTGCAGGGTTATCTCCCTCCACGCTAAAGGTTTATGTGGCGGCCATTGCGGCTTACCACATACCCTTGGCTGGTTCTCCTCTTGGTAGAGACCCACTTATTACTCGCTTCCTCCGTGGCACCCTGAGGCTGAGGCCCGCGGTACGCACGAGGGTTCCAGCATGGGATTTGGCCTTGGTGCTCCAAGGCCTATCCCTAGCCCCCTTCGAACCGATTGAGGAGGTTCCAGTTAAGTTTTTGACCCTAAAAACACTGTTCCTCCTTGCCATATCTTCCTTAAAAAGAATAGGAGATCTACAGGCCCTTTCGGTTGCTCCCTCGTGCCTGGAATTTGCACCTGGTATGGTGAAAGCCTTTCTTTATCCCAGACCTGGTTATATTCCTAAAGTTCCCACTAATGTGGCTAGGCCCATTGTACTGCAGGCCTTCTGTCCTCCTCCCTTCAGGACGTCAGACCAGGAACGCCTTAATTTGCTTTGCCCTGTTCGGGCCCTAGATGCTTACGTCCACAGAGCTGCCCTGTGGCGTAAGACTGAGCAACTGTTTATCCTCTTCGGGTCCCCCAATAAAGGGGCCCCGGCATCTAAGCAGAGGATGAGTAAGTGGTTAGTCGAGGCTATCTCACTTGCTTACGAGTCGGCCGGACTGCCGTCACCTCTAGCAGTCCGAGCCCACTCTACCAGAAGTATGGCGGCCTCCAAAGCCCTTCTTTCGGGAGCCTCTTTACTCGACGTCTGTGATGCGGCAGGCTGGTCCTCACCGCACACATTCGTCAGGTTTTATCAACTTGACCTTAGCTCCCCCGGGGCCCGGGTTCTCTCTGGTGACTGACGAGCCACACCAGACAGGCCCTTGTAACTATGGCTGCGTGGGTATTAACGTTCCCAAAGCGTCATTTCTCGACGCAACGCGAGTTCCCTTGAAAGGGAACGTCTCGGTTACGACTGTAACCTTAGTTCCCTGAAGAGGGAACGAGACGTTGCGTCGTCCTGCCATACTTCCAGCACGCCTGTCAGCGCTTACTTCAGACACTTTAAGCTAGCGTTGCTTTGTTTGAGCGTGCTTTATAGCTTCCTGGCCGTGACGTCACCCGCTTCTGACGTCTCGACACACCATTGGACTGATTTCACACGTGCTTCATGACGACATCACGCGTTGCGTTCCCAAAGCGTCATTTCTCGACGCAACGTCTCGTTCCCTCTTCAGGGAACTAAGGTTACAGTCGTAACCGAGACGATAGCTTACTTAGCTGTCAGTTTGTGCTGATGTTGATCTTTATTTGTGCGGGACATTAGCCTTTGGCACTGTTATGTTTGTTATTTTCATTTTTTTTTATTACAAGCTCCTGGTATTTTTGACATTTTATTTTTCACAAATGTTGCATATAAATTGCTGTATAGGTCCAGAGTTTTTCTCCAACTCTGATAAATTCTCACCTGCCTGTAGCTTTCTAGTAACCCTTAAGACCTTGATTATACCTTGTTCAGGTGTGTTTGATTAGGGTTGGGGCAAATCTCTGCAGGACTGTGGCTCTCCAGGACTGATGTTCGCCACCCCTGGTATATACAGTAGTATGTGCGTGTGTGCGTTAAATGCTCTGTGACTGTCATTCAGTAATTGTCAGACAGTGTTTCAGCAACACTCATAAAAATAAAGGTTCTTTATAGTCATCTATGATTCTACGAAGAACCTTTTAAAATTTCTGGAACCTTTCCATTGAACATGGTTCTTTATAGTGGAAAAAGGTCCTTTAGATTATTAATGTTCTTCACAATAAGAAAGAAAGAAAAAAAAGTTTACTGAGGTTCTTTTGGGGGAAAAGGTTTTTCTATGGCATCATTACAATCAAAAATTAAAAAACTTTTAGAACCTTTATTTAAAAAAAAAAAAAAAAAAAAAAAGATTAGCATAAAATAATAATTTAAAATAGAACCATCATAGGCACATGTCTAGAATCCCTGTTGGGTAAAAAGGTCCTAGTTTTCTGGCCATAGCTGACCATAGCAATACATAGCTGTATTGTTCAGTTTAGTCTGTTGGCTGGTTTTAGAAGGAATTTTGTTTCTTTTTAGCTGATCAGCTTTCCGCCAACTTAACCATCTGAACATCAGCTTAAACCAAGATCAACAACTACATTATCACATTATGAAATAAATGTTTTTCTCTAAAACACGTTGGCCACAATTATTGGCACCCCTAGAATTTTTTATGAATAAAATATCTCTGAAGTATATTCCCATTCATATTTACATTTTTTTAGCACACCAGGGTGATCATGAACATGCAGTTGTCCAGCCATGACTTCCTGTTCCACAGGAGTATAAACATGAGGCAACACAAAGGCCAAGTTTCCTTAGTCATTCATGTGCAGCAAAAGATTGTTGAGTGTCACAAAATAGAAAGTGGCTATGAGAAAATAGCTAAAGCATTGAAAATTCCCATTTCCACCATCACGGCAGTAATTAAGAAGTTTCAATCAACTAAAGATGTTACAAATCTGCCTAGAAGAGGACGTGTGTCATCCTAATGCACGGTGAGGTGGAAAGTTTGAGTGGCCAAAGACTCTCCAAGGATCACAGCTGGAGAATTGCAGAGATTAGTTGAGTCTTGAGTCTCAGAAAGCCTAAAAAAAAAAATATGATCAAACAGCACCTACATCCTAAAAGTTGTTCAGGAGGGTTTCAAGAAAAATCCTCTGCTCTCATCCAGAAACAATCTCCAGCATATTCAGTTGTCAGACAAGACTGGAACTTCAAATGGGATCGGCTTCTATGGTCAGATGAAACTAAAAAAAAAAAGTGCTTTTTGGCAGCAAACCCACCAGATGGGTTTGGTGCAAAGTACCCCATGCCCACGGTTAAATATACTGCTGGATCTTTAATGTTGTGGGCCTATTCTTCTGCTGGAGGTCCTGGACATCTTGTTCAGATACATGGTATCATGGATTCTATCAAATACTAACAGATAAAAAATCAAAACCTGACCGCTTCTTTTAGAAATCCAATAATGGGCTGTGGTTAGATATTCCATCAGAACAATGATCCAAAACAAACATCAAAACCAACACAAAAAATGTGTCACTGAGCACAAAATGAAGCTTCTGCCATGACCATGACCTAAACCCTAAAGAAAATGAGTGGGGTGAACTGAAGAGAAGAAGCACCAACATAAAGCTGAGAATCTGAAAGATCTGTAGAGATTGTGTATGAAGGAATGGTCTCTGATCTCTTGTCAGGTGTTCTCCAAACTCATCAGGCATTATAGGTGAAGACTCAGAGCTGTTATCTTGGCAAAAGGAGGTTGCAAAAAGTATTGAATAAAAGGGTGCCAATAATTGTGGCCAACGTGTTTTGGAGAAAAACATTTATTTCATAATGTGATTTTCCCCCCACTTTCAATTCTTTTCCTTCAATGAAAGGTTAGATTTTAACTAATTTTATGAATTAAAGATCAAAAGGATAAACCATGCAGATTTATTTTTACAGTCATCTTTGATCATATTTACCAAGGGTGCCAATAATTCTGACCACCACTGTATGTATGAGAGCTCTTACACCAGCTGATCATCTGAGATAAATGGTAATGCTAACAGATAGCTTTCTCCAAATATTAAAATCAAGTGTACAGTTAGTTGTGGCGGGTCACGTCAGTCAAGCTCACATCAGCTGACACTCAACATGAATGCAATACATTCATGTTGGTTCTGTTCTGTTACCCCAGGGGGGTTATCGCTGGAGTTCTTGCGCAGAAAAGAACCATACTGCCAATCCAAACTGTAAGCTAATGGTCAATCGTCTTTGACCATAGTGGTCCTGACAGAGCATGCATCTAATGAGGTTGTTTGAAAAAAATATTAGCTTATTTGAAATGTAGTATTTTTCATATTATTTGAAATGTGAATTGTATATACTGTGCACTGTTTCAGATACTATTTACAAAATTTTTGGTACTACTGAGTATGTTGCACAATATGCAGTAAGCAGTACAGTATATTGGTTTTGTGGACAGGTACAGGGGAAGTGTACACTCTGTGTGATACAACCTGCATTAAGTTGGGCGGCTCTTTGATTAAATGTGACCTGTCATTCACCTCCCGCAATGGAACTTCTTAATTCATGTTTAGTGGCCTTATTATACTTCACATTACCAACCAAATGGAGTCATTGTCCAAAATGCAATACGGAGATGGATTATTTTTCCCTAAAGAGCCATATCTGTCACGCCGGATGTCTTACTTGCAGTTTAGCTTATGGATTGGATGGGGAGAGGACAGGAGAAAATGAAGACAGTTGTTAGCTCCTCAAATTGAAATTTGGGATCCATTATTCAGCTGTCAACACACAAGAGCATGGATCCATTGATAATGCCGCTAACAGCCCTCTCTGCTTGACTGTCTGCTTGAAAGGCAACAGAAAAAGTGCCATGCAGTAAAAATGGGCATGCTGTGTTTCCATTTCCATTTCCATTTTTCATTCTGCACCATATATGCGCAGTTAGAATGCTGTCAATAGTATTCACAGATGTATGCGCGTATGTCCGCTGTGCTTAAGAGGTCTGTTGCCCTCTGATCTTCACTCGGTTATGCTTCAGGGGTTCTGAGATTCCTGGTGGAAAACTCAATGATGTGGAGAATAGTACTATACGGACTGCATGGAGAATTCATGAGAGTAGTAAATATGGATGTTAATAGGGGAGACTTGGGGCTAGATGTCTCCAAGGGAAGCTGTCACATGTGCTATATGTCAGGAACTATAAGTCAAAAGTCCAAATGTGTGTTTTCTATAGCAGTGGTCTGTCTGTCACCTGTCTGGTTTCAGAAAACTGTTTTCAACATTGCTAATAAGAACTGTTTAATGTTAATAATGAGAAATCTTGAGCACCAAATCAGAATATTATGATTTTTGAAGGATCAGTGAAGACTGAAGTAATGATGCTGAAAATTCAGCTTTGCCATCTCAGGAATAAATTAGATTTTTAAAATCTATTAAAAAGAAAACAGTTGGTTTAATTTTTAATTATATTTCCATGCTAGCATACATTCAGACAAGGCTCTTATATATATATAGCCTGGGGAATTTACACGACACAAAATGGAAACTTTTTACACGTTTTGGCTGTTTATATAAACGACATTGGTTTAGGGGCCTAAAAATGCATACTTTTGAAAACAAGTTTTAAAAATGTAAGTTTTTGTAAATTATACCATTATCATCTCCGTGTAAACTACAAAATTTGAAAACAGTGCATCGTGCACATGCTTATTACTCTTCAGTCTATAAGCACGTAGTGTTTCTTTACAAAGTGACAGCATTTTTAGTCGTTTTCGCAGATCCGTGTGAACGGGGAACGCAATAACAGACTTGTTCATAGTCTTTTTTTTTTTTTTTTTTGTAGCCATGTCTGTAAGGTATGTGTGTACAGAAATTGACTTTCAAAAATAAGCCTACCCTGGGAAATTTTCACTGGAGTACAAAAAGTGACAGATAGCTCTTCCCTTTTTCAGGGGCTTGACAATATCAGACAAATTTATATTTAATAAATTTGTCTCCTGTGAGCAATTCATTTTGATAAACGACTAAAAGGAGCAGATGGATTACTGTTTGTCCTGTTATCAGCATATACATACAGTTTTATGAGGCTTTGCTTTATATGTAGGTGTGTAATAACAAACACTTCAAATAACACATTAAAATGCTGCATTTGAAGGTGAAGTGTTTATTTTTTAATGTTAAAATGATTTCTCCTTTTTTGTAGTAGAAGTATTAGTACATGCCCCCCTAGGCTTCTGATGAAATATTTGTATACTTAATAATTAAGTTGCATGATTATTGTAGGTAAAAAGGGTATGTCTAAAGGCAGAATTCATCCATTAATAGATCTACATTTATTCAGAGAAAGAGAAAGTGGGATTTAAAAAGCAGGTTCCAGTTGTGTACATGCCATGTTCAATGACTACATAATAACATTTTGCTGTCAATTGTGTAAAATGTATATTAATACCACACAATGGTAACGCTAATAGAAAAACACAATCTTTATCAGCTCTGAATGCCTACCATGTTACATGATCTCATTATCAACAAGCAAATTATAGACTGAAGGCATGTTTTTTTATGGCGTGTGAATGAGTCGCACACACATATGCATACTTTAACAACAATAAACTGAAAATTGTAGATTAGTGTAACGTAGACACAACATAAGCTGCTAAGGTTAATTAGCCTGTCGTCGAGCAGAGAAACAATCTGATTTTTTAACCTCCGCATCCTGCTGTGAAAATTAATTTGGCCACAGTATGAAATAAGCCCATTGTCACCCTCCCCTTTGGCTGCGCTCCGCTTTCCTTCGGAGTGCTTTCATCACTTCCCGCTAAAATGGCGCTGTGTGTCGTCTGCACATTAATCAAAGGAAAGGGAGATACAGGATGTTTGTGTGTAAAGGCAAAAATGATTAGAAGCCATGGATGTGACTAAACCGATGGAGGAAGAGAGGGAGGTTCAAAATATATAGAGAGCGAGCTTTTAATAAATCTGACCTTTTCTGTTGTGCGCTTGTTATGAAAGATGCTGGCATCGGGAATAAATGAAAGCAAGGGGCAAGGAGACCATTTGCATGGCAAGGGTGAGATAGAATGCCAGTGTGCTGCAGATGAGATGTCTGAGGGGATGAGGATTTAGCATTTGAGAGTAAAATATGATGGGTCAAGTTTCTGGATATGGATTTATATGAGGCAATGTGTGTGAATTATTGCTTGAATGCTCGCCTGTGAGATCCGAATGGAAGCGCTGTGGAGAGAGACTATTCTTTCCTTAACTCTTGTCTCACAAGCAAGCAATCTTTATATATATATATAAAAAAAATGTTAAAAGATAAAACAATAGATATGCTGTGCAAAATTAAGACAACTTATTTGGAGTCAAGTTATTTGTTTTTAAATAATATTCTCAAAATGTTACTTAATTATTTATGCATCATTAATGGAATTCCCCCTGGAAACGTTTCAGTTGTATGGTTGTCTAACATTTTTTAAATGTTACTTGTTTCCAGAATGTTTAGAGAACAATGAAAGCTAAATTTAAGGGTAAGATCAAGCAAAAATAACTCTTTTAAATGTTACAATCGCAGGTTACCACTTTTTTTTTTTTTTTTTTACAGTGCAGTTTCAGTTTTAGTTGTAAAAATAATTTTAGGGACTTTGTAGATTGTAGCAAACTCATTTTCTCATTCCTTAATGTCTTTTTCAAACTTTAATTACTTTCTTTACTCTGTCGAATAAAAAAGTGAATTTCATAAAAATGTTTCAGCTGTTTTTTCCATACGATGAAAGTCAACTGGAGTCCAGAACTTCTTTAAAGCTTAAAAGGACGTAAAAATGATGTGAGATTAATCCATATGGCTCAACTGATATATTACAAGCCTTCTGAAGTGACATTGTATGGACAAAAATTGGAAACATTCTTAAAAATATCTTCTCTTACATGATTTTCAGTTTTTGGTGAAACATTGCAGCAAAGTTATGGCCTACAGTTTTTGTGTAACTTTTTAATAAATGAGATGTAGAAATGCTAAAAAAAGCTTCCAAGCAAATCCAGCTAGTTCAAAGCTGTCGTCATAAAGCGCATGGATTCATGCAATTATGTGAAACTTATTTCTAACTGTGAAACTCTGCCAAAGACTTTTGAGCTGCATAGAATGAAAAGGTATTCACTGCACTAAGATGTTCACCCCAAAAGCTACTTACAGTAGTTTGCTCATACTTCACAAAGATTACCCATTATCTCCAGAGCTTCTGAGCATAGATTACCTCAGGTAACACCAAGCTTCATCCAGCTTTCGTGTCTCTGGTGAAAACAGTGCATTGAACTGTTCTGACAATAATCTCTGGTGGAATGGAGGCTAGGATATGTAGACCAAATGCAGTCCATTAGCCTTTCTGTCAGCCCTTTCTAGTCATAAATGTTAATTTTTGCGTGATTTGTGAAATTTTCAGAAGTCAAACTTGATGGTAATTAGTTATACTGTAAATGCCTTTATATAAATTCCTTAAAATTTGACATCAAGATTAATGCATGTTTCCCACCCTGCTCTACACAATGGATGCAACTCATCTGGGTAATTTGTATTATGCAGTACCTCTGTAATTTTATCCCAAGATTCAATATTTATTATAATTAGTTCAAAACATGAAATCTATTGCTAGCGCTTACTGAGATTTTTGCCACTACAAAAATGTCTTTTCATGGATAATGATGCCATTAAGAAACTTTGATATTACAAAACACTTTTTCTGTAGCAGGCAGAGCAGCTCACTGTTCACGATGCTTGAAATATAGGAAGAAAATATAAATATTAAATTGGGGGTGAGGAGTTATATGAATGTATCTCTGAAGGGAACTTACTGTCTTCAGAAAAGTTTCGATGGCAATGGCATTTTATTTTCTTCTTACCTCCGAATAAAGTAGCTATTTATAAGCGCAGTGCTGCTTTGTTTACAGGGGTAACCAAGGAAATGCTGCATCACTGCTCTTTCATAAGCCCAGCTGCTGTCAGAGAGTGATTTCGCATCTCATTCATCCTGTCTGCTGTTTTTGTTTCATGCTCTTTTTGTGTGTAGCGTATAATTTCACAAAGATAAAGTCAGACCGTTTTGTTTTTGCTTTAAATCTTGAAATCTAGTTCAAATGAAAAACAACTTCTCATGCAACGTGTGTAGCATCTTTGTTTGGATTGTGATTAAAATGCAGTGGCTACCTCTAAGTTGAATTGGCTAGATATTTTTGTTTATAATAATAATAATAATAATAATAAATATCTGCAACCAGTATCGGTGTTACAGGGCGACTGAGACGAGAAACGTGCGGATCCATGTGCAAAGCTTTATTCAAAAACATAGTCCAAACAGGCAAGGGTATGACAATGGTTTACAGGTATATAGAGGGCAAGACAGAAGAGTAACAGTCATAATTTGAAGAAACATGCGTAGGTCAATCAACGGCGAACATAATCCAAAGGTACAGGCAAGCAAGTAGTTCATAGACAGATAATAAATTCAAGCGAGGTGCGAACAGAATCCAGACGACAAGACGAGAGAGAAATCCAAAACAGGCAGGTAATCAGGAAACAAGTCGTGACTAGACTTAGACTAGAACTAGAACTACAAACTAGGACCGGGAACTGGCTCCGTAAAGTAGCTACGCTAAAACAGCATAAATGTTGATACTCAGCAACGAGAGAGAGGAAGTCCATGGCTTATGTAGGGTGTGTGATTGGCTACAGCCGTGTGTGTAATCAGTGCAATAGAAGATGGGAAATGTAGTCCGGGGTGTGGTGCAAGAGTCCATACAAAACAAAAGACACCAAACTGGGATTGTGACAATCGGAATTGGCTAATTTGCTTGTAAAAATAAATAAATAAATTAGAATCTGAATTTGCCATGAAAAAACACTAAATACAATCTATCAATTCTTCAATAGGTAGATTTAGTCTTTCATAAAGGTCAAGGTCAGGGATCTTGGGCTTAAAAAGGTTGGTGACCACTGCTGTAAAGGATTGACTTGGATTACACTATTTCAGTGGTCCACTTTAGACATTATATTAAAGGATTAGCTCACTTTCAAATGAAAATTAGCCCAAGCTTTACTCACCCTCAAGCCATCCTAGGTGTATATGACTTTCTTCTTTCTGATGAACACAATCAGAGATATTGTAATAAATATCCTCACGCATCCAAGCTTTATAATGGCAGTGAACAGGGGTCACGAGTACGAGTATGAAGTAAAATATCTAGCTTCCGCCAGACCGCCTTCCATATTCAACGTACGAAGAAAGTGTAAAACTCTTGCAGTTCAAAAAAGCTTTCACTACATCCTACGCCTTCCCTTTTTTAACTTACGGAAAGAGTGTAACTGACGCAACACCAGTTTACACTTTCTTCGTAACTTGAATACGGAAGGCGGTCTGGCGAAGCTAGATATATCAAAATAAGCAGGCAGAGTTACTTATAGTAAGTAGAATGTCTAAACAGGACCATCAAATAAAGGGTTACCAAACTTTGTATTCACAATCCCTGAGTGACTCAAAAGAAAGTTTTCGGTAACACTTACTATGAAGACCATGCTTATAATGAATTATAGCTCCATTTATACTTATTTATAAGCAAGTATATTACTATATTATAAACATATTTATAAAGACTTATTAAAACCTATGCAACATTATAAGAACAGTTATAGTTACATTTATATTACTTTTATAATTACTTATAAGTAATGCATTTTCCTTTTCAATGCATGTTTATAATTCATTATACACTGATTTATAAGTATTAATTAGTCCATTGTATGGTTCCATGAATGTTTTTATAAAGATGCAGCTTGCATTGCTATAATGTTATATTATAGTTACAATGACTTTATTCAATTTATTTCTGTCAAATTAGTGAATATATTGTTATTAATAGCCGTGTTGTGTTCTTTTAAATACTTATTGTGAGTAATAATAGTTACTAATCTCTATAAATGCATCATTGTTGCTTACTTGTAAATGTAACTAATGAACAACAATTCCTGTAAAAAAAAAAAAAAAAACAGAAATCATTAATACAAACAGTTAAAAAATAGTATATTTTATTCAATGTTACATACTAGCAAAACACTGCAACAATATTTTTAAAGTATAATTCCAAACTACTATAAGCAATACCCTGCAAATGGCTGAGGAGATATAGAGTTTAACAAATCAAAATTACCATTCATTACCTCTAATGCAAACTTTAGCCATTAAAGACATAATAACTAGTTGATACAGCATGGCTTATGAGCATGCACATTGAAAAAGCAAATGCATGGCTTATAAGTAATTATAAAAATAATATAAATGTATCTATAACTGTTCTTATAATGCAGTATAGATCTTAATGAGTCTTTATAAATATATTTATAGAACAGTAATACTTACTTATAAATAGGTATAAATGTGGCTATAAATCGCTATAAATCATTATAAGCATGATCTTCATAGAAAGTGTAAGTTTTCTTTTTCACTCTAGTGAAAGCCATCATTGTCTAATAACCTTCTCTCCAGTACTATACTCTCCTCTACATTTGTTTTTTCAATTTGTCATCTTTGCAAAGGTGTTTTAAGAAAAAGTGTAGTGACTTTTAAGAGAGCACAGAATTGTTGATTTAAGAGCATGATAGTTATTGAATGTTTTTATTATTTTAATGTATAACAAAATGATTTCCATAAATCTGTAATGATGTAATAATGAAGTACATAGTCTGAACTTAAAGTAGTTCAAGACAATGTGTAAAATGAACGATTATGCAGTAACCTTATAGCAAGCTTGTACATGTTGATTTCACAGGAAATGTATGTGTTTCTTCACTTGGGATTTCGTTTTCAGAGTATTGTCAGAGAGCAAGCTTGGTAATTTGCGAGCTCAAAGTGTCAAAGAAAGAAATAAAAGAGACTAATAAGAAGTAACAAACTTCACTAAAAGAAATGTTTTAAGCAGTATTCACACCTTTGTCACACAACTCTTTGTAAGGTGCCAGTTGTAGTTAATGGCAATCATGTTATACCTTAAATGTCCTTTACAATCCCCCTTTAATAAGGCAGCAAAAGAATAATTAATCTAAAAGTAAAATACATTTACTTGAGAACAACTCTGAATTTAACATTGAAAAACACAATGTACTACTGGACTTTGGGCCAGTGATTCAATCAAATGTAAAGTAATGTTGAAGATACAGTAAAAAAGTATAGAAGTAGAAGATACAGCCATCTATATAGTGTGCTGTTAAGAAAAAAAAAAAAAAGAAAAAAAAAAATCAAGATTCCAGGTGCAGAATCCATCACGCAGTCAGACGTCATGAGGATTCAGAGCAGCGCTGTCAAACTGACTGCCTACTGTCATAATGGTAGCCCATGTCCAATCAGGTGTCTGCACTAGGGAGTTCTCCCCTGGATCTCAAGTAAATGGCCCTCCATATCATGGCAGCTCTACCTTCATCTTGCTCTTCGGCACTGTATGATTGCAAAGCCTAAGCTTTTACCTTGCCTTTGGATGTTTAGCAGTCTCTGTAGTTTTTCAAGTCCTGCTGTTTCATGGTCACCTTCTCCTTCGCTTGATAAAAGACTTTTTGATGTGCTCTTACACTCTTTCATTTATAAAAGCTATGATTCTTTGGCCTTAATGTCTGCTGAGCTGACAAAAAAGAAAGCTCTATGATTTTTCACATCCCTTAGATCTCCTTTTGTTGATTTCCTTGAAGTTAGCAGTGACCAGGCTAAGCTCATTTAAACACTTTATCCAACAAACAAGCCGAGATGTTTGGCTCATTTGATAAAGTGAAGCAAATTCCTTCCCCCATATGGCACACCGCCATTCCGTCCTTTTCCCTCTGATTTGGATGAAATGCAGATATGTGAAATGTTCTTAGGGGTTGAGTTCCTCAGCAATTGTTATATATGTGTTTGATGGTTCCACCATTAGCAGGCTGCAAAAGGAATGAATAAAAATGAGGCTTGACAAGTAGTTATGAGAGAATTGGTAATGCAGGAAACTTACCTCAGAAATACGGGCCTGCTAAAGGGCAAGCTTCTGCTGTATTCAGCCTAATCAGGTTTTAGCTGTCAAAAATGACAAATATCCCCTTGTCCCAAGCACACTTCTCATAACGTTACACAATGCTATGCAGTGAGTCCTGAATGAACATTGAAATGAAGTTTTATTCAGCATAGGGTATATTTCAGTTGATCCAATATGGGGTGGTCATAAATTCCAACCAACCTAGCACTAATGAAATGTTGCAAATGCCTATGGTTAAACATTCTTCCTCCTTGCTTTATTAAGATGAAGTTTGTGTTCTTCTGCACTGTTTTCACATGATAGACCAATGTGCCAATGTGTATTTTGGATTTTTGTACTTTGCATTCTTATGCATAATACTTCTGTTGTTTATTAATTGCCCTTTTGGTTTCATTGTACAAGTAAATTTATATTGAGAGGAAATGGGTTTGAGACATGAGCATGTCGGATTGTATGGGTTATCAACACAACATAACAGCCACAATATGACTGATGATCTGCTTGTATTTAATTTTTCCTTTTTTTATTCGCAAATATTCACAAATTTGTTAACTATAGCATGGAATATCTGATATTCCGATTGTCAAATATTTGCAAGTGGATGTGTTTTGCTGTTTAAACACCTTTATAAGGATCGCTTTAGTTGAGCTATATGCTCAATGGGCGTGCCATGTTAGTTTGCGCTGCATTACAGAGAATAGGATCTGTTGGATTTACAACACATGAATTCATCCACTTCTCCCGAAATACATTAAAGTAAGTGGCAGGTGAACTGGGAGAAGAATAGAGTAAAATTTAAAGTTACTTTCACAATGTGTATCTGATATGAATAAAACGTGTCGTCTAATTATTATGGAAAGGATTGTTATTGCCGCTTCTATAGACATCATTGTGCATTTTACAAACTCTAAATGTATTGTTTTGTTTAAATAGTTAAATACAAATTAAATACAAATAGTACTTATTTTTATTTAAATGTCTGAAACCTAAAATAAACAATTATGTGGTTGAAAACACTGCATATTTGTGATATATGAAAAGCTCTGAGCGCGTCCGTCTCTGGTTTAGCGCCAGCCAAAGCATGCAAGCACATTTGAATTTGGCAGTTGATCACGTGATGCGCTGAACGTTCTAATCACACCGGTGTGATCGTACGCTCCAGGGACCAGCCAAGACTGATCACACCGGTGTGATCGTACGCATCAAAGGGTTAAATCCTTTTGTGTATTTTTAAATATTGCGTTTCTCCAGACTTTAAAACAAGAATTAGTATTTATTTTTAATATTTTTTGTTATTTTATTTTATTGTTAATGTGCTAGTAGTCTTCTGTGTTTTTGTTGTAGCTGGGAGGGCAAATTGTTTGACATCAACTATTTGCATTCTAGCAAAATACAGCCCTGGCATAAATATCTGGCATTAACAAACGCTGATTGCACGTCAGTCAAAGTGCCATTGAAAATGTTTATCCTCTCTATGTGACAATTTATTTTTGTTGCAGACAATTTTGATTACATGGTTAGGGTAATCACACTTTGTAAAAGTCTTGCTGATTTTCTTTGGTTCTAAGACTAGCTACAGTCTAGATTCCAATGCTAGTCACCTTCTGTATAACTCTTTTAGTTTTCTAAAAATACTCAGATCTGCATACTTTCTCTTCGTACTATAGGTTTATTAATTTGGTTAATGAAGCATGCCAACAAGATGTGCTTAAAAACTCATAAGCTGTTGCAACCAGAATTCTGTGTATTGGGGTTTATAGGAATCTTAGATAGAAGATATAAATGAAGGTATTGATAAAGGTATTATGATTTATGGTATGAATGCTGCCAGCTGGGAGAACTATTGTCCTTTAATTCTTGGAAATGAAAATCACCCCTTCTCCTTCTCACACAAACCTAAAACAGCTCCACCAACCCTGCCCTTCCATTAGAGAATCAGTCTGGCAGAGCACTGATTAAAATTGATTTAAGTTTTGAGTATATTTGGAATTGATGATACAAACGTCTTCAAGAATTATGGGCTGTCGTTTGAGGGCGAGTGCAGTCATCCGTTCTCTCTGTGTCAGAGGTATGGAGCCTGCTGCAGAGTTCACACATGGATATAACGTCTAACACTTATGCTTCCAACAACTATAAAACATTTTATACCTCAATGTCTTCTTAGTGCTCTGACGAGGATTGTTTTGAGAGATCTTTTTGTGTCTATTCTTCAGTAAATATCTTAATAAAGTTAATAGACTTTTGTTAGTTGACCCCAGCAATAACAAAACATTAAAATGCCATAGTTTGGGGTTAGGCACATCCAAACAATACCTTTTCATTAAGGATTTTTTTTTTTTTTTTACTTAGTTTAAAGTCTGTTAATAACCAGAGGGATGTGAGCAGGGTCCCTGCTTTGTGAAGACAAAGCCTAAGCTGAACCTAAGCTGGTTCATAATGAGGACTAAAGTCTGCTCATAACGAGGAAACATATCATCATATACAGTAGCCATTGCAGAGGCATTAAATCAGTTGGTGTTTGCATAACCAGAAAGGACTGACCATTGCATTTCTTGTTGTCTATCCAGGTCCCTGCTTGTGATTTACCATGGCCAAAGTGCTCTGCAGCCTCCTCCTCCTGGGAAGCGCAGTGATGATGACCACCGCCTGCCCTAAATATTGTGTTTGTCAGAACCTCTCAGAGTCCTTGGGCACATTGTGCCCGTCCAAAGGTCTGCTGTTCGTGCCCCCTGACATTGACAGAAGAACCGTGGAATTACGTCTGGGTGGAAACTACATCATCAAAATTACCCAGCAGGACTTTACCAACATGACGGGCCTTGTGGACCTCACACTGTCACGAAACACCATCAGCTTCATCCAGCCCTTCTCCTTTGTAGATCTTGAAACCCTGCGTTCACTGCACCTGGACAGTAACCGGTTGACAGAGCTTGGCCCAGATGTCCTACGAGGCTTAGTGAACTTGCAACACCTCATCCTAAACAACAACCAACTGACTCATATCTCCAAAGAAGCTTTCGATGATCTGCTGCTCACCTTGGAGGACCTAGATCTCTCCTACAACAACCTGCGGGGCGTTCCCTGGGATGCCATTCGCAAAATGCTCAACCTACACCAACTAAGCCTGGACCACAACCTCATCAGCCACATTGCTGAGGGCACTTTTACTGATCTTGAAAAGCTGGCAAGGCTGGATCTTACATCAAACCGTCTCCAGAAGCTTCCGCCAGATCCCATCTTTGCTCGGTCACAGAGCAACACCGTTCTTAGTACACCGTTTGCCCCTATCCTGTCTCTAAGCTTTGGTGGGAATCCTCTTCACTGTAACTGTGAGATTCTGTGGTTGCGGCGTTTAGAGCGGGAAGATGACATGGAAACATGCGCCTCCCCTCCAAGTCTGAAAGGCCGCTACTTCTGGTATGTTCGAGAGGAAGAGTTTGTCTGTGAACCACCGTTAATTACCCAGCATACCCATAAGCTTTTGGTCCTGGAGGGACAGACGGCCAGTTTACGCTGCAAGGCTGTGGGTGACCCTATGCCTCTCATACACTGGGTTGCTCCAGATGACCGACTAATCAGTAACTCATCCAGGGCTATGGTGTATGAAAATGGCACTTTAGACATTATGGTCACCACCTCTAAGGATTATGGGACATTTACTTGCATTGCTGCAAATGCAGCAGGAGAATCAACTGCCTCAATTGAGCTCTCCATTATCCAGCTTCCCCACCTTAGCAATGGAACTAACCGCACATCTCAGCCAAAGTCCAGACTATCTGACATCACCAGCTCCACTAAAACCGGTAAAGGGGAGACCAAAGTCCAACCAGAACAGGTAGTGTCAGTGTCAGAGGTCACCGCAGTTTCTGCTCTGATCAAGTGGATGGTTAGCAAAGTGGCACCCAAAGTCAAAATGTACCAGCTCCAATACAACTGTTCAGAGGATGATGTCCTGATTTATAGGTAAATATTCCATGCTGCTTTTCCTTTAAACCACCCAGCTACACACTAATTAGGCATGTACTTTCACCTGCCCTTTAGTTTCTCTTTGAATCACTGTGGAGATTATCATTAGGTTTGATTTAGAGATACATGATTTATTCAATAACTCAATTTAGTCTTGTAAATTAATTGAATTCAGTTCATTTAGGCAGATAATGTTAATAGGTTCAATAGGTTAATGCTGAAGATACTTAATGCAGTAACATTTAAAAGGTGACTCACTTATGCTGAGACATTGTTTTTGCATCTTTTCAACTGACCAGTCACATGCCTACTTATAGGCTTATCCTAATTGTGTTAATGGTGTTCTGCAACTGTTATAGCTAAGACATTAAAGTGCCTTACCATTGACTCACTTACCCTTTAGCGAATCAGTTACCTACAAATTATGTCTAAAACCCACCAACAGCACTTTTTCCTGAAGAGTAGTTCATAGGATTGTTATGTAGATTTAAAGTCATGTAATATACAGCATCCAGTTCATTTCAATGAAACACTTTAATTCTCAACAAGGTTTTTAAGTCATACACACCAAATTAAAAAACATTTGTTATAGAGGTCTGGAAAGGTTGTTTACACTTAGAAGAATTCCTAATATCTAAGCTTTTTTGTTAATAAATAGTTTATAATCTATCTAGTTAATATATCTTCTACATATCTTCATAGATACCTTCATAAATACATTCATGAGGATGTTTACATTTTTTTTCTTCTGAAAAACAAGACAAAAATACTGATGATTTTTAAATCAAAGTTAAAGTCACAAGGCACAGAGGTGCCACAGTCATTTTTTTATTTAAATTAACCTCTCTTAGCTGTTGAAAAATTGATTTCATCATCTTTTAATCAAATGCAAAATTTTCTCTGTGTGAAATAAAGAATGTGTAGAAATCCCTATCACCTCTAGGCTTTTTTTTTTCTTAGCATAATACAACCAGCATGAACTTCACTATTACAAGCCTGAGGCAACAGAAGCTTTTAGAATATGCTTTATCCTTTTGATTTTAATTTCAGCTCACATCTCTCACTTAGTTTCTTTTTTATCTACATCATCTACATCAGTTTATGTTCAAAGTGATGGGTTTCCTTATCAAACTGTCTAAATTTTAAACCATTAGGCTGTCTAGTGTCTTTGACTTGTGAAAAACAGAGCTTTTCATGTTTTGGAAAGGGTATATAATCTACATGGTATGAGTATAACTGTTCATTTTTGGTGCCTGGTGCCTCTCTCTATTACTTAATGACTGCATGTTGCATTATCCAGAGATCTGCCCCCCCCCCCCCCCCCCCCCCCCCCCCCCTTTCTTTCTTGGAAGAGCAGTGTTAACCTGGATGCTGGCAACAACAAAGAAAAAGTAAATAAAATCACTAAGGCTTGAGTAGAAAAAAGTTGGGCTTTCTCGTAAAGCTGTCACCACTGAATGTAGTGTCTTCTCATGTGATGGGGAAAGCAATTATGAATGAGTAATGGACTAGCTGGCATACTGTAGAGAATGTGTCAGGCCGCTCTGCTTTACATGTGGTTTTAGTGCGGTAAAGGGTGTCTCTAACACAAAATATGTCATCCCATGAGATGGTAGTTCTAGGCAAAAGCATTCAATTAAGAACCATATCAAATGCTTATGAAACCAAGTTTTTTTTTTTTTTTTTTTTACCTCAAAATAAAAATTCTTTCTTCATTTACTCATACTTTAAATTTTTCATGACTCTATTTCTTTTGTGGAACACAAAAGCTGTAAGTCTGAATACTATGTTTCTTGTCCATGCACTTAAAATGACTGGGGACTTAAGCTTTCAAGCTTCAAAAAAGGATGCAAAAGCATTATAAAATTTTGACCCATGCACTATATTTCTTCTGAATCCATACAATAGCTTTGTGTAAATTGTGAAATAGGCCAAAACAAATGTTATATGCTGAAAACTGCCCCTTCCAGTGGGCTGATAAGTGCTGCAATTTGATCGCTGAACTTGAGAAATGGATAAACAGTTTATTGAAAAATTTGTTCACTTATCTGCATGATAAAGAAAATGGGAAAGCCACTATCTACTTCAGTGTTCCACAATAGAAAGAAATTCAGAGGTTTGTATTGTTATCAGGGTAAGTAAATAATGACAGATTTTTTTTTTTTTTTTTTTTTTTTTTTATGGGTGGGGGGGTTGCTATTTTTAATTTTATCTCATTCTGCATATAACCCTAGTACAGAGACAAATAGGCCTACATATTATTCTTTTCTCATTATTTTCTTATTCTTATTATTGCTTATAATTTAAACTTCTGGTAAGGAACTCTTTACATTTTAAGGATCTCTTAATACTAATGTAATTAATGTCCAGTAAAGGTTCTGATATTCCGTGACCTAATCTAAAGTCAGAACCATATATGGTAAATAAGTTAACAAAACATTATCTAACTCTTTATATATGAGCTGATTAAAAAATTATAACTCACTGTTTGTGTATAGTCTGTTAGTGTATTAACTACAGTTATTATTTAATAACTAGGTTACACTTTATTTTAAGGTGACATAGTTACATTGTACTTACTCAAATAAGTACTGAGTAATATAAATTAACTACATGTACTTAATATAGAGTTATGGTTAGGGTTTGGTTTAGGGTTAGGTACTTGTAATTATGCATCATTTATTGTTATTACTGTAGTAAGTACATGTACAGTAGGAACATGTAACTACATCACCTTAAAATAAGATGTTACCATCTACTATATCTACTATAAAATACTAGTTTGCAAAAGATTTGTAAATACTGTATAATTATTATAGAGTTTTACCATAAATCTCCAAATGCATGAAATTGTACACTTTCTCTTGCATTTGTCCAGAATCTGAAAAAAAAAAGGGACACTTCTATTCAATTACTTAACCTTCACAGAGCAGGGTAGTTGGGTAAATGATTGCACTCTAATTAGTATTCTCAGTCTACATCCACTGCCAGGTAGCTGCAAAGAATGTTCTAGATAATGATGAGCTAATGCAGTCAGAAAAAGATCATTTGTGATTACATGCCCTCTGTACTCAAGGTGCTTTTTAGAGGTTGAGTGGAGTGTAAGACAGATCTTTCTTCTAACAAATCAAGGAAACTAATATATACATACATATACAAGAACGTCAAGTTGAAGTGTGAAGTTTATTTTCAAATAGCAAAATTTACGTAATCACTACATTGCTTTCTGTCAGTCAAAAACAACTGCTTTTTTTATTTCTGGCTCTACTGACTACACAATAGACCTCATTTCAAAATCATTTCATCTAAATGAACTTCCAAGGTTGATATGATCAGTGCTTTCCAAGTAATTAAGTTTTCACCATAATAAAAGGATTAATGATTGTTTTCTGCCAATGCACAGAGCATCATGTACATCCACAATAAAGCAATGAGCGTTCAGTATGCACATTTTAATAACAACCTTCAGTATCATACACCTGTGGCTCCAATCTCCTGCTTAACAATTATAGAGAGTCGGTATTAACATCAATGTCTTCTTGTTCTCAGGATGATTCCAGCGATCAGCAAATCCTTCTTGGTCAACAACCTGATGCCAGGGATGCAGTATGACCTGTGCGTGTTGGCCATCTGGGAAGACACCGCCACCACACTCACCGCAACTAACATAGTTGGCTGTGTGCAATTTGAGACACGTGATGAGTACCCCCGCTGCCAGTCGCTGCACAGTCAGTTTCTAGGAGGAACCATGATCTTGGTGATTGGCGGAGTAATCGTGGCCACTTTGTTGGTCTTTATCGTCATTCTTATGGTCCGCTATAAAGTGAACAGCGGTTTGCAGGTTGCAAAGTTAGTGACAGTGAGCAACACCTACTCTCAAACCAATGGGAGAACGCAGGCCGCACAGCGGCTTAACAACGGCGCTCCTACACCACAGACTCCAAAGACTGTAGTGGTGATGCGAGATGAAGTGGTGGAGTTTAAGTGTGGGTCCTTGCAGAGTAGCATCTCATCCTCTTCATCTTCCTCGGCTGACTCTCTTGGATGCGAGAAAGTCGAGTCTTTTAACCGACATGGGGATTCTAACACCTTGCCCAACCGATGGAAGCATTCGTCAACCAAGGCACGGCCAAACCTGGATAACCTACTTGGGGCATTTGCCTCTCTGGACCTGAGGGTTCCCGCAAGAGATCCGGGAGGACCATCTTCGTCAGGAACCATGGCAATGGCCATGAGACCCCCCACTGACAAGGAGCCTCTTCTAGGCAGAGGAGATTCCAAGCTTGGAAAGCTTGTAATGTTGCCATCAGAGAACAAGCCTAAGCGCAGCCACTCATTCGACATGGGCGACTTTGGTGCTTCGCAGTGCCTTAGCTACCCTCGACGCATTAGCAACATTTGGACTAAGAGGAGTCTTTCGGTCAACGGCATGCTTCTGCAGTGTGACGAGAGTGAGGGGGAAGGTGAGAAAGCAACATTTGATAGCTCTGAGTGGGTTATGGAGAGTACAGTCTGACAGAGACATCAGATTTTCTCTGCCAAAAACAAACAAACAAAAAAAATAAAAAATAACATGAACTTGCTGCGTCATATGACGACAAGAAGGACTCAAATGGCTGTAATGAAAAGACACCTCAGCAGTGGCCATGACTGTGTAATGCATGATTTTCCATGTCAATATTGTCCTTCTGTTCATTTGATCACAAAGAAGTTCAAAGGTTTGTGTCTGAGTTAGGCAAGCAGCCGAGGCCAGGGCTGGTCCTGTTTATTGAGACCTGGATGAAGGATATCTCCAGTTGCCTTCAAGCATTTAAGCAGATATGAATAAATACCCAAGAACAAGGGATGTGGGGTATCTTAGAAAAGCAGGGGGAATAAAAGAGAGAATTTATCCGACTGTGTCACTGCAGTTTGCCAAGAGGATTTTCTTCAGCTAAGTGGATGTGCATCACAATGGACCAAGTGTTCCCATGAGACAGGACTACATAATTTTAGCGGGTGAAATGAAAAAAAGAAATGCAAATGTAATGAAATTTTGTAGGTTCTTATTTTCTTTTTTGTCATTTCTACTTTTTAAGTTGATTCTAGTGTTGTACCCCAGTGTTACACCATTAATTTGTTTGAATTACATTTTATATACAGTAAGTCAGATTCAGAAACAGTATTTTTCCTGAACAGCTGAAGAACACAATACAATCTATCAAACGTATTTTACACAAATCTGTAATTCAAGAAGATTGCTTTGCCATAATCATATCTGCAAACTTAATCTGCTTATTTTCAGTGATGTTTCATGACATTATGTGCCTATTATTTTTTTTTTTTCAGTGCATCTATCACATTTGTTGTTTGTCGAGTTTGAAAGCTGGCTGTTGTTTGATCAAATCACTGCAATTTTTGTTTAGTACTGGTACAGAACAGTACTAGCCAGAGCTACATATTATTTATGCAAATAGATATTTACAAAATATATTTCATACCCAACTAATACATTGCATACCAAACCAAAGAGAGGCTCTGTTTGATGTTCCTTTGGTCTACCCTAAATAAAGAATGAAAACGTATAAAAATGGTAAATACCAAGATGGTTGTAATACCACTGTATTCTCCAGGTACCTTGGAGTAAATACTATGTGAATATGAGAATCACTGAGTAAATGGTATTACCATTTACCATTTTACACAATCATTGTAACATGGCATTGCATAATCTAAAGGTAAGATAAAGTTTTAGGATTCTCTGATATTAAATGATGGTAATTACATGGTAATAACACTATCTATTCCCTATTTCCTATTCTTCACAACAAGCCCCTCAAGACTTAAGTCTGAAATGTAGGTCAGAGTGTTACACCAGACAATATGTTGTGAAAGAGATATTTAGGACAGGATCTTGATCACAGTTTTGTGTAGAAACCTTTATTAGTGCCAAATGATGGTGGCAAGCTTGATTTCACAGAGGTGAATTATGATCTGGAGAGAAACTGAGCTTCTCTATCGTCATTGTGCCCTTGAGTGAAGGCACTTAACCTCAGGTTGCTCCACGGGGACTCTCCTGCTATTAGCGTAGTGCAAGTTGCTTCGGATGAGAAGTGTTGGTTACATGATGTTTAAGACCTCAATAAATCACGTATAGTCATTAACTCAAATTTTACCAGTTCAAAATGTGGTGATACTTCCTATGAACACATCTATACTGCATTACGCATACATTTTAAAGTAGTTGTGAATGTTATTACAAGATTGAGTTTTTATGACAAAATATTGCTACTGTCTTTGCGCAGGATTAAATTGGGATTGGATTTGGTATAGGGTCACTTTTCTGTGACCTTACCTTTATCTTGTCTCTGAATTACATTACATATGATGCATTGTTTTGTTGTAATGGTTTATAAAATAAATTATCTAGACGTATTATCTGTAAAAAATCTCCAGTCAATTCAGTGTTAAATTGCATTGCAGACATCATAATGCCTATTTAATTTAGTTAAGTGTGTACTATAGATCTGATGTTCCTAGAAAGTTTCACCCAAAGGATCATAACATACAATGTCTATTTTTCTTATTTTGAAAAATCTTTATTTTTCTATTTTGTGAAAAGCTAACAGTTTTATTGCCTTTCTTTTGTCTGATACAATGCCACTGTATATGGTTTAGATTGTTTTACTGTTACAGATCTATACAAAAAAGACATGGATAAACAAACATTTTTATTTTATTCATTATTATTAGTAGTATTCTTTTTATTTGAACCAAACCAATGTAAGCCACATTATAGATCTGCAACATCCATTGTTTATAATTTGTTACTGCTCTTGGTATATGATTCTTTCTATGACTTTTTTGTATAAAAATTATATAAGAATGTATGATGGTAATCTGTACAGTGATCCTCTTATTTTCCTGGTCAGAAAAAAAATGAGAAGGTGCTTTAACGTATCGTTATGACATATGCGTAAATGTGAAGCAGCATAGTCGCGTTTTTCACTTGGAGTTGTAGAAAAAAAGACTTATTCATTCTAAACCATTTCTGTGTTCAAAAGATTTTGCTACAACAAGATAAACACACAGAATTCATAATATTTAAAATTGTCTGTTTTTTGTCTACTTGCCTGAGTTTATATGTCTACTCCCAGATTTTATTTTTTTATTAGTGTGTTTTTGCCTATTGTCTCTGCTTTTCTGCCTTAAGGTGTTCTCAGACAGAATGATTTGTCTTATTCATTGTCTTATTCATTCATGTCACTGCAATTGGGGATTTCATTCTCACATAATTTTAGCAAGACACAATTTTTAATGAATTTCCTCAGAGGGGATATCTTCAAAAATTAAATGAAGCCACTCATGGGGTGCACAAGAAAACTTAATAGACTGTAGTAGTCATAAAACATTAAAATATGACACACTGCCCACTGAGATGCACACACTTGCCATGACGTGTAATCTCATATCAAACGTACTTGTCATGCATTATCCCTGCTGCCTCAGATACCTCCCACAGAGTTTAATTTATGCTTTACACATTTTATTGAGCATGTTGTCATGGTTTATTTAAAGGCATCTAGCCATGAGCAATCAAATTCTCCTTCATCTTTTGAAAATAAAAAAGCTCATTGTTTATGAAAGCATACTGTAACTTTCATACAGGAACCTTCCCAAAATGCCATTTTATTTTGAAACATGTTTTGTTCCTGCAAATTCTTGAATACCCATGAGATGAAAACATTAAAGGTAGAGTAGGCAATTGTTTATAAACACTTTTTGTTATACTGTTTGAAACTCTAGTCACATACTGATAGTAATCAATAATAAAAGTGGTCTAAATATTAAAACGTACATATATCTTCTGTGGAAGTCTCAGGACCAAAAAATGTCCTTCCTGCCTGTCAACATACGTATTTCCATATCTCCGCGTACTCCGCTCACGCAGACATCACACATTATCAGCGCGTTCCATAAGGCTATGCAGAGTTGTAGACAGACAGTCACCAAGTGCCGTAAACAAACAAAGGTTCTGGACCAGTACCCCCTGGACCAAAACAACGAGCTTATGCTGCGTTCATGCCAGGTTCATGCCTGGCGTTTAGATTTTTGCGTTTCTATGTCAACACTATCAGTGGTGAAATTAATCTACAGCAGTAAGGTGGTACAAGTAAGAACGTTTTAAGTTGTTTACATTCATCATTGTAATGTTATGTGCTTTGAGACATGAGGTAATTTTACGACGTCTCATGACGCTTTGCCGACTCTGCTCTGGCTGTGTGCGTTCATGTGTTTTGGAGGAGGCGTGGCTTTGAAGACACTCTGAAAGGAGGGTGGGATCTTATGCTTTCAAAACTAGCTTGCTATTGCTAGCCTCTCCACAATTGCCTACCCTTTCTTTAACATAAGACATCCTGTATTTAGTGAACCTTAGACTGACCCATTGCAGTAAGATGATAAAGGGAATATAGGATTGATGCAATTATTCCTAAACAATAGAACAATTAACAAAAAGAGCAAAAAGTAGATGAATATTAAGTCTGCCAAACTCCATGCTGTGAACCCAGCACTTCATAAGAGTATGTTAAGTTTACTTTTAACAAGATCCTAAGTTACTTCGGTCTGATTTTAACAGTTTCTGAGGCACATTTCAGAGCAGATTGTTTTGTGAACCTGATACTATGTAATAAAGGTGTAAAATGAAGCTGTTATTGAAGAATTGAACCTGACAGCGAACTTGCAAACCAGCAGCAAATCGTTATTTCACATGCAAAAAGGGTGTTTAACATAATAATGGCAGAGAAAGCTTTAACCCTGTAGAGTCTGGCAAATGAAATAATAGTCGCTTCAGTTGCTTCAGTCCAGTAAGTGTTCATCTTGAAATATTAACAACAATATTAAAATTATTCTTATGTTTAGTTTGAATTAAATATTTCATTGCAAAAAGACATGTGAACCTTTACCTGAAGGAGGGCGTTTTTTTTTTTAGAAATTAGTAGTAGAAATCGTATTGATAATTTAGAGGCGAGGCCTTAGAAATTTGTGTATCAATTGTGATATAGTAGGCTTTATAGGGTTAATTTTAGGGTAAAAGAAGGTAGAAATAAAAAGTCTAAATACTTTTTCAGCATTTGTTTGGCAGCTGGAGAGATTAGGAAAGAGGTCTTGGATATGCACGAACACCAGAGATTCTCCCCTGATTAGAACAAGGTCTCTTCTCAATGCTTAATCAGGGTCCTCACGTCAGCACTGCCCTTCTTACCAGGAAGGAGACTCTTGCAGGCCAGGCCATAGAATAAGACTTTAACACATGTAATCTGTAGGATTATAAGATTAACAATACTTCACACGGTTATAATCTTCACAAACAGCATTCGGTTAGATAATCTGAGTTGTGCAGTACGTCAAGTCCAACTTCCAGTTGTAGCAAACATGGATGTTTTTCAGCATTCCATCGCTGCTTCATAATATGCCTACTTCCATACTATATAGTAAGCAAACAACAGTATGTGAGCTGAGTAGTATCTCCGAATTCATAGGTAGCTGAAAAGTACTCAGATGATCTACTACTTCTGGCAAGATTTTGTGTATTCGATGGACACTTTACTATACTTTACACTTTCCCATGAGGCCACGGGAGAGGAGTTCTGAATGGAAGTGAAGCGCCATACTAAGTCCCATGACAATAACATGATGTATGCAGTACATCCAAATATTCATACTACACACATTCATACTATATAGAGCATGCTTTTTTAAACTGTAGCGAAGTAAGTTTCAAACTAAGGTACCTACTAGTATGTGATTTCAGACGCAACGAAAGTCTCTTTATTGTACTTGGCAAATGTCAGGGGTTGCAAATCGAGGAAAATAAAGAGTTGGATCTGAGTGCAAGCAGTTTTCTTTATTAAAAAACTCAAAATAACTACAGATAATAAACACATGTATAAACACAAAACAACCATGTATATTAGATGAGATCAGACAAAGAATAACTGAAAATGGGGGCTACATGAATAAACACTAGGGACGAAACAAAAATAATAAAAAACATGACGGCAAATCAAAAACCATGCTAACTAATGAACACAGACAAAGGAAAACGATCTAGTGAAAACCAACTCAAGCAAACACAAACAGATCAGACGTGACATCAACATGGTACCTAGAAATATTTTTGTTTACTTGTAATATTCTCTAGTATTCTCCTGTTGTTCTTGAAGGGTTTGTTGTGCTGACCTTTGCAACATCGCGTCACATTTAGCAGAATTGTGGCATTTACCCTAGACTGTTGGGTCTCTGTAGATACAATGTTTTAGGAGTCCTTCGAAAGTTATTTTGTTCCCAAGCACTGCTAACAGGTTGAGTAAGGTCAAAACAGTAAACAAGAGATTGTTCCAGATGTAAGAATGAGGTAATTTAGGAGCAAGCCAAGAAGAGGCTTGTACTACTGACTGGATTACGCTTGGAACACTAGTGTGTCATGTTAGACTGGAAAAGAAACTAAATGACCCGTGAAAAACATCTTCTTTATCTTCTTATTTTTTATAAGCTAGTAAGTTAGTCATCAATTGTATAGTTATGTTCTAACTAATTTCTAATTGTCTGCAGTACACATATACTGCTGTAACAGATTAAGCCCCACGTCAGATCTTAGGAGGTCAGCACTTCTTTAAAAAGGCTGCAAGAGAAATGTCAACATGACCTCAGCTTACACTAACAGCACAGCCTCAGAATAGGTGATGGCATGTGTGTGCTGTGTGTGAAGCTACTCACGTGTGTAAACACACAAATACTTTGTTACAGCCAAATGTATAATTTTTCTCTAATTATATGAATGGTTTAGTTCAACCCTAAATTTGGAGTTAATATTAATAGAAATATTGGTCCCACTTTATTAAGTGTACTTACATTTAAATTAATCATCTGATACACGTTTTTACATTGTACTTATATTTTTTTTAAAAATACCTGAATGTAATTACATCTGTAATTAATTTCTGTAATTACATGCATAATTACACTGCTGACCCATCCCTTAAACCTACACATACCACCAAACATGACCCTAACTTTACCCGTATCCTACCTCAATAGCAGCAAAAGTGTTTTTGCAATACAATATAAACACAGTAAGTACATTGTACTTATGTTTGATGTAAGTAAATAGTTAAGGCCACCTAACATAAAGTGGGACCAAAATATTTATTTTTTCCAAAAGCAAAAACATTAACAGTGAAATAAGATTATTTATTCATTAAAAAGATGATTATAAAAACCATATACTTAATCAATATATTTTCTTTAGACATAAGCCAAAATGTTACTTAATGTAGGTCAGTATCATAAGAAACTATATAATAAATTAATTAATTAATTAATCGCAAACATTAGCACTTAGCCAAGTGTTTCATGATTTAACATGTTTCTAGCATGTTTAGTACTTCATGGCATATGCAAATGTGTTTCTGGGAATGAATTACAGTGCAAAGCATGCCATTTCCTGTTGCCAGCAGGTGGTGCTATAACTAACTGAATTTTGGCATATAGATGTCTTTAGGCCAGGACTCTTATCACACATGTGAAGTTTGTGGCAGATCGGACACTGTATGCCTGAGTGACAACAGCTTCCCGTTTCATGGCGAAACATCAAACTTTGTCAGGCCACCAAGAACACGGACACACCCTTTAACGAAAACTCAAGACCTTCACAATTTAACATCACTAAGGCCTTAAGATTAGACTGACCAAATATGATGTTGATCTGGTTAAATCTCTATGAGGAGTTAATCACAGTGTAAAACATGTCATGTCCTGTTACCCACAGATGGCACTATGACTGTAACTGAATATTGCCATGTAGATGTCTTCAGGCCAGGACTCTAATAAAACGTGAAGTTTGGGGCAGATCGGACATTGTATGCCCGAGTTACATTGACTTCCTGTTTCATGGCGAAACATCAAACTTTGTCAGGCCACCAAGAACACGCCCTTTAGTGAAAACTCAAGATCGTCGCATTTTAACGTCGCCAAGGCCTGACTGACCAAATATGATGTTGATCTGATTAAAGCTCTAGGAGGAATTTGTTAAAGTACAACGTCTGGAAATGGCAAAAACTGCAAAAAATGTGCAGAGAAAATTCTAAATATCTCACTTCCTGTTGGGTTTTCAGGTTTTGCACCCAGGGAATTTTTTAAAGGTATTGGGCTGTTACATGTGTCTACTGAATTTCATACTTGTCCGTGAAACGTAGCGTAAAGGGTGCTTAATTGAAATTTTGTAGGTGGCGCTATCGAGCCATTTTGCCACACCTAATTCTGAAACCTATATCAGACGTAAATTTTTTTTACCACTTCTGTGCAGAGTTTCACGAGTTTTAGAGCACGTTTACGCCCTCAAAAATGCAATTCATTTCGGAGAAGAATAATAATTGACTGAGCAATTACAATAGTAAATAATAAAATGCAATAATAAAATGCATAATAATTTCTGCACTCAGTAAAGTTGTGATATAAACTCGCAATTGCGTGTAATAGTCATAATTGTGTGACATAAACTCGAAATCATGAGTTATAAAGTCAGAATTGCGAGATTTAAACTTGCAATTGCGAGTTACAAAGTCAGAATTGTCTGATATAAAATCACAACTGTGTGTTATAAAGTCAGAATTGTGAGATTTAAACTTGCAATTGCATGTAATAAAGTCAGAACTGCAAGATATAATCTCAAAATTTTGGGATATAAACTCGAAATAGTGAGAAAAAAGTCGCAATTACTTTTTTAATTTATCCAAAGCTTCCATTTCACACAGAGTACTTTAATCAGGGTATCGATCATACGCTTTTTATTTTTATTTTTTTTATCTAATATTGAAATTAGAAAAATGAGAAAATGGCGCCTTTTTTTTGTTTTCATATTTTCCAAAAAAAAAAATTAAAAATTAAGTTCAGGAGTAGAAAATGAATAAACAGCTTGAATATTTGATCTGTACGCGTTGGTGGGAATGAAACACCCCTTTCTGATGATTGGGTCAACCAAAGATCAAACTGTGCCGTCATCAGTTGTTCCTCAGTTTCCGCTCAACAGAATAATAGTCCTCCACTGCTATAGTTGTACTGATTCTTAACGCATATATTGCAACTACATTTGATCTCTTTCTCATCAAACAACCTAACGAATGACTTAACACAAACCGTACCGGCGCGTCAAACATCCTCCCAAATTTGTAATGAGAATTGTTAATAAATTTAAAATTCAATGAAAAACAAAAGCTTTATGATCTCTCTGTTCTATGGTAAACCAGGGGTGGGCAACTCTATCCCTCGAGGTCCTGAGAGTTTAGTTTCAACCCTAATCAAACACACCTGCCTGTATTTTTAAATAATCCTGAAGACTTTTGCTGCATTCACGCCATGTCGTAATTACCGTAATTTCAAGATGACAACATGTGATGTTCTACTCAACGCTGTTTACATCCTTGGACCGGGAATTATGCGCTTTGGTGGCACCACTATCAATGCCTAAATTAATCTGCAGTGGTCAGGTGGCTCTCCGAAAATTCCCAGCTTACAAGTTGTAAATACGAGCTTGAAATCTTGTAATTGTGGTAATTAATACATGGCGTGAACGCACCTTATGGTTCGATTTTTCAGTTGTGTTTGTTCAGGGTTGAAGCCAGAGTTGCCCCAGGCCCTCTCACATTTTTGTCCTTCATGAGTTTGGATCTTTGTGACATTATTGGTTCAGTTTTTTTTGTATTCTTCTACAAACAGTTAAAGTAATCATAACCTTTGTGAGAGCACACACACAAATCAATGTTGTTTTCACTTTCACTGTTTTATACATGTTGAGCTTTGATGATAATTAAACTCCATCATATAAAATAACTTCAAAGACTTTACTTTTATTAAAAGTCCCGTCTGGGTTTAATTAAAAATTCTCCATTTACTGATAAACAGCTACTGAATTGAACTACGGGACTGTGTCTGAGTTACCTGTGGCAAATTCTCACAAAAGTTCCTACAATTGCAGTTCAGTTTTTAAAATGATGACAGGATTTAAAAAGATTTTTACATCTCCAAAGTTGTACATGTGTAAAAGCTGTCTATGTTGATATGGTCTAAGTAGCAGTGTCTATACAAACATAGTATGTTATTTTTATAGTTTATATGTTATAGTATTGATATTTTTTTCATTATCAACTGCCTATGAATAATAATGAGAGTTGTGTTATGCACATATTTTTGAGGCACCAACTGCAGTCCTATAGGCAAAAGACCAAAGGACCTAATTGTGTTTCAACTCAGTCATTTACTAATGAGGAAGACATATTAGTATTGAGTTTACTAAGGAAGGTCACAACAAGGCATATATACAGGCATAAGAGATAAAGCACTGTTCAGTTTTGTGCTCAAGGTTTAAACAACCAAATTTAGTGAATTAGTCATTTTCCCATTTGGACAACATCTGACATCACAGATTTTGAATATTGTACTGGAAATCCTAACTCAAACATGTTTATATCAGTACGTTTTTTGCAAATATAACTGGGAGATTTTCTCATAAAGATGCTGCTAAAATAATTTCTCAGTCATGTGCTGAGGAATCACTTATAGATGGATGTTTTGTATTCATAATGGTGCAATCATATCCATTTTTATTGATTTACCTCATCTCTCCGCGTAATGGTGTTCAGAGCCTCGACTTTGGCAACAGTAATTTATCCTCCCCTAATAAACCTGCCATTTCTCTTGAATTACACAGCGATATTCCCAAAAGTGATTCATACTCACAAAGACAAATGCTTGGTGGGAGAGTACATGTCACTGCAGCTATCCTTTAGCAGGCAGGGAGACTGTACCGTTGGTGAGGCGCCAAACATGCATTAGCGAAAGTCTCTATCTTTTTTGTTTGGTTTTGAATAATTGTAGCTCTCTTTTGGCTCGTAAGTGCATTTTCTTTCACCTTCGTTTTCATCTGATGAATTAGCTCAGACACCGAGTGGATTTTTCTATCAGCCGATGTGGCATTCCCTAGAAAACTTAGTGTGAAATCCGACGCAATAAAGACTGCTCCTGTAACTAAGGTGAGTGATGTTGCCCCACTGATAGCAATCAAGAATATTTTATGGCACATTTTCCATGCGCAAATAGGCAAGGAAATGGGTTTCATCCTACAGTTGTGTTAAGGTGAATCACTTTTTCCTGGATCTGTCTGCCAGGTGAGAGGTTGTCTTTGGGAATCGTCAATTTCCAGTGCCTTCATGAGGGAGAGAAAAACCTAGGCTGAGGAAAAGACTGCCAGCAAACACATCTATATCAGCTGCGAATGAACAGCCTGAGTGAGCCAAATGAATTAATGAAACACAGCTGTGTCTTTTATAGTATGTCTAGAATAAATGTCTCCTCAAGTTGTCACTGATATGAAAAGTCCTACTCCTAGTATCCTAGTCTTCCCTATAGGTATTTTTCTTTTCTTTTTTTTTCTTGAGCTCATGGAAAAGGAAATATGAAAAATATTTATTTTCTCCAACACTTTTTAGTATTAAATTACAGTTTTGATTGTCTTTGATGGGATTGGATCAGGAGCTGGGACTCACAGCAGTCCATCTGCAGAGGAAATTCAGGATAATTCTACCCTTGATTGAGAAAATCCTTGCCATAAAATAAGTGGGTAACATTTATGCAAATACATATAAACTTAGGATTTTACTAGTTTCTCACACAGTTTAAATCAACATCAAATGACAACCCATTTTTTCCCACAAAATGGCACAATCCTGAGTGAAACAGGATATTGTAGACTAGGACTTGATTTTATCCATCAAGAACTGACTGAATAGTGTGATATATGCTAACTGGAAAGTGCAAGGAAGGGGCTGTCGATAGTAGGTTTTGAAAATATTGATTAATTATTCATACCATTTAAGGATGGAAGGAAGCAAAAAACTTTTCTCTGAGAGGTTCATATTTTAAGCAAAAACAGGAAACAGATGGTATTTTGAGCATGTGTTATGCTGGAAGTAACACTGGTTTAACAGATGGTGGTTTCAAGGGTTAGACATCAAACATGTGGATAAAAAAAAATATAAAAAAAAATACCTGCTGAAAATCAATATATGAAGTCAGAACATTGAGAATTTGAGGTGCAAACTATTGTCAAATAATAACAGATCCTACAGTAAAAATCCCCTGCAGTTATAATCTTTAAATATGATATACACTGCATGATTAATTGGATTAAAAAAATTGAGCATGAGAAGTTATTAAATTATTAATTACTGAGACTGATGGTATGTTGATCTAGGTTCTTTCCTTTGCAGTTGCAGACAGGTCCCATGTGATGTGGAAAGCTAAACCGTGCTTCCCGTACAGTGTACCTTGCGGTAATAAGTCTCATGCTCTGGTATGTAAACAGAATTGCAAAAATATCCACAAGGAACATACCATAAGGAATTAGAAATGAAATTTTGTTCATAAAAAAAAACACTGTATTTTCTCTCTCTTTCTGAAAAGTGCACAAATCTAGGGTGCTGCCTTCAGCTTTCTTTAGCGTTTTACTCTATAAATTATGAATGGACAGTGCAACCACCACTCATTGCAAACTAAGTTGTTTTCTTATAGAAGCTGTTTGATAAAGAATAACCCACATTTAACATCAGAATCAATGGTTACACTGACGGTTTAACACTTTTAGTCTCAACAAATCGTTTTAAATGTCCATGAATGCATATTAGTCCTCGCCTTCACTCATTCACACCAGCTCAGAATATCTGATCCACTCTGTGATATTAGTTTATAAAGTTATAAATATGGATATTTTTCTTACAAAAATGCATTGCTTTGCTTCAGAAGGTTTTTATTAACCACCTGGAGCTGTATGGATTACTTTTATGATGGATGGATGTGCTTTTTTGGGCTTCAAAACCTCCCATTATAAAGCTTGGAAGAGCCCAAATATTTTTAAATATAACTCAGATCGTGTTTGACTGAAAGAAGAAAGTCATATACACCTATGATGGCTTGAGGGTGAGTAAATTATGGGATCATCTTCATTTTTTGGTGAACTAATCCTTTAATGATACACTAAAGCCCGCCCTGCACATTGGATGTGATTGGTTACAACATGTTTGTGACATAGAGAACAAGGGCGATTTCAAACCACGTTTTTAAGGGGCTGTTTACACGACACTGTTTTCAAATAAAAACAGAAAACTTTTCCCCCTGGTTTCACAGACAAGGCTTAAGCTAGTCCTAGACTAAAATGTATGTTTGAGCTGTTTTAATGGAAAGCAACTTGCACTGACACATCTTAAAATGTCACTGTCATTGTTTTGTCTCGAGATGCACACCAGTAATGTTTTTTTCTAGGGTATGTTTATAAAAGCTACCCTAATTGAAATAAGGCTTAATCCTGGCTTAGCCTAAGCCCTGTCTGTGAAACCGGCCCTTTATGTGTTTAGCCCGTTCATTTACACAACAACGTCGTGTAAATGAACTTTTGAAAATGGGTTTCAAAGTGCACTTTTTTAAAAACAATACCATTGTCATCTCCTTGTAAACTGCATAACCGTGACGGCATGTGTATTACGTTTTTAGTCTATCCACCTTCAATTTCAACATGGAAGTAAGGTGTTTTCTGTGAATGTGCAAGACTTCCGATTTATTAGACACTATAGGGAAATAACAAGAAGAATATCAAAGTGCAGAAAACTTTAAAAAATAAGGTGGATAGGCATGCACATTTGCCACGAGTGCTCTGTAAAAGAATGCGTATACGTAGGCGTGTAGTCTTTCTTTAAAAAGCGACATCGCCAACTACTTGTCTGGCATGTGTAATACAGCATTTTTAGTAATTTTCGTGGATCCGTGTGAACGAGCATAGTTTTGATAACTTTGTCATTTGTACAAAGAAAAAACTTTTCCGTTTTTAGTACATTGTTGTTGTGTAAACGCTTTGGTAAACTGCAGTTTTAAGAAGAAAATACTCAGCAAAGGTGTGATGAATTTGCACATGGTTAGTCTTAAAGCATATTAAAAACACTACATAGACATATAAACAACATTAAAAACTTTTCCACAGGGGGGTCTTTCTGAGAAGAAACTCTGTTTAGATTGGGTTGATCTTTATGGTTTATTATAAATTTAAGAGCGTGAGCACATGAAAGCGTAATGTTTACAGCAAAAAGTCAGTATGATTCACTTCTACTCTAAACATCAAGAGATCTAACACTGCTGCTGCCACGAAAGCTTATAGAATTTTACCGGAAGTTGTATACTTGGATATCTTTCGCCTATAGTTGAATGATTATTATGAATTCAGCAATATTTCATTTCAACATGTTGCTTTTTGCATACTACACTGTATATAGCAGTCATATTCAGACACAAGGTGTGCCTCTATGGTACTATGAAAATTCCCTTGTTTTGAGTGACTCGTGTAGTCCTACGCAAGAATGGTGAAATCTTAATCTAAAATAGGCAGGAAAAATTAATTTGTATTATGTATAAAACTGCCACAAATAACTAACAATATTGCATTGTGCAATAATATCTAGTTTTAAGTTTCTAGTATTTTGGTTTCAATGAAACACTAGGGGAGGTAAGTTTTTTGGGCCTAATGGGTCGCTTAATGTGTATAATTTAAAATGCTGGAACTAAGGCCTACAGAATCCTTCGCAATGGCCACTGAAAGATGTTTTGGGGTTGCATTGGAAAATATTGATAGAGCATTGTTAGACATGAATATGGAGCATTAATTGTATATTTAATCTGAGAGATGTTTTGGTGTTACACAGAAAAACATTACTAGAAAAATGTACATGAAACCATTGCCAGAGCAGTGTTCCATTGTAAGATGGAAAATATTGAATATTAATTTAGCTTTATCTCCATATGTCAGTTGGTTTGATGAATGGGAATAGTCTGCAGCTTTGGAGGGTCTTTTGAAGAGCAATACTGTTCACCTCTCTCAACCAGAGCAATCAAACTGAAAGAGTGATTGCTTCCACACTGGATTCCTACTAAAGTGCGAAGCCTGTCAAGATTGAAGTACACTCATATTATTCCAGGATGCGTTTGTTTCTATTTCAGGGCCCCAGAAAAAAAGAAAGGAAAAAAAAAAAAAAAATCCATGTCAAATTAACATTCAGCAGCATCTCTACATCTTGCCAATTGATTTTGCCATGCCGGTGGGGAATAAACAGGATCTCATGCTACTAATGAGCAGGAGCTGGAAGAGGAAAAATAAGACCTGAGAATCACACTCCCCTCACATAAATATACTTTCATAAATACAGACATTCAGAGAGTTTGGATGAACCTGGCCTTCAAACAAGAAATATCTTTGTGCTGTTAGGTATTTTAGTTATTGGCAGGGCCGGCCAATGGCATAGGCGACAAAATGGGGTGCAAAATGACAGGGCGACGCTGCACGAGAGGCAGGCTCGATTCTGTAGGGGTGCTAAGCACCATACCGCCATCTCCTATCCATTAAACATCATATATATACAGTACATTCCTCACAAACCACATGAATTCTGCATTGTATTTCTGAAATGATTCTGGGTGATTCTGTAGCATTATACATGCGTGCATGCCTGAAGAGCTGAATGTGGAATATAAATCCCCCTGTGACTGGCTGCCTGCTAGCGTGAAAATTTCTGTGACCTCATGCTGCATGCGCTAATAACTGCTAGCTCATGTGCCATGACGGACAGAGTGCTCCAACAACACAATGCAGACTCCATATTCACCCATATAATTTGCCTCCTGAGAGGAAACAGTGACATGCACTCTTCTCCATCCCTCCAAGGATAGAGGTTACATCTACACAATATAGATTGGACAGAATGAGAGAGAGCTCCAGGAACTCTGTTGGTGTGGACCCACTTTGATGTGTCGTGCAATATTTATGTGCTGTTCCTCTGTGCTGGGCAAATGGAATCTGACCTTGAGCCCTACTTACCTTACCCATGCAGTGCAGTGAAAATTTGTTTGTTTCCTATTATGCTGCAATGGGGATGCAGTAACTTTAAAGTGATGGAAATGGACTACTCTGGAATTCTTGAGGGAGACTGCATACTACTGAAAGCTTTTGGTGGATAGGAATGTGTAAGATGCATTTCGAGGATGTATCGGGCGGTAATCATTTTATATAGTTTGATCAGTGGTCTCTGAAGGCCAATCAGAAGAAATCAAATCAATCAAATGATGCAAAACTCATGAGACAATTTTTCTATGGGCAGATAAAATTGCTTTATTACATTCACTGGTCTTGTCTGGCAGTTCTACCAGGTGTCTGAAAAAGACAATAAATTTGCAACATCTTTGCGGAGACATTGCAAAGACAGCAACCCTACAGTAAAAAACTAGGGCTGTGTGATTTTAGTGCATTTCTTTCCCTAATAGTGATGGGCTTTCACTCGTCCCTAAAAGCCCAAACGTATAGGCTGCATCCAAAATCTTAAATGCTGCCTTCGGAGGATGTATTGGATGGTAGGAAGGCATCAAGGCATGTACGAATCCATTGTTAGCTTCACTTCCTCTGTCCTGAGATAGGCCTACCTTCATCTGATCGATTTTTAAAGGCAAACATAGATGTATCCTTTGCTGCCTTTGATATCCCATCAGTGATTGTCAGAAAATGCAGTCTACTGTTTCTAAACTGCAGGACATGCTCCATTATAAAAAGAGTTATTAAAACTGCATTAAGCTCAAGATACTGTTCTCCACGCAGCTTTCTGTGCAAATGCTAGGGGATGGAGTGGAACCTGGACAACTTACACTCAACTTACACTGATGGCACATACTGCCGACTGTGGCATCAGATGTCGGCGCCGTGAGACGGGAGGATGAAGGCTGGGACAGGAGATAGTCGGTCTGGCCCCATATCATCGGTTGTCGGCGGGATGGGAGGATGAAGGCCGATGTGGAAGATAGTCGGTTCAGCCCCATTCACCAGTAACAGCAGATAATCAGTGAGTCCCAGTTGTCTTCGATGAAAGCTTGTAAAACTATCCGGTGTAAAATGTTCACTGCAGAGGCAGGTGTTGATGGTGATTGTCAGCTCTCCATCAAGATGGCTCTTCACAAAATTAATCCACCTCTTCTTCATATCATTGTTTTTAGGAAATTTAAATAAGGAGACCAAGCTGTTTTGTATATTAATATGCATTTGTGTGACAAAGGCATAGCTAGCTAGCAAAATGTAAGCTTTAGTAACTAACGGTAATGACAGTAACTCACGATGGAGTGGGCGGGCCGCTGATTCTAATACGCTTGCTGTAGTGTTAGGGGCGGGCACAGAATTGGTGAAAAACTATTTAATGGTCTAACTCCACAATTCAGTACTTCACTATTTAGTAAATTGAGGGAACAAATTAGTAAATCGTGCACATGATTTAGCCTAATATTTTTTTCCTGCATGTCATGTCCAGGGCTCCATATGTTTCAGCAATACATTTGAAACATTTATAATGTGTTTAGAAACAATTCTCAGAATTGATTTTACATGGACTTTTAACTGTTCCTAATCACCTCTAAGATAGGGAATGGTACATGTTGCACATGTTGCTTGCCAAAAAATAAATTGTTGTCAATCCATGTGTCACAGCACAGCATAAATTGTTGTCAATCCACTATCTCTCACCTTCCCCGGACTCCACCTCCCAGCATCCCTCTGCTTCCTCACCAACACTCCATCTGCAATCACTGATCACCACCAGCTGTCACTCATCATCTGCACCACTATAAAGACTCTCACTCCCTGCACCACGGGGTCTGGTCTCGTCTATGTGTATCACTATGCACCTTACAGACTCCTTACCTGATAACCTTACCGCCGTCCATCATCTGCCTGCCTTACTACCACTCTCTGTTCCTGCATCAAGAGACATTGTGTTACTTCTCCAGCTAAGTCATACTACAGTGTGCTTTCAGCATATTACTCACCTGTCATGACCGCCCCATTGAGGACTATGTTAAAGAGTTCCTCAAACTCTCTCATTTGGTGTCCTGGAACGATGACACCCTGAAGACCATCTTTTGGGGTGGGTTAGACGACCATCTGTACCAGCGGGTCCCAGCGGCAGCAACAACATGTTCCCTGGCACAGTATGTAGATTATGTGCTGTGGTTGAGTGGTTCTTCCCTCACAGTCGGTGAGGTTGATGAAGACACCACCGCCACTCAACCACAGTCACCCTCATCCACGCCTGACACCATGATCTCCAGGAGCCTGCCCCGCCAAGGCGTCAGAGTGGCCAGCACCTCCATGGCCTCCCGAGTGGCCAGCGCCTCCATGGCCTCCCGAGTGGCCAGCGCCTCCATGGCCTCCCGAGTGGCCAGCGCCTCCAGCGCCTCCATGGCCTCCCGAGTGGCCAGCGCCTCCATGGCCTCCCGAATGGTTAGCGCCTCCATGGCCTCCCGAATGGTTAGCGCCTCCATGGCCTCCCGACTGGCCAGCGCCTCCATGGCCTCCCGACTGGCCAGCGCCTCCATGGCCTCCCGACTGGCCAGCACCGCAATGGCCTCCCGACTGGCCAGCACCGCAATCTCTACATCTGAACCTCCTGTCTTCCCTTGAGATCCTGACCTAATAACTAAAGTAAGGGACTCTTTCCATTCTGTTCAAACTATCTTAATGAAGTTCCCTGTTCGCCACTCCCCAATTCCAAAGTCCCTTCCTAAGTTGGCCACCTATCCGTCCCTGACCTTGGTAAACTGAGCCTAGGGTCTGGGCCAAGGCCACGGAACCTGAGGGGCCTGACCCACCATGGCGTTCCAAGGAGCCTGCCCCGCCAGGGCCTCCCGACTGGCCAGCACCTCCATGGCCTCCCGACTGGCCAGCACCACAATGGCCTCCTGACTGGCCAGCACCGCAATGGCTTCCCAAGCAGTCCTTGAGCCCACTCCAGTCCCCGTTCCAGCCCACAAGCCCATTCAAGAGTCTCTTATAGCCAAAACACAAGTATTCTGTCTCACCCAAGTATTTGGCCACGGAACCTGAGGGGCCTGCCCCACCATGGCGTCCCGAGGAGCCTGCCCCACCATGGCGTCCCGAGGAGCCTACCCCGTCATGAGGTCCCGAGGAGCCTGCCCTGCCAGGGCGTCCCGAGGAACCTGACCCACCAGGGCATCCCGAGTGGCCAGCACCTCCATGGCCTCCCAACTGGCCAGCACCTCCATGGCCTCCCGACTGGCCAGCACCGCAGTGGCCTCCCGACTGGCCAGCACCGCAATAGCTTCTCAAGTAGCCTGATCCTCCTTGGTGCCCCGGTCAGCCAGTACCGTCCTAGAGACGGCCGACCCCGTATCACCCATAACATCTCCAGGACTCCCTCCCTCCCTGTTATCTATCCACGGCGTGAGGACGCGCCTACCGGGAGTGGGGAGTACTGTCACAATCACTGTCTCTCACCTTCCCCGGACTCCACCTCCCAGCATCCCTCTGGTTCCTCACCTGCACTCCATCTGCAATCACTGATCACCACTAGCTGTCACTCATCATCTGCACCACTATAAAGACTCTCACTCCTTGCACCACGGGGTCTGGTCTTATCTATGTGTATCACTATGCACCTTACAGACTCCTTACCTGATAACCACCAGATTCATCTGTCTTCCGTCCTCCTTCATCCGCCGTCCATCATCTGCCAGCCTTACTACCACTCTCCGTTCCTACATCAAGAGACATTGTGTTACTTCTCCAGCTAAGTCATACTACAGTGTGCTTTCAGCATATTGCTCAACTGTCATCTCCTTTGCCGGATCCGTGCCTCTGTCTATAAATAAACAATCTGTTATTCCCCTACCTGTCTGCCTCCGTTTGAGTCTGTGACACCATGATAATTTATTTTCTCTTAGTTTGACATACATTTAACATACTTTATTGTTTAGAATAGCTATTAAACAGATAGTTCCGGTCCTTGATTCTGATTGGTTGAACCGCGTTGTGTCTAACAGTGCCCCTTAGCTGTTCTAAATTCACTGTAAACCACGACTTCACAGGGCTTATTTCTTTAATAACTCTATAGGTCTATTTTTAGCCTTCTATTTGTCATGTAGTATTATTTATTTCGGTGATCGGTATCAGCTGATACTGCTTTCAGTGATCTGTGATAGGCCCTAAAAATTCTGATCGTGGGCACCCTTAAGAAAAATCCAGTTAAATCTGAAATCAAATGAAAATACAGGGTTTTTTTTTGTTCGTTTTGTTTTTTTTAATTAGCAACTGGACCCACCTATCTGAAATTTGTATTGATTAAAGGATGCCTTCATCAGAATACCTAGCAGTTTTAAAGTCTTAAAGTCCTGATATACTCATGCTAATGTTAATGCATTTTTTTTCCTTTTTTTTTTTTTTTTTTTGCTTAGGGGTAGAAAAAAGTATGAAATACCTGAGAAATGGTACACTGTTAGAGAACACAATTTTCAAGTACATCCTTGTGATGCACCATAATATTGAAAATCAATAGATTTTCAGTGTTCTCTGATTCAACTCTAGTTTGACACCATGACACTGCATCCTAAAACAGTGAAACAACAAGCACTAAAAGTTTTTTTTTAGATAGATAGATAGATAGATAGATAGACAGACAGACAGACAGATAGATAGATAGACAGACAGACAGATATTCTTGCTCACAAATAGATGGTGGTCTTGGAAAGACTAGGCAATGGTTTATTTGTAAATATTATGTAAATTACCCTACTCAAGGACCTGAATTTGCAATATTGCAAGCGACAGCCTGAAGAACATACACAAGGTCACCTAACTGTCATTTGCGAAGTTAAATTAGGCTACCCCAGAAGGAAAGAAAAAAAGAAAGAAAGAGAGATTTAAAGTAAGAGGAAGGGGGAATGCAAGGGGGTCATGCAGGAGTGAGTGGGATAAGTGTGCTTGAGATTGATTCGTTAACTCATAGGCTTTCCCGCCCTCATCACTGTCAGCTTTACTTCTTTGATCTCTCTGCCAAAACTCATTTCACACCTCTAAAGTCACATCTCTGCCATTCCATATGTCTATATGAGAGAGAAAAAGAAAGAAAGACTCTCAGTAATTGTGTCTCTTTACTCTCGACCTCTGACACCTCTACATTTGAACTTGCCCGTACCATCACCCCGTCTTTTGATCTATCCTGCTGAAGTAGTCCAGGTTAACTCTTCCAGCTGGGACGCAAGTGTCTGCCGTTGATCCTGGATTAGCTGCCAGTCTACTCCGGCTCTGTATTAGTGCTCTGAAAGAGATAATGTTTTGGATTTGAGGGTGATGTAAGATTAAGTGTTCATTAAAAATATGACTGAGTCACTGCTGAATTCAGATGCAATCTGAATACAATTCAAGTAATCATGTGTCCATATTTAGAAGTTCTTCTTTACTTGTCCTAGGTTAGATTACAGTATACAAGTGCAAAAACAGGAGTTGAATATATTCATTATAGCTATTATATATTTTCTTAGAGATAGAATGAACAGTCATTCCCAGAGACTGTATCACATTATTTAAATGATTTTCCACCCATATAAGTCTATTATTGTGGTGTAATCTATCTCAGAAACACCATAAATCAAGTGATTATTGATCTCTTTAGATGCAAGTCATACGATCTCTTCCTGTCTAAAGTGTTTTTGGCCAGACTAAGCTGCAATATGGACCAGAGCTTTTGCAATTTAGTTACAGGACTATGTGACACTACAGTATATGACCATTATCATTTTACATGCTGTAAAATGACAGCTGTAAATGCCTACACTGTAACACATTGCAGTTTTTTTTATTATTTTTTTTATTATTATTATTATTATTAAATTGTAAAATAATTTTAAATATCCATTATGGTGATAGGTGTTCATTTTGGGAAAAATATTCCTTTTACCAAAATAAATAAATAAAACTCTAATTGTTTGTTGATGGAGCTTTCACAATAGTGAAAGAGCTACTGAGATGCATAATATGCTACATCTTTGAAAGCCGTGATATCATCTTGCAACACAAGAGTTTTTTCCCTTATTTAGAGATGCATAGACATCAATACTTACAAAACTCAACAACTGTGACATGCAGTTCTTGTTTGTTTTTCTCACAATATAAACAGAAACTTTTTAACAGTTTAGGCTTATAGTTGTATAAAAAATACAGTACTCTTTTGTTTGTTGACAGTCTGGCAGTTGCCAGTAAAGTACTGTACATTTTGCGGTAATTTCTAAGAGTATACTCACTCTTTCTAAGAGTGAAGACTTAAATGACTTTTGCCGGATGGGATTTAAAATAATGATCAAAACATAGATGGAGTAGACTGAGTCTTTCAACAACTCCAAAGTTTGCGCAGACATTACCTCTTCATCGGTTCGACATTACATTCGGTAACGTTAGGCAGTTTTGATTTATATGCTGTTAAATGTTTTCAAGATCGCATTAGCTTACATGTGCTTCTATCGCTTGTTTCTGCTTCTTCTTCATTTATTCTGTACTAATTCAGTGTAATAGCACCCCCTACTGTATGACAATGAAAACTAGTGATGGCCGATTTCGAAACACTGCTTCATGAAGCTCCGAAGCTTTATGAATCTTTTGTTTCGAATCAGTGATTTGGAGCATGTATCAAACTGCCAAAGTCACACGATCTCAGTAAACGAGGCTTAGGTACATCATAACTGTTTCAAAACATTTCTAAACAGTTTGACATTTCAATGGTTCACCCGTAGAGGGCGATGATCTCTGTGAACCCATGAATCATGCGGATTCACTGAGAACCACTGAACAAGTGTCTATGGGCTTTACCCTATGGTTTTACCTGATCTCTGATCAGTTTTATACATTTGTAAATGTTTTAATTAGACATTAGTATAATTAAAATGAATAATGGTAGTTATTAATCTCTTATTGGCCTGTTTAGCTTGAACCATGGAACAAACAAAACAAGCCCTGAAAATTGATAAAAGAACACATATTATACAGACACTCTATATTTAATCTTATTAGATGATTAGTTAATTGCATTTGATAGATTTTACTTCACAAAGCCTGGATCTGCCCATCACTACTAAAAACGTCCCACTTTGGTAATGTTTTAAAGAACTTATCACCTTTAAAAAAAAAAAAACTAGTTATTTAATACATATGTTTTTGTTTTGTTTTTTAAAGCAACATATACAGGTGCTGGTCATATAATTAGAATATCATCAAAAAGTTGATTTATTTCACTAATTCCATTCAAAAAGTGAAACTTGTATATTATATTCATTCATTACACACAGACTGATATATTTCAAATGTTTATTTCTTTTAATTTTGATGATTATAACTGATAACTAAGGAAAATCCCAAATTCAGTATCTCAGAAAATTAGAATATTACTTAAGACCAATACAAAGAAAGGATTTTTAGAAATCTTGGCCAACTGAAAAGTATGAACATGAAAAGTATGAGCATGTACAGCACTCAAACAGTTGGGGCTCCTTTTGCCTGAATTACTGCAGCAATGCGGCGTGGCATGGAGTCGATCAGTCTGTGGCACTGCTCAGGTGTTATAAGAGCCCAGGTTGCTCTGATAGTGGCCTTCAGCTCTTCTGCATTGTTGAGTCTGGCATATCACATCTTCCTCTTCACAATACCCCATAGATTTTCTATGGGGTTAAGGTCAGGCGAGTTTGCTGGACAATTAAGAACAGGGATACCATGGTCCTTAAATCAGATACTGGTAGCTTTGGCATTGTGTGCAGGTGCCAAGTCCTGTTGGAAAATGAAATCTGCATCTCCATAAAGTTGGTCAGCAGCAGGAAGCATGAAGTGCTCTAAAACTTCCTGGTATACGGCTGCGTTGACCTTGGACCTCAGAAAACACAGTGGACCAACACCAGCAGATGACATGGCACCCCAAACCATCACTGAATGTGAAAACTTCACACTGGACCTCAAGCAACGTGGATTGTGTGCCTCTCTCCTCTTCCTCCAGACTCTGGGACCCTGATTTCCAAAGGAAATGCAAAATTTACTTTCATCAGAGAACATAACTTTGGACCACTCAGCAGCAGTCCAGTCCTTTTTGTCTTTAGCCCAGGCGAGACGCTTCTGATGCTGTCTGTTGTTCAAGAGTTCAAGGAATGTGACAGCTGAAACCCATGTCTTGCATACGTCTGTGCGTAGTGGTTCAGCTGCAGTCCACTCTTTGTGAATCTCCCCCACATTTTTGAATAGGTTTTGTTTCACAATCCTCTCCACTGTGCGGTTATCCCTATTGCTTGTACAATTTTTCTACCACATCTTTTCCTTCTCTTCGCCTCTCTGTTAATGTGCTTGGAGCTCTGTGAACAGCCAGCCTCTTTTACAATGACCTTTTGTGTCTTGCCCTCCTTGTGCAAGGTGTCAATGGTTGTCTTTTGGACAACTGTCAAGTCAGCAGTCTTCCCCATGATTGTGTAGCCTACAGAACTAGACTGAGAGACCATTTAAAGGCATTTGCAGGTGTTTTGAGGTATTTAGCTGATTAGAGTGTCTTCAGTATTGAACCTTTTCATAATATTCTAATTTTCTGAGATACTGAATTTGGGATTTTCCTTAGTTGTCAGTTATAATCATCAAAATTAAAAGAAATAAACATTTGACATATATCAGTCTGTGTGTAATGAATGAATATAATATACAAGTTTCACTTTTTGAATGGAATAGTGAAAATAATTAGTATGAATGGAATTAGTGAAATAAATCAACTTTTTGATGATATTCTAATTATATGACCAGCACCTGTATATTAAATTACTATTTTGTTTTTAAAGGTGATAAGTTCTTTAAAACATTACCAAAGAGGCACCTTAAAGTTTTTAAATGGTATAAATTAGAATGATTTTTAAAAAGTGTATCAACTTAGTGTACATTGTCTCCCTACAGTATCTCACAGAAGTGAGTACACCTCTCACATTTTTGAAAATATTTTATAATATCTTTTCATGTGACAACACTGAAGAAATGACACTTTGCTACAAAGTAAAGTAGTGAGTGTACAGCTTGTATAACAGTGTAAATTTGCTGTCCTCTCAAAATAACTCAACACATAGCCATTAATGTCTAAACTGCTGGCCACAGAAGTGAGTGCACCCCTAAGTGAAAATGTCCAAATTGGGCCCAATTAGCCATTTTCTCTCCCCGGTGTCATGTGACTCGTTAGTGTTACAAGGTCTCAGGTGTGAATGGGGAGCAGGTGTGTTAAATTTGGTGTTATCGCTCTCACTCTCTCATACTGGTCACTGGAAGTTCAACATGGCACCTCATTGCAAAGAACTCTCTGAGGATCTGAAAAAAAAGAATTGTTGCTCTACATGAAGATGGCGTAGGCTATAAGAAGATTGCCAAGACGCTGAAACTGAGCTGCAGCACGGTGGCCAAGACCATACAGCGGTTTAACAGGACAGGTTCCACTCAGAACAGGCCTCGCCATGGTCGACCAAAGAAGTTGAGTGCACGTGCTCAGCATCATATCCAGAGGTTGTGTTTGGGAAATAGACATATGAGTTCTGCCAGCATTGCTGCAGAGGTTGGAGGAGTTGGGGGTCAGCCTGTCAGTGCTCAGACCATACGCCACACACTGTATCAAATTGGTCTGCATGGCTGTCATCCCAGAAGGAAGCCTCTTTTAAAGATGATGCACAAGAAAGCCCCCAAATAGTTTGTTGAAGACAAGCAGACTAAGGAACCATGTCCTGTGGTCTGATGAGACCAAGATAAACTTATTTGGTTCAGATGGTGTCAAGCGTGTGTGGCCGCAACCAGGTGAGGAGTACAAGTGTGTCTTGCCTACAGTCAAGCATGGTAGTGGGAGTGTCATGGTCTGTGGCTGCATGAGTGCTGTCGGCACTGGGGAGCTACAGTTCATTGAGGGAACCATGAATGAGCAGAACATGATCCCCTCCCTTCGGAGACTGGGCCGCAGGGCAGTATTCCAACATGATAAATACTCCAAACACACCTACAAGACTACCACTGCCTTGCTAAAGAATGTTTCCAGACCTAAACCCTATTGAGCATCTGTGGGGCATCCTCAAATGGAAGGTGGAGGAGCACAAAGTCTCTAACATCCATCAGCTCTGTGATGTCGTCATGTCGTCATGGAAGAGGACTCCAGTAGCAACCTGTGAAGCTCTGGTGAACTCCATGCCCAAGAGGGTTAAGGCAGTGCTGGAAAATAATGGTGGCCACACAAAATATTGACACTTTTGTGGCCAGCGGTTTAGACATGAATGGCAAGTTTTTTTAAGGGGACAGCAAATTTACACTGTTATACAAGCTGTACACTCACTACTTTACATTGTAGCAAAGTGTCATTTTTTCAGTGTTGTCACATGAAAAGATATAATAAAATATTTACAACAATGTGAGGGGAGTACACCCCTCACTTCTGTGAGATACTGTATGTAAGGCATAATAAGAGGCTAGATAAGAGCTTTAAAATGGAAATGAGACTAGCCTCTATAACTGTATATTTGCTTAGAAAAATAATGTAATGGGAACTTAATGTGATGCATATTTAATCATGGCATAGTTTATATATTAGTTGTTGATGTTAAAACTTAACAATTCAAATACATCATGGCCTAAATATACATTTGAGTGGTAGTTGGAATTATGATTAGGTGGCAAAATGTCTTTTTGACATTATTACCCCAGAAGCAAAAATAGATGATGATCCAGGAACATCCTCACGGTAAAATCATGGTCACCTAGCATCTTCTCTCTATGTGAGTCTCCATGTAGTCTGACACTTCCATGCATATGAACTCCACTGCTCTAGGAAGTGAAGTGATCACAATGATCCACACAGTTGTCTTCAGAACACATAGTATAGAAATAAATTCCACAGACTTTTGTATAATGAAGTGTACGCTAGAAGGGACTTCCACTGCCAGATTCAGAGAAAAATCTCTGCCAGGCCAGCTGTGTCTAGGAGCAAAAGCATCATGGGTAGTAGTTACCTTTACGAAATCCTATCTTCCATACCTACCTGCTGGGGAATTCTTTCTATCTCCACATCCCTCTTCGCATTCTAGATCTTATGGTCTTAGACAGCTAGTCAATACAATGGCTCAGAAACACAGTTCATATTGACTTTGTTTTCAGGAAGGCTCCATAAAGAGCCACATGGGAGTTTCTGTCACTTTGTGTTCTCTCCTGAGGTATTCCAGCCATCTCTGTAAAATTGAACCTCCTCCCACTGCATTTCAAGTCTTTTCTCAGGAGCTACACAACAGGATTGGAGAGTACACGTGTGTGTATATAGGTGTGATCAATTTTGGACCCCAGTTCCGACTGGAGTGACAATCCTTTTATTATAACTATTACTGGGAAAAATAGCAAAAAAAAAACAAAAAAAAAAACAACCTTGAATTATTGTTCATTTGTTCATTGACACTATAAACATGTATATCCACTTTAACACAATTCAGGTCATTGTGATATTCATTCTTATTAATTTACATATGTTTCTCTACACATCACAAGTGGTTATGTTGCCAGTATTTCAGTGTCCAAATGTTGTTAAGCTTTCATTTGACTGGATAACGTAATATTTTTTAAATGCATAGCCATATAGTATATTATTACATGAATAACTGATCCATTCCATTCTTCATGCACAGATGAAACCCATCTTCCTACAATAAAGCTTCTCTCCAAGTATTGTACAATCCTTTAGTTGTGATGTGAACTAAACACCATTGTCTGTTACAGTTATTTATTTATTTATTGAAAGAAAATCACTTTGATATGTCCTGTGCCAACTCCTTGTTTCAACAGGATTTATGTGTATTATCATCAAGTAACTGTCAGTCTTGTTATTTGCTAATGTGATGCATTGCCTTTATTGTTTTGGTAAGAGACCATCTGAAGGAAAATTTTGTAGTGACTACTCAGCCACATGTTTGTTTTACATCCCCTAAAGACAGCTTCTTTTAATTAATATGAGCATCTCTGGATTTCATTACTTGATCTTAAAATCAAACACATGATGCTCCCAAAGGTGTCTGGATGTGATGATTTATGTAGGGTCTTGAATGAATAACCAATGAGCAGTATTTAAATATGAAAACCTTCTGTTTGAGTCTGATAAGAGAACAACATCCTGCAGGGAGTAATGGACTCAGAAGCATGTTCTTTATTTGTTGACACCTGAGGTTTTCTTTCGTATGAGTAGGGGTCTCTTCCATACATATATACTGAGCTGATGGGAAACAAGCCAAACAAGAACTGCTGGGCAAAAGGCCAAAGAAAAATGCCAGAAATCATCATGTTACTGTTCATAGTGTGAAAACATTGTTCAAGCTTAAACTGTAGTGGTATATATCTTTTTTTATTCTTTAAACCAGCAGCACTCACATTGGTCACAAATTTAAATATTCATAATGTAATGATGTGTATAAATTTGGTTTATACTTATGCATGTATGTATGTATGTATGTTCTCCTAAATCTTCTATGTATATACAACCCGAATTCTGCAAAAACTGGGACGTTATTTAAATTTGAATAAAATAAAAACTAAGACTTTCAAATCACATAAGCCAATATTTTATTCACAAAGAACATGGATAACATAACAAATGTTTAAACTGAGAAATTTTACAATTTTATGCACAAAATGAGCTCATTTCAAATTTGATGTCTGTTACAGGTCTCAAAAAAGTTGGCACAGGGACAACAAATGGCTGAAAAAGCAATACATTTTTAAACAATTTAGCTGGGAGAACATCTAGCAACTAATTAAGTTAATTGATTTTAGGTCTGTAACATAATTAACTATAAAAGGGATGTCTTAGAGAGGCAGAGTCACTCAGAAGTAAAATGGGCAGAGCTATGAAAGACTGCGTAAGGGACAAGGCCGATGACCTTTATTGGATGCCTGTGGTCTTCGGGCCCTCAGATGACACTGCATCACTTATCGGCAAGATTGTGTCAATGACATTACTAAATGGGCCCAAGAATACTTCCAGAAACCACTGTCGGTAAACACAATCCACCGTGCCATCTGCAGATGCCAACTAAAGCTCTGTCATGCCAAAAGGAAGCCATATGTGACGAGTCCAAATTTGACATTGTTGTTGGAAATCCCGGACATCCCGGTATGTTGGTGCATAAGTGCATACGGTATGGGTAGCTTGCATGTTTTGGAAGGCACTATGAATGCTGAAAGATATATAAAGGTTTTAGAGCAACATTAAACGAAAAATACGTCAAAGACAACCACAAACTCTTCAGCAGCTGGAAACCTATCAGGCAAAAATGGGACCAAATTCCAGAACACCAAAACTCCAGAAACTCATAGCCTCGATGCCCAGACATCTTCAAACTGTTTTGAAAAGAAGATGAGATGCTACACCATGGTAAACATGCTCCCGTCCCAACTATTTTGAGACCTGTAGCAGGCATCAAATTTGAAATGAGCTAATTTTGCACATGAATTAAATTTCTCAGTTTAAACATTTGTTATCTTATCTATGTTCTGTTGTGAATAAAATATTGGCTCATGTGATTTGAAAGTCTTTTAATTTTCATTTCATTCAAATAAAAAAAAAAAAAGTCCCAACTTTTCCAGAATTTGGGTTATAAATTATTTGCATTTCCAAACATGACATGACACATCATTTTGTAGGTTATGGGAGAATTGCTGAAAAGCTGAAAAGCTTGTCGTTCAAACAGTTTTGCTTGAGTAAAAGTACAAAAGTTTTTAATGTACTTATGTATAAAAATTAAAAAGTACTGATCAATGAAGCATGCTTATTATTTATTCTAGCCAGCACTAGTCAGTAAGGAAGATTAGTGGAGACATTTAATATGTATTTATCTGCAAATAATCAAGAAAAATACTATAAAAAAGCACTATAAAAACATTAAACATCAGTATACAAAAATAGCAGTTAAAATGATTGACAATCCAAGTGTGCAAACAAGTGAATATATAACAAACCAATAATGCGGTGACCAGCAGTAAAGAGGAACGGAAAAGGAAACTTCATATATGGCAATATGCATAAACAGAACTCTAATTTTATATAATTTGAAACATTGAAACAGCAGCATAAAAGACACATGGGCATTAATTTGCTTTTAAGTATAACAAGGAACTATATGTTTTTTTTTTTTATTAAATGCAGTGTAGTAAAAAGTATGGTATTATGCTTTGGAATGTAGTGAAGCAAAAAAAATTCCCTAAAATAAAAACGCTCTGATAAAAGGCCTACTGAAAAATGTTTACTACAGTAACAAAGTAACTGTCCACCACTTGGGATAGTTAATTGTGAAAGATTCAGGTAACTGGATCAAAAACTGTGTCCAGAACTGTGCTAGGAGTAAAGATGGCAGTTTGTAAATTGCATTTTTCCTGTGTCAGCCAAGCGATTGTCATTGAGATGAATGGAAATGCTAACGGATAGCTTTCTCTAGACTCAACAAATCAGAGTCATTCATCGCTGAACCAAATCTCAGTTCGTTTATGAATGAAATGCTCCAGTTTCTTCAGTTCATTTAGAATCAACATGCCACATCCGTCCAGTTTGTTCACAAATTACATGTCTTGCTCAGTGCCACTCCACTCATTCATTCAGACTCAAAACACCATTTCGTTCAGTGCAAGGGCGTATTTGTTCAATGATATGCTCTGTCACAGCCCACGATATAAGGCTATTTGCTTAGTCTCTGTTTTGTTCTTGCTACACTCTTTACTACACACGAGGCAGTGCACTTTGTTCGCTTAAAAGATTTGTTCAAAACAATTAAAAACACCACTAATTGATATTCAAACTGTGTGATGTGGTGTTGTGACACACTGATTGATTCCCTATCTGTTAAAGGCCCTGTTCATTTAGATCTGTCTGTTTTAATCCCACTACAGCATCCAGATGTGTTAATTGTTTCTCATTTGTGTGTAATGGATGGCATGCTTTTTTCTAAATGTGGGCAGCAGGCCTGTACTACAGGAAATTGTGTCACAATAAACGCAAGTCCAGGCGTTGAAAATTTCCAGTTTCCAGGAATTTTGCAGAATTACAGAAATAGTCAAGACTTGAGTCACATTTAAATCTATTTAATCACAAATAATTGCAGTTTTTTAGGGGTTTATCATAGGAAAAATGTGAATTAGCTTGTGGTTAGATATCAATAAATATTTGTTGTGCTACTGTATGTGAAATTTGTATTTGCTGAAATGCTTCAGCAGACACCATCTGACAACGAGATTGAATTTCACGTTGAAAAGATTGCTGCCAGCATGTTCATTCTCAAACTTGATATTTTCATACAGTGCGACTTTCAAGGTTTCTTTGTTTAGCGCAACAGTATGCCTCCTTGCAACACAACAGGAGGCCTATAACACCATCATTGTTGTTTTTTATGACAGCTTTTTCAATAGACACTTTTATTCTTGACTGTTTTCTTGCTCACTTGTTTTGTGTGAGGTATGTGCCTTCCTTTTATTGAATTGCATTGTAACTTTTAAAAGCTGTGTCTTCACTCTAAAAAAATGTTGGGTTGTTTCAACCCATGTTTGGTTCAAATATGGACTATCCTAATTGTTTGGTTTAAAAACTGAATTCAAAAATGAAATCCTTGGTTGGGTTTGTCCATATTTGACCCAAACATAGGTTGAAACAAACCAGCATTTTTTTCAGTGCATTTTTTTGAGTGTTGGAATGACTTCTAGAAGTAAGAAAACCCAAGTGAGTTGAGGGACGTCAGTGAGGCGGAGGCAGAAATGTGACAGAGCCTTGCTTTCAAGAAAACTAGATGTGTTTGACTGCAAATGTGTTCAAGATTGGCTTCAACCCAGCAATGCATAAATTACAATTAAAACAAGCATCCAATTAGTCAGTTTCATATTTACTGTATGATTTGCAGAGCAACATATTGGTATTTATGCTATATTTAGTAGCGAGTGAAATACTTTTAGCTTATTACTAATCAGATGTAATTTCCTGAGGATTCCTTATCGTTTTGTTTACATAAATCCTAGTGGAAATGTGATTCATATATCTTTATGACTTGTTAATTTAGTGTCTTTCTCAAATGAATCACTCCAATAATGTGGTAACCTTTGCAACAATGGACCATGAAGAACTTGGCAGGTCTTCCTGCTGCCAGGTGTGTAATACTGATACTCATTTTTCATTTGTACCTGTTGAATGACCTCTATAGGGGACACTGCAGACAATTCATCAGGAAATTTGATTGGACACCCCATCAGAAAATGCCCAAACACCCATGATTAAAGCTCTGGAGCAATATAAAAAGGCCGCTGAGGTTGACTAACTTTGGTTAAGGCTGTCATTACAGTATCCATCATTACCATTTTAACATATTGGTGTCCACATGATGCAGGAAAGATTTGTCATAATCTCTTTTGATCCAGATTTAATATTTCATTAGGTTGCTTATCAAATCTCCATAATTCATTCCACAAAAGGTTAGACATAAACAATTCCGTTAATTAATTCAATACATGATTACATCATTAAGAACACACAATTAGGTGTGTTTTGATTTTTTTTTTTTCATTTAATACAAAATTACAAAATATTTCATGCATAAAAAGTTTAAAGAAGAGTTGAAAAATGTAAACAAATTTCAGAATGTCTTAGTATTTTTGTCTCCTTTTTGCTTTTTGAAAGTGTTCAAACTGCTACTCCACAAGTCAGTGCAAAACCGAAGATCTATGTTGTTCAGAGTGATTTGAGAAAGTTCCAAAGAGCATCTTTTACGGAAGCAAAGAAATATGAACTTTTGTACCTGTTGTACATTTTATACAATGAGATGGATTTTAAAATTATTATTGGAGGCACATTTATCAATCAATCAATCAATCAATCAACCAAATAAAAACATATTCTTTAAACTGTAGAAGATTGCATGGATTCATGTATTCAGTTAACAGAATTTCATCCAAAATAAAGAAACATTGACACATTCCCAAAAAAAGGCAGGAGGCAAATTCACCCACAATATCACAAAAAGAGAATAGTGGATCCTTATGAGGGAACAAGTTATTATTATTATTATTATTATTATATAAAATAAATTAAGTTTTAAAGTTGTTAGAAGCTTAGTGGTGGCGACTTTGAACTCATGCGATTATGGTGTAGTTTGTTCAGACACTAATTTAACTAGTTTTTTACTTTTGACGATTCCCTGACAGCTACATAGTGTCTGCCCAGATTCAGCCCACATCTGGCCTGCGTGTAATCCACATGTACCAGATGTGGGCTGGATCTATGCCATACTATGTTGCTGTCTGGGTTGTGTTTAGGATTCAAAGTTCATGAAATATGTGTATATTTGTGAGAATTATTTTGATGAACAAAATGTGCAAGAATTATAAACTTTTTTTGGTCACAGCTTCATTTCTGCAGTAATCCAAAAGCCAATTAAAAAACCTATTTGCTTTTTGTTGAGGGCACCAGGGTGATTCTAACTTCTGGGCCATCCGGGTAACTTCTAAATTGGTCATCCCTGAAGCACTCAATTACCCCTCACACATTAGGGTTCTAAAACTCAGTGGGCTCAGGAGAGGCAAGCGAGATGGCGCCCCAACTGAAACCTTAAAAGCTAGTGTTGCTGTTGGACATTTTAGAAAAATGAATGAATTATAGAGTTTTAACTCATGTGTCAAAATACTTGTAGTACAGGGCAATGGTGTCTGTGTAACCAATATAACCAGGGCCATTAGTGCAGTGCAACTGGTGCAACCCTGCAAACCCTAAGGAGGGTCACAAGATTTTAAAAATGGGTTGCATGCCCAGATGATTTAAGGAAAATGTTAAAAAGAATTAATTACTTAAAAAAAAAAAAAAAAAAAAAAATCAATCTTAATAATAATAACAACCTGACCCATGCAATCAGTCAGCTTTATTTTTTATTTTTTTTCCCCCCTCCCACTGCAATGACCTCATTAGCAGTGGCGGCTCCAGGATTTTTTTCTTGGGGTGCAAAGAGCGGTGACTTAACACTTCAGAGGGGGTGCTTAGAAATTTCTTTTTAAATGCATCAATAACTTTAATATCCTGCATGTATTGCATTTCATTATTATTTTTCATTTTACCTTAAAACTATACATTTTCAAGGTCACATTATAAACTGAACAGTTATTAAGCACCTTATACATTTCTCTGAACATCTTTATTATTACCTTATCAGCGCTTTGAATCAATAACGATTTATTTATAAAAATATAAACCTGCAGACTGACAATACTATATAGACATACATATCTGTATTTATATCTATGGACAGTCCCTCCTACTGGCCGGAACAGATAATGAGGGCTTTAAAACTGCAGTGAGCTAAAGGAAGGATTGTGTGTCTGCTTTTAAAAATCGGAACAAAACGGAAAAGACTTCAGTGTTTCAAGACACGTTTTTGTTTTTTTGTTTTTTCAAAAGGAAGGCTCAGGAAATTCAGTCATCAGCTCAGGTACTCAGCAGAAGCATAATGTACAATCACAAATTGCACTTGGCACTTTATAAAGTTTCATATTGTGTTGCAAAAAAGCACCCCACACAATTGCAGTGAGATTAATATTGCCTGCACTAGACAAAGTTAATACAGTTCTGGATGAAAAGTCATATAAAAAGCTAAAAATAATTAATCTTGGTGACAATACAGTGTCAGGTCGAATTCGGGGATATTATCCAGAATTTGGAAGAACAACTCATAGCAAGAGATTTTAGCAAAGGATTTTACTCTTCAGCTGGATGAGACCACTGACTTTGCATTAAGCACTACTAGGCACATTTGGCTAGGTGAATTTGTTGAATCTTCTGTGCTGCCTTCTAGAACATCAGGTTCACAATGCTTTCATGACAAAATGTAGTCTGACTTGGGCCAATTGCAAAGGCAACACCAGGTGGCCACATCAATAGCAGAGTTGTCAGAAGGATAAAGAATGCAGCAAGACAGAATATTGTTTGGAATCATTGTTTTTTTTTTTTTTTTTTTTTTTTTTTTTTTTGGTGAAGCTTTGACATCAAAAGTAATCCCACTCAGGCTTGAAGTGGTGATAAGAGACATTGTTAAAGCTACATTAAAAGGTAGTGCTCTTAATAGCTGACTTTTCGAGGCTCTATGTACTGAAATGGGAGCCGAGGACATTTTCTCTTTCATACAGATGTGATTTGGCTGTTGAAGGGTTGGGTTGTCAGCTGAGTGTACAAATTAAAGGATGAAAAGGCTGTCATGATTTTTCGATTAAACTTGAGTCCTCGGTTTAAAAAAAAATCCTCGATTGCAATCAAGTGTTCCTGAATATCTTAATTATCTGGTTCAGTTCTGTTTGATCAGGGTTCGAGCTGATCTTTGCAAGAAGGGAACAGGATTGGGCAGGCCTGACAACAGCAACAATCACCAGGCCATTGGTGCCCTCTACAGGCATACATAATGATTATGTTTTTAATTATGTATATTACATTGTTATTTTAATCACTGTTCAATAAAACCATGATTACTTGCTTTTGATACTTTATTTGAACCAAATATTGCCTAATTCTTATCATATATGTATTTTAAGTCAGTTTTATTACCATAAAAAATATTATCCGATAACTCAACTAATCGCCAAAATAATCGACCGATTACTCAATTACCAAAATAATTGTTAGTAGGGATGTAATGACGCATTGACATAATTGGCAATACTAATTAGTTCAAATCAAGTATCAAAAGCAAGTAATCATATTGTTTTATTGAACAACATTGTTGAAGTACAATATGTAATATACTAAAAAATAATAATCAATTTATGTACCTTATTTATTATAACAAATGCCTGCAGATGGCGCCAACATTTTAATGCTCAAGTCCTTGTTTAATATTGGCCAAATATTTAATCAAAATGTCCACTTAATCTTTAATATTTGGCCACTTCTTTATGATGCTATAGCCACTATAATTTCTTGAACAAGAATATGTGGACATCAAATTGTGTAAATTTAGAGCAGGGGTCTTTTGAAATTGCGATGAACAGTTAGCATATTTAGAAACTGTTGGCATAGGTTTATAAACGATTTATCTTACAAGTCTGATGAAATGGCGCATATTGCATTCCCAGATGAACATTAAAAGCCAACCAAACTCATAGAATATACAAAGACGGAATTTAAGATGCGCTGCACGGATGTAAATATGGAGCAGCATTTACTGTGAATGGAGCTTCTTTGAGACGCAAGTAACCTACACGCATTCGGCATGCAAATAAATTAAGTGCATAATATTAATTATTATTAATAAATATTATTATTCTGCAGCACAGAATTATTCTCCTCCATGAAATGCACAACTTCCGGTATTTTTCTGACACGGTAAATTGCAATCGAATTTTTTTTTTTTTTTTTTTTTTTTAATCGAGTACCGTAACTCGAATTTAATTGAGGAATCGTCACAGGCCTAGTGGTGATTGTATAGGCTTATATGGGTCTTGTCTAGGGCTCTCCCGATTCCTCGATTACATTTGAGTACTCTATTTTAAAAATCTTCCACTGGAATTTACCCATGTCAAATAACTGGCAAGCCTACCATATGTAAAATAATCGTTAGTGACAGCCTTAGTTGCATCAACTTAAAAAGTAAAACAAAACATTTTGAGAACAACAGCTTTACTCGCACACGCTGCATTGCACGTTGTCACATAGGCTACATGTTTTTCACTGAAATGCCTATGTTAATGTTTTAAAGCTTCTGTAGGGGATGATTGATGGTTTTTGTGTTTCAAGCAGGTTGAACACAAATGTGGTGTTTCACTCATGAACAAATCATTCTCTAAATCAAATCTTTTAAGTAAATAAAGCATAAATAAAAATGGAAGTAAAAATGTTGAATTTAAAATCTAAACCAAACTCAGCAGGGCAAAAATCTGGGCAAAGTCATGTAGTATATTCTAGGCTTTACTGATTACTTTCATCATATCCAACTTGGTATGTTTGTATTCGTAGGTCCAGTTATGCAAAGAAGAACCCATTATTCCATAATGAATTATAAATAGCACTGTTAAGGAGAAAAAAATCTCTAAATTCCTTATGGATGGATTAATCTGTCAGTCAGCACTGCAGCCATATTTACACTATTCTCATTTGTACTGTACATTAGTTGCTTATTATCATCAAGAAAAGACCTTTGCTGCAAACCAGAGCAACGTTAGTGAAGCAGCACATGGTTTTGTATATCTCTCCAGCTTCACTGACTCAGCCGCAGTAGTCTGCTATTCACTCCCCCGATCCAGGGCTTCTATTTGAAGTGAAAGCCTCCGGGATAACAGCAAACCAATTAATCTTTCCTATAATAGACAGAAAGCTTGTGGATTATTGTGCTGATTGGAAAGTTTGCTTCAGGAACTTAATTAGCTTTGCAGGTTTACCCGACGACCAAATCTCTTCTGACTACTCAATTAATTTAATTCTTAATATAATTATCATACATTGTCCTCATTATCGATTGACTCCAGATGAATGAATGGGGGGTGTTCTCCATAGCCTTTGTGATCCTGGTGCTATAATAACTTTTGTTATTATAAGTAAATGTGATCCAAGCGACCCCATCTATCTTTCACCTTTGTCTTGCAGCTCTAAATTACCAAAAGAAATTGTTGTGCAGGTTAGGAATGCATTTTACATGAGGCAGAGGCTGATGGGAATTAATTGAGCCTGACACTTGGTGGATCTTTGTGACGTCTTCTAAGTGAGTGGGCCGACTTCTTGTAATTGATTCCATCACGGGTGAACACGTATTCTCGACCCCAGCAGAGATAACAGCTGGTTCTGAATGTTCTAGCTCTTTTCTAGCAGGTAACTGATGGGCCCTGAAAACACTTGGGCCAATTTTGATAAAATTGTGCTTCGTTCATGATTGATTCCTGTTGTTCACATAAAAGCATTTCTTTGTGGGGAAATCATTATGCTGTCTTATCCTGCTGTTCTGTGTACTGGACAATTTTGTTTCTATTTGTCCCTCTGAATGATAGAGCAGTTTTTCTGACTGTACGATGAGAATGCAAGCAACAGCTGGAAAAATAAAACGCAGAATGTAAAAACATTATCTTTTAAATTGACTCTAAGGACTGTGCAACTAAGCAGTAAAGATAAAGAGATAAAGAGGGGCCATGTTCTCTTTACTACAGTACAATATAGTTGTATCATAAACTAAAATGCATTTTAATTCATGTGTAACTGTAAAGAAATGATTACAAATTTAACTAATTTTCTACTAAAGCCTGAATTGCCTCACAGGGAAACACTACTGAGTGATGTAACATTTTGTCACGCTACACTGCTACTTGTTGGAGAAATAGCTTGTTGTTGGAAAAGCTACATGGTTTTGAACAACTGAGATACTATAGGCAATTGAATGCTCTTGCTGAGTTATAGTTAAGTAGTTAGTTATTAAGTTAGTCTCAATAATTAATATGTTCTTAATACTGTTCAATGACTCTAGAAATGCTTGAAGTGGAATCAAGTGCTTGATCATCAGAAACAACAGCTGTCTAGTTTTCACTACCACACTTTGATTTCATCTTTAAAATACAACACAGAATCCTCGGTTATCAGGCATATTGCACACAATCCCACTCCCACACTTCCCATTGGATAAGCGTTTAGGGCAGGTCCTAAAGCATGTTATTTTGGTCACAGCTCTCATTTTCACATGGAATCGGGGGATTTGTTGAGGATTGTGGGTAGGCTACTGTCCTAGGGGTTGAATATAAAGCCCTAAAATGTAATCAAAGATAAGAAAGACATTCTCTGAACTTCCTAAATTGTACCTTTAAAATGAATGTAGAGTATTGACTATTTGATGACTGATAAAACGTTAACTAAGATTGTCCAAGCATTCAATATTATTCAGCTTTTAAAAGAATATACACTTACACTTTATTTTTCACAAAAATGGTACAATGTTTAAACAGATCCCATTATGAATACCATAACAGCTCACCTGTTTATTTAGTAAGAAGTGTGTTTTGTGGACCTGACTGCTGGTTTCAAAGACCTGCTTCAAAATTGAAACTGGAATCTTTGCAAATGTTATCCTCTAAAGTAAAAGTGTCCTTCTCAGGAGTGAGTTTCCTATAAGCACTGTAATCCAATCCAATCCAATCCATTTTACATTTGAAAGTTACTGGTTAACCTATTATTTACTATTTGTATTCTACTACAATTACCGGGTTTAAATGCAGTTTTCCCAGTACCGAGTCATGCTTTTGGCCTTTAAATGTGGGTAGTTACTGAAAGACATTTAAACACACTTTTAGCTGTTTTTGCCAAGAGTTTTATTGTGAAACTGACAGAGCTAAATTATTCTTCAAAAATCATACATCAAAGATTGTTGCAAACTCAGTGAAGAATGTGTTCTAAAGTATTTTTACTTTTCACTGAGGGACCTGTGAATTGCCTAGAGCTATTGGAACAGCATGGAATCAGAAAAGAGGAGAAAACCAAACAAGACTGCTGTCTCTTTATATATTGTTTTATTTTTCTTCAAAAATCAGGAGAGGGAGAGCGGGATGGGTACTACTGTATGTTCATATAGGCATTATTATACTCTGCCTATATTTAAAGCTGCAGTTCGTAACTTTTTTTGGTTAAAAATGATAAAAAATCAATTTTTAAGCAAGTACATAACCAGCCAGTGTTCAAAACTCTCTCCTTACCTTAACCCGATTCACAACAGTAAGCTTGTAATAATGTTTTATAATAAAATCGGTTTCAGCAAGAAATTTAAGCATGCAGCCGTTTGTCTTTGCGTCATTACGTCACGTCTGTTTACATAAAGAAGGAGTCCCAGCTAGTAGTCTATATGTGAGGACAAGGGGGGAGCTAGGGGTGAGCTAAGGGGACCAAAGCCCCGAATGCTTTTCCAAAAGCCCCCAAATCTTTCTTAACAGTGCTGTCAAAATAATTGTTCTAATCTCTCTATTAAAATATGTTAAACAGTTCAATATCGCTTTTCTGCAGTATACACCGATACCTGCAGCGCTTTCTCTCTCTTCTCTCCGACAGTGAGTTCACGCACACCGCAGTTGTACACAGACACGCCTCTTGTCACTCACTCAGAGCAGCGGCAGGTCTCAAGACTCTCGTTCGTTCCGGTTGAAGGGTTTTTGTTAGGATATAACAACTGATATGACAACTTTAGCACATTTGTTAGCTAAACATTCATTTGTGTTTCCCATTAATTACCCTATGCCGCCATTGTTTCATAATGAACCGAAAATTTAAAACGTACATAGCCTAAATGGTCTCTAACGTTGTATTTTGCCAACGAACTAAAATCGAAACCATGATATGGCTTTGTGCCTTTATAAAACAGCAAAAGACAGCGATTAAGTATATATACAGTCTGTTTGTGCTGCGTGTTTTAGAGAGAAGTGTGCACTTTGCTCACGCGATGATGATCAAAATAAAAGCATAAGGGTTTATCTCTTGCAAGTGAAGAAATTAGTACAAAAGTATTGTAATTTCGCTATATTGTATTGTAAAGTAACTACTTTTTTAACTACTAATTTTAATTTATTTTACAGTGCATTTGTTACTATATATGGATATTACTGTCATATGAATAATTATAAAGGCCTAAATCATATTATAATATTATTGTAGGCGTAATAATTGTTTGGCATCCTAAAACACCAGTGTCAATGTAATGTAGACTGAGACTCTATATCACAACTAAAAAGATGTTTGAGCCCTCTTTAATGTCCAGGTACAAGTCAATGCTGTTTCTTTGTTCAATTTGCACACTGTACATGGGCTTAAGCTCTCAAAATGCACCAGATTGATGCATTTAACATTAATAAATTTTCTTCCGGGGGGAGGGGGCATGCCCTCGGACCTCCCTAGAGGAGGTACACCCAACAAAGTTTTACAAATTCCTGTGGGAAACAATGTACATTTTATGAATTTTACTGCAGCATACTAGTACAAAGTTCCATTCATGACAGTAAAGCTGTTAACGGAAAATGAATGTTTACAATGTCTGGCTTCGCCCCTGTGTGAGGATGAGGATTGTTCAATTAATAATTTGAGAACAAAGTATAACAATAATAATTTGCACGGTTTGACTTGATAAGAGGTTAGCGTTTATTAAGTTTAACCACCATTGGCAGCGCAATAGTAATGCTTTTTTTTTTCTCAGTTGTTCAGAACAAAAGTACGGAGCCCCGCGCATGACATGCAAGAAAAAAATTAAATCGTGCGCATGATTTACTAATTCGTTCCCTCGATTTATAAATCATGCGCATAATTTATAAATCGAGGGAACGAAATAGTAAATCGTGCGCACGTTTTAGTAAATCGAGGGAACGAAATAGTACATCGTGCGCATGTTTTAGTAAATTGTGGGAAAGAATTAGTAAATTGTGAGCACGATTTAGCCTACTATATTTTTCCTGCATGTCATGTCCGGGGCTCCGTACAAAAGTGACATTTGCATATTTGATCATATTTTCCCAATTCAGATTATATTTTTTATATATTGAACAATGATGAAAATGTACCTGTTACTTATCAAGAACTTTAAGTGTACATTTGTATAAAGACTCTAATGGTTTTAAACCAGGTTGTTAAACAACAGATAATAGGAGAGATGACCATAGATTGCATAACCTTCTTAGCTGAGCTTGGAATGTAAGTTTATAATCAATCAATACTTCAAGGTATTTATATTGAGAAACTACCTGCAGCCTCACCCCTGACACAAAAACATCTGACTCATAACTGATACTGTTTGACTTTAAAAAAAAAACGACATACATACTGTTTTTTTTAGTCTAAAAAAAAAAAGTCCTTTAACATGCTGTTACATACACACACACATAAACACATGCATGATTAAATACTAGTTCTGTGAAGTATTTATGCTCAGTGCTGTTTCATGATGTTTCATATTTTTGTAAGTGGGCAGAGTGCTTTTGTTGAACATACAGAAATGATTAAGGTGGACTGGACAGAAAGAGGTGGAAGAGCTTGTGTAACATGAGAGGGAAAAACTGTGTCTATATGAGCCCAATCTACAGAGAGTAAAATGTAACTCTGAGTCAGTGTCACTATATATCAACTCTAGCTGGATTAAAACACTCAGTTCAGATCAGAGGAAGTTCACAACCACAGGAGGAGATGATGATGATTAAAGGAAGAGCTGTAACTATATAATGAAGAGAAAGACTGACAGAAACAGAAAATGGCTGATAAGTGTGATCTGTGTCTGCTGGGACTGATAATTCTCTCTTCACTTCTCACAGGTAAAGAAATCTGTATTTTCTCTAAAGACTTTTAGTGGAATTAGTCTGGAAAGAGTTCATCTGAACATGGTCAGTTTATTCTTGTCGTGTCGTGTCTCATACAGATCATACTGTAGTCACACTCATCTGATGATGAAAAATAATTTTAAGAGTGAGTGATTTGAACAGCTCTCAGATGTAAGGACCACCCGTCGGGCCAACGGTGGATTCCGACAGTTTGGGCAAAGGCATAATGCGTGAATGTCTTTTCAGCACTCCTGTGAAGTTCACTTAATTTTTAGAACTTAGTTTCAATTTTACTTTAGCTGTGCACTTAATCTGACTCCAATTTCAAATTATTATTACTCTTAGATTGTGTTTCTAATTAGGAATTAATCATTGGTCATGTATTACTTTAGATATTAGGTTATTCTGGGTATCCCATATTCTCAATTATTCATTCGTTAGGGACCTGATATCGCATAGAGTCACTTCCCCCGGGTTTGCGCAGATCTCATGGACATAAATTCGCCAGTTCTGATTCTTAGTCAGAGGGTGCAGAGTTTACTAAATGCATTTGAGTTGAACCGCTCCATGCTTGTTCATACAAAAACACAGTTTTCTTAGTCACGATACTGCAACTTGCTAACCCAGTGATAGACAGAAATCAAAAGATCCCACATGATGTGCAACATGCTCCTTTCATTGAGCCTTTTCCTATCCTGATGCAGATTTGTGAAAATACCAGACTCCACTTAATCTACTGGTCATAATAATTTCAGAAATATCCAGAAATATCAAATATAACATTTTATTTGTCAGGTAAGAATGTATCATGCCAATTACATAGTTAGACAATTAGAAGCCAATTCAGAAATAATAAATACATAAAAACAATTGCTCAAAGATGACTCTAAAGCCGGGTGCACACTGTCCTTTGCGATTGTTGGTTGTCAGACTGTACAAATATGATCCTCACGTCACACTGTGGGATCTCAGCTGTCATTTATGTCAGACTGTACAGCAGTCAGGACGTGTTAAAAAAGGACACGCATGAAAACTTGTCCGGAGTTTTACATCATCAACCCATACACGTTCAGTGACTGTGAGCTGCAATACACGCAGGACTGAAAGAAATCTCTAGCATTAATTTTGATCATGGCTTGTCTTGAAAAACAAGTAAATTTGACGTTTGTCGTAGGAGAAGTCACACTGCAGGACTGTGCGCCAAATCTTCTGACACTGCCAGAATTCCATCTGAGGTCAAATCTGATCGCAACGGTCATTAATCGGCTGTCTGTGAACATGTCAAACTAGCGATCAAAGACTACAGATTTTAGCGTAGGATTATAGGAACCTTTTAGGATTCTCAAAATTTGTTTCAGACGACCAAATCGTGGCCTAAATTGCACAGTGTGCACCCAAGAGTAAGAAATGCATGTTTTTAATGAGTGTTTTTAAGACACGCACCCATCACTGCATGGGGGTTTCTGGTTACAGAAGTTCTCAAATGGCTGCTCTGCCACCTTCCCTTAAATACCCAGATCAGAACAAAAGGATTGTAAATATCTACTACACCGACACCTGGTTTTGGGGGAGAGAAGAGGGTTATCAAATATCTTGAAGAGACACCACCCAAAAAGCTTTCAATCTTTCTCATAATACAAGTGACTGCTGTGAAAATGAGATCATTTTACCAATCGCACTGAGACATTTAAAATGATACTAAACAAGACAGTGAAAAAAAAAAATAGATTCACAAGATACATCATATGTAGTACATATCCATTCTTAGAGAATTTTCAGTGACTTGAGTCGGAGGGAAATGTTGCATAAATGACTGAAGAGAGTTTGGGCAAGGCGCTGTCCTATGTTATTTCTTTGAGACCTTCTCTCCAGATGAGTTTTATTGTTTTATTGCTGGGTGTTTGATCTCAGTTTTTGTCTTAGCAGGAAAATCAAGCCTTACACTGATAAAGAAAAATAGTTTATTCTGGAGAGTGTTGTGTTTGAATTAATGAGGAAAAAAGACTTGAATTGGTTTATGCTGATATGTTTCTTGTCTTCATTTATTAATATATAACATAATGATCACTCAAATGTATTGTGTTTCAGGTACCAGTGGAGGGGATTATGCTCATGTGTTCATCGGTTCTGGTGAAAATGTCCGTCTGCGCTGTAATAATGCTCTTTCTAACTGCAAATCAACTACATGGATCTATTACGGTTTCAGAAATTTAACAGGAGATGAACTGATTGGTTTAGGGATAAAGAAGAAAGACATAGAGATACATGAAAGACTGAGTCTGGGGTCTGACTGCTCTCTGAACATCAAGAACGTCACAAAAGAAGATAATGGATTATACACCTGCCAACAATATGTGAATAACAAACAACAAGGAACTAATGCTTATGTATATCTGCATGTTCTTCATGGTAAATTTACGATTATGTGGTCAGTTTAAAAAGCACAAATTCTCCTTTTAAACTCAGATGATTATTTATGAGTCTGTGATTTGTGTCTTGTTTTCAGTTTCAGTGTCTCCATCATCATCATCATCATCATCATCATCCTCACAGACTGAGATCAGTCCAGGCCACTTTGTGACTCTCTCCTGTCAGTTGTATTCTAGATTATCCTTTGATCGTTGGATCCGTTTTGAGGGACTTCAGCTGTTGTGGGTGGATCAGGCTGGTGTTGATCTGATGACAGACTCCAGATATCAGATATTATTCTCATCAGATCACTGTATCATCACTCTGACTACAACACTCCGGAATGAAGATGACAACAGAGAGTGGAGATGTCAGCTTACTCACAGAAATCAACTCAAGACCTCGGTCAGATACACTGTCAAGTTTTCAGGTGAGAAACAACTATAGCTGCGTTTCCACCAACTCCCCAACTCGAAACACACCGAGTACCACCCCAAAGTTCCTAGTTCCTGAGGAAAGTTCCTGCGGTGGAAACGCGGCTTATTACTACTGTAAAATGTTAATGTCCTACAGATGATGCATCTGAACATTCTTCTGCAGTCCATTCAACAACACTGATTCCAGTCAGCAGCTTAAACTCTGAGAAGAAATCAAGCCAAACTACAGCAGCAGCTCCTACACAAGGTTCATGATCACTTTCACACATCATCAGTCTCTCACTGCAGTGGTTTGCACTGGCTTTAATTAATCCATCCTTTAATTTGTACAGAAAATCAGAAGTCATTAAATACTCCAAACTCTGAGAGGACAGCAGCTGCGCAAACACCTGTATTTACTGAAAAACAAGGTATTTATTTGTGTTTTTCTTATTTCAGTGGTTTACAGTGCAATGAAAACACTAACGCTCAAAATAATTAATTGGTTTGAGTAGGACAAACTTAAACAAATTAGTTCAGTCAAATTAACTTTTATGAGTATTTAGAACTTTCTTTTTCTTTCAAGTTCACAGAACCGATATATTTTAAGTAAACTGAAGTGTTTCATTGTTTTGAGTTTTACGAACTGAAAAGTTTAACTGAAACTGGGCAGGGATTTTTATTTCCCAGCATGCTTTGCCGATGGTACTCGAAAGGCAGAGTAAATGCTAAAATTACATGTTATATAATGTTTTTTGTGATTAATGTTAAGTGATAGATTTAGTAGTGATTAATGTTTTGTTATGCTAATTCAGAAGAGTTTCTGTTAATGTTGGTTTTTGGAGAGTTGCCTGTTGACAAGCAGTGTATGCGGCTTGGCATGTTAAATGCCTTATATTGCTGTACTCATTGCTGTGCTATACCATGCTATTGTTAACATGTTAACAAATTAGCTTGTTATAGCTAGTTAATTTTACACTAATAAAAATGTTTACATTGGGGTTACATGATAATTTTAAGTTAAATGTATGAGTGTACTCAAACATTTCAAGTTTAGAACAATTAAAATGTATGAGTAGTACAAAATATAAATCTGCTTACTTAAACTTTGAATTTCTTAAAAATTGAGGCAACTGATTTCCTCAATTTTTTCGTTTTGCCAACTTATTTGGTTTTACAGTGTGCCATTTACTGAGAAAGAGCTTTGTAGACCTCAATCATTTCCTTCCCCACAGGAAATCAGCTTAAAAGCTAATATAAAGAGTACCTATACTAGAGTAAATATACTCCTTCATATATGATGATGTGATGACGTTGTTTATGTGTCATTATGTGTTGAACTGAACTAACAGACGTGATCCACAGATCCAGCTGACACAGCATCAGACACTGAAGTCAGTGTGACTGCTGGAACATTATTCAGAGGTACGACCCGTTCATTTATACTGACAGCTTTACACCATTGAACTATCAGTCAGTCTGTAAATGCTTCATCAATAACCGTTCATAGTTTAATATCCTTGACTTCAGTCATTTAAAGTTTCTCTTCTTCCACATGTTGCCTGCAGTGATTGTGGTTATTGTTGAGATCGCAGCGTTTGCTGCTCCTACTGTGATTCTTCTTCAGATCATCTGTGCAAGCAGAGCTGGTGAGTTTGAGCTTCACACAATCTGATGATACACTCATCTGATCTGGAACAATGTGCAATCATGGTAAAAATACATACGAGAGGTCAGTAAATGGTTTTATTTTGCAGGGAGAAAGGACTCGCAGCACCCAGAGGAAATAGAGATGCCTACAATATTATATTAAAATACTGAGTTTGGAGCAAATATGAAACAATATTTAAAATAGCAAAAACTTATAGGGGATTGTTCATTGTTTTATTTTCTTCTCCTCAGAAAACAGAAAAAAACTCTGACCACCTTGAAGAAATAGTGACACCAGGTTTAGATTAAAATATTCTTTTTACAAATAAAAGGCCAGATTTTATGGGTTTTATGAATATTTGCCTACAGTGTTGAATGTCATTTTCTTGTGCTTCATATACAAACTGCTTTAAATATACAATAATATTAAATACTGTTTGTAAAATCCTCTCGCTGTTCTGTGTGATGAAGCTGATTTGGTGATTCTCATATCTTGTCTTTTCATTCCTGTTTTTAAGCATCTTTTTTTCCATTTTGAATGATTGCTACTAATTTTCTTAATAAAACCCTCTGTAATCGTTTAATATGTCTGCTTTCCTGAGATGTTTGTTACAAATACTGTGATTCATGAGCTTGTAATTAAACTAATAATGAAATGAAACATTCATGTTCATAATAATTCACATAACTTTATTCTGGTTTGTTCAGGAATCCACTTTGATAAACTAATGGCTTTAACACACTTCACCTTCTCTCACAGTTGTGTTACAAGAGCACAGTTTAGGTTTAGGCTTGTTAACTGAAAAGATAGAGTTGAATGCAGCAGCACTTAAAGAAAAGGAAGTGACATCAGTATGATTCAGAATTCACCAGCAGAAATCACCAGTCTTAACTGGGTCAGAGATGATCACTGCTCTTTGTGGTTAAACTAACTGAGTTCTCACACTCAACAGTAACATGTTTCTAAACCTCAGCAGTGAGATCACAGCTCTGAAAACACCACAACTGCTATACTTACTTCATTGTTTTAGTTCTGTCATGACAACTCTCGGGATATTGGTATGGTAATTGAGACTGAGATCCTCTCTTACCTGAGGATTTTTGCTGTTCCCCGAACAAGGTGTACGGTAATACCAATAAAGCTGTGGTGCAACAGCTGAAGAAGACTATTGACTACTTTAAGACTACTTTACCCTACACAGTTAATGGGAGATTTAGACAATACAAGTACTATACATGTGCTTTTGAGTGAGAAACAAGCTGCTGCATTGACAGATATGCATAAATCTGAGATAGAACAAACACCCCACAAAACAGCAGATATAGCACCAAGACATACTGTATGTACCGCAATTTTTTTTTTTTTAAATAGGACTGCATGTTTTACTATCTATATGTGCCTTGGCTATCTTGTACAGTTTAAGACTAGAAATGCATGCTGTGTGTTCTCGTGAGCAAAGATATAACGTTGAGCAGTATTTTCTGGTTAGATTCAGATGATAATGACTACACCACCCTGGAATTTGCACCCAAGGAAACCGTAAAAGGGACACCGGTTTGGTGGTACAATGAAAAGACAGAGACGTGTTGTCCAATTTAACAAAAGAAACTTAACAAAAAAATAAATCAACCAAGAATCATCATAGTCATCATATACTGTACATACTAGCAAGTTTATTATAACAATAATATTAAAACTTACAAGATTAAAAGAACATTTCTCCAGACATCTATATGCGAAGGCCAGTCAAGTCACAATCAATGTTGTAAGCTAAAGAAAAGTTGGACCTCCTCCACCAAAAGATATGTATAACACAAAAAGTTAATTACCAAAAAAATTACAAGGCTAAAGTTTACCTTAGGGGTGGCAAAGTAGCTGAAAAGAAACTGTGCTCTCAACCACACTTGTGCAAAGCAAACAATAGGAATAGGTGCTCAAAACCTGGTGCTCCAAACTCACAACTGTGTGCTCCACCCAGGTGACTAGCCTCCCCCCCAGCACAGGCTCAGAGAGAGAGAGAGAAGAACTAGAGAGAGAGAAAAAAAAAAGGAAAAATTAGTGGGTCCGGTACAAATATCAATTACTCCTTCAACATAAGAAAACACACAATAAACGACAACATCAGTTGATAATGGAGTACAGTGTCCTACCTCGCTCTGGCATTAAACCCAAGATTACAGAGTAATGTAAATGTCGTATATATAAAAACACTGGCCCAATGCAAACTGATCGAACCAAAACAGAAATAACAAAATGAAAACAATTCATATAAAATAATAACTAAATCATACATACTTAAATCTATGGATCAACGAACATCAGGATGTTAGAAAGCCTTCACAAATGTTCCACTAAAAACACACATTATGAAACGGATGGTTCCAGCCCTTGATTCTAATTGGTTGAGCCGCATTCAAAGCCGTTGTAAAATTCCCAAAAACATACAGCTGACCGCATTACATAAGTATCGCTGCACCACTGAATATGTATGTTGCTGCGTCTGGCAACCACTCTTAGCAATGTAAAGTTCTCTATTGATTTTTTTCATTGAAGTTTACTGCATTATGTAGAAGAGTATTGTGAGAGCCAAGAAAACATCAAGTAAGAAAACATCAAATGACCAAGTGTATTACCTGATTTCAGATTTAGCATTTTCCTTCAGGTCAGTCCTATGTTCACAATAAAAAATCAATTTGAATGTCCGCTGCGATCTTGTCCTTTTAACACTTAATGGGATTTCCCGTGCCCTGCTGACACTGACAGCACTAGTCAAAGCATTTGTCATTTGCGTCTTGTTCCGTATTCACAAGAAGTTAATATAAAAGTCTTTGCAACTAAGTGACTCGCTCAAAGACAATCTTTGCCGCCATCTAGAGGTGTAATAAATGTAACTTCTGTTGCTTTTCACGGTCAGGGACTATTTTTTCCAGCAGACGGAAGGCTTTTAATGATTTTACTTCATGAAAGATGCAGTGATACATATGTTTTGCCTTCAATATTTGTATTGTGTGGTAACAGTTTTATAAAAGCAATAAGCCCTGTGAAGCCGTGGTTTACAGTGAATTTATAACAGCTAAGGGGGTTTTAGGCACTCTGCTGCATGTCGTACCTAAAAACGCCCCTTAGTGGTTATAAATTCACTGTAAACCACGGCTTCACAGGACTTATTGCTTTAATAGAAAACGATAATTCAATTAAACAAAACAAAATCAAACCTCTAACATTGCGATATCCTTCCACCTACATCAGCCACCTCCCTCAGCTACAGTGACACAGGGACTGGAAGAGGGGCGGGCATGACAACACCTACATTCTAATGCTTCCTGCTCACGCATTTAAATACACAAGCCCTTATTATCCCAATTACTTATTTACGATAAGGGATAAACAAATAAAGGGGAAAACCCACCCCATACTGCTACACTAATAAACACTGAGTAATGCAGCTAAATATGGTGGACGCCAATAAAGCGCAATGCTTATATCACTTTAACAGTTTTTATAAACGTGCTAAACAGCATATAAAATAGCGGTAAAAACAATAGACCGCTGCTGCATAAAACATGCAGAAAAGCTGCTGCTTATATGCTTCAGTGATACACTCATGCATGAGCAGCAAGCTCATTGGCCACTGATGCAACCAATCAGCTGTGCTGTGTAGATAATGACGTGATTGCTACCAAATGAATTAAAGACCCATCAGCCTGCATCGTCAGAGTTTCAAGGCAGAACTAGGTAATTATATTCAAATCAGTATTCAAATCTCTGCAGATTTTTTCCTTGTTATAAACAACTTATATTAAAAACAGTACTAAGAGAAATGCAAAACAAGTACAGATAGGATTGGTTAAATATGCTAATCCAGTCAGAATTAAAATAAAATTAAACTGCACAATTACCAAGAAAGCACCAATAAAAAATTGAAGAGACTGAACTAAAAGACAATAATAAAACTGCATTCATGTAGCTAACCGGTCTATAGGGGAATTCAATTAATAAGCAGGCCTGCTAACAGGAATGGATCCGGAGGATTGCACAAACTGGTGGCCACAAAAATCACAGGAATTTCTCCTTATAAGTGTTTTGTGCAGTTCCCCGAGGAAATCCACATAATTGACAAAAAGGATTATAGAAATATCTGATATATAGAAATAAAAACATATAAAGAGAGACATGCTAGATGTGGGTGCTATGACTGTATTATACACTGACCTGTCATATGAAGACGTCTGAGATTGAGATTTTTTGGATTGTGTTAATTAAAATAACTTGTGAATTCTGTTGAATGATCAAGATTGGGTGACCAAGTTAAACAGACCAAAGAGATGGTTTTAGAATTTATAAAGGTTCAATTTGATTGATACGGATCTCTGAGTGTTTAATTTCCAGATGAAGCCAAATGACTTCTGGGACAACTGCCTCGACATAAACGACTGCAATTGGACTGTGCAACAAGTAATTGACATCTCTGCAGAGAGAAAAAGAGGCATTGGTTGATTGGCCTTCATCGCCCTTGAAAGAGGAAGAGAGAGTCAATGCAGAAATGACCAAGAAAACCTGCTGTCATCATGCAAAAACTGCCACCTCCGCGGCCTGATCAAATGTCAGACTGTGGAGAGGCAGAGAGACAACAGCATCCAGTCAAACCAGTCACACCATGACACCAGACCCTTGAACGCCATCAGACTGACAGAGCAAAAGAATCAGATGAGGAGGGAAACACTCAAACAGCAGCCCAACCAGTTCAACTGACTGCTGATCCAAGCAGAAGGATTTCATCCTTTCCTAAGTGGACACAGGTGACACACTTTCAATGATCACTACAGAGACTGCTTCAGATTTTTTTGATTGGCAATATTAATTGTATTTTGATTATTCACTGGTCCAACAGCAGTTCTCTATATTCTGCAGGAGCCTCTTGCAAAGGACAGTCAATCACAATCCCAAGCATCAGTAAAGTGTCATGATGCGAACAAAATGACTGATCCCTTTTGCAGATAGGCCTGATATCTCAGGAGAGTTAATCGATACTGGTCAAAACAGGGCATGGGGAAAGTCTATTTGTATGCATGGACTCATTAAATCTGACTTGATTGCATCTAAGCTGCAACTGCCAGACCCACAAAGAGAACTGTAATCAATAAATAAACACTACTTGACCAAGACTGGGCCTAGATAGTAGATTACCGATGGAGTCTAAAATCTTGAAGTAAACAGGACACATAGGGATAGAGGCTTAATATAGAATAGATTTAATACACTCATTTGAATAATCTTTAGAGCCGTTTTCAAAAAGGCTGGAGACGCTCCCATCAACCCTGGGTTTTTGAGCTAAGAGGATAACACAAGTGGTGGTAGGAGGGAAGTATAATTGGTCTCACTAACTCAAATGAGCTTTGGTGAGCGGTGGTGGGGTGAGTTCATAAAACTTGTATATTGAATCCCTATTACGATGCCTCACATGACTTGGGTGACTAATTGAATCCCTAGCCCTCTCATGTATTTCTGCACATCCTGTTATAGAGGACTTGAAGATGATGTGTATTAATATTTTCAGAAGTAACCCTGCTGAAATATCCAGCATAAACCAGCATGAATTCCGACATAGTCATGGTTGACTAGAATAGTCATGCTGTTCTCAACTGAGCTGGTCCTCCAGCACTCTCGCTTCCCATGCTGGTGACCAGCAAACCAGCAACCAGCATCCTCTGATGGTCCTAGCATGCTTCTTCTGGTGATTTTTCAGCAGGGAAAGTACACATCTCTACTTAACATGCAAAATTAACTACAAGTAAACCATTCATAGGTCGTTTCATAAAACATTAGGTGATAAACACCCAAATGACGTACCTGTACTGCTTCTGCCCAGATTCTGAATTTTCCATCAAATGGACACTTTATCATCCCATTCAGTCATTGGAGAGGAGTCATCATATACATACAGTAAATCAACAGGAACAGCATCATGGCTGATTTTGTACTGTAGGTCACAGAATATGCTAACATGGTGAATATAGAATGTCCTTATTGTATTCATTCTACTCACATGCATACTTAAACATTTTATTTATAGTTGACAAATACATTCTTCATCGCAATCAGTACATTCTTTGAAAGTATGTTATTTTGGACGCAGCAGTGGTATCAGTAACTGGGGATTGTTCCACGACCCATTTTTAAACCACATGGGGCAAATCAATGAATTTGTTTTTTCTCTCTCTCTCTCTTTCTACTTCTCTGTCCCTACAGAAACAAATCTATTTTTCAACCTGACAAGGTGATTTCATCAGGTTTTGCTATTTTTGTTTAGACATACAAAAGAACAGCTAAACATGCACACACAGATGAAACCTCATATGTGACCTTTGCAAAAAACTGGACATGTTATACAGAAAAAAAGGACCAGTGTACAGAAAAATCATTTTGACAGGAATACACTCTTCCTCTTAAATAAATAAATGTTAAAAGGATAGTTCACCCAAAAAATGATTTACTCACCCTCAAGCCATCCTAGGTGTATATGACTCTTTCTGACAAAACACAATCAGAGATATATTTAAAAATGTTCTTAGTCCTCCAAGGTTTATAATGGTTGTGAATGGAGGGCCGTGTTTTGATGACAAAAATAATGCATCCATCCATTAAAAAAAGTAATCCATACGACTCCAGGCGGTTAATAAATGTGAAGGTAAAGGTAAATAACTTTATAAATTCAAATAACTAGCTTTCAGCGGACAACCATACGCAGAATGCGCAAGTCGACCTGCGCAAATTTAGGCTCCTCTTCTCTTACAATGAAATCCTCTGACATATCTCTTTAAAAATGATCATTTTAGACTTATAGTCCATGACCGGTGATTTGTTTTCATTACGTTGTGCATCAGGTCAAAGAATACTCTTCCGCCACAAATCGACTTGTGCAGAATGCGCAAGACCTTTATTAAGACCTTTATTAACTCCCTGGAGTCGTATGGATTACTCTTTTTTTTATGGATGGATGCATTATTTTTGTCTTCAAAATGTGCCCCCCCCCCCCCCCTTTTACAACCATTATAAACCTTGGAGGACTAAGGATATTTTTAAATATATATCCGATTGTGTTCGTCTTTAAGAAGATAGTCATATACACATAGGATGGCTTGAGGGTGAGTAAATCATAAGGATCATTTTTATTTTTGGGTGAACTCTCCCTTTAAAACTTCCTTTTGTCAAAACCCATGCGCGAGGTGGCATTTGAGAGTTCTAACTGTCATGAGACAAAATGTAATGTAGGTGTTTGAATGGCAGCCGATCAATGAATTTAATCTCATCCACTCAGCAAATAGAGGTTAATTTCACAGTCACCAAAAATGTAATCACATGTCAGTCTCTGGAGATTCCACCTGTACAATACGATTACCTTTTAATATAATATCAGTTAACTGGATTTGACATCCTATATGCAAATCAAAATGCAATATTTGCAATATTAGTATGTAAAAAACAACAACATGTTCATTAAGCAGACAACTTTATTTTGTAAATTACAGTTTCTTATCTTACAGGTACTTACCATAAACGTGCATGGTTTCTGTAGAGTAGAATAGATAGTATAGATTAGAGCACAGTTCTGTGTGACATTATATGTGCTTTTTATTCACTAAAATATTGAATTACATCAAGAGTAATATAGCCTATAGATTATTTATGAATTTAATAATTATATATTATTTATGAATTAATTTTGATGCAGGCTTTCTGTGCAGACTTAAAGCAGTCACCACTGCTGTTATGATTTTTCTCTTTTCTTAAAATGCTTTCCCACGTTTTCTCATACCTTCCTAATACGTATTCATTCTATTTTAGAGCAAAACGAATCGTCATGATTCCATTACCATAAGATAAATAAGTTTTGAGTAAAAAAAAAACAGATAAGCCTTTGATGTTTCTTAGATTGATCTCAAAGTACAATCTAAAAAAAGTCTCTAAAAATAGGGCCCGATGTTAATGAAGGAATTTTCTGTATTGATTTTTCATAGGTGTTTTACTAACTTCTCTACTTTTACTATTTTGAATTATGCATTGCATGTTTGCATTGTGGTGCATTTTAAAGTTAAAGGAAGTGGATAATGTCCTAGAATGTCAGTTTTTTTTTCCCCTCACAATGTCCCCTCAGTAGTATAGTGGACAGTATCTCCACCTGTCACGTGGAAGACTGGGGTTTGATTCCCTGATGGGGAGACCTAGTCCTTTAGGGGCAGTCATGGCCTAATGGTTAGAAAGTCAGACTAGTAACCTGAAGGTTGCGGGCTTGATTCTCAGTACTGGCAGAAAATGACTGAGGTGCCCTTGAGCAAGGCACCTAACCTCCAATAGCTCCCCTGGCACCACAGTGAATGGCTGCCCATTGTTCTGAGAGTGTGTGTATGCAGAGGATAAATTCTGAGTATGGGTTACCATATTTGGCCATCACTTTCACTTTTCAGTATTATATAATTTGAATTTAATAGCAAAACCTGAAAAGGCATTCAGTTGACTAATTTAATTAGAATCACTTTGTATCTCGATTTTTAGGCAATCACTACAAACCTACCAAGAATGTCGAAGTCTTGTCAACAAGTTTTTGTTGATTAGTTCTGCAGAACATCAGTATAAATAGACACACAAGCCTTTTCCTGTAGGCAATGATGTAAACACCCACATACAATCCCTGTGGCCCTGACATGCAGCAGTTCTTGAATTCTGGATGGTTTTTGCATGAGCTAATTAGTTTGAATTTCCCACAGTTCTCAGTTGATATGTGGTAAGACTGTTTGGACATGGAATGTGCAAACAGTGAGGAAAACTCTTTGCCCTGGGGAATACTTTTCCTTCATCCTATTACGATGAAAATAGGATTCTTGGTCCATGTTATTGATGTTGTGCCCATCCCCACTGAAGCCAGGTGAAAGCCCTGTCCCTGTGAGTGTATTACCCTTTCTCTTGCATATTGGTTAGGTGATTCATTGGTCTTTAAATTATTTCATTACTAGTGAAAGAGTCATTTGTCCCCATTGTTTTTGCAGACTCTCATTACCTGAAAAGAAAAAAAAAGCTTTACCTTTGGCCAAAGAATTGCTCCTCTAGTGTTTGAATATGAACTCACAATGAACTTGATGTAGGTCATAGGCTATCACACAGAATGAGGAGACTGCATGTACAGTAGGACATGTGCCACTAGAATTACTGAAAGATGCGTGAGATGGAGACTAATAAATGAGACTTATCTGAAATTAATTATATAAAAAAAATAAAACATTATGTTTTTGGTTTTTTTTGTTTTGTTTTTTTGCTGCCTTGGTTTAAATACAGTGTATGTTTAAACTATAATATATTCAAAATTAAATCGGTCAGAGATTTTGTTGATAAACTGTTTCATTTGGGAACCTTTAGAAGGCTATGCAGTGATGCTGGTGTAATCTAACAGCCGAAAACGCATAATGGTTATTATTCTTTTATTGTAAGAGAAAGAGTTGATAGAAAATTAAATTCAATTCAGCTCCAGTGCATCACTTAAGTCCCGTCCATTCTTCGGAATCCTGAGGTCTACTTAGACCCCCAATTCTGATTTATTAATTTTACCGACTGATGAACAAACGATTTACGCAATCTATTCATTCTAGCATATGGTACTCTTAGTCTTCTGTTTGATGGCAAAAGTTGATATTCCTCATATAAAACATAGGGGGAAGGATCTGACATGATTTTACCAGGAACAATATTTTTTTTCATGTACAGCTTATTAAAACTTGGCTCAAACATTTGGCCCAAAATCTTAGAACACATAGCTATCAGTCAAGCCAGTCTAGTTTTGAGTTGAACAGAAAGACAGCTGTACCATGCAGATATTCCATATTGTACAACACTCTGTATTATAGATTGAAAAAACAAAAGCAAGATCTGTTTATTTGCTCCAAAGGACCTTAAATCTCCTAAGAAAGTAAATACGCTGTTGTACTTTACAGCAAACATTATCTATATGTGCACTTCATGATAAAGCAGCATCCACATAGACAACCAAGTATTTATAAGATGACACTTTTTTGATCATTAGTATTATGTATAGTCACTTGTGTTTGATGCATACTCTGGAAGACCAAAGATAATTTCCTTTGTTTTCTTTTCATTTATAACAAGTGAATTCCTCTCACACCACTCCACTAGTCTATTTATACAACACTGATACATACTGGAATCATCTTCAATCCCCAGTAAAGACAACAGCACAGTATCATCTGAGAACTTCAATATATATGTGTTTACACTATCAGTTTTACAATCGTCTGTGTACAAAGTAAAAAGGAAAGGTGAACTCACACAACCCTGAGGCGCTCCTGAATTAATGACAATGGGATTTGAATATTTCTGATTGACTCTAACTATCTGTGTTCTATCAAAAATGAGTAGTACCAATGAATCAGGTAAGCATTGACTTTCATTTGAAACATTTTTTCAGTAGAAGCTCTGGTTGTATTGTATTGAATGCAGAGGTAAAATCCAAAAAGAGGGCCCAAGCTATAGTTTTAGGCTTATCCAGATGTTTCAAGATCAGATGTAACAAGGTTACCACTGCATCTTCTGTACTGAGATTTTGCTTCTATGCAAACTGATGAGTATCTAATTTACCCTTCAAAAGCTGTTTTACCACAGTTTTCTCCAAAGACTTCATAATTAAGGCTACGGGTCAAAAATCACCTAATTCCTCCGCCCCTACTTTCTTTGGAAGAGGTATTACATGCGAAGTCTTCCACATTTCAGGGATAGTATGTGTATCTATGGAACTCTGAAAAATACATTTTAAATAAATGCGCTGAGATTATCTGGTCCTGTAGCCTTCCTCTGATTTAATTGTTTTAAAGTACTCCTCACCTGTTCAACTGTAACTGTATCTGACTACTGTGGTATGACCGAATTAATAATACTCATACTCTGATCTAAAATATTCCCTTTACCTTTATCAAACCAGGAGAAGAATTTATTCAGTTGATTTGCAAACTCAATCTCATCGTCTACTACTAATGACTTCTGTGTGGTTGATAGTCCAGTCATTCCCTTCAAGGTATTCCATACCTGTTTCGCACGATTACTTTTAAAAGCCTTTCCCAGTTTTGACCTATATGCCATCTTTGCCTCTCGTATTCTCCCCTTTAACTCCTTTTCTAGACACTTTGTTTTGTATCCTTCTTCATGAAAGAAATCTTCCTCAAATTCATCACATGCTTAACATCTTTAGTTATGTACATCTTATTATTTGGATAGATCCTTATTTCCTTTGTTGGTATCACTGACTGCACACAAAAGTCTATATAGTCCGTTATTACTGTGGATATTTCATTCAAGGAGCCATGATAAAACTCCTCCCACACAGTACAATCAAAGCATGCTTTAAGTTGTTCAATACTATCAGAAGACCAAACTCTGATCACTTTTTTCTCAGGTTTCTTGATTTTCAGCTTAGATTTGTAAGTTGGTACAAGGTGTACTACATTATGATCAGAGTTTGCAATTGGTGGTCTTATTCTCGACACATATGCACCCTCCACATTTACAAAACATTTATCCAGCAAATTACTCTTTCTTGTTTGCCCCTTCACGCATTGCTTAAAACCAGGCATTGTTATATCCAGTTTACATAAGTTCATATCTCCAACAACAATTGCTGGGGCCTCTGGATGTTGGGGGCATCTGCAACTCTCATTGCCTTGCCACTGGGAGGAACATAAACAACCACCACCAAAACACATCCAAATTCTCGGGGTAGGTAGAAAGGCCGTAGAGTCAAGTCTGTGTCACAAATCCTCCCGTTCACTTTAAACTGACGACACCACCGATCGTTTATATAGACACAGATCCCACCACCTTTTCTTTTACCAGAGCTCTGATCTCGATCCGCTCTCACCATAGTAAAGCCGTCAATTTCACAAATGGAGTCCGGTACTGACAAATGTAAGTAAGTTTCTGTCAGACCTAACAATGATGCCTCTCGAAAATCTGAACAGTACCTTGTGTAGGCTCGGATCTCGTCCACTTTGTTCTGTACTGATCTCACGTTTGTGAGGATTATAGATGGAAACGGTGGCCTTGTGTACCGTGCTCGCAGGCGCCTCCGGACTCTCCTCCCTCGCTTCTTTCGCCGGGAAGATCTCTTGAGCTCTTGGGGAATATGATCTAAGAGTCCCGGTGCCAAACATAAATCACCATCCTTTATAATGTATATAAAAAGTATTGTTTACTATATACCAAATGGAATAATAGTATGTTCTTCTGGTTTAGGAATAATGTCCTATTTCCTCTTTATTACTTTACCGTGATTGTGTCATCTCGATTGTATCGGTCATATAATAATGTGCCAATGGCTAAAGATTTCTATACAAGCTGTTTTTGCAGCTTATGCTATTCGTTTCCCTTGAGAAGGTCAAGTAAATTTGTATTTTGTTTTCAATCTAGTCTGAATCCAGCACCAGCAAGTATTTTATTCTCACACAACCTGAGTCAAAGCTATGAAGCAAATAATATGATCCTGTCCAAATGAACATGTCTGCGGTTATTGTTTTTTTTTTTTTCTTTCACAGCGCTTGTCTTTTATTTTGACCTTCATTGAATACCATGATAAAATATGGATACATATGGAGTTGTGTTGTCTGGTGCACCTTATTATGTATTCAAACCAGTGGTGTAGCAAATCAGCCCCAGGCCCATGTCCTATGCAAAAAAAAAAAAAATGTACGGGCCCCCCTCAGTCTCGGGGATGTGCATCTTATGCGAATGAGTCCCAGGACTTTAATATGAATAAGATATTATCACTAACATGCTGACAGAAATGGTAAAAAACAAATTCTGGGAATGAAAACAACAGCACTACTAGCCTACTACATGTGCTCCTCTATCATTTTGACTTTGCATTGCGGATCGACCTATTTAAAAAATGTCAAAAAACGGCTTTTCAACACACGTTTGAATTCGACCGATTCGACTCTGGCTTTGGAATTTTAGAATCATATAGCATCATTTCAGATGTGACTGAAGTTTCTTCTCTAAATATGTTTCCATCACGTTTTATGTACATTTTATTTCGTTGAATAAAAAGTATCCACCAAAGTGGTACGAGTTACATTTATTCACATCTTGTGCAGTATCTTAAAATGTGCAGACGTAGTCGTTTTTTCAGAAAACCAATGTGACTCATTTAAAATTCTGTACTTCTTACATTACTGCAAAGCGAATACCGGTCAAATACAACAGTTCATCACTAAGACATGACATGGACCATTTTATGGGCGCCCGAAGTATACTTTGGGATTAAGCCCGTAATAGCTGGCCCCCAATCCGCCCGGGCCCATATGCACGTGCATACCTTGCATGCCCAGACGCTACGCCACTGATTCAAACCTTTTTGTTTATACTTCCGATTAAAAAAATAAACAAAAAAACGAATCAAATATATATCTCATAGAAGTGAGTACACCCCTCACATTTTTGAAAATATTTTATTATATCTTTTCTTGTGACAACACTGAAGAAATGACAGTTTGCTACAATGTAAAGTAGTGAGTGTATAGTTTGTATAACAGTGTAAATTTGCTGTCCCCTTAAAATAACTGAACACACAGCCATTAATGTCTAAACCACTGGCCACAAAGTCAGTACACCCCTAAGTGAAAATGTCCAAATTGGCCCCAAATTGTCAATATTTTGTGTGGTCACCATTATTTTCCAGCACTGCCTTAACCCTCTTGGGCATGGGGTTCACCAGAGCTTCACAGGTTGCCACTGGAGTGCTCTTGTCATGACGACATCATGGAGCTGGTGGATTTTAGAGACCTTGCGCTCCTCCACCTTCCGTTTGAAGATGCCCCACAGATGCTCAATAGGGTTTAGGTATCCTCAGCTTCTTTAGCAAAGAAGTGTGTTTGGGGTCGTTATCATGTTGGAATACTGCCCTGCATGCCAGTCTCCGAAAGGAGGGGATCATGCTCTGCTTCAGTATGTCACAGTACATGTTGGCATTCATGGTTCCCTCAATGAACTGTAGCTCCCCAGTGCCGGCAGCACTCATGCAGCCCCAGACCATGACACTCCCACCACCATGCTTGACTGTAGGCAAGACATTCTTTATACTCCTCACCTGGTTGCCACCACACTCTTGACACTATCTGAACCAAATAAGTTTATTTTGGTCTCATCAGACCACAGGACATGGTTCCAGTAATCCATGTCCTTAGTCTGCTTGTCTTCAGCAAACTGTTTGCGGGCTTTCTTGTGCATCATCAGAAGAGGCTTCCTTCTGGGACAACAGCCATGCAGACCAATTTGATGCAGTGTGCGGCGTATGGTCTGAGCACTGACAGGCTGACCCCCCACCCCTTCAACCTCTGTAGCAATGCTGGCAGCACTCATACGTCTATTTCCCAAACACAACCTCTGGATATGACACTGAGCACGTGCACTCAACTTCTTTGGTTGAGCATGGCGAGGCCCGTTCTGAGTGGTACCTGTCCTGTTAAACCGCTGTATGGTCTTGGCCACCGTGCTGCAGCTCAGTTTCAGCGTCTTGGCAATCTTCTTATAGCCTACGCCATCTTTATGTAGAGCATCAATTCTTTTTTTCAGATACTCAGAGAGTTCTTTGCCATGGGGTGCCATGTTGAACTTCCAGTGACCAGTATGAGAGAGTGAGAGCGATAACACCAAATTTAACACACCTGCTCCCCATTCACACCTGAGACCTTGTAACACTAACGAGTCACATGACACCGGGGAGAGAAAATGGCTAATAGGGCCTAATTTGGACATTTTTACTTAGGGGTGTACTCACTTTTGTGGCCAGAGGTTTAGACATTAATGGCTGTGTGTTGAGTTATTTTAAGGGGACAGCAAATTTACACTGTTATACAAGCTGTACACTCACTACATTACATTATAGCAAAGTGTCATTTCTTCAGTGTTGTCACATGAAAAGATATAATAAAATATTTACAAAAATGTGAGGGGTGTACTCACTTCTATATATACATCTGTTCAACTCAACCTAAGATTTGAATCCGTGGCAGAAGGAAGTAGTTCCACACAACTGATATTGCTTACATTTTAAAGAATTAGATTGGCTTTTGTAGCTTCTGATGATTGAACAGAAATGTAGGAGAACTTTAAGGCTATTTAAACATGTTATTGCCACTTATAAACAAACACTGTTAGTGGCAAAATGACCTAGGCCCATTAGTCAGTTTGGTTTATTCTCTTCTTAACCCTTAAATGCATACCTCATTGACCAAAATATCATTCACAACCCCCCACATTCATTTTTCAAAGTTAGACATCAACCTTCACAGTATTCCTCAATCCATTCATTATAATCAATATAACAAGAAAATTTAAAAACATAAAATTAAAGTTAATGCAGACATAGAACAAAAGAATACACAAGTATCATCAGCAAAAACTTGAAAAACTTGAAATGGCTCAGTGATTTACTGCAGAGCAAGTACTGAATGTAATCAAACATTAGTGTCACTGTCACTTGATTATGGATCTGATTAAGAAGCTGTCAGCGATCAAAATATTGAAACTAATTTTGAGAATATGCTTGAGATCACAATTGTGAGTCAGATGATGAATACTGGGGAAATGAGCTTTGACGATGATAGTGATAATGGTAAAAACATCTGCTCAAAATGAACCCTTCCAAGTGCCAAAAGTTAATGAAAAATGCCTTTTTTTATTCTTTTGTAATTGTTATTTAAATATCAGGAGAGTTTTATATTGCAGCAAAAAGAGATCCATCCGTGTTATAGATATAGATACTATGCAATAATGAAATTCATGCATTTAAGGGTAAATTAAAAGTAACAATAATTAGCTAATTTGGGTTGCAATAACAAGTTTCCTTGCTAGTAGTTGTTTAAAATACAAAACTATATGCAGAATTATTATATGATATAGGCATAAACAAACCTTCAGAGATGTGAAAGCTATAAATCAGGATAAAATCAAGTAAATCCCCTTTAGACAAAGTAAACAAACCACTTCTGCTGATAAAATATACTGGTGATTTCAGGGCACCGATTATTTAATGTGGAGAACACATAATTCATTTTGACAGGATGAGTAATTTAACGGCAGAGAACACATAATGCCAGAGAATGCTTTTAATTCTGCTAATCAACACTCAAAAGGCTTAGTAGTTCTGCTTTTTCCAACATGCTATCTTGCATTTAAGGTCCTTTGAGAGGTATTCTTGTTTATTAACAATGCAGTTTGGCTTCTTAGAGGAGCACCAATGAGGCCACACATGCCGAGAGGAGCTACTGCACATATGCTCAAAGCACTATGCAGAACAGAGCAGCTGTATTTAGTCAAATAAATGAGTATTCTTTTGCATCACTGTTGTTAAGGTCTTTGAATACCAGGGAGATAGAACAGAAACAGATGTCCTGTTTAACCTATGTCTTCAGGGATTGTGTTATTATTATTATTTATTATATTATTAATTGCATAAGTAGCTCAGACTTTGCAGTTTATTTGTTCACACTGTAGATGTTGTTTTAAAGCAGATTTGATTAAGAAATTCTAGGCAAATCCTTTAATACTGAAAATATTTTCCCCAAAATCTGGCGCTCCAATAGCTGACATTTTTCAACATTCAGCATTTAAGTCTTAAAATAAGCACAGTAAGTAAGTAAATAAATAAATGGATAAAACAAAATGTCCTTAAAAAATGTTTTATACATTCATCCAATTCAGTTAACAGAAAGGCTTAAAGTTGTATGTTACATTATTTGCCTGCAGATTTTTTAATAAATGTTATCATTATTTTAGTAATACACTCATTGCTAGTAGTCTCGCACATAACATTTCTGTTCATCTGTGTAAGATATTGTCTTGGCTGGAAATGATGTTTTCTGAGCATAAATTTCAATTTCAAGGTAATTTCCTCAGGTTAAGTTTGTTGCTTAGCAGTTGATTTTGCTGGCAAGTAGATCATTTCAATGCCTCGTAATTTATTTTGATGTGTTATAATAGTGATTTTCCCATTAGTTCACTGAAGCTTCACAATTATTCAGCGGTTTTCAAGCAGAGCACAGTGTCCAAGAAACACTGTCTCCATGGAAACACTAAAAAGGGCACTTTTTTGTCCCCAATGATTTGAGCTGATGGTTTTGACATGAGATGTCTTGGCAGGTGTCCGTGTTTCTCTGACACAAAACGGCAATTAACAATACAGTGTATGAAGGCCGTAGGGTCTGAAAGAACTGAGCAGCTCTGATTTCACAGACCCCTGGATAACACCTGCACTGTGCAATCAGTCTGTCTCCAGGCAAATGGCAATGGCATGTGTGTGTGTACGTGTTTTGTGATTTATGAGGACACAAATCTGTATACTGACATGGGTATTACACTGGTATTACAACGTAAACATGAAATATGAGGACATTTCATGAGTCCTTAAATTTAAAATAGCTTTAAAAACATACTAAACAATGTTTTATTAAAAATGTAATGCAGAATGTTTTCTGTGATGGGTAGGTTTCAGGAGTAGGGGTAGTGTAGGGGGATAGAATGTACAGTTTGTACAGTATAAAAACCATTACACCTATGGAATGTCCTAACTTTGATAGCAAAACAAACGTGTGTGTGTGGTGTTCAGGTATTCCCTACATTGTGGGGACAAATCTTTGACCTTGTGAGGACATTTTTTGGTCCTTGTAAGGAAAACAGCTTATAATTTTTTTTTTTTTTTTTTTTTTGCAGAAAATGCAGAAAGTTTTCTGTGATGGGTAGGTTTATTGTTAAGGGATATAATATACAGTTTGTCCAGTATAAAAAATCATTATGTAAAATGTATAACATTATTTGTTAGAAGGCAAGTTAGGTTAGTTTGGGTTGTAAAATGTCACGTGCTACTCTAAAAAAAAACATTGATATTCATAAATAATTATATTCAAAACATCGAATAATGTTCTGATTATAATTTTTTAAAAATATTTTGTAAGGATTATAAGAGATTTACATATAATGTAAATAATGTAATTTATTGAAAGTTTTTCAAAATCATATGAAACCAAGATAAATACAAAGAGTACATATTGTACAGTATCTAAAGTTGGCATATGTCACATATTTGATTTTTCCATTTCTTCATCGTGGTCACTCTACAGCTACGTTCACACTATCAGTTTTTGGAATTGACAACCACATTTATAGGTGTGAGTCTCAAATTGTCCCGAAAACAGTTTGTATGAACGTGCAATGGGAGTCAAACTGAAGTCAAACTTTAGCTCATATCGCCGTTGCTGTAAGTTACCAAAAGCGAAAACCTGGAACACACGGTAGACACGTGTTTGTGCAGCACAGAGCGGCTCTCTCACACTATATTATGTGAGAACTACACTGTAAACCCGAATAAGTTGTCAAAACTCCAAAAAATTGAGGTAATCAGTTACATAAAAAAAATTTAAGTTAAGAAATTCAAAATTTAAGTAAGCAGAACTGACAGATTTCAGTTTTGTACTCGTAAATAGCATGCTGGGAAATAGAAATCCCAGCCCAGTTTCAGGTAAATTTAAGTTTGTCTAAATTAAAAGAAACAAGTTCCTAAAACTCAAAACAATTAAACAATTCGGATACCTAAAATGTGTCAGTTTCATGAAATCAAAAGAAAAAGAAAGATCAAAATACTTTAAGTTAATTTGATCGAACTCATTTGTTTGAGTTTGCCCTGCTCAAACCAATTAATTATTTTGAGCGTTAGGGTTTACAGTGTAGTTGTCCAGTCCGATTCTGTTCACACAGCACAGGTGAACGGTTTTCTGTGTTGTAAGTCCTGAAGATTTACGGGTGTGAGTTTGGTTATAGAATGTGGTTGTCACTACCGTAAATAACCGTACTGTGTGTGAACGTAACAGTATTAAGGACTCAAATACTGTGTGTGACATACTATCTTACTCGTTTTTAGAATAGAAAAGGACCTTCACAACATTTTAGAAGCACACAGTTCCAACGTCATGTGTGAGGCAGAGCAATCCACAGCAGACGACACATATTCAGTCTCAGCTCGTAAGAAGACATGGAATAATATATGCAGTAATTGTACTTCCAGTCTTTTTTTTTTTTTTTTTTTGTACAAACAATTTGTACAAAACCACTACAGCAAGGATATTAAACATCCAAGTACTCCTGATATACAGAACATAATCATATGCATTTAAAGCACCCAAATGCCCTGTCACCAATTTCTACGCCCAGGTCTTTCTCTAAAAGCACACAGTCACACATTAGTGCTTCCTCTTTCAAAATCATGTCTGCAATTGATGCAAAAACATACCTACTCAATCACCCAGTGGAAATTCAAATCACCAGCACCATCTGTGATATGATTTGGACTCATTTATTACTATATTCTATTGCGTAATGTTGCTTTTGTCATCCCCCCACAACAAAATACCCCCTCTGGCTCACTTTTCACAGAAAGTTGTCCCCTAGCTCATAGTGCACAGGTGCACAATAAGGTAAAAATGGCAATTGAATCTGTGTTGGGACAAGCTGTCCATTGTACAACTGACATCTGGACAAGCAAACTCTCCACAAATGCATATTTGCCCTTGAGAGGCCACTGTGCCATGCAGTCAGGGAGGCAGGTGCTGTAACATGACAGCACTACTACAAATGGATTTGTTAAATGAGGGTCACGGTGCTGCCAACATTCGGGAACATATTGGTCAGATGGTATATTTCCCTATCAGACAGATTTGAGAGAAAGATTCTCAGTGGAGTGTTTTGTAACTGATTAAACCAGCAATATGATCAGGGCCATGACTAATTACGATCACATCTGATGTGTGGCACATTACTTAGTGGTAACAAGTTCCTTGAAAGTTTTCCAAAGCTTATGTTATGTCATCTGCCTGACAAAGAATATTTGGAATCATCCACAGATCTAACAAAGCCACAGCAAAGCCACCTATACCTGATTTTCTCTGGAACACAAAACAATATATTATGAAAAATGCTTTTTGTCCTGTTGTGTCAACTGAGTTGGATTAAGGATATGAGGGAGACATGGAAATAAAAGTTAAACATAAATTTCCAGGATTGTAATATTATTATTCCACTGAAATATGCTACCAGTGAACTGACACCAGGGCAACAGGTAGATTTATTTATTTACAGTGACTATCTACTGTACACACCAATATATAAAACAGAACACAGAGAGAAGGAACATGAGCAGTGCAAATCAAATCAAAGAAAATAAAACCAAAACACAAGCTATTCCACTCACCATAGTCTGCCAATTAATCAAAATTAAACACAAAAACCAAAATTCAACACTTCAACACTACTTTCTCTAACAAAAACACATTGGGGGGCACCTGTGGAAGCTTGTTTCCACCATGAAATAAAAATTAAAAAAGGTAACTGCGATCTTTTTATCTCACAATTCTGACTTTTGTGAGTTTATATTTCAAAATTCAGACCTGTTTTTTTTTTTGTTTTTTTTCAAAATTGTAAGATATAAACTTGCAATTGCGAGTCATAAAGTCAGAATTGCGAGTTATAAAGTCTTAACTCGGAAATTCTGAGAAAAAAAGCGAGTTTATATTTTGCAATTCTGACTTTATAAGACAAAATTGCGAATTTATAATCACAATTCTGACTTTATAAGATGCAGTTTATATCATGCAATTCTGACATTATAACTCACAATTGTGAGTTTATATCTCCAAACTGAGGCAAAAAGTCAGAATTGCGAGTAATAAATTGCATGATTAAAAACTTAATAATGTGACCTTATATCTCGGAATTCTGACTTTATAATGCAATTCTGACTTTATACCACACAATTCTTTATAACTCACAATTGCAAATTTACAAACCCTGAGAAAAAAAAATAGAATTGTGAGATCCAAGCTCGCAATTTCAAGAAAAAAAATTCAGAATTGTGAAATAAAAAGTCCCAATTTATTTTTATTTTTTACCTTTTGTTATTTCTTTTTTATTTAGTGGTGGAAACAAGCTACCTGTCAGAACACAGACGGAGACAGAGAGGTAAGTGAAACACACAAGTTTATTGAACAAGGGCACAAACACAGGCAGAAGGTGGATGCAGGTGAGTCCATGAACAAGCACTGTAGAACGGTAACTTAGCTGGATTATAACAGAGGAATGTCTTTTGCAAATGCTGGTGAACACAGAGAACAGAGAATTGGAGACAGAAGACAACAGGATGGGAACACAGTAAACTCAGGTGAGCAGCAGGCAAGGAGTCCAGGTACATAAGATAAGACCAGACAAATGAGTGAGGGAAGTGAGAGTCTTTATAGTGTCCATGGATGATGAGGTGCAGGTGCAGGTGATTAGTATTCAGGAGACTGTGAACGAGTGGGTGGAGCGTGAAGATCCGGTGACGATGCAGTGGTGTTGGTGGGTGTTGGCTGTGACTCCGTGACACTACCATAGGCACCTGCTCGTTAGTGTGTTTAACAAAAACAAAAACTTGGGTGTTGGACAGTATAAGTCACATGACCTACTTCTATGTCCACTTCCTTCTGGTCTGATGTGGCACAGCCACAAGTAAGATGTCTTCAAATACATGAAAGTAAAAAATTGAAAAATAACAGCTAGCAAAAAACACAATGGGTTAACAGACAAAAGTAACAAACCAGCCAGTAGAAATCAACAAACAAACGTTGAAATAAAAACAACCGAACAAGCTACAAGCAATGTAAACCCAATGAGTATGGTGATCTAAAAGCGAGTAACAACAGTAACCGGAGGTAAATTTCAATCTGTTCCAGGACTCAAGAAGGTGTTTATGCATAGGCCACTGGATCTAGGGTCTGTTTCCTGAAAGCATCATTAGCCATCCATGCTGGCAGGATCTGGTGTTACTAAAATAATTTAATGATTCAGCATTTCACAAGTCCATATTTCAAACGAACATTCGCAAACAGCATCGCAAACGTGTGGAACTACAGCTCTCGACCTGTGGTTACAAGCATAGTTTCTTGCTAGTATGACGTGTTGATGAAATGACTGTGCTCTTAAACACAGTAAGGAAGCTAACATGCAGTACCTTCCTTATATTTTATTCTATTTAAATATACAGTATATACACATTTCAATCTATTTATTAGCATGTCTACAATCAGCCATTTGCAAACAATTGTTTTTATTGAATAACCACTTTTTTATCACAAAAAAGAATACTGCATACAATAAGAATATGAAAGTCAACAGGGTCAAAAGGGTGATCAAGAAAGGCATACACACTATGAACTTACATTAGTGGCAAAGGTATAGTGAGAGCTCTTCAGATATATGTACACATACATTGCACTCAAAGACTTGCATGGTACTTGATACTACCAATACTGAAGAAAGACTGGTATCTCTACTAAATGAAACAGATTTTATTAGGTTTAAGTGCATCACTGAAGATGTCTGAAAGACAGGTGCTGCCTCTGCTACCACTGAGTCAACAACGAGTGAGTCAACCCGGTCTGATGCATGGAAGCAATGTTAAGTATGATTCAGGCAAGTAACACTTTTGCCACACTTGCTCCTCTATTACTACTCCAGGTGGAATTATCTGGTCTGTATCACTAACATCTCATCCTTTGGCAGTAAAAAATCTTGGACTGGCACATTTTGCCTTGAAAACAGTCTGTTAGCACAGCAGACTCTCTCATTCTTGTGGTAGCTGAAAATGCACAGACATAAGAAGAAAAATGCTTATCTTCTACAGACTGAACAGCTCTATTGTTTCTCATCGGTCAGGCAACTTCCATGCCTTCTGACTCTGTACTTTGCATCCCAATTCATCAACAATAATTTGCTTCAACACTGCACAAGGTGACTTTCATTTTGGTGCAGTAGCAGCACTTAATAGGGTGCATGGTATTTAACATTCAAACACCTAGACAGAAAAAGTGAATGGAACAGATATTTTAGACACATGTTTAAAGTGGCATACTTTTATTTTTGGGGTCTGCAATAATACATTTACATGATTTAAAGGTCAAAAACACATTTTTCTCATACTGTACTTCTGCCTGTTTTAACTCCTTTCTCTTTAAAGCCCCTTTCGAAATACCTATTCTGATGTCTGTCTGTTTGGATTGGAGCATGTTTTGGAAATGTAACGGCCCTTACCATAATGGGGTTTCTGCTCCCAAGGCTTCATGAGCAGCTGTAATAAGTATTATATTTATGGTAACTGGCATTGGTATGGCTGTACCATGTAGCCAGACATGTTTTGCAAATACACATTCAATTCAGGTCTGATGAAAATAGGGGTGTATGCTTATTAAGATAATTACAGTAATCAGCATGAAGAGTAGAGTGAGTAGTCAGATTTATATGTATAAATGTTTTATTCACTGGTACAAATGTTAATGTTACTTAAGCTACGTTTAGAAATAAACATATAATGAAAACATTTGATATTGTAATGGTTGGAATCTACAATGTTGAAATTGATTAAATGCAGCCTTTACTAAACCAATACTGAAAAGATAGAATAACTACAAGATGGAACATAAGGCAAAGAACTAAAACTCAATATATATACTCACAAATTAACAAAACCTGACAAACAAAAAGAGGAACAAAGCTAGCAAAATATCAAGCAGACAGACTAGGGCTGTATCTGAAATCTCCCCATACCCTCATTCACTATTCCCTGCATTAGTCCACTAATATAGCCTACTGAAGACCATGGTCATTAGCCCATGATCCATTTTTTTTTAGAAATTTGACTTTAATCGTGATATATACTATACTACTATCACACGCGCATCTGATATGTCTGTGATTGGCTACAATGATCAAAGCATTTGAATTTGAAAGTGGGAGCGTTTGAAAGCAGGCGTCTATCAGCGGACTGGTCCATGATAGACACCTACTTTCAAACGCTCCCGTGTGTATCTGTGTAAGGTGAAGAGCTTCACTGATGACTATTTACAATGTTTTCGAAGCGTTGATCATTGAAGCCAATAACAGACATATCTGATGAGCGCGTCAACACAATGGCCAATCAGAATTGTTTACGAATCCACTCAACAGTGCTCAAAGCGTCACATTTTTTAAATTTCAGTACCGACTTGGTACCGAAGTCGGTACTTTTGACATGACAACTCTAATATACAGTGCTCAGCATAAATGAGTACACCCTCTTTGAAAAGTAACATTTTAAACAATATCTCTAAGAACACAAAAACAATTTCTTATAACATGAAAGTAAGGTTAATAATATAACATTTTTCAGTTTTACTCAAATTAGGGTGATGCAAAAATGAGTACACCCCACAACAAAAACTACTACATCTAATACTTTGTATGGCCTCCATGTTTTTTAATGACAGCACCAAGTCTTCTAGGCATGGAATGAACAAATTGGCGACATCTATCTTTTTCCATTCTTCAAGAATGACATTGTCATGTTGGAAAAGTGCCATGGCACGATGACCAAGGGCACGGAGTGATGGTAGCATCTTCTCTTTCAGTATAGAGCAGTACATCTGTGAATTTATGATGCCATCAATGTCATGCAGCCCCACATAAGGACACTGCCACCACCATGTTTCACTGTAGGCACCATGCATTTTTCTTTGTATTCCTCACCTTTGCGACGCCATACAGTTTTGAAGCCATCAGTTCCAAAAACATTTATCTTGGTCTCATCACTCCAGAGTATAGAGTCCCAGTAGTCTTCATCTTTGTCAGCATGGGCCCTGGCAAACTCTAGGTGGGCTTTTTTGTGCCTGGGCTTTAGGAGAGGCATGCCATTCCTCTGCAGTGTACACCGTATTGTGTCTCGGGAAATAGTCACCCCAGTTTGGCTTTCTACTTCTTTAGATAACTGCAGTGAACTTGCATGCCGATTTTCTTCAACCCTTCTCATCAGACGTTGCTGTCGAGGTGTTAACTTCCATGGACTATTAAGTAAAGCTTTGCTGATCTTCTTGTGGCCTTCACCTTTCTTGTGTAAAGAAATTCTTTTCTTTCTTCTTTTTTCTTTAACACCCTTTTATAGTCAACTGTCTGCTGGACACCTGTGTAATGAATAATTAGACTTACCTGTGGTTGAATTCATGTTAAATCAGACATTTGTAGTCTAAAATGTATCTTTGCTCTAGAGACTTTCAGTGGGGTGTACTCATTTTTGCATCACCCTAATTTGAGTAAAACTGAAAAATGTGTAATATAAGTTATATTATTAACCTTACTTTCGTGTTATAACATTCGTGTTACTTTCGTGTTGTCAACATTTTGGAAATTGTTTTTGTGTTAATTGAGATATTTAAAATTTTACTTTTCAAAGGGGGTGTACACATTTACGCTGAGCACTATATATATATATATATATATATATATATATATATACACACACACACACACATACACACACACATTTATACAGAAATATATAAATATATAAAGAGATAAAAATCTAATTTTTTTAAAGTTACCTGAGTTTTTTTCTGCAATGTGTAAATAATAATTATGTTCCCTAGCAGATTCCAAATAAACGTATGCAATGACGAACATCAGTGTACAACAGAATATGAAAGGGAAGTTAACCAGTGAAAGGCATAAGAAAACCCAACTCAGCCAGAAAGGGTTGAGACAAATTTTCCAAATATACCTAACCATCAACAAGACATGAACAGGAAACATGAATGAGAAAAATACAAACTAAAAGTCACAAACCTGTTACATTATAAATCATGACATCACAAAAAAAGATGATCTAAAGTAAATGTAGTAATTTTAGCAGTCAATTAACTACAGCCAACAATATGTTTCAGATCATGCTTAATAACAAGCACAGTTCACATACAATAATGACATTTCTGCATTGCCTGCAAACTTGTGGTTTTCTGGTTATAGTGTACTGCATTTGAAGGATAATTGATTTTTTTCAACCTTGTAGTTGAATTTACCAGCTTCTCACATGATAAAGCCTCTGATTATCAAATCACACACTGTAAAATGATGGCCCTGGCTTCATTCGATTTAACTGTCCTGCCCTCTGCCTCCCTCCCTCTTGCTCTTTTTTTTTTTTTTTTTTTTTACTTTTCTAATGAGCCTCCTGAATACAGTATTTGAACATATTTGATAAACAACTGTGTTTACAATATGAGATAAACTGGAAAGACAGTTTGGTTAAACTGATTCAAAAGTGTGATTTTTATTTTTTTTAAAAGAGGAAAAAAAAAAAAGCCTATAAGTATACCAAATCATATGTTTAGTATACCTATAAAATCAGTTGCATTAATGGATAAGCAAATGTGTTAAAATGAATAAGAACAGATTATGACTTCAATCCAAAGACTGCAGTTTATTTATTTTTATACAAATGACAGTATAAATACACCTTCCCAAAAGGAGGTTTTGGAAGGTTTTTTCAGATTTATTTAATTTCTATTAATCCCTATTAATTTATTTAACATTCTTCTCAAAAATATAGTTAAGTATGTACACACATACACCACATATTAAAGGAAGAAAGCAATAGAAGGGTTCAGAAGGGGAAATGCCAAAAAAGGCAACTAAAAATGCTGAACAGCATTTTTAATGATGTACACCTATTCGGTAAGGCTTTTTAAGGGTCATTAAGGGTAACAAATGCAGAGTAGCTTTGAGCACTGAACATGCAGAATAGTTGTACTTCAATAATTCTGTCTAAAATATACATTTCGCTCAAATATTTTGGGGGGGATTTTGCATTGTCTTGCAAAATCATGTCTACTGTCCTGCAACAGAGCAAGGTGGTCCAGGTGGTCACCCTGAAATTCAATTAGTTTTGAGGCAGCAGTCATGTGAAAGGCTAATTAGTTTAGCTTGCATGGGTCTCTCTCCCATGGGTGGGGGGTCTGTGGTTCACGTCCAATTAAGACTTACACAATCAAAGAAAATATGTCTGTTGGTGGGCACATAGAAGGCCATTAGAAAGCCTGAAGGCCATCTTAGAGAAGGCAGGGAATCTGTAGCCCTAATGGAAAACCATCTCTGCCAGGTTGAATCAGTAGGACTGAAACCTGCTGAACAGTGGTTGGGATTGAGGATTTAGTGCAAGACATGTTGCTACTTTTTAGTTTTAGTGTTCAAAGCATACAATATTTAGAAGCCTTTGAGAATGGAAAGATAGCCGAATGGAACTCCCTGTGAGAGTCTGGGTAAAAGGCTAACCAACGAAGGTGTCTATAATAGCAAGTCTGGATGTGTCTGTTCATTTGTGTCTGTGTAAGTCACTAGTAAGTTCACATGCAACAAGTGATTTAGGCTTTAATTTTGACAAATATATTAGGATGTGTAACAATTACAAATATATTGAAACTAGTCCATGTTGTTTATTGGCCAATATCGATTAGTCTGTATTGGCCATTATTGTAAAAATATATGCCAATGTTGGATATGTAATTGTTTCTGCATTTTTTAGGATTTTGGATAAATGCATAAATTTAAATGGATGGCAATCGATTATGGCAAAGATTTTCTGTTTGCATATAACAGTTTTTATTGTGATTTAATCATCTTTTTTTAACAAAGCTGTGTAAATTTGTAATATCGGCCATTTATTCGGCTTATCAGTATCGGCTTCAATTTCAATATTTGTGCATCCCTAATTGGACCACGTGAAAACCCTTACACTGTGTCCTAACCAGACTCAATGTGATGTTGGGCATGCAATAAAATATATATTTTCCATGTTAATCAGACCCTTTGTGCCAACCAGCCCCAACAGCGATACACAACAATACTATTTCAGAAACATTTTCTATTTCTGCAACATCATGACTGGATAAGCAACATAACAAATGACTAAATGGCGAAAGAATATCTTTGAATATCATTTTACGTGAACTTTATAGACATACTAAAAGCGACAATGGATAATTTACCTCAGATCTTGGTAAAATGAAAGTAAACAAGAACATTTTAAAGTGTCAGCTCAAGGTGAACAAACAAGTGTGTTTTTTGACAAAGATAGCTTCAGTCACTCAGTATTATTAATTATGTACCATATCAATTTTGTCACACCTCATAGTCTTGTTGTGTCTGCTGTGGACAGACAAATTGCTTGTCGCTAGAATCTTATTGCATTGCATCTGGTTAGGACACGGTGTTGTACTAAGGCCTATTTCACTCTGAATAAGCAGCATGTGAAATAGGCCTATGTTTACAATGTTTACTACATCAAGTATTTCCTTTAATAGTGGCTATTATAAACGCTATCAGGAGTGTACTGTCTGCTCACTCCTGCCAGCTGTTATTTCACAATGAGGCATGAATTCACTTTCCAAAACCTTCACCCTCTCTGCTCCTTTCTGGTAGAATGAGCTGCTAACACCATGTGAATTTTGCTGGCTCTTTGACAAATTGCTAATGCTCCTCTGTTGTAAGTCGCATTGGATAAAAAGTCTGCTATAAATGCATAAATGGAAATGTCTGCTAAATGCATAAGTGGGAGTGGCCGACTGAGAACTATTACAAACCTCATCTTTGGGAAATACAATTTTCGGTTACACTTTATTTTAAGGTGACGTAGTTACATTGTAATTATTCAAATAAGTTCTGAGTAATATTAATTAATTACATGTACTTACTATAGAGTTACGATTAGGGTTAGGGTTTGGTTTAGGGTTAGTTACCTGTAATTGTGCATAATTTATTGTTATTACATAGTAAGTGCATGTAGTAATGTGTAACTTACCTTAAAAAAAATTCAGTACATGAGGATTTGGGTCACTTTTTAGGCCCCCATCCAAAAATGGCCATACATTTACAGAGAACAGAACTGAAAAACTCCAAAGTGTTGCTATGAACTACTTATTCTGGATTAAGTCGTATTTACTGATTAGAAAGTGCTGTATGTGTGCCTGTCATTCTAATATTGCACCTAGGGCTGTCGGATTTAAAATAAAAATCCACAATTTTAGGTGTGCGTCAGGCAGGCTTCAAACAACTTGGCCTATGGTAATATCCTGAGAAAGACAACTAAGAAAATAAATCAATTTTAATTCTTTATTTTATATTACTTCATAAAAACCTATATTGCAAAATACTGTGGTGATAAATACTCTAGATTAATAGAGCATTCCTAACACGTCTTATTCTGAGTTCAGTGTGATATGTGCAAAAATAACCTCAGTGCCTGAACTGTAATTGCAGCTGCACTTTTGCTACACAGAGTCACATAGCTTATGAATACTGTAGTGTGAATACTGTAACCTGTTAATATGGGAACCAAAATAAATATGCAGTGCCTATATGTGGTGTGAAACAGGACTATTGATAATCATTTTCATGAACATCCATTTGGCAACTGGTTGACAGATCTATGAATAGCTGTTTATTTTTTAATAATACCTTAAAAGCTAACAGTTGTTTATATCAGCATATTGCCTGGTTAGGTTGTTTAAATACTACTAATGATATACAGTATGTAGTGTAACACGATCATGGTTATATACAGCATGCACAGTTAACTGCTGTTGCTTTGAGCTTTGATTTTCTCAAGAATTCTATTAGCCTGTTTGTAACAAACTTTAGAAACACCATATGGTCTTGCATATTTAGATGCCACAACATCACACATGTTTGACAGTCCCTGTGAAACTGAACCTTAAGATGGGGTTGTGTGATATTTTGAATTTGGTATGGTTTGGGAGTTTAATGGAAGCTGTTAATGAATTGTTCTCAGCTTTGACTGCATATTTAACATTTCTTTGTGCCCCATTCACATATAATCGGGATGGTTTTCAAAAAGAATGTGAAAGGCTTTCGAGTGTACAAAAATAGGTCATTACAGACTAATAAATTCTGACGACAATAAAACGGAGAGGAGGGGGAATCAAATTATTTGTCAACATCAAAACAGAAATGAAACCATGCTATTGTTGAAAGGAGGTCCTGGCAATGTGGTGCTGCTTGTGAAATATTCAAGTCTATTTTAAAAACTCTGCAGCTTCTTTGACACAGCAGGGGTAGACAAAGAGTGACTGGAAAAAGCTGACTGACAGCAAGCCACGAAGAGAAAACTAGTTTCCCAGAACCTTAAAGACATCCTATAAGCTGAACACCCTATAGTTGTTCTTACTCTCAGAATAAGAGAAAGATACAGTAGCCCATACATCTCCTGAAGTGCTCAAACTCTTACTTTAGGTATTCTAATTGAAGAGACAGTAAGGAAATTGTTAATTGTTTTGTGACATGTTTATTTGCAAAATGAATTTCTGAACACTCTTGAAGTGATCATAGCAGAGTAGGGCTTCTGCAAAGCCCTTTGGCAGTGTAATAATAAGTGATTGCTTCCAAGCATCGTGTTTCAATTAAAGGAATGGACTGACAGACTGAATGGTCCTTATCAGTAATTATTCTCAGCAGGAGCTTCTTAAGGGCAGACATGAACAAACAAACAAACACACGTATATTAGCATTTGAACTCACACACAGGATACATGCATATTTGGAAAACTAATTATTGCTTATAGGATTATTGCTTATAATTACTGCTTTGTTGAATATTAACATACATTAGAAAATGAATAGTTCAGTTTCTGAATGCAGATGGCCAATGCAGAATATGATTTTACCAAGTGCAACATGTTCCTAGATCAACATCTTTGATGATTCTTGAAAAACATTCCAATCAACCAATCAGATTTGAGGGACAAGTTTACAGTTTATGTCAAGTTTAGGCTTATAATCAGGGTTAGGTGCTTCTACATCAGTGTTATTCAGCTATCATTTCCCTCTGATTTTAGGGATTGTTACAGTCACATGGACTTTCTGTTTGTGTTTTCATCTGTCACGTGTTCCTTTGTTCTAGTTTCCCGCCACAATCTGTCACCATGGACACTATCACATTCATGTCAGCTGTTCCTCGTTTGAGTTCAATCATCTGTGTATTTAAGTTCCTGTTTCTGTTGATCATGTTGTCGGGTATTGCTTATGTTTGGATGTTAGTGTGTGTGTGTGTGTGTGTGTGTGTGTGTGTGTGTGTGTGTGTGTGTGTGTGTGTGTGTGTGTGTGTGTGTGTGTGTGTGTGTGTGTGTGTGTGTGTGTGTGTGTGTGTGTGTGTGTGTGTGTGTGTGTGTGTGTGTGTGTGTGTGTGTGTGTGTGTGTGTGTGTGTGTGTGTGTGTGTGTGTGTGTGTGTGTGTGTGTGTGTGTGTGTGTGTTACTGTTTCTGTTTGCTCCTTTGGATTCTCTAGTAAAGTTTGACTCTGGATATTACATTCCTCTTCGTGCGTGTGTCTACACACCTAACACTGTAACAGAATACCTGACCAAAAACTTCAAGCGACATGTATTATTTAGCATTTTCTTTTTGGTTTTCGTGTTCAGTCTTTTTTTTTCCGTTTTTTCACTCCTGCTTGCACTATGTTCCCTGATGTGAAACTCATGTGCCTTGAGCAGGGAGAAAGCTCCCTCGAGAGACAACTGTTTTTGGATCTCGCACATCAGACCACCTTCCCGGACTACTGCCTGTGCACGTTCTTGCACTTTGGACTCAATTCCACCACACGTGCACAGCTGTCCGGGGAGGGTCCTCGAGGGAGCTTCGTGTCCTACGTGGAGTGGGTGCTGGCGTCATGTGGATCACCTATGACCGTAGGATTCGACGACAGCGACGCCAGCCCCACTTCCCAGCCAGTGCCCAGCCAGAACCACCCAGACGGCGAGGATATTCGACCTGAGCCCACCGCAGGTAGTACGACGGAGACCGCCGCGATTGAGCCGCCCACTCCCACAAGAGCGATCGGGGGTCACATGGCCACGGAGCCCGAGTAGCGTGTACCTGACCAGCGTGTACCTGACCAGGTGTGTGAGCCGGCCGATTCTGTCATCGCCGAGGGAGTGTTGGTGGACCTCGAGGGTCTGGAAATGAGCCCCGCCCACCCCCTGCTACTGAGAGTGAGTTTGCTGAGACACTGCTGGACTTAAGGTGTGGAGAGGAATCCTGTCTTGCCCCTATACTGTCTTCACTCCCGCTGGTTCCGTCCAGCCCTGAACTGCCTGTCTCCCCGCTGGTCCCGTCCAGCGTTCCTCTCCCACCTTCTCATCAACATTCCTGTGACTCTCCACTTATCTTAGATGTTTTCATGGAACTTCAGCCTGTTTCCCTATCCACAGCCATCTGTGCCACCCAGTCATCTCCGTCTCCCTCCAGTCCCTCGATTCCACCTCCTCTCAGTAGCGTGGCACCATCTTGGGCCTGTCGGGATCCGCCTCTTCCTGGGCACGAGGAGCCCGAAGCTCCGCCTCCAGCTTCGGATGGTCTCGAGCTGCCTCCTCCCATCGCTCTGACTCCTGCGCCTGCGCTCCTCCCACCCTCGACCTCTGAGTTGACCATCGGCCTTCCGACCACGCCGGACTCCCTCGGTACGTCGGCTCCACCTGGGACAGACATCGCTTCACCTTCGATGCGGACCTACGAACCATTCGCCGCTCTCTGGCCCTCCACCCCTTCCACTACGGCTTGCTCCGCCCTACCTCAGGTAGGGCGCTTGGATTGTCACCATCTCTCCACCACCTCAGCTCGTCAACTACGCGGTGGGCTCCATCCTCGCCGTTGTTGACTGCGGTCTTCCCCATGGCGGTCGTCATCAACTCTCTCCCATGGCTCCTCCCTCCATCAACGCCGCCGTGGGGCACTACCCTGGCTGGTGCCTGGCACAACAGCCTGCAGCCCCTGTTCAAGGCCACCTCCTGGACTTCTCCACCTCCTGCACCACCCTGGACTCCGTTTCTCCGCCTCCTCCCGGTTAGTCGTCCGCCTCCTGAACCGCCTCCTACATTCCTCTTCGTGCGTGTGTCTACACACCTAACACTGTAACAGGGATAACCTATGGGTAGGGTTATGTTTAGGAGTAGGAATATGGTTATGATTAAATTTTCAGACAGTAATGCTGTTCCAGGATCAACAAAATATGTTGACCCAGGAACGTGATTAACTTGGCAAAATCAGGATGTGCCTGGGCAATTTATGCAGTTATGCTAAAACACAACATAGTAACTGTTATGATGTGAAATACCTGCTATATAGCTAATTAACTATTAACCTTTACTGTAGGTACTGTAAGTTTACATGTCAGGGACTACATCTATTTGTGGATGACAGGATTACAGAATTAATGAACCATTTAAAAAGTATACCAAAGTCACGCCTCCCAGTGGTGAACCATTGAAATTTCAAAACACTTATGACATAATGAAGCTACGTTTACTGAAATCATGTGACTTCGATAGTTTGATACACTCTCCGAACCACTGATTTGAAACAAAAGATTTGCAAAGCTTCAAAGCTTCATGAAGCAGTGTTTTGAAATCGCCCATCACTAGATATTGTTGAATAAAGTCGTTATTTTATTTTTTTTTTATTTTTTTTTTGGCGCACAAAAAGTATTCTCATCTCTCTATAACATTAAGGTTGAACCACTGTAGTCACATGAACTGTTTTAAATATGTCTTTAGTACCTTTATGGGCATCTGAAAGTGTTACTTATCTTGCTGGCAATGGAAAAAATATCTTAATTTGTGTTCCGAAGATGAACGAAGGTCTTATGGCTGTGGAACAACATGAGGGTGAGTAATTAATGACAGAATTTTCAGAATTTTTGGGTGAACTAACCCTTTATAATATGAAATATACATATACATACATATATATATACATATAAATAAGCAGTAATTAGGAGATTATTAAGGCAGAAGTCATAGTTAATACTTAGTTAATAGTGAGAACTGGGCCCTAAACTAAAGTGTGACCATTTGCTGAGAAAACCTTGGTATTGTTTATAATAATAATAATTAATTAGACTTTATCAAAACAATGATTTGATGACCATGATAATACTAAAATATTATATATATATATATGTCCATCTCTGTCTCTGTAGATGAATGTATTCTATTTTTGTATACATGCGAACATGTATGTGTTTAGTTGCCATCTGCTATTTGTGTCTGTCATACATTACAGTAGATATACTGTACAGTAGATAAGTATTTCTTTTTTTACTAACACATTATCTGTACTAATTTTCTGTACACATTATCTGTACTAAAAAAAAAAAAATAAATAAATCTTTGACTTTGATTAGATGTGATGATCCACCCTTAAGTAAATAAGACTTGTGACATATACTCAAAAGCATTCACTTATTTTAAAGACACCTAACTGCCATCTGATCATCTGCTCATTTAGTGTGATCAAAGAAAGAAACACTGTATGTAGGACATTTTCTGGTTGCTTGGTCAGGCTTGAGCAGGGATTGTTTTATTGATTTAGGTTTCTACACAAACACACATGTTTGCTCTTGTGTAAAAACAATCTTATTTGCTTGGGTTTAGCGCACAAATTTGCTTAGCTTGAATACATGCACAAAATATTCCAATCCGTGTTCCAACACAGTGTGATCAGACTATGCAATTCATTTTTCCATCCATGATATTAGTCTTTTTGTGAATGTTTGAATCATTCATACAGAGGTCACTCACGGGAGGAAATATAGGGGGAAATATATGCAACCTGCATAGGTGTATGAACTGATTAAAGCCAATGAATGCCTTTAAAATGAGAACTCATAAACTGTAATGAGACTTAAAGCACACTGGTGGATTTATTAATCTCATTTGATACATTACTTTAATATTAGATGAACATTCCTTCAGCTATCAATCCTTCAGTCTGACACAGTTGTATATTTAACAAAGTCACACAGTGATCACCAATTTACACTTTATGGCCTTTTGGTCCAAGTATGCCCATATTTAACCATATGAGATAATTTGTCTACACATGATTCCAAATCGGGATGCTAAACCAACCGCAATAAATGCCAGTCCAATGCAGGAAGCAGGCCTTTTTCCATGTCTCTTCTCTCTGAAAGCTTATTTTATTTTCTCCATATCAACTTATTATCACTACCTCTAAAGCAAAGCCACAATGAATCTTTGAGGAATGGATGGATTGTTTCAGCACAGCACACAGTGCTCAACAAGCAGATCTATTGATCAAAACATTAGTTTCCAATATAATTGCTCATCCAAATGCATTAATGCCCCCAAGTGTAATTACTTATGCTATTGAAGTTCTCATTCAGGAGCAAACAAACAGCATGAGGAATTGCAAGAAAAGCAGCAAACAATAATCCAATAACACAGTGCTCGGCTGGGATCTCTTTTGCCTGAACTCATGTGATGTGTGGTCAATAATTTAACATCACAGAAAGAAAAAAAAAAAAAAAAAAGAAGAAATTTTAAGAAATTAAACAATTAGTTATTAATAAGTAATATTAATATTCATAAAATACTATATTTACTGTTGTTTATTCATATTGATTCATGGGTTTGTTCATTTTAATTTATCATTTTATTTTTGTGAACAGACGTGTAAAATATTCTGGCTCATATTTGCAAGCTTAAGGGAAAGTTTGGGGTCCTTTAAGAAAAAAGTATGGAGAGTGAGCACGTTCAGACTGTCAGTCCAAATCCGATTTTTGTGCATATCCGATTTAAATCTGATCAGATTTAGCAAGTGTGAATGGCAAAAAAATCACATAAAATGTGATTTTTACAAACCTGTTTCGAGCTACATTCATATGTGTTTTGAAATCCTATTCAAGTGGTATTTCTGGAATCCGTTGCAGTCTGACTGCTCTGATCGGATTTTGTGTGGTTTATTTTACTTTCTCATGCCACGTCAAACATAAACGTCAGACGCTGTTATAGGAAACAAGCTGAAAGTCCCTGCAGAAACAAGGTTGTGTTGTTGCAAAGTGCCAGACGAGCAGGAATAAAGCCACGCATACCAGCCTTCTATGGTTCTGCCACTGCCTCATAAGACGCAGTAGTCCAGCGCAGCGGCTACACTTCATGTAGTAAATAAAACAACATCTGTATTGCAAACCCCTCCATGTTGCGGTTGTTGTTGCTGTTTTTGACGTATACCTACCAATGTAATGTCATTGTCATAAAAACCAATGCTGATATTCCGGAAAATGAAAAATGGCCACATAAATGTGTCTCCGCAAAATGGATATAAATCCAATCTTCAATTCTGACGCTATATGCACATTCAGTGGAGTTCTTGTCACCGAAAGCAACAAATATGAGCTGCATATTTTATTGATCATCAGATAATTTCAAAACCAGTAGAAGAGAGTGTGGCAACAGCACTGGTAAGATCATTTAGTCTCATTACTTTTAATGAATATGATTGTATTCTGAGCATCTGCGACTTGCTTTCAGTTTCATTTGCAACAGTTTGCGCGTCGGCTTGCTGAAGAGATACTCAGCTGCTCATCTGCGTGATGCAGTAATGTTGTCATGTCTGGCAATAACATGTTGTTTACATGTTTTTTTTTTTTTTTTTTTTTTTGCATTTCAAAAACCAGATGCATTCAGACTTGTTCAGTTTTGACTGGAATGCGTCCAGTCCACCAAGTGGTTTGGGCGATTGGATTTGGATCTGTCTCGAATGCGTTTTGCAGGGCATTTACACCTGGGGCCTGTACCATGATGGTAGTTGAACAAACTCAGGGTTATAGGATTAGTTTTGAGTTGACAAAACCAAACCACTCCAATCCGGCTTCATTGGTACCATGATGCTTATCATCAACTTTCTTTGTCAACTCAGGCTTTGATCCTGAGTTCGTGGAGCGCGTGCACATGAATGCGTGACATCTGTGGTGAACAGCCAATCACATGCCTTGCAACAGAGAGAAACTATGATTTACTTCTCGCGAGACAGCCAGCGCGATTCAAAACTCTTTTGCTGAAGATTAAGAGATTGAAGAAAATTAAGTATTTAAACTCATTTACACTGACGAAAATACTTGTCCATAAGAAGACAGATAAAAGAAATTGTCTTGCTTTATCAGTGCAAGTAAAACTTGTGAAGTTAGTTTATATAGTTGATAATAGTGATAGAGACTCAAACAGCTTATTTATATTACATATGATCTGTATATATTAATATTCATTAAAACTAAATGCTTAATAATAAAACTAAACTAAGATCGCTTGTGTGTAATGAATTAATAATAATATATATCATATAATAATTATATAAATCATACAATAATTCTAAGTAATTATCATTAAAGCCAGACAATTTTTTTTTTTTTTTTTGTGCTATATAGTAATCTTTAATTTGGAGGAAGAGAAACTGGGGGAGTGACTTTATTGCGTTGGATGTGTCAGTGTCAGTTTGCTCACATCTGATTGGCCCAATTTTGGTTTGAGATTTCTAAACCAGAACATAACCTGCCCCGGAGCAGGTTAGCCGTGGAGCATAAGTTACTATGGTGATGAACACCACTAAAAGCCAAGTCACTTTCATGGTACCTAAAACCCAGGATTGGCGCAAACTAATCTGAAATTTACCTGGCTAGCCAGCTAATCCGGCTTCATGGTACAGGCCCCTGGTCTTTTCGCGATCGCTATCCGATCAGAGAAAACGCATGAAGTGACCAGGTGTAAACAGGCCCTTAGTTAAGATTCAAATCAGATACACAAATAATCAGATTTGAACTGACAGTGTGAACAGCCTTTGTGTGCTCTGCGATTTGTGTTTTGCTGTAACTAATAAATAGTGTGCAAAAGTTGTCTAGATGAAAATACATAGGAGCTTGTTTGGCAAAAACTCCAAATCTGGGACAACATATAATGCATGTATTCTAAGTATGTGAAGTGAATTATTTACTCTAATTAGTAGGTACATATGCAAATATTTGTTTAATTAATGTTCTCTAAAATGAGAATGCCCCTCCATAATACCACCTGGCACAGACTAATATTACCAAGTAACAAATCATGGCTCATGGTAGTGAATTAAACTAAAAACTACTGAGCAGGGATGGGCAACTTCAGTCCTGGAAAGTGTAGCTCCATCCCTAATCAAACACACTTAAAAAAAGGTCTTCACAATCATTAGAAAGCTACAGGTGAGTTTTTATCAGGGTTGGAGCTAAACTCTGCAGGCCTTGCAGGACCAAAGTTGCCCATCCCTGCTAAAATGAGGGAGGGGCCTTTCAATATATGTCCTTCCCCAACGTCCAATTAGAAATATATCAACATAGTAAATAAAATTGCATTTGTCAAGACATTTCACAAGGTCTAACCTAGAGCATTCTGAAAAAAGTATTATTCTGAAAGATGATGAAACAGTTGGTCCTGACCTGAAATCCTTGACATGTCTGATATTTCTTATCTAGTGCACAATTACAGCTGGATTCATCATGGAAGCTGATGAAACAGGTTGTCTTGACCTGTACGGCCCACTAGATTGCTCTTCCCAGCCCTTTCCATTATAGCTTTTTTTTTCTTTTCAGTTTCCACATCATATACACCCACTCGTCTTTATTGAATGGTGGCAGACTAATGGTTAGCGAGCACAGCTGATAATAATATAGCGGTTTCAGCACAAGTCCCAAGTAGGAGGGACCCAAGAAGAGAATTGCTGAAGCCACAATATAGCTTGAGCCGCCATAGTCTTTTACAAGCACCATGACAAGTTGTTCCAGATGAGCTGACTAGAAGCTCAGCCCCTAAATAGAAGTGGTAAAGGAATTTTGTCAGTGCTTTTGCGTTCTCTCGCAATTTTTTTGCGTTCCCTAGAGATACTTTGCGTTCGCTCACAAAATGATTGTGTACCCTGAGAAACTTTGCGTTCACTCGCAAAGAACAGGAAAGTTTTGCGAGGTTAAACAGTATAATTCACCAAAATAAAAGTTGCATGCCACATGAGATTAGATTTAAAGCAAACATTTCCAACATTTCTCTTGATTCTTTTACTTCAAATGGAAGGGTTAAAAGCTACATTCTCCACAGAGACATAAAAACTTTGATAGATGGGGCTGTCTGAAAATAGAGAGCAGAAGATTGTTTCACAGTTTAGAAGCTACTATAAAGGCTCGATCACCCTTTGACTTTTTCTTAGAATGAGGAACAGCCAACAACATTTGATTTGTCAATCTCAAAAGTCCTTGCTGGTGTGTAAAACTCTAGGTCAGTAATGTATTGAGGAGACATATTATGTAGTACTATAAAGCAATAGTAGAATCTTCAAATCAATCTGTACTAAACGGCAGCCAGTGAAGAAATGATAGCACAGGAGTAATATGTTTATATATTTTTTTATCTAACACAAAAATTACTTCCATTTATGTCATTTGTCAGGTTGATATAGTCAAATATAATCATTATTGACTTGCCTGAAATCACATAAAGCACAATAGGCTATTTAGTTTTTCTGTAAAACAACAACAACTTATATTTAAATCTTACATAAGGCATCAAGTGAACTAGGACTGCAACTTGTGTCTGCTCAAAATAGTTGCATGAAGTCTCAGGGTCGAACCTTACTATAAGAGAACTGTAACCGATTTGCAAGTATCAGCAAAATGGCAAGCAACTTTAACACCATTAGTTCAGTCACTATAATGGTATCAAGTTTCTTTGACTTTCTCTTTCTCTCTTTTATGTGTATTTTTAATACTGACTTGGTAATGAAGCCAGTCTTGAGTGGTGAATTAATGAAGGTCTATTTGAATAGTGTGAATGAGACAGGAAGTGGCCCCTTCTGCAGGCGTACAAATTTAGCTGGTGGAGAAAGAGAAAGAAGCAGAACGATAGAGTTCGGTGTTCCTTGGGCTGACCTTGGGGAGTCTGTGACATTTCAATGGGCTACCATGTCACTATCACTCAAGTGTAGAGAGAGTGATCTTTTACCTAAACTCCTGATGAAAGTGCAGACGGATGTGAGTGTTGAGAGAGTCTTGACAGGCTGTAAATGAGAAGACTAATTATAACATTATAAACTCAGTCTCAGCTCTGTTCTGCTCTGTAGTCAAGCAGCATGGCAGGTATTGTTCAGAGGTAAAGACATAGATAATGAGATAAATAATTTGCTTAAGAACCCTATGATGGGTGTTATAGAATTCCAATATAACACAATACTACAACACACACACACACACACACACAGAAAAAAAAAATCTTTCAAAACACAGTTTCCAAAAGGACTATTATGATAGGATAGGATAAAGTGTACCAATAGGATAAAGTGCTCTGTTAGATATCAAAAGGTTTACAGAAAATCTCCCCATGTGATTTTCTTTACCTGTCCAGCAGAAAGACATTATACCCATACAAAACAAGATGAGTTAGCTGTTACAGGTCACACAATATCCAATAGGATTCTTAGAGGATAAAGTGGAATTCTTACAAGATTAGGGAATGTTACTGCAAAATGTGCAGTTTCAAAAACTGCACACCTTTAACCGTGAGACATGAATTTCATTCATAGGAGCACATACTACACAGTATGCACGTGTGCATTTGAGACTCTAATAGCACCTCAGTTCACTGGCTCACCCAGAAAAAGCACACAAGGTGTGAGAAATCAAGACTAAGAAAAATGCAACATATATCGTATACCCCCCAAACACTTGCAAGTCGGCGACACGTGTAGCATCAGACCATTCTGTGATACTTTTGTTGCTTTTTTTAAAAGCTTGATGGTTGCTACTCACTGCTGTTATATGAATGAGCACAAAAGGGATCTTATAAAAAAAAAAAAAGATCTCCTTTTGTGAACCGGAAAGAAAAGGAAGAAGGGCATACTGCATTAGAACAACACCAGGTTGAGTAAATGATGACTTAATTTTCATTTTAGAGTGAACTTTTACAAAAATTAACCATGTTCTTATTATAGTGAAAACGTAGTAACCATGGTGGGGTTTTTTGTTTGTTTGTTGTTTTTTTTGTGTGTGTGTGTGAAATAAATACCATTTGTATAACCACAGTTTAACTACAAATACCATCATAAACTATGGTTAGTGTAGCAAAACCATGGTTTATTTGTGGTTACCATGGTTTAACTGCAATAACCATGGTTTTTAGGTTTTTAGATTTTATATAAGGTTAATTTTCCCTTTAAGGGGATTTTCCATGACAGGCATCAGCTCTGGCAAAGTCCCTTTCAAGGAAAGTCTGTTCACTCGGCGGCCATATTTGCAATGCTTCCGGGCAGCTATTTCGGGCATCCAAGACCAAGTCCTATCTATTTAAATTGGGGAAACCTGAAAACTCAAAAACTGTTCGACGAACTTACAATTAAATAATGTATTTCAAATCAGCAACAAAATCTGACATGAACTGTCCCATAAATGTTGTTTCTTTTGCTCAAATAGCGTTAAGAAATTTTTTTCAGGCTAGACCAGCCAATGCGCATGTGCAATCCTAAGCATGAGTTTCTATGGGAACCGGGGCTTCTAACAGCAGCTGCAGTGACCCATGACTTTATCAATCAGCAACTGGCTCTTTTACTTAGAAGACGGGCCGTACTTCACCATATTGTGTGTTGCAGTTGCAGTAGGACCTCAAAACTCCAAAAATGTTGAAGCAAATTTTCAAGTAGGCACTATCTTCATAAATAAACGGCCGATTTGATGTTTAAACAACTAAAGTCCTCGCTTGAAAACTCCATTCCATGACACAACAACAGTAGTCTTTTGAAAATTAAAGGGGTTTCTCCTCCACCATTGCTGCTCGCTGGGAGAATTAAGACAAACAGAGTGATACTAACGGTGAAGAGTTGCAGTGCTAATACTGGTGAAATCCCAGATAGCATGTAATCATTAAAACAATGTTGAGTCAGTGTTGATGCGTCATCGCTATTTGCATTGAATTAATGTTACAAAGTGATGTTGCTTCAGTATCACTCTTGCACCCTCAGTTAATGTTGAAGCAATGTTGAGATGTCAACCTCAAATCAATGGTAATGTTATTGATTCAACATTACAAAGTGATATTTTTTCAACGTCACGTTTGCATCCTCAGTTAATGTTTAAACAATGTTGAGATTTCAACAAAAAAATCAATGATATCATTGAATCAACATTATGAAGATATGTTGGTTCAATATCACGTTTGCATCCGCATTTAACGTTGAAACAATGGTGAACAAAAAAATCAATGATAATGCAATTGAATCAACATTACACCATGATTGATTTTACATCACCGATGTTGAATCAATATTAAAATGAACATAAATGATCAATGGTAACGTCAGTAAATCAACATTACACTGTGGTGTTGATTCTACATCACTGCTGTTGAATCAATATTGAAATTAACAAAAATAATCATTAGCAATGATCAATGTTAATGTGATGTTGATTTAACTGAAATGTCAACATAAAATAATGTTCTGAACAACATTAATATTTCAGCTACACTTCAATGGTACATCAACAAATTTCTGACCATTTCAAAGTTTTGGGAAAACCTTTTAAAACAAATGACACCTTTCCAGCAATTGAGTCAGTTTATTTTATTTGACGGTTTAACACAATCAATGACAAAGAGACAGAAAATGTAATTCTTTAAGAGTGGAGCAAAAAGGACAAAGGCATTACAACCTTTAAAAATAACATTACTTTCAGAAGTCTTATGTCATCATTACTACAAGTAGTCCAATGACTCAAGTTTTCCAAATGTGGCATGCATCAGACTGTTGCCTCTTTTCCTTTGGGTTCTCTGAAATCTGAAAAAGAAAGCATGATGTTACTTAAGAGTAAAAAGAAAAACACCTGACACAGTTAATCAGGGTCATTAGGATCAATGCAGGTGTGTTGGAGCTGATTGCTGCGTTCACGCCACCTCATATTTACCGGAATCTTGAGATGACAACACGTGACGTTATATTCGGAGCTGTTCACGTCCTTTGACTGGGAATTACGTGTATCTATGGCACCACTATCAACGCCTAAATTAATCTACAGCGGTCAGGTGGTACATGTGGGAGCTTTGAGAAAACTCACAGCTTTCAAGTTGTAATTACGAGCTCTATGAGGACGTGAACACTTCTTACGAGCCAGAATCTTGTAGTTACAGGAATTACGATATGGCGTGAACGCACCTAAACTCCTCATGAAAAGGAATAAACACCTCTGAACAATGGCCATTACATAAATCTTAGTTCATTTTCTGTTAAACTCCATAGCATTCAAGTAACAAGTTTATATTGTAGTAAAAGAGCTTCGTTTTTTTTTTTTTGTTTTTTTTTTTTGTAATGAAAATTTCTTTAAAGCTGCAGATATGCTTATGTAGACTCAATCTGTTTAAATATCACAAAATAGCCATGTCAATCACTCAAACACAAGGTGTAGTGTTTTTTTTTTGTTGTTGTTTGTTTTTTTTTAAATTATTATTATTCAGTGGAAACTGGCTAAACAAAATGGAGATTAGTTACATTCCTCAAATTTAATACAGATTCAGGAATATGAATGATTACCTGATTAAGGAGTAATCAGGGAGCAGGAGATAAGGTACAGGACAGGTGATCATCCTATCGCCTACAACTCAATATATTATCAATGTCACATTTATCAAGAGGGTGCTTCTCATTTTTTTTTTTTTAATTGTCCATCCTCATCTGCCTTCATTCCTATTAAAGGAAAGAAGGCAAGGTGCTCTGCAAGCACTGAGTAATAGATGCAATACATGTGTAAAGTCTGATATTCTTACGTTCATGTCACTTGCACTAATAAATAAATATATCCTAATAAATATTACTAAAGGAAGATGCATGCACTTTTTAAGAATTTAGAAAATGGATGGTTTATTCAAACAATAACTTTAATAACAATAACATTAATAACTTTTTTAAATAAGTAGATCTTATTAGATTTGGTAACAATAAATCAAATGCAAATAACAGGCACAAAAAAACAAAAAAAAACAAAGAAAAGAACATAGAAATAATAAGAAAGATGCACCATTGTCTGAAACCCAGAGAAATCAGTTGGTTCAACAAACACTAGTATATAGGACACACCTGTGTTTTCTCTCAAATGAGGAGGAATTGATTAGACTGAGAAGTGCACATGCAAAACCAAAATGGGCGTTTACCAATCAGTGGCCAATTTCAAACTACAATGGATGTTTTTCAACCATTTTTCAACAGACTTGCTAAAATTATGAAGGCCCACCCCAAACCATGCCCCCAGTGGATTAGAGCAAATCAGGTAAAAGCCCATTGTGGTTTGAAAACGCCCCACTGATTGAGAAACGCCCACTAGTATTCTGCAGAGATACAGACCTGCAGAATCTTGTGGTCATCAACAACAAATCACTGTCCACTGTTCAATGTCACTGTGTGTGCTGTCGACTTTCATCAAAATTCCAATGCTGATCTAACATATACTACATTAAACATTGAAATGTCAGTCAAAACTCAAAACTCAGCATTATCACTATCACCATGCTATCTGGGATATCAGCACTCCTGGAATACTTCGAACACAGGCTCATTGGAAAAAACATAGGCCTACCTGTGGCAAGATTTTTGCAAAACGCAAAATACATACCAATACGTACATATCACTGCAGTTTCTAACAGAAATGAACACTAGAGGCAGTAAGACAGCAAGCTTTTTTAATCGTTTTCACACACATTGGCATACAGGGGCAGATTATGGATTAATAAAGACTTGTTTTCACGCGGCTCCTTGCACAATTATGTTATGACCTCAAAACACTTTTTACCATAGTGCCTGATTTGTACACAAATATATTTTCGAGTTTGCATCAATTCACCAGCTCCATATGTTCAGTTTTACTGATGTACTTTCTCGGTAGCTCAGCTGGTACGGAATTGTATTTGCGATGCCAATCGTTCGGGTGCGAATCCCGTAAAAGATGAGTCTAGTAAAAGAGCTCAAAATCAAGTTAAAATACCATCGTTAAGATTGCGTTTTTACGTCACTTTTTTCTGTTTTTTTTTTTTTTTTTTTTTTTTTTTGTTAACACTATCTTGTAGGTTTAGGGTTTATTGTAGGTGTACGTTATTTTAAAATAACGTACCACTTAGTATGTATTTTGCGAGGTGGCTCTTATGAATTAGCCACCTCGTAAAATACGTACGAAGTGGTCGTGATTCGTGAGATAGAGTTGCTCCATCACAGGGGCATAGTTTGTGGGAGTGATGGGGGGGAGGTAACTCCCTCAATATTTAAATCCATCAGTTACAACCCCCCGCATGAAAAACATGTAGAATTCGTTTATTTTGTAACAATACTTTTGTTCCTAATCAAATATGAGTTTGTCATAATAAATTAGACCAAAATAAATAAATAAAAAATACTCCCCCTCCATTGAACCGATTGGTAACGCCCAAACAATGCGTCGCACTTTCACCAACACAACGCGAGTGGTGCTGTACTGTTTGAATGAGAGAGCACGGGTAGCACCAAAATGAAGAGAACCGCTGCCCAGCTGACTATATTAAGCTGCTGGTCAAAGAGGGACGTTAAAAAGAATAAAGCATGTACTGAGAAGGAGGTATGAGAATATTGTGTAATAGCTAAGTACACTTCACATATATTTTAGCTAGCTAATCCATTGCAATTTAGCCATAACTATCAGTGTAACTGTAACAAGTTACCAAAACAACCGTATGTTTTGTTAGTTCATTTTTCAGTAGTGTCTGTAATTATCAATGACAAAATTATTCACATTTTCTTTCTAAAATTATTAATAAATTAAACTTTTTAACGAATTGGCTGAATGAACGATATAAGTGGCTCACTCATTAAAACAGCGAATCGCTGCCGCCTACTGGCGGTTTCAATTTTTAACAATTTCTTTATTTTTAGAATCACTCATGTTAGAATTTGATGATTATATATACATTTCATAAAGTTATGAAGTATAGATAGATAGATAGATAGATAGATAGATCAAGAAATAAATTATCCAATAACACTACACATAAAACAGATTTTTTTTTTTTAATTAAAAAAATAATAACAGGCAGCATACCAGTTCAACCCCCAACCAATCCCCAACCAAATCTACGCCCTTGCCAATTTATACGATTTGTCTAAATCCCAGCAAAGAGTATAGAATCTAAGAGGTGAAACTCTGATGCTTTTTTGGTAACAGCCACTATGTGGCGCTTCGGTAGCGCGGCAGCCATTTTGGGGTGAAAATGCCAGCTGGACAATAGAATCCATCACATTTTACGCATCTCACAGCAAAATCATAAACGCAATAGAACATTTCTCAAATTCAGTAAATTTTATGACATCTATAGTAAATGTTGTATTGTCTTAGCCTTTGTTTTATGTGATCAGTTGTGGAATCCAACAATTACACATCTGAGGTAACGTAGTTAGCCTACTTTATTGAGTATTTCCATTTTATGCAACTTTACATATTTACTTTTAATAGTAAATTAATAATGAATAAAGTTAGGATCATCGTTTGTACAGGTTGTACAGGTTGGCCTACTGTCAAGCTGTTATGTCCTTAATTTAATTTCATATGTTGGTATTAATTCAGTGTTTGTAATGCTAATACTTGAACTTCTATTTCAAAAAAATGGAAGACTTAAACACAAAGTCTGTAAAATAAACTGTTAAAAGGATTTGATGATCACTAGCGATAGTATTTTATTCTGTGTTGTCATCATTCAGGTTGGATTATAGCTTTAAAAAAAAAAAAAAACATACATTAAACAATGGACTGCAGAGTTGCTTTCACCCCAAAATGGCGGAAGTGTAAGGCAGCTGCTGGGCGCTGGTGTTGCAATGGAACGTTCTATTGAGTTTCACTTCTTGTTAGTATAAGTTCTTTGATCCCAGTGATGGGTAGGTTTAGGGGCGGGGTTAGGGGTATGTAATTCGTACGAATTCATATGAATTAGCCACTTCATAAAATACGTACAAATTGCCGTGAGATCGGGTTGGATGGAGCATTCACCAGACTTTTTAATTCAGAGCTGTGGTGATGCATACAAACTCCAATGTAATAAAACGTTGCCATATTCACATTCATCTGTTCTGGAAAAAAAGAAACACACTTTTAGCGCCACTCACTGGACATTTCGCTTTGAAACTGTCATGAAATGTGCACGACGCAACATATTTTGCGTTTTGCAAAAATGTTGACACATGTAGGGCAACGTTTTTCTAATGAGCCTGGGCTAAATATTTCTGAACCAATTAAATTCGTGTGCACGCGTTTTTTGTGACATATCGGGACACAAATTTGTATAATGACATGGGTATGACATAGGTATTACAAGTAGAGTGTGACTTATGAGGACTACCCCATGTCCCCATTTTTCAAAAGGCTTATTAATCGTACAGAAATAGTTTTTTTATTTTTTGAGAAAGTAAAAATGTGCACAGTTTTCTGTGATGGGTAGGTTTAGGGGTAGGGGTAGTGTAGGGCGATAGAAAATATGGTTTGTACAGTATAAAAACCATTATGCGTGGAATGTCCCCACAATTCACAAAAACAAATGTGTGTGTGAGTGAGTGTGTGTGTGTGTGTCTCCAAATATTAATATATTTTCTATTTTTAATGTTAACTTGGAAACAGACACCTAGTGGCATGTATGTAGCAAATGAAAAAGCTTTCTGTTAACAATGCTATTGTAGAATTGTTATATATGCTCCATTAGGCAAACCACTCTATGTAGTAAAAAAAAACAGTTTTTATTGGGCTGCTTTATTAGTCTCTCTAAAACACTCTCCCCCACCCCCAAGTATATTTAATTTTATTTGGGTATAATAAATTTTACTGAAAGACAAAATCATACATTTAAGATCCTTAGAATGCAAACTTTGATATCTCTAGTATTCCAATTCTGATCTGATCTAATGAAATTGATCAGTTTTCAGAATGTACATCAACACAGTTCATCATTGGACATTCAGTTTGAATCTTATTGCAATCATTTGTGCAGACAAGTCTGTTTCAGATCATTTCTCTAACAGTGCCATCAAGTGATTAATGTAAGTATTACAGCCAAATCAAAAACATGAGTGGACCACGGTTAACTCTAGGTGGTTTATTGATGTCTATTTGGAGAGACAGAGGTCAAATAATGCTGGACATTTTAGGTGCTCCAATAGTTTATTGATGAAGTAATATAAAAATGGACTACACCATCTCAAGACAACAGCTCTATAATATTTCTGCTCCTGTGAGTGCTTTCACATTTACTTAAGGCAAAGCAACACGGGCCCTTGCTGAGCTTATGCAAAATGAAGATAGTTAAATAATGAACTTTGTACAACGTGATGTGGGTAGAATCAACACGTGTAGTTCTTTACGTTAGCATGCAGTGTGCATAGTCTTACTGTAGAGAAACTTCTGTTCTCAGATAGTGCTGGAGGCAAACTGCAGCATGAATGCTAAACTTGAACACTGCACCACCAACTAATACCAATGAGACGCTATTAAATAAAGGCTTACAGTATAAGCCCTTCTGGTGCTGCTGTCCCCAAAAAGGCTTCTTAAAGGAAGCCTTGTTAAAAAATCTGTCATTATTTACTGGCTATATATATATATATTATATATCTCGCATGACTTTTTTTTTTTTTTTTTCTGTGAAACAAATGTTGAATATCAAGGTCACTCTTTTCAATATACTAGAGACAAGATGGTTGTAATAAGGAGTGAGTTATAACACTATGGAAATAACTTTTTAGAAATTAAGTACAGGAATAAAAATGACTACCATCCTCCTGAGCTGACAGGGTGTAAGTCTCTGTGTACAAATATGAAGAATTTATAAGACACAAAATATACTTTCTGCCAGTAAACAAAAAGTTTTCAAAACTGACTAGTTAGAGTTGTGTAAAGAAATCTTGAAGAAGCATTGGATAATTAGGCTACCAGCTTTCAAAAAATATGTTTTAAAGAACATTATGCTAATGTTATGCATTTATTTCTAAATGTTCTCTGAACTTTATTTTAAAAACTTTTTTTTTTTTTCTTGTTTCATTAAGGAAACTTTTATCATTTTTCAAACACAATAGGAATGTTACTTTTGAATGTTCTTTGAACATTCTGAATCAAGTAGGAACATTAATAATAAAAAAAAGACAAATGTCCAACTAAAAAACATTTTGAGAACATTATGAAAGACTAAACTAGGATCTCAATAAATAAGTGTTGGGATGCATATTTAAAGGTTGCACTATTTTTTACTTGATATGACTTTTTAAAAATGCAACACTTATCTACATGCATACATAAACAAAAAAAAAATGTTTTGGATGGTGGATTTGCTACAAAAGAGGTGCTTTGATTGCTACAGAAAGGATGCTGACAGTCACTGTTAGTGTTAACCTGCTGTCAGCACGCAAACAAAATTCTATTAAGTCCATCCCAAGCAGCTCTGCCATTAAAAATTATTTTAAAAATCTATCAAATTGACATCTACCTGTCTACTGACTGGCTATCCAACTAGACCAGCACTTAACAAGCATTAACCAACATGGAAATCCATGCTAGATCTTTACAGCAGGGTTGTCTAAGAACCACTGGAACTCTGTCAAGTTTGTAGCTCAGATCTGGATGAGTACATCAAAATGCTCTTCCAACTCTTTCCATGAGAGACAAAGATCATGTTTAATTAATGTTTTTTTACAAATGTTTCATGAGCATAGTATTCCCACATCCACATCAACAACCTGGAGCAGGCAATATCCACTAGCAGTGCTGCTGCATGTTTGATCCAAAGTCATTTTAATTTAATAAAGATATTTTTTGTCCCTGATGTTTATTTAATATCAAAGCTGATAGACACATGGCCATGAGATTACACTGTGCGAATAATATCTTGTGTTTGATCAAATCATTCCATGATGGTTCTCACTGTTTGCAGATGTGCTTCTGAACAGCATGGACTTTTCTAATAACCGCAGCGGTTCCTTTGACTTCATTGTTTTCATTTACAGCATAACATTGGGAGCAACTGTCTTCCTCTGATCTACCCAGATTTATCTGTGGGGCAGATTTCAAAATGAAGTTATTTTGAAATATTTTAGACACCTGTCAATTCTTCCGTACTGTCAATTTTCTTGAGTGGTAGACTAGATATATAGACATCAGCATTGTCAAGGAGTAGATCTTAGAACTTCTATGTAAAGACAAAAGAGACATGATGGAAAGAAGTCTGTCCAAATAAGCAATAACCAATAATGAGTGACATGTAGACAAAATAATGAGAATGATAGATAGATGTTAGATGATGTGTTTACTGCAAAATATCCTTTCTACAAAAACGAAATACATAGGACAAAAATTTATTTGTATCCTTAAAGGGTTAGTTCACCCAAAAATGAAAATTCTGTCATTAATTACTCACCCTCATGTCGTTCCAAACCCGTAAGACCTTCGTTCATTTTCGGAACACAAATTAAGATATTTTTGATAAAATCTGATGGCTCAGTGAGGCCTCCATTTTTAGCAAGATAACTAACACTTTAAAATGCCTAGAAAGGTACTAAAGACATATTTAAATCAGTTCATGTGACAATAGTCATTCAACCTTAATGTTATGAAGTGACGGAATACTTTTTGTGCGGCAAAAAAACAAAATATGACTTTATTCAACGATATCTAGTGATGGGTGATATCAAAACTGCTTCACGAAGCTTCAAAGCTTTACGAATCTTTTGTTTCAAATCAGTGGTTCGGAGCTTGTATCAAACTGCCAAAGTCACGCCCCCCAGTGGTGAACCATTGAAATTTCGAAACACTTATGACGTAACGAAGCCTCATTTACTGAAATCACATGACTTTGGCAGCTTGATACATGCTCCGAATGTGCAAGAGGTTTCCTGTTACAGTAAATGAACTGGAAAATACTGTAAATTAGGATGCTAAATGATTTGGATCAATTGTGAAATGCATGGCTCTTTTGTACAATGAATGACATCGATAGTTTTGTATTGTTCATGCAGTTGAGAGTTTTCAGATGGGACAAATACTGCAGTAACTATACTGGTACTGCCTTTAGGTCCATTCATTTATTTATGGAAGTGAAATATATTAAGAATGCAGTAAGCTTTTGCTCTTTCTCTAGGGTGGCTTTTAGTCTCTTATGTCTTCTAATTGATATTCATGACATTATCTTCCTCAGCTCTTGCTGTCTAAAGATGTGATTGTAGGGAGACTGGGGCCAATTTTAAAAAATTTTGTACACTTTTCTTCATAACTGACAGGATGCTACAGATCGGTGGTAAAAATAAATGTATGCATGTCCTATCAGTATGGAGCCATTGAAATGTTTATGCTGAATTTTTTTGTTTTTGCAAAAAAGCTCTAGTTGACAGCAAAAAGTTTAAGTGGGACCTAAATTACAAATTTGAAATGGGTTGAAATCTTTACAATGAAATATACATATATGTTATTTAAGATAAGACAGATCTGAGTTTGAAAATTTAAGTATGGACCTCACATAAAGGTAAGTCTACTTTTAATCATGTACACTTGACACTTTTATGTCAGCAAACCTAGCTAAAGGCAATTTCAACTCTTCAAACATCTTGAACTCATGATTCTGCTCCTTTTGCAGAACATTCACACAATATTGTAGATATCATAGATATATAACTGTTATTATCTATCATGTTATTATATTGCAACTATTCTTTTCCAAAATGTCATTACTTCTTGTGTATATATAGCCCTCATATTCCCATTGTCTCTTGTCTAGCTTTGTTTGTGTAACCGCTATAGGTGAGTTTTTTCATGCTGAAAATTTTCCTTTAAAGGGGACCTATTATGCCCCATTTTACAAGATGTAAAGTCTCTGATGTCGCCAGAGAGTGTATGTGAAGTTTTAGCTCAAAATACCCCACAGATAATTTTTTATAGCATGTTAAAATTGTCACTTTTTGGGGTTGAGCAAAAACACGCCGTTTCAGTGTGTGCCCTTTAAATACAAATGAGCTGCTGTGCTCGGCCTAAGAGGGCGGAGCTTCAAGAGCTGATTCTCCGGTGACAGGAGTCAGTCAGGACGCACTATAATGTCAGAAAATGTGAATATATGCTGCATGGAGATAGAACAGGTATATACTTTAGTTCAATTACGGTTATAACTTCCACTATACAAGCCTGTTGTACCATCCGAATGATGGCCAAAACATTACAGATGAGTTTTATGATGTTTATTGCACTTCACACAAAAGATGAAGCGTCGGTTTTCAGTCTAGAAAATCTCTGTAAGAGCTTAATAAAACACAGTGCAAGTGTGCATTAAAATATTATCCATAAACTCTCTCTCTCTCCCTTGCATTATCATCAACATACACAGCGAAGTACACAGAAACACTCGTTACAACTAACAGTAAACAAATATATAAAGACCTTATGCCTTTTCGGGTGGTGCTTAATAAACTGGTAAACTTTATATCCGTAAATCAACTCCGATGAACTGTAATAAAGTGCTCTCACCTTCATTACTGCCGTATCCAGTATCACTCTAGAGACTGTAAGCTGGATGACGAACCGATCTATCCTTGAGTAACAACTTTTTAGCACAACCTCTGTTTTGTATTGTCCCTTTGTATTGACATTCGTTCACAAAGCAGTCCGGTGTGAAATGATTCGCGAGGACATAAACGAATTTCGGTAGAGTAGAGGGAGCCTTTTCTTCAAAAACAAAATTAATCCACCTTGTCTTCAGCGGCTCAGATTGAGGGAGTAAATGGAGAGAGCTATGTGGATTAATCCATCCAGCTACAGAACACCTAAAATACTTGAGAGACTCGCTCAGGGTGGTTCTATGTTAAAACGGCAGTGTCTGTCAACATGGGCGGGGCCTGTGGCTTATGTGATGTCACACTGTCAGGGATATGGAAACGGCTTGTTCAGAGACACTGCTTATGATTTATGGGGATTAAAAAAAATGCAGCATTGATGTATCTTTCGCTGCCTTTGATAACCCACAATCCTGTGCGTTCCATTCGGTGTCAGTTGAGCTAGAAAAGAAAGATGGCATCTGATAGTTAAAGTTTTTGGTCAGTTTGTGTGTAAATGTGTAAATTACTAGTAATTAGATATTTGTTTAGTTCTCACCAAATTCGCTCTATTTTGCTGTAGATCATTAAACTGTTACGCTGCCTCCAGAGTCCGCAAACACTGCCTGCAGGGTCATTGCTTATAAGGCAGCAAGGCAACAAGTTAGCTGCCTAAGTTTTCGAATGCAGCCGGGGTGTTCAGGATTACTAAACAGGTGAACTGGAGCTCGTTAAATCTAAACTCTGCAGGGCTGTGGCCCCTCCAGGAGCTGAGTTTGAGACCACTACTTTAAGGCAAGATCATTGAAGTCCACTTGGCAAGAAAGTCCAATTCCAAGACATAATCCTCTATGGATCGATCACCTTGACGGAGGCAAAGCAGAGCAACTGCTGGGTCCATGGTGGGTCTAGCTTTCTGTAATGTATAGTCCACTGAAGGCGAGCCGGAGTTGAGAACACTTGTGCAGTTTTATTTAGAAACAGTGAACCAGATACACAACAGACAAAGCTATGACATGAACTAGAGCACTTGACTTGGACTTGATCTCCGTTTGAACAAAAACAGACTTAAAATTGAACATAAACCTAAGTCCTGTTACATGAAACCAGTATCAGTCGCTACCCAGGTAAATTTGAGGGTTATTTTTTTATTTTATTTTTTTTCAGGCTCAAGAAGGTGGGTTGGTTTTTATTGGTGTTCATCTTATTATTAAATAAATATGACTGAATTCAACTGATTTAAGCAATTTATACCTTATAATTTATACAGAAGTTTGGGTTCCATTCTGTGTAAATTAATTGCCATTGAGATTTGCATATGATCCCACTCCTTCCTTGTAAAGTAGATTGCACTACACTAAAGTTTGTAACAGCAACTAAGACTACTGCCTTCACATTCTCTTCTTGGACTCTGATGACTTTTTTCTAGGCTTGTAAATACATCAGCATTAAATAGCACAGTAATATTTGTCCAGTGTAAGATCTCCATCTTGTGGACAGTGATTGTCAGTGTATCTTCTTTACATAGCTAGAAGTAATTACTTTAAATATAATCAGATCTTTATGCACAATTTGGTAACATTCAGGCTATATTATTTATTTATATATTTATTTATTTATTAATTAATTAATTTTTAATAAAATTTGATCTCTTGACATATGACAAAGTAATCATGTCACACACTTTTTAATTTGTACCCGAGACTTTTTAATTTTATCTTGCCTTTAAAGACTATTTAATTCTATAGCGTGACCCAAGAGAAACGATTGCGGGCTGTGAAAGTGTATAGGCCTGTTATTGGTTTGACCCACTGAATGACGACTCTTCTTGTGTCTGACTGACTGAATGAAAATGGGTGTGTTGACTGCTCAATTCAGCGTGTGAGTCATTTACAACAAAGACAGAATGGATTAATTATTAATATGTAAATATGACTGGTGACATTACAATGACACTGTGACGACCCATGTCTTTAGTGAGGTTTTCCTTAGCTCTGGCTGGATGACTCCGCCCTCCCAAATGTTTACATTGTCAACACCTGTTGCTTACTTCCCTTTGGGGAAAAGCAAAACGGGTGGCAGACGCAGGCAGCCTGCTTGATTTGTTTCATTTTGTTTTTGTTTGGTTGCATTTCATTTTTCACACACTACAATGCCACAGCACATTACATTCCCATGCATTCATTTAGCATTACACTAAGTATGCCTGACTGCTACATTACACATATCTTTTGTTTAGTTTTCCTTTTGCTTTAATGTTCGGTTTTCTTGTGTTTCCAATTCTGTTGCTTCCCTTTTGAGCCACGGGGTGTAACAGATGCAAAGACATTACTGAAACTTTATTAATAGACTATTGTTGTCTATTAAATAAAAGTGCAGTTCACACAGTGTTGGAAAATGTATTTGCTTTGTTGTCATTCGTGATTTGTAGACACTGAAATGCACATTAAATGCACATTGTTCTTAAGGAGGGGAATCTTCCCCCATCTTACCTGATGTACTTTACAGAACTTCCAGTAGTACTTTCCACATTTCATTTGTGCATTGCCAGTAAAACAATATACACACCGCAATTTCCCTCTGGGGAATCCCTGCCGCCATTTTGAAGTGCGTGCCACTCCGTGAAGTAGATGAGGGAAGTTTATATGGACACTTCAGGCAGCTATATACCATAATGCAACACGATTGTGACGTCACCGCATATCGCGTTTAATTTACCCCACCACAAACAACTCTATGATATGATTTTTTATATTTAAAACAACCCAAACCTATATACCTATAGAATGCTGCATTAAACAATTTCGTAGGGGGAAAAAAATGTAATAATAAATCAACTCCATAGCGGATTCAGGGGCTTAGGACATTCTTATTCAGACCATTGCAAAGGTTCCGCAAGTAGTGGGCACTCATGCAACATAAGCAATGACGTACATCCGAGTCAACAAGACTGAGGGAAGTTAGCGAGGGAAGGGCATAAAAAAACAAACTGGAACGTAGCCCTAGATGACGCCTGTAGGGTCCTGCTTAAAGGGATGTAGTAGCTAGCACAGAATGCCTGTCATTAAAAACAATGTGTCTGAATTTTTTTGAATAACTAAATACTTTAAATAGTAACTAAATACTTCATAACTTAATACTTCATAACTAACTAAATAGCTAAATATTTTAAAAGTATATTCTATCTAGTATAAACGTCTGTAGTATGAATGTAATCCAGACATATTACATCCGCCATTTTGTCATTTTCATGTGACCCATGGCCACATGGGATAGTAAAGTGTCCATCATATGCACACTTCCGAATCTCGCCAGAAATAAGAAGTCATACTTTTCACCTACTATTTTATGAATACTGTGAATTTGGAAATACTACTCTTCTCATTTACTGTTTTTCGCCTACACTGTTTTTCTTTAAAGGTTCTTTACACATAACAGCAAGAGTTCTATAACATTAACGTGCGGATGTGGCTAAACAGTTCCAACCAGCATGGTATGTTGATGCCTTGTTAATTTATTTCCTTCTTTTTGGGCAATTATGTTTAATTCATAATGCCGCGCTGTTTTGAGTTAGAGCTCCGTCGAGCTGATTCCTAAATACCTGTTTTTTCTCTTAAAATCACATTTATTACCTATTATTTCTCCTTTTACAGCGGGTGAACACATCCCCGACATTATTCTATATAAAAACTCTATTGTCTTGATATCGCTAATTTTATCCGACTTCCCGAACATCCACCACTAGCTTTAGCCTGTTAGCAATAGCGGCGTGGTCACACTAGTGTTTGTACTCTTCTCCCTCACGATATTATTTGTTCATCTACTCTAATGGCGAGTGTATCGGCTGTATCTTCGAGCTTCATGCGGTGCAGCTGGAGCTGGAGTCCGTGGAGAAGCAGATCTGAGATCTACTGGAGCAGCAGGTCGAGCTATGGGAGCGACGAACAGCGCTGGAAACATCCCGGGTTGATGCTCACCAATCCGTGGTAAGTTTGCAGCGCGATATTAACACTCCTGCTTCCTCTACGCCGTGTGTTTCTCTGCACAGGGCCCGGGCACCCAGAACGCGGTCATCCCAGCCCTCGTTCACTCCGGCGCCATCACACCAGGGACCTTGGGTTCTTCAGCAGTGGAAGATGCGAGCCAGGTCTCAGACCAGGACCTCTCCCCCTCCGCCGCCCCCAGTCTTCAACATCACGACGAGGAACTGCTTCTCCCCTCTTCGCGAGCCGGGACGCGACGCCGTGGTCATTGGAGACTCTATCGTCCATCACGTCCACGTTACCACAGCCAAAGGTAAGGTGCGCAGCCACTGTTTTCCTGGTGCTCGTGTTCTCGATGTTGCTGTGCAGGTTCCCGCGATCCTAAATGGTGCCGAGAGCATCGGAGCTGTTGTTCTGCACGTGGGGGTGAATGACACCAGGCTACGTCAGACGGAGGTGCTGAAGCAGGACTTCAGGAGCCTGATTGAGACGGTACGAGCCACATCACCCGCGATGAGGATCATCGTGTCCGGACCGCTTCCGACGTACTGACGTGGACATGAAAGGTTCAGTAGATTATTTGCTTTAAATGAATGGTTAATGTCTTGGTGTAATGAACAGAAGCTGCTCTTTATAAATAATTGAAATCTTTTCTGGGAGTGACCTAGGCTCTTCCGTGCTGATGGCCTGCACCCCAGCAGAATTGGAGCTGATCTTCTGTCGGAGAACATCTCCAAGATGTTTCGCACCGTATGACTAGTAGGTCAAACCTCAAATCACAGTCTGCGTTCTGCCCACTTAATTGAATGTGAGTGTAGTGCAGTCTATAGAAACCGTGTCTATTCCCCGAATAGTGAGGTTTAACAATAAAAATAAAGGATCTAAAAATTTTTTATTGTGATCAATCCAGAAACTCGCAAAATGACTAAACAAAAACTGTTTCTAAAGCTAGGGCTCCTAAACATTAGATCGCTGACACCTAAGGCGGTTATTATAAATGAAATGATCACAGATAATAGTCTTGATATAATTTGCCTTACTGAAACATGGCTTAAACCAAATGATTATTTCGGTCTTAATGAGTCTAGTCCACCTGGCTACTGTTATAAAAACAAATGCCGTCTGATTGGCCGTGGCAGTGGTGTTGCAACAATCTATAGAGATATTCTCAATGTTACTCAGAAAACAAACAACAGGTTTAATTCACTTGAAGCTCTTGTGCTAAATGTTACACTCTCAAATATAAGCAAAAAGTCGCTACTATCTCTTGCTCTGGCTACGGTTTATAGACCTCTAGGACCCTATGTTGATTTCCTAAAAGAGTTTGCAGACTTTCTCTCAGACCTATTGGTCAACGTCAATAAAGCGCTGATTGTTGGAGATTTTAACATTCATGTAGACAATACAAATGATGTGTTAGGGGCTGCGTCTACAGATTTACTAAACTCCTTTGGGGTCAAACAAAATGTCACTGGACCCACTCACTGTTTTAATCATACACTAGATTTAATTATATCACATGGAATCAGTCCTACCGATATAGAAATTCTACCGCAAAGTGATGATGTCACTGATCACTACCTTGTAACATGCGTACTGCATACTGATGATATTTGTCAAATTGCGCCACGATATCGACTAGGTAGAACAATTCTCCCGGCAACTATAGATAAATTCACAAATAACCTGCCTGATCTGTCTCAGCTGCTCAGTGTACCTAAACACACAAATGATCTTGAGGAAATGACTAGCAGTATGGGCACCATTTTCACTAGTACATTAAATACTGTTGCACCCATGAGATTAAAAAAGGTTAGAGAGAAAAATACTGCACCATGGTACAACAGTATTACACATGCTATCAAGAGAGAAACTCGTAATATAGAACGCAAATGGAGACAAACTCACTTAGAGGTCTTCAGAATCGCGTGGAAAGACAGCTCGTCCCGTTATAGAAAGACTCTAAAAGCAGCCAGGGCCGAGCATCTCCACAAACTCATAGAAAATAACCAAAACAATCCAAGGTTCTTGTTTAGTACAGTGGCTAGATTAACAAATAAACAGACATCACCAGAACAAAACATTTCACTACAGTTTAGTAGTGATGACTTTATGAATTTCTTTACTGAGAAAATCGAAAGCATCAGAAATACAATTGTAAGTGTACAACCGTTGACAGCGTTTTATGACTCCGCTTCAATTACTGCCCATCAAGAACAGTTGCAGTGCTTTACAACTATAGGACAGGAAGAACTAAATAAACTTATCATTGCGTCTAAACCAACATGTTTATTAGATCCAATACCCACTAAACTACTGAAAGAATTGTTACCTGTAGTAGAAGAGCCTCTTCTCAATATTATTAACTTGTCTTTATCTCTAGGTCATGTCCCAAGACCGTTCAAGCTAGCAGTTATTAAGCCCCTCATTAAGAAACCACAATTAGACCCATTTCAGATCTTCCATTTATGTCTAAAATACTAGAAAAAGTTGTATCTGCTCAGTTGTGCTCCTTCTTGCAAAAAAACGCTATCTATGAAAAATTTCAGTCAGGATTCAGGTCTCATCATAGCACAGCAACTGCGCTCGTTAAGATCGACTACAAAATTACACTGGTATTCAGTGACGGGCATTAAGGTGGTTTAGGTCGTACTTATCAGACCGTCACAATTTTGTCTATTTAAACAGGGAAAAATCCAAGATAATGATAGTAAATTATGGAGCGCCACAAGGATCTGTGTTAGGCCCTCTGCTATTTTCAGTATATATGCTGCCACTTGGTGATATTATAAGAAAACATGGAATTAGTTTCCACAGCTATGCCGATGATACTCAGTTATATGTTTCATCACGACCAGATGAAATTTCCAAATTATCCAATCTGACACAGTATGTTAAAGAAGTAAAACATTGGATGACTAGTCATTTTCTTCTACTAAATTCAGATAAGACTGAAGTATTACTTATTGGACCAAAAACTTGTACACAGAATCTCTCAGACCACAATTTGCATTTAGAAGGATGTACTGTTACTCCATCCTCGACAGTTAAAGACCTGGGTGTTATATTAGACAGCAATTTGTCCTTCGAAAATCATATTTCATATGTTACAAAAACAGCCTTCTTCCACCTCAGAAACATTGCTAAACTACAGAATGTTATCTATTTCTGATGCATAAAAGTTAGTTCATGCATTCATGACATCTAGACTAGATTACTGTAATGCATTACTAGTTGGTTGTCCTGCTTCCTCAATAAACAAGCTACAATTAGTACAAAATGCAGCTGCCAGAGTTCTTACCAGGTCAAGAAAATATGATCATATAACACCAATTTTATTATCTCTACACTGGTTACCGATTATAAAAGTATTGCTACTGACCTATAAGGCTCTAAATGGTTTAGCTCCAGTGAACTTAACCGATCTTCTATCGCCCTACAATCCTTCACGCTCTTTAAGATCACAAAACTCTGGACTTCTGGTTGTACCTAGGATATCTAAGTCCACTAAGGGAGGGAGAGCATTTTCACATTTGCCTCCTAAACTATGGAATAGCCTTCCTGATAATGTTCGGGGCTCAGACTCGCTCAACCAGTTTAAATCTAGATTAAAGACGCAACTCTTTAGCCAAGCATTCACATAATGCATCTCATATCAGAACAATTGCACATGACTATCTTCGCTTAATGTTATGAACAGTAGCTACGCTAATTATTCTCCATTTGCTTCCCGAGGTGACTAGAGAGTACATCAGCTTCAGTTTGGATCCATCCTCTTAAGAAGACCTCAGATGACCAACACCTTTGAAGAGACGGCGCCAACTCCTGCGAGAACTTCAGATGACGCAATATTTGGATCAACATGAACATTCCCAATTTTCTATATATCCTAATTATTGTTAATATGTAATTCATTATTTCCAGGAGCTCATTGCTTCAACCTTTAATTAAACTGCTAACAGTGATTGTAAATTAAATTGCCTAAATTATTACATTATTAGTTAACTGCATTCTCTAAATTGTAATGTTGACATGCATTCTCTGTAAAGCTGCTTTGAAACGATATGTATCGTGAAAGGCGCTATACAAATAAATGTGAATTGAATTGAAAAATTTGAATAAAAATTGTGGAACATACATTGGTCAAAGGAATTATAATTCTGTAGAATGAAAATAAATAGAACACTTATCTGGAAGAGGTTTAACTGGAAATAATATTTTTAATATTTTTCAGTGTTCCATGTTTTTTCCCCCAGTTGCTTTCATAGAACATGATTCTTTGTTATTTTAATTATTGTTTTTCAATATAACAATGAGCCCAAATAACCCAAACAAAGTTAAAATGGTTTTGAAATAATAATAATAATAATAATAAAGAATAAGATTTCTCAATGTAAAATGAGAGTTGATTAGGGGTCTTGATATAAAAAGCTTTTTAAACAGAGATGTGGATGTGATTTGTCAGATAAAAAAGAAGAATGTCTTTCTGTAAAAGAAGAATGTCTTTAGATGAAAATGATAATGTACATGATAACCTACCTGATAACCTAAATTTCTTGGTATAATGTACAATTAACATGCTTGTTTTTCAAGAAAAAGTAAAAGAAAATATCCGTGATACATTTTTTATTTTTTTTTATATATTTTTTTATATATATTTAGAAATACAAATATAAAAAGCCAGCCAAAAATATTCACAATACAAAACATTTTCAAAACAAATTTCAGACCAAATGAATTGAGGCAACTAGACCAAATACTGTATATGCTGAAATATACACTGAAGCTTAAAAGATGAAAATAACAGTGATTGGAAGTGATAATGTGAAGGCCTTCTCAGAAATAGCTATTTTCATTTCCCAGCAGGAAAAAAAAAGGATTTAATCCCATCCAAGGTTTGCTAATCCATAATCCCACTTGCTCCTTCCTCATTTCCCCCATTCCCTCTGTAAACCCTGGCCCACAATGCACAAGTCTGGATGTGAGACAGACCGCATTGCCCCTCTGATTTCTGTTTGCTCCCTCCATGGCTTGTCTCCTCCGACTGGACCATCTTCCAATCTGTCATAACAAATCAGAATAAAGGCATTAGTGAATTGAAGGATTAGGGAAGTGGGCCAGAGCTGGTTAGCACTGGTCAGCAGCAAGTCATTGAGAGCTTAGTTGTCAGGGATTAGGATTTATATTACAATGTATGTGAGAGAGGAAAGTGTATCTAAATCGCATCTTGATTATATACATTTAATGTTTCCCCAAGTTATTTATTTATTTACTCAATTTGAATTACCTCTTGACATGGGGCATGCCCACACTCCATGTTACCGTGTGGTTTTTTCCCCATCATTCTTTCTTAGTTTCTCTGAAACTGGTTTAAAAAAAAAATCTAAATAAACAAGTTTTTCCACATGCATGAACGCTTCTAATCCTGACCTGAGAGTTATCTTGCTCCACCTTAGTATGCAGTTTCCTAGATATACATTTGTTAGATGTTGTTGTTGGTGTTGTTTTCAATGTTATTCCCAGAATTGAGAAGTATACATATATTATATAAAATGTAATTGCTGGATATCCTATATAATTTCAGATTTTAAAAATTGTAAAGTTTTAATATTTAATGTAAGTATTTTTTAATACTGTGTATCTGGCACCACAACATACAAATACAATCTTAAATTACAACCAACCACAAATAGATTTGTCCCTTGTTATTCACCTGAGAGCTGAGTGGCATTTACACAATGAAACTGCACTCTTTATTACGACAGAGACAATCATAGTGCTTGTCCTCTAACATTTTCTTACTCTTTTTAAAAATGAAATCTGGAACAAAGGATGCAATTTCAAGCATGAATGGTACTTGCTTCAGATTCCCTTATCAAAAAAATCAAGAAACGGATACTGTATCGCTATTGAGCATCACAGCTGAAAGGATCTGAGTTCATAAATCAGAAATTAAAAGCTCTAGTTTTCACATCAGTGAATTCAATAGTACTGCTCACAGGGCTTTTCTGCATAGTTATCATGACTGTTTTATCACCCTTATCTTCTTCAGAACGTTTGTGGAGTTGTGTTTCTGGGTCATTAAAGCGCAGATATTAACTTAATTTTCTCGATGACATGGATAAGCAACCAGGTAGAAATGCTGAAGTGTTTATAAAAAAAAGTGAAGTGACATAACAATTTTAAGTTGACTGAGGTGATAAGTCAGTTCTATGCCATATGAAATGCTAAATTCCAATGCAAATTTCATCTCATTCGATGCATATCATACTAGATAATAAGTAGTTATACTTCAGCCTTTCATTTGATATCAAAAGTGAGTTAGACTCACCCATGGGTGCTAATTGCTGGTTCACTCCCACAGGTCTCTGCTACAGAGATGACTGGAATCCTGGGTGGCAGGCTTAGACTGGGCCTCCTGTCTGACTGGCTGCGCCGGATGAATGGCTGAGGTCCTCGTGCAGACACTGGCAGCCGACCACGCTCACCCCATGGACAAGGCAGAACACTGCTACCAGTGGAGGCCCATGCCTGAGGGGGCTTAGGTGTAGGAACAGGTTGAGCCTCAAATAATGATGATGAAACCGGGCAAAACACTGATCGAGCATTACTAAATACTCTCGAAATGTCCTCAGTACTGTTTTCTCTGGACCGTCGCTGCACTTTTGGGGAAGCAGGAGGTGATGGTGCCTTAAAGGGATAGGTTACCCCTGTCATCGTGATGGGGGTGTGGTCTTGTCGTGTTGCAGGGGTGCTTGGAAGTGTTCGTTGGCCAGCGGAAGGTGGGGTGGGGAGTTTGCGGACTACAGAAGGACTTGATGAAGTTGAAGAAGAGGGTTGACTTTTCAATACTGGAGGACTAGGGAGCCTTCGATGTAACAGAGGCGTGGATGGTAACATGCGAAATCTGGATACAGGTGGAGTGGAAGGGTTTTGGCTCCTGCAGGCACTGTTTGGCACTTGTGTTTCATTGGTACTGTTCTCCTTTTGTGAAACCTCCACATCACCTTGGCAGGAGGAAATTTGCCTGTGGCCTTGCTCAGCTGTAAGTTTCTCTGTCGGGGAGTCAGAAGAATGCCTCAAGTGGATTATCTTTCTTGCTTGTTTGTAGAGGGAGGCAGCCTCCTCGCTTTCCGTGTCTGTTTCATGGTTGGAATCATGGTGACCACCCCTCAGAACTCTGGTTTCCTGGTTTGTGGAACGAACTGGCGACATGCTAACAGAGCCCTTACACAAATTTCCCCTACTGGGTAGCACTGTAACAGACTGCAGAGAGGCTCGTAACCTATGAGACATTGCAGACCTTTTTGGTAGGGTGGATCGTCCCCTGCTTGTTACATTTTCTCTTGTGTCCTTTGCCTGTACATTTTCAAAGGAATTGTCCATGAGTACCTCAAGTGGAGGGGGTGGTAGACTGTCAATGTCAATATCCTCTGTCCTTTCAGAACATCGTGACTCCCCTTGACCACTGAGTATACTATTTTCATTGAATGCTAATGTGCCAGTAGGACTTAAACCTGGAATGATGGGAACACCACACTTTCTTACACCTAGCATTTTTGCACTGTCTGGGATCTGTTTACTTTCCTCCAACCCCTGACTAAAGGTGTCAATCAGTTTTTTAACAGAATTCCTTTCCCTATTCAATCCTGAAGATTGGCGAGGTGACGGTGGAGGGCTTGGCACAGGTATTACCTTAACAGGCCCTATAACAGATGGAGCTTTCGTGTCTTTTTCCTTTCTCTTTTCTTTGTCCTTTTTCTTTTTTTCTTCCATCTCATCCTTTACACTTCCTTGCTCTACTTTTGCATTGCATGACTTTCTTTGATTACTTGGAGAAAAAAATTTCCTATTTAAAGAACGCTGCCTGCCAAAGGGAACTGATGAAATGGTTTGCGGTTGCTGGATTTTCTTAGATGAACCTTGCTTTGTATTTCCTTCACACTTAACCTTGGTCATCTTCTCTAGCCTTTGGTTGAGTTCCTTTTGAGTTCTCTCAAGTTCAGTTAGTGTAGGATCTTCTGCTTTATTGCGCAGAGAGTCTGCTGATCTCGACCGTTTTGTAACTGTGGTCTTTTTCTTGGAAGTTTTAGAGGAAGCTGTTTGGGGTCTTTCAGAACTTTTGTCACCATCCTCAGTCCACTGGTGACTGATGCTCTTTGGGCTATCTGTCTGTTTTTCCTTTATTCCAGAGCCTTGGGATGGCAAAAAACGAATCCGGCCACTAATGGCATCTTTCAGCTTTAATGTCATTTCAATGTTTTGTGGATTCTCTATTCGCTTTGTTGGCAAACGACGTGGTTGACTAAGGTCTGGAAGAGAAGAATCTGATTGTTTCCTTCTTTTATCCTTGCAATTTTCTTCTTCACTACCATTCTCCACATCGTCCCCTTCACCTTCATCCAAGGATACAGAGCCAAGTAGTGATTCTGTATCCCTCTGTTCTTTTGCTGTAAGAGTGCAAGTTGAGTCTATAGAGTTAAGAGAGCTGCTTTTGCTCATTGTTTTGAGAAGTCTGCCTCTGTATGAGCCTTGGTGTACTGGTGTAAAACCACAAGGGCTACTTGATGTAGCACGAATGGTTCCAGTTGACTCACAACTTTCTCTGCGTTGGCGCTGTCTGTCTGAACCCGCCAGGGATTCGCTTTCTGCCCCAAGTCCACTGTCTTCACTAAAAAGTGCAGAGTCTTCTGGGCCAGGTTTTTTCTGTGATGCAGCCTCAATCCGTGAAAGCAACTGCATTAATCTAGACTCTGAAGCCCGTTTTGTCCTGAGTTTCTCATCCAGAATTTCAGTAACGGAGGAAAAGTAATCCACTGCCTCCTCAAGAGCGGTATCCCCAATTCCACACACTGACTGACCCACTTGACGCATCTTCTGTATGGTATACTGAAGGAGCTGTTGTAGCAGGTCTGGTGGGGGCTCACTACAGGTGGAAGAAGTCAAATTTTTTGCTGAGTTGGATGAGGAGGAATTCTTTTTTTCACAAGACCAAGCCAGATATTCTCCATTTCCTTTGAACATCATCTCCCCCTCTTCCACGATTTCCTGCAGCCCTTTGTTTATTTCCTCATAGCGTAATATCATGAATGCCACCATGGGTTGCAAGGAAATTTGGGTTTGGGCTGCATGATCTAGTAACCCTAACAGATCTTCATATTTAGTAATGCTAGGGTTGAGATATGCATATGCTGCTTGATGAGCCTTCACAAGTGCCTCTGGAAAGTCTACTTTTTCTTCATTTTTTCTTTCCTTTTCTTTCTTCTTGTTTAGTTTTACACCTTTAGAAACTTTCTTTGACTTCTTTGCACCCTTTTTCTCATAAGCTTCTCGTTTTTCTTCTTGTCTTTCCTTCCCTTGAGATAATATATTGATGCTAATCTCTTGTGTACCCAGTTTGGCAGAAGCAGCCCCATCAGTTGCAGGCTCAGCTGAAGAGAATTTCTTCCCTAATGACGTGGAACTTGTGTTGTTTTGAACCGTTGATTTGTTTCTATCTGTGTCCCCTCTGCAAGATCCTTCACTGCTCCCATCATCAGACTGTGATTCTCCTGGGCTCTCGTGAGTCCCTGTAAGTAGAGTTCTCCCTCTTCTGAACGTACCCTGTACTCCATGGAGACTGTTCCCCCGTGATGGAGAGCAGCCCATTTCAGAGCAATTGCAGTTCACCAAGATTTTGCAAAAATACAATCCAACAAAGACAAGGAGACAGACCACTCCATCTGACGCCAGGATGTTTGAGAGTCACCAGCTGCGCTTGTCATTTTCAGATGACTCTAATTACCAGACACACAGTTGAGTGTCTCTATGTATCCTAGGAAATCACGGTAGAAGGAACTTTTAGAAAAATCAAATGAAGTGAAGTCCCAATGGAGTCTCTTCTTATTCAGTTAAATTATGAAAAAAAAATATATTCCACAACTGATCAAAAGTGTTTGTATTTCTTTTGAAGGAAATATTGTCAAGCATTTTCTCTAACACCGTAGAGTCCCTCTGTACCTTTTGGAGGACGAACAGCTAAAGAGATTAGTAAGGATTTGAGAGTAGTCCTAGGCATGCACATATGTCAACTTACAGCAAATAAAACACACGCTCTCAAGACCTTAAGCTTATTAAGGTAATCAGAGTTGTTTTCAGGTAGCTTTTTATAGCTCAAACCTAATGTCCCACAGAAAAGTTGGTCTAAAATAAAATTCTGTTCAGTGAACTATTGTAAATAAAAAAATTCCATTTGATGTTATGTATCTTGTTTTAACCTTTTTAACAGAAAAAAATTATTCCCAACATATATTGTATTGTGACACATTGTTTTATACAAGACATAAAACATTTTAATAAATCCAGTGATAATAATAACTTTTATTATACTGTTGTAATAGCACAGTGGCACAAAAACCTGTATTCAGCCCTAGCTGCTGATTGGTGTTCTGACGTCAATGCTAGAGAGGGGAATGCCAGCAAAGAGTCTTGCTTAAAGGGATAGTTCACCCAACTGTCAACTACCATAGTAGGACAAAAATACTATGGAAGTCAATGGCTACCGTAAACTGTCTGGTTATAACATTCTTTAAAATAATTTATTTTGTGTTCAAAATAATAAAAAAACAAAGGTTTGGAACAACATGAGGGTAAGCAAATGATGACAAATATTTTTGGGTGAACTATCCCTTTAAGCAGAAAAGATCAACACCAACTATTGGATAAAGGATTAATTGTGCACTAGATCATTTTTTTTAACATTTTAATAGGACTTTAGAGGGGCATTGTATTATATAATATTGCAAAATGTTTACATAAATTTTTTCACTATTTTCTAAAAACAAAAAAACATATTGACATTCCACATATTACAAGTTGCATATACTATTCTATTATTTATGTTGGTAAATGTTATTCTGCATTCATAGAACACAGTTCACAGTTGCACATCACAACACATGTAAGGAATTACAAAACACAACACACACAGGGTCACAGCACCCTGCTTGCATTAATATATTTGTACAGTCTTTTTATATTACATCTGAAATATGAGATATAAGATATTTATGCATGTACTGTATTACAATTACACCAAAAAATTTTGTTACCTTTTTTTATTGACTTGCCCATTTACTAATTAATAATTTACAAAATAATAATGTCAGCAGTGATCTACTAAAGAGTATATGTCATACAATAAAAGATACATACAATACTTTGTACTTTTCAGTTAGTCATAATAGACTATTTTGCATCACAGAAAAGAAAATATTTAATATTTATCTTATCATTAATATGTCTCAAAGAAACAAATATTTTTAAAAGGTCATACATTTTTATTAGTTAAATTCAGAACATTTTGCAGCTGGGACTCAATGCTTATTTTGAACTGGGGAGGATGTTTTGCATTCTAAAAGTTGTAGTATGTCAGAGGTGTCCAATCCTGCTGCTAGAGGTTCCTGTCACTTCTGGTCAAGCACCCCCCACAGGATTGGGCACCCCTGTATTTAGTTTTCAAAGAACATCAAGCACTTTTATTTCAAAAGATCAGGGCAGATTAGATTCTTAATGATATGACCCTTTTAACTTAATCACTTATCAAATGGATTTTCTCCTAGGTCTTTTCCTTATTGTCTGGTAAAGAAATTCCATATTGTTTATGTTGTTCTCTTGATGTAACTCTTTCCTTGTCAATTTAATTGAACCCAAACCAGTATCAACTGAGTTGATGGTATTTTGTGATCCCATTATAAAATTAGGTTCTTCTGTTATCTCTGGAATCAAATCAATTGAGTCGATGATGTGATTATTGGCTTTTTCTATATATGCCTCTCGACTAATCTCTTCTTTCTTCTTGCAGAGAGCCATGTACCACTTGGGTGCAAAGTGACAGAAAATAATTCCATAACATGACACTAAGATAGCAGCTGCTTGAATTGAATAGCGCTCATTGATCTTAGCAATGTACACAGGGGTGAAACAGACCCACACAAAAAGGTAGACTAGCATGCTTAGGATAATGTGTCCAGTCTCATTGAAGCGCTGAGGTACTTTTCTCCCTTTAAAGGCTAGCAGAAAGCAGATAAAAGCCAGCAATGCGATATAGCAAAGCATGATGGCAAATCCAATGCCAGAACCTTCATTGCACTGTACAGTAATCAACATGCTTTGGTCAGACTGAAAGGACTCCACAACTGGAGAATCAAATATCATCCAGAAGATACAGATGAGGACTTGAATGAGAGTACCACAGGTTATAATGACAGGGGGGTTGTAAAACCTTTTTATACGCTCCCGGCGATACGGTGGAAGAAAGGTTGCAAAGGTGCGTAGAGCTTTAACCAAAATACATGAGACTGTGAGCGAGAACCCTAAGGCATACAAGATCTGTCGACCCCTGCAAATGTGAACATTGGGTTTGCCAATAAACAGTATGACACTAGTATAGCTGAGTGCTAACCCTGCCATGATTACAAAACACATCATTCCCCCTGCCTGTTTCATGACAGGTTCTCCAAAAAAGACCAAGAAGATAATCAGGGAGAAGAACAACAACAGATAACCTAATGCAGTAAATGTAAGCAGAACTATTGCATGGGACCCATCCCATTTCCAGTAGTCCTCTTCCTTTGGCTTACACGAAGTCCATCCTTTCAAAGCCCAGGTACCATTTTCACAAGGGAGGCAATTTGGTAAGTCTAAAAAAAGAAAGATAAAGTTGCACACCTACTTCAGTAATTCAGATTTATGGTACATTTCCATCAAGAAAATTTAAAGTGTCTCAGCATATGAATTTTCCCTTTTTAAATTAGGTTAATCTGGGTTTGAAAACATTTTAAATGTAAACTACTGAATTCTAGACTTTCTATAGAGTGCATTAGTGCTTAATTTTTCAGTGACATCAGTGAAGTTTTTTTTCCTTTAGGAATTAAAAAAAAAAAAAAAAAGTATTTGGTTAAGCATTTTAAGCTATATATGAACCAAGCTATGAGATTAATCATAACAAAAAAGAAAGACAAAGGTACAAGACTGTGTACTTAACTGCTTTAATGAGGGTACAAAACTACAATCCCATGAATCATTGTGAAGGATATCATCGAATTAAAAATGATGGATAAATATAAAACCATTCATTTAATGTTGTTGATTATCTAGAAACAATATATTTTAAGTTTATTGCAAAATATGCACAAAAATAAGTATTTTAACAGCATAGCAAGAGTTCCCTGCAAGATCTTTTGGTGATTTGCTCTCAAATTTTCTATACAGCTTGATGGGTAATGTAGTTTTTCACAACACATATTTTAAAAAATATGTTGAAATAATGCAAACGGATGGCATATACAACCTCTGAACTCACAGTAGGTCTTTCTTCAAAGATGTATAAGTTATTGTTAAAAATGAATTTCCTTATAGAAAATGAATGGAGGTTTTACTTTCAGAACCCAACTATTGCACTCTATTAACATTTGTGGTTAAAACATAAAATTGCAAGTTAATTGTGTATCAGTTGTGTATCTACTGGCTCAAACTGTAATTTCCAATGAAAAATTAAACAAGAAATTATCCATAAAACAACACCATTTACAATTTAATACTTACTTGTTTCATTAGAGTAAGTACCCTCTAAACATTTTGTGCAATTATGGCAGCATGATGTTTTGAGAAGTTTCTTTGCTGTACCAGGAGGGCAAATATCAGAGCACATTGAAATAGGAACCTAAAATAAGATGCATGGAAGCATGGTTAATATGTAGTCCTTACTTGAAATATATAATAATACTCTTTTGATACTGTTTATGATACTGGTGCCTAGCATGGGATGCTGGTATGCTGCTTAAAGACCAGAAAGAGGATGAAACATTTTGGTTTGAGAACAACATAGCTATGCAGTTTGGTTCAGCATAGAAATTCGTGTTGGTTTAAGCTTTTTTAATGATGTTATGTATGGTTCCATATACTGTACTAATGATTTTTATAATCACAGTTATTCTCACCGTATTGCTTGGATTACTCCATGATATGGGTGCCTTAATTTGAACTTCTTTTTTCGTCAGATTGTAATTTCCAACAACAACAAAGCGTCTCTTGCCAGTCGATTCTTGTGTTTGCCAGTTAATTAAATCATAGCCATTCATGAAATTTCCAGATGCATTGAAATAGAACGTCTGATTGTCCATAGTAAAACTGACCTTTTTCAGTTCCTTGAGAAGCTTTAAAAAAATAAATTAAATAAAAATAAATGAGTTTCAACCTTTGTAAAAATGTGTAATCATGGAAATTATACCAAGACCTGTTCCTTTTTACGTATGTTAGCATAAAGGCATCTCCAAAATTGGATGTAAACTACTTACCATCCATGGCGGAAAGTCCCTTTCTCCAAGGCAATCAGTTTCACTGCAGTTTAGAAGACGTTTCAAAGCATGAGCAATGGACCATACAGCTAACCTTTCGCCATAGGTTATGCTGATGTCGACAGCTTCTGTCAGAAAACCTGTGTCTTTCCCTAACTGCTTATACTCCTCAAGGAAGAGGTTTACAGAGCCTGGAGCAAGAGTCAGCTGATGCAGAAACTCTTTAAAACCAGGATTAGGACCAGTGATGAATGTGAACCCAAAAATGTCACCTAATTGACTGATTCCATCCATTCGAGATATATTTCGTGACATTGACCAAGCATCACTTGCAATCCAAGTACGTGAGATGTTCTGCCGAATCATCTCCTTGAAGAGTTTAGAGACCAGCTCTTCCTTTAGGATAAGTAAAACAACTTTAGCTTCAGATGAGCTGATTGTTTCCGCCACCTCTTGGATCCTTTTGTCGATTTCATCGTGAGCTAGGTAATGAGGCAATACTTCTTTAAAAGCAGGGCAGATATCTAAATCTTCTGCATCTGCCAAGAAGCTTTGCAAGGCATTTTTCCCATAATCATCATCTCCATAGACCACCCCAACCCAGTCCCAGTGAAAATGTTTCATAAAATTAGCCAGAGCTTTGGTTTGGTGAACATCACTGGGAATGGTGCGCAGGAATGCTGGATATCGTACCCTATCACTAAGCGTTTGTGCAGATGATGTTGTGCTTATCTAAAAAGAGGAAATAAGAGAGAGAGGGAGAAACAGTTCAGGAATATTCATCGACTATTCATGACTCCCTGAATCAAAATCAACCCTGAATCAAATCAAGATTCTCCCTAGATGTACATGATAATGTTGCTCACCTGTGGGACCATGTATAGACTCAGAAGTCGAGCCACTGCTAGGGAGTCTTCCGAGAAACGTGCTCCAATGATTGCTTTTACATTTGGCCTTTCAAGCACCTCACATTGGACAGGCAGTGTGCCATTCACAGCGAGCAGCTGCTCAGTGCTTTGAATGGCTTTAGAGGCATCAGAGCAGGTGTCACAGATATAGTAGCCCAGTCGCACACCCGGGAGGTAGCTGGAGTTATTGATCGTTTCAATAGTATGCACAACAGCTAGAGTCCTTACAAGTGAAAGGAAATTTAATCTACAAGGAAATAAGGGAAATCCTAGTTAGAAAAGGCAAAAACAATAGCATTTTTTTTTTCTAATCTAAGAAATCTTAGTATTTAATAGTCAATTCTTACTATGTTTCTGTACACAAGTTTAAATTGATATAAATCAAGTAGCATTTGGTGTACTCTACAGCGTTATTAACATAACGCATATTCAAAAATAGTCTTTTGGGTTACAGATATTGAGTTATTACATTCAACAAATGAAATGTGTATTTAGATGCTGGGAAATCAACACTCAAAGTCTTCTAGGCTGCACACCACAAGCATAGATTACTGTACATACTGTACAGCAGTGTATCTCAACCAGTGGGTCGCGAGACTTTCTCTGTGTTCTCGGTGTTACACCGGCACAGCCAGTAAGTTATGGCGTTATTATACTGTCAAATGTCGAGAGCACATTATTGTGACGCGAGAGCAAATCAATGTAATGCGCGAGCGCAAATCTGTCCGCTCGCGCGCGGATTTCCTTTGCTCTCGCACAAAACTGGACGCGCGCTCTCAAATATACAGTGCTGTCTTATGAACTGCCTCTCCTCTCGCTCAGATATTGCGTGTGCACGCTCAAACTGTGTCCTGTGCGCTCGCAAATCTCTCCGTGCTCTTGCAGAAATTAATTTGCTTCTGGATTAAACGCTGTCAAAAGTTATCAACCAATCAGAAGAGACGACTGATCCATGAAAATGCTACGTGGACTCTTATTGGCTGAGAGTGAACTGCGCCTGGAATTCTTTCGACAAAGATGGATATTTAATTTCTTTACAATTTAATATTATTTAATAATATTAATCAAAATGTAGGCCATATCTTAGAAATGGTTTGGAATGGGGCGCTTGGATGGTTTCTATATTAATAAGCTTGTTTGTCTAACTGCATCACATTACAGTTCAAAGTCCAATTTATCCAAACAAACAAACAAAAAAGGTTTCTTAAAGTTATTGTGGTCATACGTTTTGTGTACTTGTTGAAATGTATATAAAAAATAGGTAACATTTTAAAATAAGGTTTTTATTTGTTAACATTAATAATGTATTATCTAACATGAACTAACAATATTACTGTAATTATTAATCTTTGTTAACATTAGTTAAAATACAGCTGTTTGTTGGTTGTTTAGTTCACAGTGCATTTACTAATGTTAACAAATACAACTTTTGATTTTAATAATGTATTAGTAAATGTTGAAATTAACATTAACAAAGATTAATAAATGCTGTAGAAGTGCAGTTCATTATTATTAGTTAATGTTAACTAATGCAGTTAAATAATGTTAATGAAACCTTATTGTAAAGTATTACCAAAAATATCTTCTGATTTAAGACAAAACAAGATCAGGGTCAAATCATCATTCCCCAAATACATAAAATGTGGAGATCAAATATACCACCTATAGTGAATTTCTTTTGGGGTCTGGTAAAACATGACATACAAAAATACTTTAGCTATAAGCTCTTATGTATGCACGATTATTCAAAAGAACGCGATCCTAAATAATAACGATTCGGTTTTGTCTATTAAACCTTTTAAATTACAATCATACCGGAATATTTAAACCTGCTTTTGCACTGCCGCTGAAAGCAGTGGTCATGTAAGCTATATGTTTTAAACAGCTTCACAAAGTGTTTTCAACAACACACTATTGCTACTTCTGTGTTGCAAACATTAAATAATAACGCAAGTATTGCAATAACAATTTATAGTCCAAATATACACTGATTTCAGCAATAAAAACGAGTAAATGACCTTTAAAACTAATGTTATTACACTGTTCTGCCAGTAAGTGGTGATCAGTGACTGTTAAAATGTATTTGATGTATCAGAATCATTAATTCAAGAGATTCGTTTAAAAACACTGGACTAAACATGTCTTCATTAATTTCAAACGATTTTGTAATGAAATCTTTCAAATTAATAAATTTTTTTAATAGGCTAAGTTATACCATTTTACTCATTTCTAAATAGACTGATTTATAACATTGAATTAGTCGTTTAATCTCTTGTTATAAGTTAATGTTTAATTTAATGTTTTGGTCCATGATATTGGCTAATATGATGGTTTTTGATAAATCGTTCAGGGGGGTTTGACCTGTAATGTGATGCAGTTAGACAAACAAGCTTATTAATATAGAAACCATCAAAGCGCCCCATTTCTAAGATTTGGCCTACATTTTGATTCATATTATTAAATTGTAAATAAATTAAATATCCATATTTGTCGAAAGAATTCCAGGCGCAGTTCACTCTCAGCCAATAAGATTCCACGTAGCATTTTCATGGATCAGTCGTCTCTTCTGATTGGTTGATAACTTTTGACAGCGTTAAATCCAGAAGGTAATTCATTTCTGCAAGAGCACGGAGAGATTCGCGAGCGCACAGGACACAGTTTGAGCGCGCACACGCAATATCTGAGCGAGAGGAGAGGCAGTTCATAAGAGAGCACTGTATATTTGAGAGCGCGCGTCCAGTTTTGTGCGAGACATTTGACAGTATAATAACGCCATAGTAAGTGCGCTTTACAAAAGGCTCATTGAAACAGTGACCTCCTACGAATCGTATTTCCGAATGTCGCATGTTGAATCATTATTGCCGTAACTTTCTAACGCTGTTTCTAAACTGTCCTATCACTAAATTTATCGCTGCCGCGAACGGCTCTTATTGGACACGGTCCTACTCTCTTTACGTAATGTTACACACTCTAGCAGCTGTTTACCCCGTTGCTTGGTAACGACGGCGCAGGAGATTGCAGTGCATTGCTATGCTAGACCTACTAACGTTATACGGAATAGGCTGACAACAGCTAGTTTGTGTGCGACACCCCGAGTGGCCCTTTCCCCAATTCCACCGCGTCTGGGTATCCTCATTTCAGAGCGACAGTCTCAAATGTCATATTAACGTGAGTAAAAATAAATAAATCAGTTATTGAAAGAGTTTTTGTGTTTTCGTGAAATTAATTATAATAAGCATATGCGGTGTAGCCTAGGTCTACAGAGGCATTTCAGTCATTTATTTTTTTCCAGCCTTAGTGGGTCGTATGACTGGTATACAAAAAAAAAAAAAAAAAAAGTGGGTCGCGGTAGGCAAAAAGTTGAGAAACCCTGCTGTACAGTATATGACAAAAAACAACAGATACTTACTCTGTGCAGTTGTATTTTTCTGGACGTTCCCGCACCTGTAGCGTCTGTACTTTGGAATGACAGGAATTGAGCACCCCAATCCGTATATCCCCATCTGCCCAGGCCCCGCATATGCCTGGCGAGTATTCACAGGCTGACCCAGAGCCAGCTAAAATAAGAATGCCTATTAAAGGCCTGTAAAAGACCTGTAAATACATGACAGACAACCTGACTTTGTACAAAATTGCTCTTGAGATCCGTTCAACTTGGCAACAAGGGTAAAAAGCATAAGTAACGTGACAGTCTTTTTGGTTTAAATAATGAAGTGTACAAGGGGGCTGGCTCATTCTGACCGCAAACACAAAAGGCGTCAAGCGATTAAGTTGCTGGATCACATCCAAACATCTGCCAAACGTGCCTTTATTCCTCACAATTCCCCAACAGACCGGTTCTGTGTAATCCTAATAACTCAAATAACATTCCTTTGAGAGCTGAAATTTGAAGCAGCTGTAATTCGCTAAGAAAAAGTGAGGAAATTCCACATGCGTGTTAGTATGTATTGAGAATATGTATTGCACTGAAAAAAAAAAAAAAATAGCTACGTACGTTTCCATCCACATATTTTATGTGCATTTTGGAATGTTACAAAAAATGAATAATGAATCTGACATAGAACACGGAAGCTCTGCAATGTGTCTTCAGTGTAAACTGCATATGACAACAGTTCAAATTGTTGAATAAAGTCGTTATTTTTTGTTTTGTTTTTGTGCACAAAAAGTATTCGCTTCATAACATTAAGGTTGAACCACTGTTGTCACGTTGACTATTTTAAAGATGTCTACCTTTCTGGACCTTAAAAGGTGCGATGACGTTGCTGCCAATGTGTGCTTCAGAAACCCTCAGATTTCATGATAAAATATCTTAATTCGTGTTCCGAAGATGAACGAAGGTCTTACGGGTTTGGGACAACATGAGGGTGAGTACTTGATGACAGAAATTGTATTTTTTAGTGAACTAACCCTTTAAATGTGATGTTTACCTATATTTTATTTGAAGACATACAGAAAATGTTGTTCTTTTGATAAACATGAAAATAATGATTTAACGATGCAAAAAGAATTCAATTCTGCTGTAAAGCAGCTGTAAAAAGATGATATTCAGTTGAAATCATTTTAGTGTTGATTCAGTTCGATTCAATAACTGTGTAAAGTTCATCAATTATGAAAAGAGTTCAATTCCTCTACAAAACATCTCTGGAGAAAACAGTAATGTCATTGTCTAGCTCAGTTCAGTTGTCATCCAATAGTGTCAGTGCCGTCAAATCAATAATACTGCTGAATATTAAATGTCTCCAACTAAGCAAGCCAGATGCGACAGCGGCAAGGAACCCAAACTCTATCGGTGACAGAAAAAACCTTGGGAGAAACCAGGCTCAGTCAGGGGACCAGATCTGCTTTGGCCAAACAAACTAACATGTGGTTTAATTCCAGGCTGCATCACAAATCAGATTGTGGATTGATATCATTCAGAGTATTTCATCCAGTTCCTTCTGCTTGAAGATCAGGATACATTATGCCAGCATTTGGTGGGAGCTGGCCATACAGGTTTATGTTATGTTCGTTCATCTGGACTATCGCAGTCATCTGAAACTGATAAAAGTTATACAGGAATAAAGTAAACATTTTGAACAGAAAAACAAGTTTGTGAATCTGTCTCACCATCTTCTAGGGAACTTCTCAACAGAACATTTTGAGTATATTAAATATCACTTGTTGATCAGATTAAGTGACCTACTTTTGACATTTGCTCTTGGCACTCAGGTGTGTTTGAATGCCAAAAGGTAATTCCCGGACGTCATTACTGGAGTTTCTGGCTTTGTCAGTCATAGGCAGAAATATGCTGTCAACCGCACTGTATGTATGTCCTCTTAATTTGCAGCGCTCCAATATATAAAAAATTATAATCATTTTCATATAATGTCCAATAATAGATAAATGGCAATATTAAAATTCAAAAATATTTTGTATTATTTTACAATATTATTTTATTATTATTTAAACTATTATTTTTTCTAAATAAATAAATAAAAAAACATTAGAAACTAAAATAAAACGTTTTACAGTAAATAGTAAATGCATTTTAGAGGTTCATTTGGATTACATTTGACAGTGTTTGACAGTAAATTATTAGTGTTTTTTAAAGATTAACATTATTTGAGAGTTAGAGTTGACAGTAGTAATTGTAAATATGAAACGTGAGCATGCACAATTATTCAATATCTATTACTGATTGTTAATAAACTACAAAAATTTTCAGTCCATTTTCATTATAGTATCACTGAGATACTATTATAATTTTTATTAATATTTTGAATTTAGTTCTTATTTTTACATTTTGTGTTTTTCAATTTCTGTTTGTCATTTTTTCAAAATCTATAGCCTATAGTTTTTAAATTAATTTTCTGATTTAATTTTAGTTATTTTATTGCATCAAGTTAAACTATATGAAAATGAGAAATGTTTCCATGGCAAATGGCTGAAATGAAAACGTGCATCTTACTCTTACTCTTGATGCGATGCCTTCCTTACATCTGAGAATCCACATCTGGATTATGCGTTTATTTTTGCAGTCCATATAGAATATTTACAACATATCTGCAATGATTTTGTCAAAGAATTGTGTTGAATAAGTATCTTCAGATGGTTTTTATTACCCTAAAACCTTTCCATTAGGCCTACTTGACAGTGTGTATAAGGGCCAGTGGTTTTTCAAACACACTTTATCAAAAAAAAAAAAAAAAAAGGCATTAGTCTGATTATTTTCCACAGTTCAGTATATATATATAATTTTTTATTATTATTTTTACATAATGTAATTGTTATTATTTTCTCCTTTTATTGCAATACTTACAGATACACTGAAGGGGATTGGTTGTCTTCTCTTGCGTTGAGTGACGTTTGTGTTACGTCATGATGTCGGAAGTGAATCCGAACAAATCGAAGGCGCTGAAAACAAGAAGATAAAATGAAAACATGATCACGAAGCTAACGACCCAACGAGATAAACTGTGGTTTTCTATTTCACAAAGGAACAGGTATTTTGTCGCCGTTGTCAGAACGTCTCGATCTCGTAATGTCTGTGTTTGCTGTGTATTTGAAGTAGTCGATGTGTGAAATGATGCATGGCCCTTCAACAAGCTGTTAAAGAATATACACTAACGTTACTCTAGTGATAACTCTATTAAAGTTCTGTTTAGTAAACGGACATGATAGTTTCAGGAAAAACGTATGTAATATACATCTTTTTGATAACAGTCTAAACTGGACAATATTCAGGCTTTAATCTGGTTCTCATGATCAGCTGATCCAGTGCATTTGAGCACTGTGTGTTATATAATAAGGTATTACTCTTATGAAGGGTGTTACATTTACAAAGGTCAGTCAGAAGAATAATCTGTAGATTTGACCACAAACTGTCACATATACTGAGTACTAAACAAGAAAAAGTCTACTCTGGTAACTACATGGTAAAGTGATGGTATGAGAAAGTGAAGGTAAAACAGATAGGTCTGATAGCTGATCAGATAGCTGGTCTTTAAAGGTGCTCGCTGAAGGTGAATGTGTACAACATGTTCCTGGATCAACATCTTTGTTGTTCCTGGAACAACATTTCAATCATCCAATCAGATTTGAGGGTCAAGTTTACAGTTTATATCAAGTTTAGGCTTGCAGTCAGGGTTGTAGGTGCTTCTACATCAGTGTTATTCACCTATCCTTTCTCTGTGATTTTAGAGATAAGTTATGGGTAGAGATAGTTTTAGGGGTAAAGGATAGGGTTAGGATTAAGGAATGTTGTTCCATAGTCCCAGGATCAACAAAATATGTTGCCTCAAAAAAACTTCCATGCAATGTTTTGGGAACATTATTTTATGGTTGTACAATCTACACAAGAACATTTTTGACCATTGTTACTGGGTTCCCACAAATAACCAAATGGGAACCAAATACTAATGTTAGGGGAACGTGCTGTGTTTGCTGGGGAATCACTCTGTGTTCTTTTTCTGATCTTTTTTTATTGTTGTTCAGGTTTAGTAGTGTAGCAGCTGACCTGACCCACAAAGCAACAAAGGCAGTTCATTTGTTTAAGGTTGATTACTAGTCATAACAAGCTCTGTCAAGACATAAAACTCGGCAGTATTATGTAATAGGTAACTTAAATCCTGCCTTTGTGCAGTAATCTGTTTTTATTTCTGTTTCCTTTTCTTTAGCTGTCAGGTCACTATTATGCTGTCTTTGTTATTAAAACCTCTGATCTATTAGAAGAGTATTTACTCTCTCTAGGGTAGGTTTTTGCTGTGCAGACTAGGGATGCACCGTTCCGCCTTTTCCGATACCTGGGATTCAGTATCGGCCGATACCGAGCCGATATTCAAGTAATAATAAAAAAAGTGCTAAATTACCTAATAAACTGTATGCCTCACTGTGTGGAAGAAACTAGGATCATTCTTTTGTGCAAGGTATCAGGCTTGACTTACTTTGTAAAACAAATTAACAAACAGACACAAATGTAGTGAATTATATATTAAATAATTGTGCATCAGTGCAACAACTGTAAATAAACCAATAGCTTCACTAGCTTGGTAGACATTCAGAATAAACAGGAGTCCAATTAATTCCTTCATCCATGACTCATGGCTTGTTTTTCATGAATGTTTGAGTCATACATGACATAAACTATATATTTATATATCAAATTAAAAGACTTCAACATATGCTATATAGGACAGAACAAAAAATGCTATTAACAATCTTTCATTGCGCAAAAGTATTATAATATGAACGGCACAACGCGCTTATGCGCATCTCGTGTGCAGAATGATGCGCTTGAAGCTTCATGGAGTCACAGCGCTCAGCGGCAGCGGTCCGCATTGAAAAGTTCAAAGCACAAAGTGAAGATATTTTGATGCGTATTGTATTACCGGTATCATTGTCTACAGATAAAGTATAAAAATAGAAACATTGATTCATCTTGAAGAGAGTTTCATTGTGTTGACTGTCGTAACCGAACGCGACACGCAGTCTGAATGCTGAATGGAGAATGACTGACAGCCGCAGCGGAGGGAGGCATTTACGTGAACTTTAATTTAACGACTTAAATATTTATCTGTACCTCAAATTAAACTATGGAATGGCTTCAGAACACTTGGAATATAGTGCACGGAAAATTTGTGGTGCTTTTTAATGTTTTTGTGCCTTTTGTGGAGCTTAACAATAACAAAGAATAGTACACGCACAATATCGGATTTGGATCGGTCCGATCCGACAAAAGTGGCAGTATCGGAGCCGATACCCGATCTGAGTATCGGATCGGTGCATCCCTAGTGCACCATGAGGTGCTCTGTGTATGGTTCTCTTATAATGGACATAAATGCCAAATATTCTTGGTTGTTAATCATTGGTATGCAAAGATAATGATGGCACAGTGATTTAAATGAGGAGATGAACTATTATATCTATAAAGATTTATGAGTATATTTAAAAAACTTAACTACAAGTGAAGGCTCAAAGGTGCAACTGGGCTACTTTAAGTTAAAAACTTAAGACAGAAGAATAAAACTTAAAGACAGTAATTTTGTTTTCTATGTAGGGATGTAGTGCACATTCAAGGCATGAATTTAGATTAATCTCAAATTCAGAATTTTCTAAAATTTGTCTGAAATATTAGATTCTTAAATTCTGTAATTTCCACAGAAATTATAATTGGATCTTCTCTTTTGTGTCATCATTACCTTTGTACACTGATCTGTAAAGCACAAACATATTTGGCATTATGTAAATCAAGTGAAGGCCCCTTTTGACTTTTAGTGTATGAGGGAAAACAGTTTCCACACTAGTGTTGTCAAAAGTACAGACTTCAGTACCAAGTCGGTACTGAAATTTAAAAAATGTGATGATACCAGCATTTCCCACTAGCATTTTGAGTGCTGTTGAGCGAATTCTTAAACACCTCTGATTGGCCATTGTGTTCACGCGCTCAACAGATATGTTGATTTATTAGGGATCCGCTGATAGACGCTGATATTGTGCATCTGTGTAAGCACTCTGTGAAGAGCGTCATTGATGTCTATTTTCAACATGTTTTTGTATTGCATTGATCATTGTAGCCAATCACAGACATATCTGTTGAGTGTGTGAACACAGTGGCCTATCTGAGGTGTTTGAGAATCCGCACAGCAGGGCCCAAAATACTAGGGGGAAATACTGGTATTGTCACATTTTTTCATTTCAGTACTGACTTAGTACCGAAGTCGTTACTGGACCCATAAAATTCCTTTAAATAAATGCAAACTTTATTTTGAAATTGACATAGGGTATCAATGAACCAGTGCATAAGTTTCTTATGCACAGTTTCACGCACTTACATTGTACTTTCTGTGCCACCTCAACTACAAAGCTCATTCAAATCACTGTCACATGGGCCAAATGATTATGTAATTATAGCTACATGTTATAGTGTGCTGACAGTCACAATACAACAGGTCCACTTTTGAATGGTACTTTTGAAACATACATACCTCATATTATGGATGTAACCATACATTACTGGCTTACTAATCAGTAATAAACCTGTTAACCACCATTTTCCATCTCTACTAGTTAGTAGATAATCTAAAAGCATTTCTCTCAAACAAAGACTAATACTGCCCTTTCATGAGGGTGTGTTTCATGAATAGCCCCATGGAAAGTGGCCGATGATGGCAGAGTGCGCAGAGATGCCGAACTTGAAGGGTTTACTGTACCTTTGTTGAAGTTTGTTTTAGCTCATCATTAACAGGACAAAACTACCACAATGCTAGTTATTGAGCAAACGCAAAACAGACAGTCAGACTACTGTGATGGTGAGTGTTGTGTGTTCATTGTTTCTTTTTATTAATGCATTTTTGTAATTAATCCTAATGTAATTAAAAACTTCTGTTTGTTGATAATGCAGAATTTGGAAAATTAGCTTTTTATATTTGCTTCAGCCCTCTCTAATCTGCTTCTCGGGTGCTGAATAAGTGTTCTTTTATTACACCCAAAGCTGAGTGAGTGTGATATTTTAAGCAGCTTTGTAATTCAGTGTGCTGTGGTTCAGAATGATGCTGTGGTTAATGATGTCTGTAAACTGAGATTGTGAGCTTTGATGACTTTATTAATAACTAGCGCTGACAGTTTTCATTTTAATGTTATTAATTACATTAGCTTATTAATCACATTAATTGCAATTAATTACTTGAATCAATTTTTGCCAAAAAAAACCTAAATGAAGATAATGTAGGACATTATATAATTGCAGATGGACAAGTAATGCCTTATTCACACTGACAGCAATTTTAGAGCTTCACAGTAACAATAAAGGGATAATTCACCCAAAAATGTAAACTAAAAATATTTTACTTACCCTCATGTCAATCTTGAACTTGTATGATTTTTCCTCCTCTTAAGCACAAAAGAAGATACTAAGTATGTAGAGCTGAGCAAATTGTACATTTAAAAAAATAAAATAAAATAATTAAGCACTCCAGGTTTGCTTTGCTTGTTTGGCCTAACCATATGCCATGGTTGGGATTTGAAGCATTTATCATTTCGTATTGCTACTGCTTAGACATCCAGGCAGAGAAAGACCAAGAAGACCACATTGCTACTAACAGAAACAGTTGCTTTTTAAGGATGTTCACTCTTGCTCTTCACAACAATCAGACCTCTTATAGTAACCAAAAAGTGAACATAGTTTTTTGTTGTTGTTGTTGTTGTTGTTTTTAATAAATCTCTCTCCACTTGCAGTTTTTGAACCATTCAGTATAACTATAAAATTATTATTATAATTTTTTTGTGATTATTATTAAATAATCACAATATTAGGAAGGTGGTCATAATGTTATGCCTGATCGTTGTACTGTGAGATATATATATATATATATATATATATATATATATATATATATAATATCACATTACAACTCTTAAAAAATGTAAATACTAATTTAATGTTAATATTACACTTCAAACCAGCTTTTTATTTTTATTTTTATAAATGTTTCAATTATTTTGTCCATACGATGAGTTGATGGGATTAAAAAAAACGAACAAAAGCAAAACATTGGATCTCATATTCATTGTATTAAAACAGATTGTACAGAAGGGTGGTTTTTCCAGATCAGTTTAGCATATCAACTACCAACACTTTGTGTACAATGTCTGCAAAAAGTATTTGTGCTGTTGTGAAGTAAAGGTTCAAGCAGAGGCCAATACAGTACAGTTGACTTTCAGTTTCAGATATTATTCTCAACAAACTAGTTTCTCCACATTACCAAAGGCAGAGGTCCAACCTCAAATGTAAAAATACAGAGACACTAGTTCTTACAGCCATATGTGCCAAGTCGAATGTAAGGCCCTGTTTACACTGGTATTAAGATGAGCTTTGGTCGATCGGATCACAGGTGGATCAGGGAGACACGTACACGTTAGTCTGTCTCTTTTGTCCACATTCAACCACTTCTAATCTAATGGACAAAATAAGTTTTCGCAATTTACATATGAACGTGCCCAGAGACGACGGAAAAACATACGGAGAGAAGCAGCTTTTGTTTCTGCTCTAATAGCCGCAAGACCACAGTGAACTCAGTGAGTGTGTGTAAGAAATCAGGAATAGTGAGAGAACATTGTGCTTGGTATGTTTTTCATCTTCAAACCAAACTTGGGTCTCCAGACAACAAATTTTAAATCCCGTCTGGGATTCCCGCTTCCCATAATATTTCCACATTAGATCAGTAGGCGGTCTTTTGTGGCTTTTCAAACTGTATTTAGCGTAGTTCACTTGTGATCTGATTGTCCAAAACGCAGCTTGATACCAGGTGTAAACTGGGCCTAAGATTCTGATGTAAGAATGTAATATCTCAGATAATTGTAGCAACATTCCAGACATTTTATTCACACAGCACACTGTGTATTATTTACACAGACTTTTATCTGAACATTAATACCCACATGCAATGGCAAACCTGAGCTTATTTAAACTTTTTCTTATTACTCTTATGTCGTGATTTACTATAAAGCAACTGAGGGAGCTGTACCCCTAAAAGAGTTACAAATGCTAAGCATTAAGTCCATTATTGACCTTCATGATGAATGGCGTAGTTGGTCTTTATGTCAAAAAGCATAAGAAGTCAAACTGAAAACTCTCTTACTAATTTGTTCACATAATGATGGTTTAATGAACTAAAAAAAAATACATATTTATTTTACGAAAACCCATGGTAAACACTGTTATTGCATTCCTGACAGACCACCAGTAACCTCTTACATAGCAAATACACACATCAAATATCATAGCATTAATAAATCATAAAAAGCATAATTAAGTAGACTATGATTATATTAAAAGAAAGGGAATGTAAATACACCTCTTATGTTCACTTCATTGTACACTCTTATGACATTTCTGAGTGAAACTATCGAAGAAAAAAAAAAAAAAAAAACACGTAGGGAACAACTTGATTTTACCCATGGGTTGATACTTGAGTTTGTGAAAAGTAAGAATTGCATACCAGATCTGAATGCAGCATAGCCTTGTATAGTTCATAGACGTCAAGTGAATAATTAAAGTAATTTTTTTTTTTTTTTTTTTTAAAGAAATGAATACTTTTATTCAGCAGTGTTGCATTAAATTGCTCAAATGTGACAGCAAACACTTTTACATGGTTGCAGAAAACTTCTGTTTCAAATAAATGCTGTTCTTTTGAACTTTCTATTCATCAAAGTATCCTTAAAATGTATCATGGTTTCCACAAAAATATTAAAGGTTTAGTTCACCCAAAAATGAAAATTATGTAATTTATTACTCACCCTCATGTCGTTCCACACCCGTAAGACCTTCGTTCATCTTCTGAACACAAATTAAGATATTTTTGATAAAATCCGATGGCCCGTGAGGCCTGCATTGAGAGCAAGATCATTTCCTTTTTCAATGCGCAGAAAGCTACTAAAATCATATTTAAAAAAGTTCATGATGCGAGTACAGTGGTTCAACCTTAATACTATAAAGCGGCGAGAATACTTTTTGTGAAAAAAAAAATAAAAATAGCGACTTTATTCAACAATATCTGAAATTAATCTGAAAGTAATCTGAAAAATGTAGCTTTGCCATTACATTAATAAATTACATTTTAAAATGTATTAAAATAGAAAACCTTTATTTTAAAATCGTAACATTTTCAAATGTTACTAATATAAATGCGATTCATTTTGTTTTTATGTTGACTTTAAACTTATGTATAGCATTTTATAACAAAATATCAAATTAAAACCAAATTCATCAAAAACAAAGTATTTAGACACTTTGTATAACAGTTAACATGTTGAATAACACATACTCTTGAAGGACCTCTAAAAATCTCCTTGAGACCAATTGGATAAAAATAATTGCAAAAATGACTGATTTGTTTGCACTTGTTTTTTATGTTTTTTTTTTTGTTTGTTTTTTTTCAGTGTAATAAATTACTTAAAATGTATACATTTATGTAAGCATTACTTATTTATATTATTACTTGAATCACTGTCAACCCTGAAATCTTATATAATTTATATATCAATGTCATCTGTAGTTTATTTAGTCTATACTGTCTCCCCATATGTGACTATTAATGTGTTTTGTTATAATATTTTCGTGTTTAGGTGGTGAGGGGGAGATGACCAAGGAGGATGTGCTGAGGGAGTCTTCAGAGGGAGACTCGGTCCTGGGGCGGTACAGCATTATTTCCCGTAACTCTGAGAGACCGGTGATTCATCAGGTGGCATCAGCGCCCATGCCTTCAGACTGCGGTGAGAATGTGGTTCTGTACACGTCGGATCAGTCATCGAGTTTCAGATGTATCCTTTCACTTACAGTTAAACGTTTAGCCTCTGTGAGAATGTTCTCATGCAAGCTTTTAAGTGGCTCACACCAAAAATGCTGACACATTTTTATTCCTCATGAAATTCTGCCTGCGGCTGTACAGCGATGGATTTTTTTTATTTTTTATTTATTCGTTTTTTCCGCTCGTGAGGCTGCCTGGCCAATAAACATATAACTTTTTTAGCTGTTTTCTGAAGTATAGCTTTATTTATGGCGTTTTTCGACCCTAAATTGCGGACACTGCTTAAGCTGCTGTAAAACTGACGTATTGACAAGGTCACAGAAATTCTTTTCCAATTTTCTGCCTGTCAGCACTGATACATCATTCTCTCTCTGTATTTGTTTCTCATTCACTCTCACACTTCACTTTAATTCACTTCAAACTGAGCTGTTTAACTGAATATGAGTGATCGGGGCTCTGGCTCAGCATGGATAAATTGAGATGATTAAATTATTTATATTGACTCATGCAAATGTTTAGTTTGGGGTTTGATTCAGCTGTTCTGTTTTGCAGAGTTCTCGTTCTTTGACCCGAATGATCCTCTGTGTCGGGAGGTTCTGTTGGATCCTCGGACCACTGTGCCCGAGCTCTTTGCTGTTCTTAGGCAGTGGGTTCCCCAAGTCCAGCGGAATATTAGTGTCATTGGCAATGAGGTCAGAATCTCAAACCCCTGGTCTTTAAAGACAGTGTGAAACGTAATGTAGGCCTGTCGCGATAATTGAAAAAAGGTTTGTGAATTTTTTTTTTAAAGATATTTTATTAATATTTTATGCTATGTCCTCTGTAGGGGACACTAGGACTCAGTTATTAAGAAAATGAAAATCCATGATAAGACATGCAAAAACAACATTTTTTTTGTTTTTTGTTTTTTTTTGTTTTCATTCACCAATCAATTTTTAGGTTTCAGGCTATTTTTTAAACCAAACTTTGTATAAAGATGGTTCTCAACTATGTTATAAAAGATATAACAAAATGGTTTGATATACTCTTTTACTTCATGCAGTATGTGTGTAAAATGGCAGTAAATTCTATACAGTTGTATCTAATTGGCATATTAATGTATTCTTGGGGCAACGTGTAATGAAAATGTAATAATGAATAAGTGTAATAATGGGAGTAATAACTTGGCAACATTTTCAAAAGAATATCTCATAGGGATATTGATATATAATTTCTTTCCCCATTCACTTGTTTCTTCCCAAATTGTCTGAATATTTTAAATAATACTGAATGTTCATTCACTACCCTCTATAAGTACCCTCCTCTATCCCCAGCTCCTCCTCTCATCCACAGTCAGGATTTGTCATTCTGATATTTGAAATCAGTGCCTTGTTTCATAACAGAAGGTCATAATCTGATTTGAAACCCATAACACTTTCCTGAGATGTATATTTATGACAAACATTCTGAAAAATAGTCAGATATAAATGATAATTGCAAAATATTTCAAGAGTGCTAAATTTGATCGTTCAGTCAAAATCAATAATTTTTAGAGACCAAGGAGAGGGAGTTGTCGTGGTCAAACCTCCACACATTTGGTATCTCTAAGAAGCCCTGAATGTGCTCTTTACATGACATCGTGCAATGGTACACGCTCACAGATAACGTAAAGTCCCGTTCTCACTAAGGAAGATATAACTATAATGATAATGATATAGTTATCATATAATGATAACTTTAATAATCATTCTAATTCTATGAAAAAGTGGAGTCTAAACCACAACTATAAAGATAACAATACAGAGGAATGCTGGAATCACATTCAGACAGATTTTCCCAGCTGATGAATGATAAAAACATTGATAGGATAGAAACACACAATCCATCAAGAATCCATTCTGCTTTAAAGCACTCCAACGTTAAATGCAGCACACATATACTATATATATATATAAATATTATCAAGCGTTGGTGTGGATGCTAATCAAGTGTAGCATTAGTACTGGCAGGTTACGTCAGTCAAGCTTGCATAAGCTGACAATCAGCTGATCCACGTCTACCTATAGGAATACAACGCTTATCACAGCATCCCAATATAAGATTCATTCAGTATCAGCAGCTTTATCGTGTTGCTCAGGAGCTAATTATCCTCCTCCATCCACATTCAGGATTTGTCATTCTGATTTTCCTCCTCAAATCAGACTCATTTATCTTGAATTATGTTGTTACATTAAATTATTGTCATTAAGAACATTAATAATATCTGCAATATGTTCTGTTTAGCCTAAGGGGGTTATCGCTGCTCTCCCTGCTCTTATTTATGCTTGGCTGCATGCATGGGCGTGGAGTTCTTGCCCAGAGCAAAACCATGAAGCCAATCCAGACTATATGCTAATTGCATACCTGCACACTAGTCGCTTTTCTGTGAAAATTATTTTGAATTAAAATATGTAATTTATGTGAATCGTGTAGATCCAAAGAGTTTTTTTTTTTTTTTTTTTTTTTTTTTTTTCAGGGGTGGGGGGTGTCAGTTTCAGGGTGAGTTTGCAGGCACAATAAACCTCACAAGAATCGAAAATGGGCTACTTTCCCATAGACTGGAGTGAGACCATAAACGTCTCTCGAGCTGTCATGATCTTTTTTTGGCGCTCTGTGGTGTGACTGACACATCGCTGTAGCGCTTCAGTTCAAACAGAGGCAGAGCGTACGCTTTACAACACGAAATAAACATGAATGGATGTAGGATGAATGAATACTGAAGGTACAGTGGGTACGGAAAGTATTCAGACCCCCTTAAATTTTTCACTCTTTGTTATATTGCAGCCATTTGCTAAAATCATTTAAGTTCATTTTTTTTCCTCATTAATGTACACACAGCACCCCATATTGACAGAAAAACACAGAATTGTTGACATTTTTGCAGATTTATGAAAAAAGAAAAACTGAAATATCACATGGTCCTAAGTATTCAGACCCTTTGCTCAGTATTTAGTAGAAGCACCCTTTTGATCTAATACAGCCATGAGTCTTTTTGGGAAAGATGCAACAAGTTTTTCACACCTGGATTTGGGGATCCTCTGCCATTCCTCTATGCAGATCCTCTCCAGTCAGGTTGGATGGTAAACGTTGGTGGACAGCCATTTTTAGGTCTCTCCAGAGATGCTCAATTGGGTTTAAGTCAGGACTCTGGCTGGGCCATTCAAGAACAGTCACGGAGTTGTTGTGAAGCCACTCCTTCGTTATTTTAGCTGTGTGCTTAGGGTCATTGTCTTGTTGGAAGGTAAACCTTCGGCCCAGTCTGAGGTCCTGAGTACTCTGGAGAAGGTTTTCATCCAGGATGTCCCTGTACTTGGCCGCATTCATCTTTCTCTCGATTGCAACCAGTCGTCCTGTCCCTGCAGCTGAAAAACACCCCCACAGCATGATGCTGCCACCACCATGCTTCACTGTTGGGACTGTATTGGACAGGTGATGAGCAGTGCCTGGTTTTCTCCACACATACCGCTTAGAATTAAGGCCAAAAAGTTCTATCTTGATCTCATCAGACCAGAGAATCTTATTTCTCACCATCTTGGAGTCCTTCAGGTGTTTTTTAGCAAACTCCATGCGGGCTTTCATGTGTCTTGCACTGAGGAGAGGCTTCCATCGGCCACTCTGCCATAAAGCCCCGACTGATGGAGGGCTGCAGTGATGGTTGGCTTTCTACAACTTTCTCCCATCTCCCGACTGCATCTCTGGAGCTCAGCCACAGTGATCTTTGGGTTCTTCTTTACCTCTCTCACCAAGGCTCTTCTCCCCCGATAGCTCAGTTTGACCGGACGGCCAGCTCTAAGAAGGGTTCTGGTCATCCCAAACGTCTTCCATTTAAGGAATGTGGAGGCCACTGTGCTCTTAGGAACCTTAAGTGCAGCAGAAATTTTTTTGTAACCTTGGCCAGATCTGTGCCTTGCCACAATTCTGTCTCTGAGCTCTTCAGGCAGTTCCTTTGACCTCATGATTCTCATTTGCTCTGACATGCACTGTGAGCTGTAAGGTCTTGTATTGACAGGTGTGTGGCTTTCCTAATCAAGTCCAATCAGTATAATCAAACACAGCTGGACTCAAATAAAGGTATAGAACCATCTCAAGGATGATCAGAAGAAATGGACAGCACCTGAGTTAAATATATGAGTGTCAAAGCAAAGGGTCTGAATACTTAGGACCATGTGATATTTCAGTTTTTCTTTTTTAATAAATCTGCAAAAATGTCAACAATTCTGTGTTTTTCTGTCAATATGGGGTGCTGTGTGTACATTAATGAGGGAAAAAAATGAACTTAAATGATTTTAGCAAATGGCTGCAATATAACAAAGAGTGAAAAATTTAAGGGGGTCTGAATACTTTCTGTACCCCCTGTATGTTAAAAGATCCAGTAGTAGGGCCTTAAGTAGGGTTTATGTTTTAGACTTTCTTTCTAAAAGTCTAACATTACGTTATAAACATGTTTTTGTTGTACTTGTTTGTTTGCTTTTTTTTTTTTTTTTGCCATTCTAATTCCAATGTCTATAAATATTAAAAGAATTAAAAATTCTTTGTTTTTTGAAAGGTTGTACTTACATTATTGTGCTATTATATTATCATTATATAGTCAGTGGCATAAAATGGTCTTAAAATGACAATAATAAAGTTTATCGCAATTATTTATGGAGCAATATATCGGCCAAGCCAACAAAAAGTAGTTATCATGACATGCCTAACGTAATGTGACATTTTTGAATGAAACAATGAACAATACTTCTACAGCATTTATTAATCTTAATTAATGTTATTTTTTTAATATTTACTAATACGTTATTAAAAACAAACATTGGTTAATGCACTGTGAACTAACATGAACAAACAAATAATGACTTTTTATTAATTATTTTTTACAAAAATTAATAAATACAATAACAAATGTATTGTTCATTTTTAATTCATGTTAGTTAATACATTAACTAATGTTAACAAATGAGCCCTTATTGTAAAGTATTACCAAATAAACCCTAAGCTCATTTTAAATTTTCACTTTCATTTATGTAATCTTGATGTAGTAGATTTCCAGGATTATAATGAACTATGCATGTGCTGCGCTGAGTTTTTGGGACATCTAGTGGTTTAGAAGAAAATAAAATCAAATTGTGCCTTTTACACCAGGGCACCTTTAGCCTAGTGTACACTACTCTAATAAGCATAAAAAAACAAACAAACATAGTACATACTTAGAAACAGAAATGTTTAATAGGATTTTCGTGGCCTAAAATGATGCCTATATAGGCACCTCACTAGGTTTTGGACAGAACAAAAGACCTTACATGACATATAAAAATCTAATTGGTTTATTTATTTTTCCTGAAAATGTTTCAGAGGCAAGGAATGCAATTACATTTTGATGATAGATTGTGAAAACATTTCTTTTCTTTCGAATAACATGCACTGATGAATTGTGCATAACAAGGCCAGGGACGTTTGTTCAGCTAAACAAGGTCAGTTTTAATTTCACGTTTTCTTGCAGCTGTCATAAAACATACCCACACACTCCCCCACCCTGCGTTTAGTGTCAGGCTCTGTGAACTGCAATATTATCTTTCTAGGCAGTGTGTGTGTCTCTGTCAACATGAAATCTTTAGCTGGATGTCCTTGCTCTGTATCCATTCAAATGAGATTTGCTTTTTTCTGTAGATTCTGAAGAGAGGCTGTGGTGTCAATGACAGAGATGGTCTTACTGACATGACTTTGCTTCACTACTGCTGCAAGGCAGGAGCTCCTGGAATAGGTGAGTGTGTATTCATACTGTATGCTCACTATTAAAAAAAATTTCTTTAATTTTATGTTTCAGTAGAAAACTCAAGGACAGATCATTGGTAAAGCACTTGTGATAAGTGATATGAGAACTGATATGAGAATCACATCTGATTGCAGGTGACGCTGAGAGTTCAGCCAGTTTTGCCTGTCAGCTGTTGTCGCTGGGAGCCGAGCCATCTTTACGCAGCCGTTGGACCAACATGAATGCTCTCCACTATGCCGCGTATTTTGACGTTCCTCCCCTCATCCGAGTGGTTCTGCAGGCGTCACAGTCGGGAGGTGAGGAGATATAATGGAAGAACAGTGAGAATCAAAATCCTAATTTGAATCTCTTGGCAAACGCCAGTGCGTGTGTGACAATGTCCATATTTGGTCTGTTGGGTTATAGAGGTGGATGCGACCTGCAGTGATTTTGACTTCGGCACTGCTCTGCACATCGCTGCCTCGAATCTGTGCACCTCTGCAGTGAAGTGTCTGCTGGAGCTGGGAGCCAACCCCGCTTTTAGGGTTTGTGATTTTATGTATGGCTACTAACAAAGCAAATATGTTGGAGATGTGACACAGAGAGTACACATGCTTGCATGCAACGGAATTTGAAACTGGCCTACGTCATGCTCTGTTTCCCTTAACCTTACCTCCCCTTTACTCTACTCTCTACTTACCTGTAGCATAAAGGTGAAAAACTGCAAAGTAATAAAATATTTAAAGGGTTAGTTCACCCAAAAATGAAAATTCTGTCATTAATTACTCACCCTCATGTCGTTCCGCACCCTTAAGACCTTCGTTCATCTTTGGAACACAAATTAAGATATTTTTGATAAAATCCGATGGCTCGTGAGGCCTGCATTGAGAGCAAGTTTACTTAGATTTTTAAACGCCCAGAAAGATACTAAAAACATATTTAAAACATATTCATGTGACTACAGTGGTTCAACCTTAATGTTATGAAGCGACGAGAATACTTTTTGTGCGCCAAAAAAACAAAATAACGACTCAACAATATCTAGTGATGGGCAATTTCAAAATACTGCTTCATGAAGCTTCTAAGCTTTATGAATCTTTTGTTTTGAATAAGTGGTTCGGAGCGTGTATCAAACTGCCAAAGTCACGTGAACCATTGAAATTTTGAAACACTTATGACGTAACGAAGCCTTGTTTACTGAAATCACGTGACTTTGGCAGTTTGAGATTGTTTGATACATGCTCCGAACCACTGATTCGAAACAAAAGATTCATAAAGCTTTGAAGCTTCATGAAGCATCATAAATATTGTTGAATAACGTAATTATTTTGTTTTTTTGGCGCACAAAAAGTATTCTCGTCGCTTCAAAACATTAATGTCATGAAAGTCTAAATTAACTTGCTGTCAATGCAGGCCTCATGAGCCATCGGATTTTATCAAAAATATCTTAATTTGTTTTTTCCGAAGATGAACGAAGGTCTTACGGGTGTGGAACGACATGAGGGTGAGTAATTAATGACAGAATTTTTGTTTTTGGGTGAACTAACCCCTTAAAAATGATTGTATATTTTCTGATAACAATGATTATATTTGATACTAACAATAAAAATGTAAATAATAATAACAGTAGCAGTAGTACATGGTTTTAAAATGTGCATCACATTTTTAATAATAATAAATATAGCTGTGAGCACTTTAAGGCCTTCAAAGAGTTTACCCAAAAGTTCCCCCATTCATCTTTGGAGCACAAACTAAGGCATTTTTAATTAAATCTGAGAGGTATCTGACTGCTCCATAGACAGCAATATAATCACCACTTTCAAGGTCCAGAAAGATACTAAAGACATCATTAAAATAGTCCATGTGACTGCAGTGGTTCAACCTTAATTTTATGAAGCGGTGAGAATACTTTTTGTGCACAAAAACAAAAGATAAATAACGATTTTGTTCAGCAACATCCTCTCTTCTGTGTCATTCTCCTATGCAGTTGATGCAGCACAGGCAGTGCAGTGCTTCCATGTTTACGTCTGAACACCGACTCATTATTGGTCGGCTCCTGCGTCAGCATCACACGCATGCGTCGTGCTGCTCTCGTGAACGGCGTCAGGCAATACTGAGCCGGCTTTCTGACAGCGTAAGAGAATGACACAGAAGAGAGGATAAAGTCGTACAAAGTCATTATTTTCATTTTGTTTTTGCACACAAAATGTTTTCTCGTCGACAGGCAGATAGATAGATATAGACTGATAGACTGACAAGTAGATGGAGTAAGTAGGCGCACAAGGTGAGGTTTACGCACATACTTACACATTCACAGCCAGCTTTATCATTTCCCTTTTAGTTTGTCCCATCAGCACAGCAGTAAATTAGCCATGCTCATTTCTCTCCCTGAACTCATTTTACACTTGCGGAGCGTCACTGCCAGGGGTCATTCTCCTCACAAACAGCAGATGTCACTGAATTATTGATATTATTTAAACTTTTGTAAAATGCATGCATTTCAGTTCAGCAGGCCTTTTAGTAGGGCGTTAGTCAGAGTGGTTTGTTTGCATGTAAAGGGTTTATCAGCTCTGCTGCCAGAACATAAAATAGGAACTGGCGAGATGCTCGACTTTTGTTGGTTTTTTTTTCTCTATGTTGTGAGGCAGCCAGAGTTTTCCATCCTTCATATTTTACTCCGCGTTATCTCTGCCATAGTGCGGCTTGTTTGTTGCCAGTGCTCTTCTCTGGGCATCTGTCCATTGCTCGTCAGTCAGGAGATGTTTTTTTTTTTTTTTTTAAGCTCGGTTTTTGTTCCCCACCCGACACCCTAATAGAGATATCGTCAGTGTGTGGAACAAACATCAAATCATCTGATAACGTTGTAACAACAGGCTTGGCAGACTTTCGTGTCAGTGGAGAACGTTCTGGAGTAGCTGAGGTTCAGGCATAAAAATACGCCTTGTTGCCAAGCAACAACAGAGACAATAGGAAACAAAGGTAGAATATGTGGGGAAGGAGTTTGGTAAATGCCAAACTATTGTTGCTCACTGTCTTTAAGCACACTGTCACACAATTATACCTGTTTTGCTTTGCAAACACTGGCCAGAAACTTTTTATATTGCACATTGTGATCCTTTTGACAATTTTGAATAGTGTTGTTCGGATATTTTATCATCCCTTGTCTCTTACATTATTATTTCATACCCTGCTAGTGGAGTTATATTACTATATCAGTGAGTCACCCTTCATCTGACAGACAGGAAGCTGTTATGATCCTTTCTGCAGATGCTTTTGTGAACCACTAGGGTGCAGTCCTATGCAGTGGAAATGAGGTTCACTATTATAAGAGCACTGAAATGGACCGAACATTTTTTTTAAGGTGTCAGCTTCAGTTTCAGGAAATATAATTTTGTTGTTTGCTCTTTGATACCAGAGGCACATAATCAAATATCACCTTTGAATAATTGTGGAACTTCCTGCATTACATAAGCAGTGATTGAGGCAATGAGCTGTTTCACATTAATTCTGTTGGAAAAAATAAATAATAATAATGCTGCTGTATTTTCCAGCTTGCTGTGGCCATGCCAACACTGAGCTGAACTTTATCTTTTAAGCATCATTTCATCATTAGCAAACCCCTCAGGCCTGCTGAACAGAAGATGCTTTCATTTGGTGACTTGAAATGATGACTCAGCACAGAGTGTGCGTGTTTGTACATGTATACGCATATACTTATGCCTTTTTGTATTTATGCATGACTCACTGTACAGGCATATGAATTATAAAATGAGTAATCCATATAAACCTCTGTTTATTGTATAAATTACCATATTTTAAGGACATACCAATTGACATTTCTCCAAAGGAGTTCTCAAAACTGCACCCATGCTGAGATGTGCTAACAAACTCCTGTCACGGTGATGGTGATAAACATTTATGCAGCACCATTTTGGATGTAGTTCAACATTAACTTTAGCTGACGAGGATATAACCTAAGCACAGGTTTGAAGGTCTTGTCAGGACATTCAGACCTACAGTCAGCATATCTCCCATCACTGTTTGCCTACACCATCCATCTTTTGGTTTGGATTGACGAACAGAGTCACAGCCTTTCAGTTTTCTGTAATTCAGCCAAAAAAAGATCAAAGTGAAGGTTTGGGGATGTGTGTGTGTTTTTGTGAGTGCACAAGCACAATTTGCAGTCTTGTGCAAAGAGAATCACCTGTAGAAAAGCACTCAGAACCTTTCAAAACCTGCTGCCTTGCTGTCTACATGCTTTTGTACTTCAGTTTTGATGCCAACACTAGCATATACGTACAGCTAAATGCATAGCCTTTCAAAGTAGTGTTGTCATAAATACCGACTTTGGTACCAAGTCGATACTAAAAATTTAAAAATGTGATGCTTTGAGCACTGTTGAGCGGATTCGTAACCACTCTTATTGTGACGTTTGAGTGCTTTGAGCGCTGTTGAGCGGATTCGTAAACATCTCTGATTGGCCATTGTGTTCACGCGCTCATCAGATATGGTACTTTTGACAACATTATTTCAAAGTATACTTCATTTGATAGCATGCGTGAAAACAGAGTCAACACATGCACATTAGAAAGTTTTATCCTTGTCCAGTGTTTGAGCTATAGTTGTGGGTATTTCTTAACCCTCTTACATAGGCACTTACTGTCTGTTGTTGTTGCGGTCTAGAATAGTTTGTTGTTGTTCTACTCCGTTTCTTTTTGGAGCAAGTGCTGCTAACAGTGTGAAATGCTAAATGCAAACATTAGAATGTTAAAAGCTGTTTGTCTCTTCAAAATCTACAGTATTTTAGTTCAAATTTAATTGTCTGTTGTAAGAATCCATCCAAATTAGGCAAATGACAAAAAAAAGACCATTTCCTTGAGCTTTCAGCATTCTCAAAAACCTTGAAAAGAAACCAGCAAACATACAGAGAGCACTCAGTAAACCAAGCTCAACTGTACATGCTTGATGCATAAGAACAAATCTCTTTGGTTCTTGCAGAAGCTCAAATATTTTAATTTGTATTCCAAAGATGAATGAAAGTCTTATGGTTTTGGAATGGCATAAGGGTGAGTAATTGATGACAGAATTAAAATTTTTGGGTGAACTAACGCTTTAAAGGGGACAAAATTCACTTTTACATGGTGTTTAAACATAAATGTGTGTTGGCAGTGTCAAGTCAAGTCACCTTTATTTATATAGCGCTTTTTACAATGTGGATTGTGTCAAAGCAGCTTTACATTGATAACTGGCACATTATTTTGGCTGCACAGCAGCTCTTAAAGAATAGTGTCAATGCAGGCAGATCAAAGCACTGTTGAATATCAAATGTCAAGTCAAATGTCAATTATCCCCAACTAGGCAAGCCAAAGGCGACAGCGGCAAGGAACCCAAACTCCAACAGGTGACATCAGGTGGCAAACAGGTGTTAAAATGGAGAAAAAAACCTTGGGAGAAACCAGGCTCAGTCGGAGGGCCAGTTCTCCTCTGGCGAACAGTGCTTTGTTACGACTCAGGTTGCTATCATAAGTCCGATAGAATCACAACATTCAAAGTATTTAATTCAGTTCCATCCAGTTGAGGATCGTATTCATCACACCGGTATGGGCCGTTGTTGAGGAGCTGCGCCACTGGTTGTCATGTTGATGAGGCCTTCACAGTGGATGATCTAGTTGACTCAATCTCTGCTGATACTTCAGGGCTGCGTTGTGGTCGTGTCAAGGCACAGGTCCTTGGTCTCACCTGGATACGACCCGGATCCGGTTGACTACGGTAAACCTCGGGATAAACAGAAAGACTAATGTTAGCGTAGATGCCATTCTTCTTCTGATGTAACGAGTACATCTGGTGTTATAAAAAGTGTTCCCGGTTCCGGCTGACCTAATTTATGCAGCCTAATAATCCTTTAACAGATTTGAAAAAATAAATTGATAATGTGTTATGTGTATGCCAGGTTAAAGAGATGCGTTTTTAGTTTAGATTTAAACTAACAGAGTGTGTCTGCTTCCCGAACAATGCTAAGAAGATTGTTTCAGAGTTTAGGTGCCAAAAAGGAGAATGATCTCCTGATCGCCTATGGTTGATTTTGATATTCTAGGTATTATCAGCTGGCCTGAATTCTGAGATCGCAATAGACATAAAGGACTATAATGCATTAAGAGCTTGCTCAGGTACTGGGGAGCTAAACCATTTAGTGCTTTTTAAGTAATTAGCAAGATTTTAAAATCTATATGATGTTTAACAGGAAGCCAATGCAATGTTGACAGAACTGGGCTAATATGGTCATACTTCCTAGTTCTAGTAAGAACTCTAGCTGCTGCATTTTGTATGAGCTGTAGTTTATTTATCAGGCGAGCAGAACAACCACCCAGTAAAGCGTTACAGTAATCTAGCCTTGAGGTCATGAACGCATGAACTAACTGTTCTGCATTTTTAATTGAGAGCTATGTCGTAGTTTAGATATATTTTTAAGATGGAAGAATGCGGTTTTACAGATGCTGGAAACATGGCCTTCAAATGAAAGATTGGTATCAAAGAGCACACCCAGGTTCCTTACTGATGATTAAGGCTTAACAGAGCAGCCATCAAGTGTTAGACAGTATTCTAGGTTATTACGTGAAGAAGTTTTTGGTCCAAAAATTAGAATCTCTGTTTTTTTTCTGAATTTAGTAGTAGGAAATTACTGGTCATCCAATTTTTTATATCAGCTATGCATTCCGTTAATTTTGTGAATTGGTAAGTTTCGTCAGGGCTCGAAGAAATATAGAGCTGAGTATCTTCACCGTAACAATGAAAACTAACACCATGCTTCCTAATGATATCTCCCAAGGGTAGCATGTACAGAGTGAAAAGCAACGGTCCTAGTACTGTGCCTTGTGGTACTCCATATTCAACTTGTGATCTATATGACCTCTCTTCATTTACTACTACAAACTGATAACGGTCAGATAAGTATGATTTGAACCATGACAATGCAATTCTACTAATGCCAACATAATTTTCGAGTCTATTTAAAAGAATATTGTGATCAATAGTGTCAAATGCAGCACTAAGATCCAGTAACACTAATAGAGAAATACAACCACGATCTGATGATAAGAGCAAATCATTAGTAACTCTAATGAGAGCAGTCTCAGTACTATGGTACGGTCTAAATCCTGACGGGAAATCCTCACAGATACTATTTCTTTCTAAAAAGGAACATAGTTGTGATGATACTGCCTTTTCAAGTATTTTTGACAGAAAAGTGAGATTTGAGATCGGCCTGTAATTGACTAATTCTCTAGGATCAAGTTGTGGTTTTTTAATAAGAGGTTTAATAATAGCCAGCTTAAAAGTTTTTGGTACGTATCCTAGTGATAAAGATGAATTGGCGATATTAAGAAGAGGATCTATGACCTCTGGAAGCATCTCTTTCAATAGCTTAGTCAGTATAGGGTCTAACATACATAGATTTTGATGATTTAACAAGTTTAGACAATTATTCCTCTCCTAAAGCAGTAAATGAATTGAATTTTTCCTCAGGGACACTACAATGCACTGTCTGACGCAATACTGTAGTAGACTGTTGCATGGTTATATTTTTTTCTCTGATATTATCAATCTTGCAAGTAAAGAAGTTCATAAAGTCATTACTGCTGTGCTCTTTGGAAACATCAGAAGTTGAAGCTTTGTTTCTTGTTAATTTAGCCACTATATCAAATAAATACCTAAGTTGTGTTTATTTTCTTCTAAAAGTTTTGAAAAATAGGCAGATCTAGCAGATTTGAAGGCCTTTCTGTACTCAATCATTCTCTCTCTCCACGAAATGCGAATATTCTAGTTTTGTTTTCTTCCAGCTGCGCTCCATTTTTCTGGCTGCTACCTTTAGGGCCCGAGTGTGGTCATTGTACCATGGTGTTGGATTAATTTCCTTAATCTTTTTTAAATGCAAAGGAGCAACTGAGTCTAATGTGCTGGAAAAGACAGAGGCAATAGTTTCTGTTGCAACATCGAGGTCTTCTAAGATGTCTGGTATGCTAGGGCGATGAAACTGATCAGGAAGATTATTTGTAAAGCGATCTTTAGTGGTAGAAGTGATGGTTCTACCATATTTATGGCAGGGAGGCAGTTTAGCTGCCTTGACTAAATGTAATATACACGAGACTAGATAATAATCTGAGATGTCGTCAGTCTGCTGCAGAATTTCAACAGCATCAATATCGATTCCATGTGACAATATTAGATCTAAAGTATGATTACGACAATGAGTGGGTCCTGACATGTGTTGTCTAACACCAATAGAGTTTAGAATGTCTGAAAATGCCAATCCCAATGAGTCTTTTTTATTATCTACATGGATATTAAAGTCACCAACAACAAGGACTTTATCTGCCGCTAGTACTAACTCTGATAGAAAATCAGCAAATTCTTTGATAAAGTCTGTATGGTGTCCTGGTGGCCTGTATGCAGTAGCCAGCACAAATGTTAACTTACATAATGTTACATAAAGTACCATCACTTCGAAGGAATTATATTTGAGAGACTTTTGACTAATACTGTAAATATTACTATAAATTACAGCAACACCTCCCCCTTTGCCTTTCTGACGAGGATTGTGTGGATAATCATAACCTTTAGGGCTAGACTCATTTAAAGTAATGTAATCATCCGGTTTTAGCCAAGTTTCTGTCAAACACAGCACATCTAGATTATTGTCTGTGATAATATCATTTACAATAAGTGATTTTGAAGAAAGGGATCTAATATTTAACAACCCAAGCTTTATCATTTGTTTATCATTATTATCTCTATTTTTTATTTGTTGAACATCAATTCAATTTTTACCATTAAATGGGTTTGGAAGTTTTTTGTTTTTACTAATTCGGGGTACAGACACAGTCTCTATGTGATAATATCTAGGTGTAAGAGTTTCTATGTGTTGGGAATTATCTGATTGTCGGTTTAGCCAGTCTGTCTGCTTCCTGACCTGGGCCCCAGTTTGTCATGTTTCAGTTCTAAGACTATGTGCCATATTACTAGAGAGAAGAACAGCACCATCCCGAGAGGGATGAATACCATCTCTTTTCAACAGGTCAGGTCTTCCCCAAAAATGTTTCCAATTGTCTATGAAACCTATATTATTTTGCGGACACCACTTAGACAGCCAGCCATTGAGTGATGATAATCTGCTAACTATCTCATCACTCCGACGAACAGGAAGGGGACCAGAGCAAATTACTTCTCCTGACATTTTTCTTGCGAGTTCACACACCTCTTTAATGTTAATTTTAGTGATCTTCGAGTGTGTGTACACAACCACCCTATAATGGTAAAAATCCACACACACCTCTTTTTTTAATCCCCGTAAATCATAAGCAGTGTCTCAGAACAAGCCGTTTGCAGGCCCTACCCACAACTGATGACGGACTATGCAGTATTAGCATAGACCACGCCCTGAGCAAGTTGTACACTGTCCACCAGCAGCTGTAACAACAAGAATGTCTCATAAGCAACTCAGGTGTTTTGTTGTTGATCTAAGAGTGAACATAACAGTCTTCATGTACTCCCAAAATCAGAGCCACTGAAGACGCAGTGGATTTGTTTTATTTTTGCCCCCATATACCTAAAATCGTTTATGTCTGCACAAATCATTTTATAAAAGCAAGATGACAACATAAGTTGTAACTTAACCTTATTCAAACTAAACTATGCCTGTTCTATATCCATGCAGCATGTATTCTCTGGCTCTGTATGCATCATTGTCCAACTCCGGTTTGAACATCTAAGTTTGAACACCACTAATGACAGTTTCTGACATTTTTTTAGTGTGTGAATTTGTCCTGTTTTGTTGTTGCATGAGCTCTTGAAGCTCTGCCCTCTTCTTGAAAGGGGGCTGGGAGCAGCAGCTTATTTGCATTTAAAGAGACACACAACTATGAGATGTGATAAATATAATCAAAAATCACAGCCAATCAGAAGAGCTTGTCTCACAGCAAGCTCCCGGCGGTTGAGTGTTTGAATGTTCTTGTTTCATTTTATTTATTGTGAAGATCTGAGGTGAATTGTCCATTGTTGTTTTCAGTACGGCTATAAAAGACACAAAATAATATTCAAACTCACATTAGCCATTTTTAACATCAAATAAAGCACATAAACAGTACCTGAGATTATCATGATCATACTTTTTGTTGTTGTCGTTCCAGCCGCGACGTCGCAGAAAAATAGAAACCGTTTCTAAAATAGAATCATTGTGTGTCGCTGTCGCAGCTAGTTAGGACACTGTTTTATTTTACCCTTTAAAATGCTTTCTAGTTAGGTAGCTCCCTAGTGCTATTGCCTCACGCTCTGATAGTAAAAAAAGTTGATGTATGGAGCTGCATGAGGCACAACATCACCCAGCGGTGTTGTTTATCTATGATCCCATTAGAAATTGAGAGACGTTAGTTTCCAGTTGTCTGGAGCTGTACATTTATATGTGTCTAAAGATGGAAACCAACTCCAACTCACCCTGCCGTCTAAGAAATAAGTGGTGCATCAAACCATTTCAGCTTTTCTTGATGTGAAGAGAGGCTCTCAAAATGAATGTCCCAAAAATGGACCCACATATTAATGAGCATGGTGAAATGGGCAAGCACATTAAGTCTAAAGCCTGCAGAGAGCCAATGGGCTGAGGAAAAACAAAACAGTCACAGTTACTGCTCGCTAGCCAAGCCATGTCAAGGACGACGCATTTGTTTTGGCCATCTTGTGTGTTTGGTTCCAGCTCGGTGGCAGCCACAACACATTGTTGGATAAAACAGAAGGGCACGAGAAGTCCACTACTTAGGCAGTTGGCTCTGTAATACACTTAAAAATGGCGTTGAGCTGTGCTGCAGTGCAAGCATTGAGCAGTTTGGCCGGAGGGGGCTGATGTGACATCCTGATGAACATTTTCATCTAGTGTGTAACTTGGCCTGGCATATCTTGGCATTCAGTGATTCAATTTAACTTGCCCTGGTATTATAGTGTAACTGCAGGATTTTTCCAGAAAATAAGCCAGGTCAAATTGTGTTGTTGAGAAAATAAAGTAGAACACTGTTAAATAAAACAAAATTATTTTTTATTATTATAAAGTTTATAATGTTGTATTTGAGCTCTTGGGCTTTAAATTGAATGGAATGCAGAACTAGAATGAAAAATATAAGTAAACACTAAGCCTAATGCACAAATCCATTCTTAAAGGTATGTATGTCATTTCTTGTTTGCTGTACTAAAACATAAAATGTCATATTATGTTTGCAGAGATTTACATGTAGGAAACATGCTAAGTTCAAATACTTGTTTCTCTGAAACAATGATACAGCCAGTTATTTTACTTTGAAATATGCGTTCCGTGTTGGAATGTCTGTTTTTGTTTTGGTGTGTGTGATCCAGCCCACTGCCAATTTTACGCAATGGTATTTCGACACCCCGGGTTGCCAGTTGGTGGAAAACACAGCATATTTCAGTTATGGAAGCCAGCAAATGAACTAGCATCCATTCTCTGCGTCTATCTAAAAAGCTCTATGACCAGAGGCATATTAAATCAATACTGGAGATGTGTGACAGCTTAAAGACTGAGTTGGCTAATTTTCTTCTTAATAGTTAAGCATTGAGCTATGACAAGAGTTCTAAAAAACCACATGAGCTGGCTTATAATTTGCAAACAATTGTAAACATATACATAAATAATAGAATGTTTACATTTGTATAATGTATACATTTAGAGTTAAAACACTGATGTTAATACACTTTTTTCAGTCTAGTTATATATTTATTATTTAGGGTTGATTTATGTGTTTGAGTTTGAGGCAGCCGTCCTAATTGTGATCCTAATTAAGATCGTCTTGAAAATACAATCAGTTGTATAATTAAAAAGATGTTTCTCCTTAAATAGCTTCAATCTACTTACAGTTTGTGTTAGTAGCTGGTAGTGAATCGAACTGCTTTTTTAAAAGACTTGCTTGACTGCAGCTTAAATACTTTACATTAGTTGCTTGTTAGCTGCAGTTACAAAGCAGTCTTCCTAAAAAAGGCATGTGGTATTTATGGTATATACAGATGGGTGACAAATTAAAGAAAAATCCATCTTGCAAATCAATACAAAGTTGTTCTGAGAGATCACCTTTATTCTTTGATTCTGTGATGCTCTTTTAGTGGCCCAACACTTTTCTAAGATGTTGGTTTTGTCCATTAATTTGTCACTATGTAATTTAGGATGTTGTATGTTTTTACAGAAATGCTTGCATCTTTTTAAACCTTTTAAAAAGTGTTAAACTTGTCTTACCTCTTTAGAATGATAAGGGCCAGTGTCCGGCTGATGTTGTTCCAGAGCCTCTAGAGATGCCTCTGGAAATAGCTGATGCCGCAGTCCAGGTTAAAGAGCTGCGTGCACTGCTGCAGGAGGTCCTCCCCAGGCCAGACGCTCCTCTCCCTCTCCTGCCTGCCCGACCTCCTGGTCTCCTCTCGGACAAAGCTCGTGCACAGCTTTCAAGTATGGGCCTTCACCTTGGAGACAAAGTTGTCATTGCTGGTCAAAAGGTACTGCATAATGTTATGAACATCCATCCATCCATCCATCCATCCATCCATCCATCCATCCATCCATCCATCCATCCATCCCCATCCATCCATCCATCCTAAAATGTATATATTAACAGCTTTTTTTTGTGTGTGGCTGAGGTGTACATATACACACACACCCTATGTTGTGGGGAAAAATGTTTTGAATTTTTTTATTTTGTGGGGACATTGGAGGAAAACAGCTTATAAATGATACTAAATTGTGTTTTTTGAAAATGTAAGAATGCAGAATGTTTTGTATGATGGTTGTGTTAGGGTTAGGAGATAGACAATACAGTTAATCTAGTATAAAAAGTATTATGTCCATAAAAAGTCTGAGTAAAACATGGGAACCAACGAATGTGTGTGTTTGTTTATATGATTTATGAGGACACTAATTTGTATAATGACCAGTGTTGGGCACGTTACTTTAAAAACGTAATTAGTTATAGTTACTAGTTACTTCTCACAAATAGTAACTGAGTTACATCATTATAAAAGTAACTAATTACCAAGGAAAAAGTAACTATTGCATTCCTTTAAAAAAAAAAAAAATCAAATATGTCAATTAACTTGGATGCCCCCAATATTAAATATAAATCTAAAAATAAATTATTTCCTTAAGTAGGCCTATGTTATGTTTTAAATAAATCTATTTGATTGTGAAAAGTAAACAGCATGAGTAAGATAGGATACATCATAAGATGCGCAATATATCGGGAGACTTGGAGTGGGTCAAACATGATTTTGACCACTTCATTAAGTTTTGTTTTGTAGAAAGCCTTTCTTAAAGTGAATTTCGTTTTGTTAAAATTGTATCTTAATTTTAATAAATATTTCATCAACCAATTGCCTGGATTTAATAAATAAGAAGCAAATATAGCAGACAATATAATCATGACATGGAGGCGCCGGCGTGATCACTTGCACATGAACTGGAGCGTGTCTTATAGGCTAAATGACCCGAAACTCAGCATATAGGCTGCTTGCCTCACAGACATGAGAAATATATCTATAGAAAGCTTGAAATGTCTACTTTTAAACAAAATAATTCAAAACGAAAAGAAAAAGGCTACTCTCTGATTATGTAATCCGAATGAAATGTGCATTTTCTTTCTAAGCGCGTCCACGGAGATGATGAGAGTCAGCAATGTCAACTTCATCTCTGCGGCCGACACTGATTCATTTTATTAATAAACAATTAGTTATAGTTACTCCTTGCTGTTTTTGTCACATTCATAATCATTACTTTTGCCGGTTCTTTATGGCAAGCTTTTATGCCTGCGCTTGAGTGCTATAGCCTATATTACGTAAATGCAGAAAGTTTTCTTTGATGGGTAGGTTGAGGGGTAGGGTTAATGTAGAGGGGTAGAATATACAGTTTGTTCAGTATAAAAACGATTATGCCTATATGGAATGTCCTCATGATAGGTGCGCACCGTATGTGTGTGTGTGTGTGTGTGTGTGTGTGTGTGTGTGTGTGTGTGTGGAAAAAAAAATTGACATCTGTCTGCTTCAAAAATCATTGATGTGCTGGTCTTCACATCAAATATAAAGACAGGGGTTACAGATGCTAGTGTTCGAACATAACAGGTTTGCTGTGATAGATATCGATTGAAACCGTTGAGAAATCAGATTTAATAGAAACAGGTGCACCCCCACACAATGTTCCGCAAAATGAGTGTTGTCAGAAAGAAATGACTTCATGTACTGCTCCTAGTAAAGAAAAATGTCACTGAATGGTATCCTAAAGCTGTCACGTAATCAAATCTGTCCTACATGACCAGTGTGACATCATCGGTAATGGACGGAATCAGCTGGGGCTCTCAAACCCGTTTGCAGTGGGTAAGGATAATAGTGGGTCAGAAAACTGAAAGAGTTAAGAGACCAGACTCATCTGCTTTGTCCTTGCAGAAATAATTCCTTTACGCTTTTTTTGACCTACTCACATACCTACACACCAAATTATCCATTAATGGAATCCTTCACCACATTGGGACTAAAGTGAGCAGAGTGCGGAGAATCTGCAGATTGGCTAATCAAAACCCCATTATCTTCAGGGATCCTTGACGCCGCTGGCTTTCTTTGATCCCCATTTTACTTTTAACATTATTTTTATACAAGCTAATTTGCCTGTTTATGAATGTCGGTGCATAAGAAAACAAGGTCGGCTCTCCGGCGACCGGTCGAACGAGCCTAAATATGTGCCTCTCTGTGCGAATGTGCTTGTTTGTTTCTGGAATAAATAAGTAATCACTTTTCATTGCCCTCCGGAGTACAGAGCAAGATAAAGAGAGCATGAAACGGGTCTATTGAACATGTATTATCACCCTGGCAGGCCAACGCAGCCAGAAAACTATATCTCACGCTGTCCCCACAGAGCCTCCCCTCTGTTTGCTAAAGTGTTCCTGCAGGATGCTCTTGTGATCCCATGATTGAATACATTAAGGAAATGTGTAAATCTTAGTTTACTCTACCCTCTGGTTTGTTTTGTAAGGTTGGGACTTTGCGGTTTTGCGGCAGTACCGAGTTTGCTGGTGGTCTTTGGGCTGGAGTGGAACTTCAGCAACCAGTGGGCAAGAATGATGGATCGGTAGCTGGCGTCCAGTACTTTACCTGCCCAATTAAACATGGTAGGAGTTTAAATGTACATGGTTTTCTCTTATTATAGTTACTTGCAAAGTAATGTTAAATAATTAGCTAACTAGTGAGTGCAATGTTTACTAACAAGCTAACCAGGGACAACACAATTAGAATGAGTCATGTCTGATTCATGTTAATCAGAATTTTGTCTTAACCAGCTAACCAGACTGTGACAAATGTGATACTGTGATATTTGATCCCAACTAGATAACTATTGAGCGTAATGTTTACTAACTATCTAACCAGAGGCAACACAATAGAATGTTTGAGAGAGTACTTTTCTGTGTTGATCTGAATTTAAGACTATGATAGTTGTGATCTGACACTATAAAAGCATAACTAGGTAACAGCTAACTAGTGAGTTACTAACTAGATTTTTACTAAACAGGCACAACAAAGCTCCAAGGAATGGATTTTGTCTCCTCCATAACAAGCTACAACTTTGACAAGTGTGTTACAGTGATATTTGAGCATAACTAGCTAACTAGTGAGTGCAATGTTTACTAACTAGTTAACCGGTGGCAACACAATAGAGTTCCAAGGAATCTTGACTCTTCTGTGTTGGTCGTAGTGTTTGTATTAACCGGCCATAAATATGACAGTTGTGATATGACCATGTATGTATGTATATATATATATATATATATATATATATATATATATATATATATATATAAATAAGCATAACTAACTAGTTAGCGAAATGTTTACTAACTAGCTTACCAGGCACACCGAAGTGCTAAGGATGATCATGCCATGTCTCTTCCATAACCAGCTGTGACTTTGACAAGTGTTTTACAGCAATATTTGAGAATGACAAGCTAACTAGTAAGTCTATTTTTTATGAACTAGTTAACTGGATGCAACACGATAGAGCACCAATGAATCACGTCTTTTTTTTTTTTTTTTTTTTGAGTTTTTGTCTTAACCAGCCACAAAAGTTGTGATATGACGATATACAAGTATAATTAACTAACTAGTTGGGCTGGGACAATATATTGATGCATCGCGATTCTTGGATCATTTCTGATATTTTCCAAATGCATCGCAAATTGATTCTGAGCTTAGTTTTGAACACAGGAGATGGTGCTCTAGGCTATTTTTAACTGCATACCCAAAAGCTCACAAAGAAGGCCACTCATGCGTTCGGCTGAGTCTGAGAATAGTATTTGCACCTCAGAATGCTTTTATGACGCGAGATTAACAGCCCACTGCACACTTTTCGAACTTTATGAATGATAATTGTATAGAAGGTTCAAGTGGTGTGTGTATAAGGAATTGGAAGGAAGCAGAGTACAGCTGTTTCTAAAGCACGCAGCGCCATCTGCTGTTGAAAACTAAGCTCAGAATCTATTTGAGAGAGAATCGCGATACATACAGAAAATATCAGAATCAATCCAGAATAATTTCTCAATTCGCGATACATCTGTATTGTCCCAGCCCTACTAACTAGTGAGTGTAATTTTATTAACCAGCTAACCAGGCACAACAAAGTCTTGTCTCTCAACAAAGTCACTAGCTATGACTTTTGCAAGTGTGTTACAACAATATTTGAGTTGATTACTAATGGAGGGCAATGTTTACTAAGTAGGTAACCAGATGAAACTTTAAAAAGCATCAAGCAATCTCTTTTACATGTTAATTTTAGTATTTGTCTTAACCAGCCATGATTGTAACAGTTTTGACAGTGTTGAGCATAACTAGTCACTTGAGTAATTTTTACAATGTATGTTGGCCATATGTCATTCAAGCATTGACCGTTTTCATGTTTTTCAATTCTTTCTCAGCTTACAACTCAAATCTTGTTTTCTTGTCTGTTCTCAGTGGCTAACAAAATGATTTCTCTGGCCCTCTCCAGGAATCTTTGCCCCCCTTTCTAAAGTCAGCAAACTCTCGGAACGACGAAAAAACAGTCCCCGCCAGCCCTCCGCTCCTGTCCCCCACCCTAGACGGATTGACTTGGCGCGGGTCACGTCCAAGGTCAACACAGGTACATTTCTCACTGACCCGGTTGCTTAATGATCCTTCTTACAGCTTACAAACCCAATATCAGGAGGAACCCAGCGGCCACCACTGACTCAAAGCTAATTACCATCCCAGAGGACCTGCTTGATAAATAAACTTACACAAGTGTGAACAGCGATAGTGGTGATAAAGCAGTTGGTGTTACCGCTTTATTCTGTCCCCTTCGGGGTTGTAGAGACAATAAAAAGGAATGTGAGCACTGAGGAAATAGAGCAATCATTGAGGGAGCTAACGTCACTTGTGTGCCATTACAGCGTTCACCCCAGGGGCCATTTATACAGACATGACACCCACCGATGTTTGGAGTGAATCACTCTAACATGCATAAACTCTGTTTTTGTCACATATTCACATGAAAGAGGACAAATTACTCATTTAAACTCTTCTGTTATTATCTATGACAGAAAAGACTCAGAGGGATTTTATATAAGGGAAGTTAACATTTTGAAAATTGTACATGTTCTGTTGTGAAATTCTATACTTGCTCTAAAACTATTTTTGCATTAGCATTTTGCTAATTCCTTTATGATAATCATTTGGGCAGCTTTTGTGACCTTATATTAATTCATTAACTACATGGCATTTTTTTATATTTAAAAAACAACAACAACAACAAAAAAACAGGCATGTGACAATTTCTGCGGGAGAAAAGAGCAGATCATTAAATTATTCTTTTAACCAATTTGATCAAAAATATTTATGTTGCTTAGAGATATGCAATGTTTGGAACGTTTTTGTTATACACGATACACACTAGAGCATTTAAAAACAGGCGTCTATCCGTGGATCCGTCTTATCAGCGGATATATTAGGGGTCTGCTGTTAGACGCCTGTTTTTAAATGCTCCCGTGTGTATCTATGCAAGCGCTCAGTGAAGAGCATCAAAGATGTCGACATGTTTTTGAAGCATTGATCATTGTAGCCAATCACAGACATATCTGTTGAGCGTGTGAACACGATGGTCAATCAAAGGTGTTTAAGAATCCACTCAACAGCGCTTAAAATGCTAGGGGGAAATGCTGGTATCGTCACATTTTTAAAAGTTCAGTAACCTGCCGAGACTGTCGCTTCTCATAGTATACGTCTACAGAGAGAGATGGTGTTCCCACACAGGCTTCCATTAGTGCACTAATGCTGATGACCAGAAGTTCCTCTTATCACCTCTAGAGACTTGCCCTTGCTCTGTCCGTGTGGCCTGCTGAGTCCTGGGTGGTCTTTACTCTAGATTGGTGTAAATTTGTTGATCTGTTTTCCTAGACAAGTCTTTCCACTGTTTCTTCCTCCAGGGCTCAGGTATTGTCCACTCAGATGGCTAAATGCAGACATATGGATCTCAATAGCTTTGTGTGGCAAAAACACTTTTATGAAAAGCCCTTAAGGCATTGCAATACGAAAAATGCTTTTCTGCTTCCTTTTTTTTTTAAATTTTTTTTATTTGTTTGTTTTTCCTTCCCTTTTTTATTATCTGTCTAAATGTTTAGAGACTCATGAGAATTTAGTGGCAAAGTTTGCTTAATTCTTATGAAAATGTCACAATTCAAAATCAAATCTTAATGTCTTAATAATAATAATAATTAAAATTAAAGTGTTGTCTTTAGTTAGTCAGTCGGCAGTGCTATTTCAGTATCATTGAGATACTATTATAACTTTTTTAATATTTTGAATTAGTTTTTATTTTTGTATTTTAATTTAATAAGTTTTAATAAATTTGTTACTGTATGTTTTTGTCATTTTTATTAGATAATCTGTTTATTTTTCATTTCAGTGTCTGTTTTTATCAAATTAAACTAAATGGAAATGAGAAATGTTGCTTTGGCAATTAAATTAAATAAAATTAGTTATTTTTTTATATATTTTATTTTATTGCAAGTCACACAATTGTTTTTATGGTTTAGTTTTAGTTAAGTATAATAGTCCGTCAGTCACTCAGTTAGTCAGTTAATTATTAGTTATATTTATTGCTAGTATTAAATATTATTATTTTTGAAGGGAGACAACCCAGACATTTCTTCACACATTTCATGCGATTCACAGCAAAACATGTACTATTAATCACTCTTTGTAATTGAATTTATCCACTTAATTTCTGGCATAGAGTTGTAAGACCTAAAATAATTATTACATCTTTTTAAAGAGGTACAGTTATATTTTATAAGCAGCCTTGTTTTTCCCACCCTCTGTCATGTTCTTCTCTGCACTTTTTTTTTATTCTTCATTTTCATTTTGGTTTGGAGGATTCAGGGTTGAGTCACGCTGTCCACATTAAGGCTAATACGCACATCCAAGGAAGGCAACAGAAACCATGCTCTCTAGGGCACTTGTGAGTCACTTGTGGGCTGACTTTAACTATGACGCACATTCAAATACACAATTACCAAAATGCTTCTGTGTGTCACCTCCAACGTGCTTACAATAACCATATCCAAGCAACACATTGTCTTTATAATGACACTTTAATGATGTCACTGTCCTCTCAGCCACCGCAAAAGAAACGGCGGCTCCATGTTGTCCTCTAATCAGTGCCTTTTAAGGTGTTTTTTTTCTCTCTCTTATTCCCGAGGAGATTTGAATAGTGGACTTCTGTGTTCCCCGTTGATTGATTGTCCAATGAAGCCAAGCTTAATGAGCACTTCTCACATCGGTCTGAACAAACTGGCAGTAATTTGTCATGAAAAAGAATGAGGGGATAGAAGCGGTGTGTTTGTTACTGCTTTAACCCTTTTGTAGTAAACCTTTATATTTTATATGGTTATACAACCATCTCCATTTCCTTTTGAAGTGAACTTTTGATATTTGGTAGATAATCTTTAATAGGGGTCAGAGATGTACTAAAAAATCATACAAAAAAACGTATTACGTGGTTGTTAACCTATGTACTGCAGATGTTTTGGTTGAAAGTGTGATTTCAAAAAAAAAAAAAAAAAAAATGCGGTTTACCCAAAAACTGAAAATGTATTTCATTTTGCAATTAAAAATCAGAACCTAGTTCTCATTAGTCTCTCTAAAAGTTCAACCACATAATTTGCAAACTGAGAAAACTTTTTTATATTTGGTTGAAATTGTTTTGTTGATTTCAGAATGATAAAAGGCTATTTCTTTGAGCAATGTGATCCATAAAGACAGATGATGAGTCTAGTGCGGGTTTAATGGTTTTGCTTTAGGGTGGGCCATAAATGTTTTGGGTGGGCTGCATAAGAATGACTTTCATAAGATGTGTTGTGAATGTTTTACTCTCATTTTGAGCATCTTTAAAACACTTCACGTACCACATTTAAATTGGCTAAACCAGATTTCATGGACTCTTTTGTAATTAATTTGCATTTTGCTGCTTATTTCGTTTAGCACAGCACAATGCACAATTTATGCAAGCTTTATGTTTTAATGGTGCCGAAATTGCTTGTCCTCGAGATTCAGATTGTCAAAGTTAATTGGGACTTTTCAAAGTGAACATCAGTTATATTGACACATGCAGCATGTATTTGTTAAAAATAAATATGTTCTAAATTTATTCCTGCGAGTCTGAGAACGTATGGGAAACTAAGTGTTTCACTGTCTGCATGATTAATGTTCCAAAACAAATCTCAGTCATACTTTATTCTTTTCATATTCACCTTGAGTGTCTCAGTCTACGACTCTAAAATCACATTAGATGAGCTGATTTTAAAGCAGTTTTAAAATAGCCAAAACATAGATTGACAAGAACAAACTTTTATATACGTTTCATTAGGGAAAATGTTCTGTCCCCTATCATGGTTTTTATTTCATTTTATTTATTTTATTGTAAATCTTAAGTCTGGTAATTCATTAAACATTTATATGCCTTTTATCATATTTCTTTTGCCATCTAGAAAAGCAACAAGCCAATTCAGAGATATTACCACAGATAAAGGGATAGTTCAGCCAAAATTAAAATTCTGTCATCATTTACATTTGAAAAATTCTGTCATCATTTACATTACATTTAAAATAAAATACATTTCTTTGTTCTGCTGTAGACAAAGGAAGATATTTGGAAGAATGTTTGTAACCAAGCAGATCTCGCCCCCCATTGACTACCATAGCATTTTTTTCTTACTGTGGTAGTCAATGGGGGTGAGATCTGCTTGGTTATATCTCTGAAACGACTTGTTGCTTTTTTAAAATCATGACAGAATTTTATTTTTGGGTGAACTATCACTTTAAAGGCTTTTAGGTACTCCACTTTGTGTAAGAACAGTCCTTACCCATGGTAAAATAACTGTAACACACAATCTCTTTATTTTAATATCTTACCTGTAGAACACCAGCAAGACTTCTAGTCAAGTACAGATTCAACATGATCTACAGTGTTTCTGCTTTAATAATATCTGTCTGTGTATGTAATATTATTCCAGTGTTAATACTGAACTGTTTAGTCTTAATAATGTCTGTAAAGGTCAGGGATGACACCATCTTTGTTGGTTTGGTGTGCTCAGTGTGCATATATTAGCATTTTAAGGGGTCTTTGGGGACTGTATGTCGTAACACTCCAGTGGATGCTGCTTCTTTGAGTGGGCCTTGTGTACGGAACTAATGATTCTGATGCTTTTGTTTTTGTGGTGTACATTCCCTGTTTTACATGCTTGATACAATGCTGAACAACTTTGGCCTCAAAACTCAAAGTATTTGTAAACACTGACTCAAAATGTACTTGCACAAGCTAAGACTATATCAAGTAGCATCTGCAAACAGACATATTTCTCAAAGCTAACATTCCCTTTTTGCCTTACTTTTAACCATTTGTGCCCAAGGTCAGTTTTGTAGATGTAGAAAGTTAGTCTCAGTCAAGTTCACATAAAAGAGCCCATAGTGTTTGATTGCAGGGAAAATATATGTATGAACATTGGTGGATCAACACATTCAGTGGGAAAATAAATCATAAAAGTGGTTTGAGGTGGTGAGGAAAACCTTTCACCTCCACACCAGCATGGGGCAAAAGGCATACAGTATTAATATAAATACTTTATCTAAAGTAATATGTTTTGCAGAATATCTAAGTTAATACTTGTTCAAGACAATCACTTTAACAAAGTTTGTACTATTTTCTGTTTATTTTGATGAATAAAATAATTGACTTTGTTTATTAAATATACTGTCATTAAAATGTTCTTTTTAATAATACAGGGAAATATATATATTTTTTAAAAAGGAGAAAGATTATAAAAGTTTTATAGAAGATCCCATAATAATTTAATATGACTTAGAAGTAATAGTAACAGTAGTAAAAATAAATATATTTTATTAAAGGTGGGGTATGTAGTTTTTTAAAAACACTGTTTGGAAGTTAGTCAGGCCGACACCAACAACAAACGTGTAACCAATCAGCATTAGGAGGCGAATAATGGTCGAGGACACCGAACGAACAAGAGGGAGATTTGAAGAAAAAAAAACCTGCAGAAAGAGAGATGAGACACAGTACAATAGAGCTCAAAAGAATATCATTGGAATGAAGGTTTATGACTGGGCATGTGCTTTATGACCCGTGTTAATATTAGAAAAGCTTTCCAGCGCTGGAGAGGGCTAAGCAGGAAGGCCTGAAAACAGATGCAGAGGCTGCTTTGATTCCGCTTCACATGTGAGTAACACTGGGTTTGAGTGTCATTGATTGTCTGGAGCTGCTGTGCTGTTAGTGACTAACAACGAACACTTGTTTGTATTTGCTCTTGCGTACTGTATGTTAATTTTTTGTGCTTCCTTGTCATTCGTTCATCTTCTGCACTTTATTTTCATTAAGCATTTTGTGGCGCTTCAGCTGTGATAAACAGATATCCACTCTCGCATTGCATGTGTATTATTATCATCAGATATTGTGCCTTTAGCTCCAACAGCAGAGTTGCTTTTTACCCCAAATACAATACTTTTACATATTCTTCAGTTATTAAAAAAAAAAAAAATCTGTTGATTTAATTAATTTGAACAAAACTGAAAAGCATCAAGTCCTTTGTCTCATAATATAATAAATATACATCTTTAAAATTTTATAAAACATTTGATATTAAATGAAATTACCACAGAATCAACTTTGCGTTGCTGCCAGTGATCGACAATCACACATTTTAAAGTGAAATAAACATGAAAAATAAAGTGAAGATGACGGTGATGAACAACAAAGAACAAAAAATCAGCATACAGTACACAGGAGTTTATACAAGCAAGATTTTATTGTTAGTCGCCAGCAGCACACCCGCTTCAGACAAACAATGACACTCAAAACTGTCCTGTTACTACAGCTAACATTACAACAACAGCTTGTCTTGGTTCTCGGAACTTAGCAAAACCAATTTCTCTCGCGTATGGAGCAAAAGCAACGCAACCTCAGTGTCCTTTTCCAGGCCTTCCCGATTAGGTCTCTCCAACGCTGGAAAACTTTTCTAACATATTGACGCGGGTCCTTAAGCTCTTGCCTGATCATAACCCTTCTTTTTCCAGTGATATTCCTCTGACCTTTTCTCTTTTGTAATGTCTCTCAGCCATCTCTCTTTCTACAGTCTTTCTTCAGTTCAAATCTCTCCTCCCCCATCATGAATGGACATGCCCCCTACTGCTGATTGGCTACTGACTGATTGTTGTGGTGCTAGGTCCGATCAACAGTGTTATTGGAAATCGCTTACTGCACCTTTTAACTATGGACTGCTAGGTTTGTTAATGTTTGACACCAGAAAAGGAGCAAAGGCATTTTGTCATTTTCAACACTGTTTTGCTTGTGCTTGCAATTTCTTATATTAAAAATAAGTAATGTCCTTGAATTTAAATTATTTCTACATTCCTCCAACACCACGGATATCTCCTAAATGAAGGTAGTCCAACACTTTGGGTTTAGATAACATTTCGGACTTGGTATTTTAACACCAGACTGTGTCTATTCCAAAATTCTTGGCTCTCACTTATCAATTAGCCTCTAAACTTGTTTCATTAATGAACTCTTTAGCCCATGAAGGTCTGTGAATATGATGGCTTAATGAGAGCCCTCATTCTAAACTGCTTTCCAAGTGCTAGGAGGTTAAAGCTGCTTCTCTCATGTGGCCTATTTCTTGGTCCTTTAAGTGCAGTAGATAAAGTTTTTAGGCCTTGTTAGATGTCTGTGGTGCTGTGCCAAGGCTTGGGCACTTTTCCATGGTTCCACAAGATTAACAGTTGGCTGGAACTCAGACAGGCTTCGAAGACTACTTTAAAGGGCTGGAATGCTAAAATAATTAAATGAAGTGACTTTGATAAATGTTCTGGTATATTATTGGTCATTTTTTGTTTTATTAGTATTTACTGTAAGTGCAACAAATAAAAAAAAAAAAAATTTAAAAAAAACCTCTTACCCTACAGTATGTATTAAACTTTGGCATGAAACTTGTCCTGCACCGTTTGAGCTATGGACATGGATTTATTACTCAAATCAGATCATGCTGCTTGTTGAGGAAGCCAATCAGGCTCATGATTTTCTTCTGGCAGATGATAAAATAGAATACAAAATCCCCTGGAAAAGGGATTCAAGCCATATCTAGAGATATCATATCAGACATATCAGCACCTTTGAATTATTATTATTATTATATAAACACATCTGTAGACCAACAATGAGGTGATGATTTGCCAAAAATTCTGTGACTAAACATACTGTTATTATGCCCACTCTTCCTATATACAGAAATAGAAATATTCTTTTGTTACTTTTCCAGGAGCATTTGAAGTTTTGTCATTCAGCCAAAATAAATTGTTTGAAATTCACACAGTCAACTGGGAAGCATGTTATTGTCATTCTCATAACATGTCATGTGACCTTTAGATGATGGCAGGCCTCAATTCTGTGTCAGATACTTGCCTTTTCAGTTTATATTCATTTTTCTGTGAAAAAAAAAAAAAAAGGCTTTACTAACCTGTTTTATCATGCTAATTATTTAATCACTGCTTAATCATTTAATTGGTTTGGCCATTTAAAATGGCATTTATAAAGCTTAGTTGGATTAAATCTTGCGCTAATTCATGTGATGCTTCTCCTGCAATTATGAATTGCAGTGTAATGAACTTTTAACATTTGTCTCATCAAGGGACATTCATATTGACTGCAATTTGCAGTGTCAAATGGACCAAAAGTGAGTTACTTTCATTGAGAGCTTACAATATTAGGTGACATATTAAGTGACAGTGACCGCTGGAAGTGCATTGTGGGTGTGTTAAAGTTTAACTTTATGTAAATGAGAAGTAACACTAGGTTGCGAATACCAGTAGGAGTGGGGTACACGTGATCTGCCTCACGTGAGATACTGTTGTCTAGGCAAGAAGAAGGAGAGGTTAATGGTATCTGGGAGCAATTTTCTTGTTCTATACGATTTGATTCTGTGTGATGTGTGACAAAAAAGATGTGTGGAAAAACATCAGAAATTGTCTGCATGATATCATGAACATCAAACTCAAAATCAAACTCACTTTGAATGCATTTTACTGCAATTTCAGTGCAATTTTCTTTCCAGAATCAGTGGCAGCTTTAAGAAATGTTTAGTTCTGAGAGACTAGAGTATGCAACTGTATTGCTGCAAATTGATTGATAGGAAATCCCAATCACAGGCACATCCTTCACTATGTGGTGTGACAATGGGTTAGTAATAAGCTTATAAAATGAGTATGGGTTAGAATCAAAATGCCTCTCTGAATTCTTGCTATATGACTTCGAAACAAAGTATCTTAAGGTGTGCCCAAATTTCCTTTGTTCTGCAAATTTTCACAGTCATTACAATGGGCATCCACACGATTTTTCAGCTGTTTCAACTTGATCATGTGAATTCGCTGCATGCGTTGGCCCACAGAAAGCTGATTGGTTTGAAAGTGACTGTGAGAGCTGTGCTTTATGCATCGCTACACTGTTTACAATACACAGTAGACCTTGTTCGCCTGCAAAATTTCGCTAATGTGACCATACCTAAATGCATTTTCCTTTCCAGTTATTTATTTATTTTTCCCTGTTTGGAATTACCTGCTTTTTTTCTATATCTATCCAAACAAAGTCCAAGCTTAACAAAACTTGGTATATGCAGGGTATTCTTAGGGTGCATGTCAAATGTTGTCAAATTCTGTTCATAGAGGCTGCTAATATCCACTAAAAATGTCATAAATTTACAACTTTTTGATCAGTGAACGTCAAATCTATCATGCATTTTCTTTTTTCTCAAAGTATGAATCTGTAATCCATCTTTAAATGAGACAGTTGTGCTAATCTTCATTTTTTAAATCTGCTTTGATCCCATTGCGGCTTGCTTTGTTAAAGTTCCACTCTGTTCTTTCTCATCTCTGATCTGTCTGTCTTTTCTGTCTGCACAGGTTTTCTTTCACGCAGTTGTTCCACCTCCTCTTCTTCTTTGGACTCCAGACAAGCTTCCAGACGACCACCAAGACCACTACCACGACAAAGACCGCCGCTGCGCCCATGGCAGGAGCGAACTCCTCCGAGCACCAGATCTACACCTCCCCCCTCCCGTTCCCTCACTGCCACCCCACACTCTGGTACATTTTTGTTGCAAACTCTACTTTTGACCATCTACAATAATTAGCCTTGAATATGTATTTGTAAATAGTAATATGCACCATCATTATCACAAAATCAACCCTAATGTGGGATCAGGTTCCAAACAGTCTACTCATATATATATATATATATATATATATATCACAATGTCTTCTCTTGTATCAACACAACACACATCTTTTGAACACACATTTGAGATTCATATTTTAGTAAATAATGTTGTTTTTTTTTGTTTTTTTTTTGCGCAAACAAACCACTCGTGTCACTTCATAAAACTGAGGTTAAACCACTGGAGTCACATACAAGTGCATCTCAATAAATTAGAATGTCGTGGAAAAGTTCATTTATTTCAGTAATTCAACTCAAATTGTGGAACTCGTGTATTAAATAAATTCAATGCACACAGACGTACTTTAAGTCTTTGGTTCTTTTACTTGTGATGATTTTGGCTCACATTTAACAAAAACCCACCAATTCACTATCTCAATATATTAGAATACTTCGTAAGCTCAATAAAGAAAAAGATATTTTAAACAGAAATGTAAGGCTTCTGAAAAGTATGTTCATTTCTATGCACTCAATACTTGGTTGGGCCTCCTTTTGCATGCATTACTGCATCAGTGCAGCGTGGCATGAAGGTAATCAGCCTGTGGCACTGCTCAGGCGTAATGGAAGCCCAGGTTGCTTTAATAGTGGCCTTCAGGTCATCTGCATTGTTGGGTCTGATGTCTCTCATCTTCCTCTTGACAATACCCCATAGATTCTCTATGGGGTTCAGGTCAGGCAAGTTTGCTGGCCAATCAAGCACAGTAACACCATGGTCATTGAACCAGCTTTTGGTACCTTTGGTAGTGTGGGCAGCTTGTCAGCAAAAGGAAGCATGAAGTGCTCTAAAATTTCCTGGTAGATGGCTGCGTTGACTGTGGACTTCAGAAAACACAGTAGACCAACACCAGCAGATGACATGGCAGCCCAAATCATCACTGACTGTGGAAACTTCACACTGGACTTGAAGCAACATGGTTTCTGTGCCTCTCCACTCTTCCTCCAAACTCTGGGACCTTGATTTCCAAATGAAATGCAAAATTTACTTTCATCTGAAAAGAGGACTTTGGACCACTGAGCAACAGTCCAGTTCTTCTTCTCCTTAGCCCAGGTAAGACACTTCTGACGTTGTCTTTGGTTCAGAAGTGGCTTGGTACGTGGAATGTGACAGTTGTAGCCCATTTCCTGAAGACGTCTGTGTGCGGTGGTTCTTGATGCACTGACTCTAGCTTTAGTCCACTCCTTTTGAAGCTCTTAAATCGGCTTTGCCTGACAATCTTCTCAAGCCTGCGGTCATTCCTTTCACTTGTGCACCTTTTCCTACCACACTTTTTCCTTCCAGTCAACTTTCCATGAATATGCTTTGGCACAGCACTCTGGGAACAGCCAGCTCTTTCAGCAATGACCCTCTGTGGCTTACCCTCATTGTAGAGGGTCTTGATGATCATCTTCTGGACAACCATGACCACTGTTGGGATTACTGACCTAAACCCAGTATTTATACCCTGAGAATGGTAATTTAATAGAACTTGAAATTAAATATTCTAATAATTTGAGATACTGATTTTTTTTTTTTTTTTTTTTTTTGATGAGCAGCAAGCTGTAATCATCAAAATGATGATTTACTTTTTGAATTAAATTACAGGAAAAAAATAGCTTTTTCATGATATTCTAATTTATTGAGATGCAACTGTAGATTACTACATGTCTTTACCTTTCTGGGGCTTGAAAGTGGTAGCTGCATAGGCTGTCAATGGATGGACAGAAAGCTTTTGGATTTCATTAAAAACATCTTTAAAAACATATGTTTATGGTTTTGGAATGAGTAATTAATGACAGAATTTTTATTTTTGGGAAGGTATTTAGCATAACAACGTTTATAACTTTTCTAAGTATCTGTAACCTTCCTGCAACTTTTCTAATTAACCTTTCTAAGTATCTGGTCACAAGACACATGAAATTATGATACATGTTAACGACTGATGCAAATTACCCTACTCTTTACTATGTTTTGAATGTAATGTATGTGATGTTTTTAGATGGATTATTATTAAGGACTGCCCCTAATATTTAAGTTTTTCTAGTCAACTAGTAGTCGTTCATTTAAGATCACACTTTTAAATTAAATTACTTAAATATATACTGAGGAGAATACTAAACCATAATGAGCCTTTAATATAGGCATAATACATAGCCTATTCCACACTCAAGTGCACACATAAAGCTTGACGCAAAGCACTGGCAAAAGTAATGATTATGAATGTGTCGTAAAAAAAAGAGAGAAAAAAAAGAAAATTTAATGATTTATTAATAAACTAGTGCTTTCTGTGTCGGCTGCAAAGATGAAGTTGATGATGTTGCCTCGCCATCTCCGCAGTATAGTGAACGCGCCTTAAGAGAGAAATGCACCTTTATAAGTAGACATTTCAAGCTTTCTATACATATATTTCTCATGTCTATGAGGGAAGTAGCCCATATGCTGAGTTTCAGCTCATTTTTATGATGTGCTCCAGTTCACAGGAGACCGAGACAGCAGAAAGCTCATACTGTGTGTTTTCTTTATTTTACAAAGACACAACGTTTTGTTGTTATTGTGAGTTTACACAAATAAAAGTAGACCCTTTACAGTTTTGAATGATGTATTGCTCTTGTCACTGACAGAGTATTTTAAGTTGTTTCCGCTGTTATTAGGAAAAGATTCAAGCTGCTGCCTCCATGTCTTATAGTAAGCAAGCTATACTTTAGCTTCCACACTTGGATATGCACCTGATAATAGTGCACATTTATCTAGGTTAACGTTAGAGCGAGTAAAAGTTGCTACTACTTACATATTTCAAATGATAAGCCATATATTTCCTGCCCGATATACTGTAATTACCACATGAACCCTCCGTTAAGCACTCCCTTACGGACTGCTGGTGTTCTTTTTAATACATTTTGGTTGACTAATTCTCTTCTAGTTGACTAAAGTTTAGTTGACTATTATATATATTATGCTACTAATAGTTGACTAATGTTCAGATATTATTAGTGCATTATTAGTGCATTTAGATATTATTAGTGCATTTAGAGTAAGAGATTATGAGATGTTTTAAAATACATATTAAGATATTTTTTCCCCATCAGGAATTGCTCGCAGCAGGACCCCTTCAGCCAGTAGCACAGCATATGAGAGCACAGAGGTGCATTTAGGGGAGCGTGTATTGGTGGTGGGACAAAGGACAGGGATTGTCCGGTTTTACGGGATGACCAGTTTTGCTCCAGGTATGACACTATTGCCTTTCTAACAACCTCCCGCAGTGTACGATAATTCAGTAAAGTGCACTATGGGTCAGGGTTAATTGCACATTTATAGATATTCAATGGCTACTTCTTTGCTAATGTACTTGGATCTTTCTCCTTTATATAACCTCTGTATGAATTAAAGCCATATTTCAGTAGCAACATAAATGTTCCAAGATGTCTAATATCACACAATGGAGAGAGAAACATTTTATAAATGAGTAAAAGACCAGCCACTCAAATTCCCTTAACACACACTTTACCTGTCATTCTGCTGGGACTTTATGTCTGCTACTCTGCTAGGTTTTTTAAGTTGAATGCAGCAGTTTTCAATTGTATACCGTATAAAGGTTATTCGCTTTATGGAACTGGTACGCAGGTGAGCTCAGCAGTTCTTCAGCACTGTGAAGTTAGTCACTGTATTTACTGCAGTACACTGGATATTTTGCAGAATTTCAAGGACACTCATTGTGTTCCAAAAATCTTTCAGCTACTTCCTTTTGGGGCTTGGATTATACAAATGAAAACTTGAGGTGTCAAACAAAAGTAATAATTAGATTGTAGCATTTTTAATGTAAGTAGTGTGTTAAAATTAAAAACAAAAATGTTCATGGTAACACTTTATTTTAGTGTCCCTGTTGCACATCTTACATGTTCTTACTATAGTAATAACAGTAAGTACTGCATAATTACAAGCAACTAACCCTAAACCAAACCCTAATCCTATCCCTAGCCCTATAGTAAGTACATGTTGTTCATTAATATTTCTCAGTGCATAATTACATAGTAACAAGTGTACCTTAAAATAAAATGTGACCCTCTTTATTATTAAAGTCAGGAGTTTTCACAAGTATTTAGTCAAAGTGCTTTAAGGTCTGGATGGAGAAAAGATTCATGCAGATTGGTGAACTGAGAAGAGAATGTATTGGATATTGTCTGTGATTGTGAATGCTCAGTTGTATGTTGAACAAATAAAATCAATATTCAGGTTCAGTGGTTGCTCAATGGTACATTATCACTTTACGAGCACTGTGGAAAATGAGCAATTGAGACACGTGAGTTTAATACTTGAACCAGGGAGAACAACTCAATACCATTCATTCTTTAAAGGACATATTTTCATCATCGATTTGTATTTTATTGAATAAGCCAATGTGCCATTGTACACATGAGCTGGTAGTATTACTGTATTGGCTTGTGTTGTGGCTGTGTTTTATAACAAATCTTCAAATATATATGTATTTTGATATAATGTGATTTAATATTTGTGTCTGAATGCTGCTCGTTCATGGTTTTGAAAAAAAGAGTAGCCAAACTATTGCCATAAAAAGCCTAAAAACACTCGCTCTAGTCCGCTAATTAATGACCACTGAGTGCTGTTGAACTCAGCTCTGAGTTTTGTGTGGAGAGCACTTTCATGTAGCAGGCAGCATAGTAATTTCATCAAAATCAATTGGAAAAGCTAAAGACGGATTTGGAGCGAAATCTGGGATAGCTTACAACAGCACATATTATATTGGCTAATGTTCAATTATATGCACAGAAGGGACAGCATATAATAAAATACATTATGCATTCCTCGTGAGAATTATTGGCACCCTTGGTAAATAAAGAAGCCTGTGAAAATAAATTTAATTAGCGTTAATCCTTTTCATTCAAAAAAATGTTTTCTTTTTCCAATACACATTGGCCACAATTAATGGCACCTTTTTTATTCAGTACTTTTTGCAACCTCCTTTTGCCAAGATAACAGTTCTGAGTCTTCTGAAATTTCTGATGAGATTGGAGAACACCTGACAAGAGATCAGAGACCATTCCCAGGTCCACCCATTTTTGTGTTGATGTTTGTTTTGGATCATTGTGCTGATGGAAAATCCAACCATGGCCCATGACAAGATTTCTAGCAGAGGCGGTCAAGTTTTGATTTTTTTATCTGCTGGTATTTGATAGAATACATGATGCCATGTATCTAAACAAGATGTCCAGGACCGCCGGCAGAAAAATAGGCCCACAATTTCAAAGATCCAGCATGGGGAGGGCATGGGGTGGATTTTTTTTTATCCCTGTGTGCACCAAAGCCATCTGGTGGGTTTGCTCTCAAAAAGCACTGTCTTAAAGTTTGCTGCTGAAATAGAACTTAAGTGCCCTCATTTCAACCAGACAGTAATGACTTTATAATTTAAGTTTTTTTTTTTTTTGTTTTTTTTTTTAAGAAAAATAACTTTGATCTTATCTGTGCCATTTTATTGTTGGAGTACCCTAAGGTGAAATCCATCATCATCTTAATGCGCCCTTTTCATCTGCTCTTCATACATGCATAGAATAACGCTCACCCTGTGCTTTGTGCTTTGTTTACTAAAAAGCAACTGTTTGTTTGTCCTTCCATTACAAAGCATTACAAAGCTTTTGGAAGGAATAACTGGATTTACTCAAATCGCAGGATTTGGTATTCGTTTGTTTAGGCTCGTGCTGTACTGAGAGATGACAGATTGGAGATTGTTTACCAAGCTCAGGTCGGCGAGAGAATCGCTACATTTCTCAAAATGTGTGTGCTTATACACAGTGTGTGTGTTTGTGTCCCTGACAGGATTTTGGTTGGGGATTGAGTTGGACAAGCCGAGCGGAAAGAATGACGGATCAGTTGGAGGAGTACGATACTTCAGCTGTCCTCCTAAACACGGAGTCTTCGCCCCACCCTCACGAGTTCAGAGGCAAGTGTACCATGGAGAATTTGCAGCCATAACCGCATCTTAACTGAGTCTTATTTCTGGTGTCTTGCTGACTTTTAGCATGATTATTTCTAGCCGACTGTGTCTTTGATTGTTGGATAGAGATTTCGACCTTTCTGTACAGAAGCATTAATAAGATTGTGCATCGACATTTGTAAGTCATTTCTGCATGAGGGATGTAACGGCCCCCACAAAAAATGAACTGCCCTGCCCTTGTCCTCAAAAGACATTTAACAGCAACGCTGGTATCACAGATAATATTTCTGGATATTGTTGGCACACTTTTAAGCAATTAGACTTCTGGCAGACAATAACATTTATGAAAAATTCAATACTATTTGAAGGATGGGTCAGAACGTGGGCTCTTTTCACATAGGCCATTTAGGAATCACCTAGCAACCACCCACAACACCCTAGCAACCACATAGCATGCTAAGAACCGCTCACAATACTTTAGCAACCACATAGAAATGCCCTGGCAGCCACCCAACCTAACATTGGGGTGGCAGGTTTTACATGCAAAAACAAGTCACGTTTCTTCATAAAAATGTAGTTTATATTTGACTTTTGCTTCTTTAATTTGACAAGTAGATATTGGTAAAAGGAATTACTTCCTTTCTACTTTATTTTGATTAAAATCCAGCCACTTCTTTGTATTCGATTTACTTTTCTTTTGTCAGTCTTCTATTACGACTCTAATCCTTCCCATCGACAGCGGTCTGCCCTCCATTTGTCCCTCTGTACCTTTTATGGCTTTCATTCCCCTGCTGGTTATTCAACAAATGATCAATGTTCGTATCTTCTCCATCTGTCATGAATCATATATTCTTAATTCAGAACCATTCACCTATGCCATATTCCTCTCTTTCTTTCTCATTGTATTTCTGTAAAGAAGCTGACTGATAAGCACATTGTTCTAGAAGCTTTCTTTCATCCTGTCTTCTTAATTAACCCTCAGGGCAGCCACAGACACGTAGGCAGAGAGATCCCAACCGCTTCCTTTCATTTTGTCATAGGCTCTTTAAGTCAAATTGAAATAGCCACTATTTATTTCTTGATGCATTTTCCTCGTCTTAAAAAGATTCTCCACCCGAAAATAAAAAATCTCTCATCATATCACCATCATGCCATCCCAGATTACTTCCTTTCTTCTGTGGAACACAAAGAAAGACTTAAAAAAAAAAAAAAAAAAGAGAGAGAGAGACACACATTTCATCTCTGTGAGTCCATATAATGCAAGTGGATGGAACCCTCAAAGTTGACTCTTCAAAAACCACGCAAAATGAACACAATAGTAACCCAAATGACCCCATCAATTTCTTTTGAAGCAAAACAATAGGTGTGTGTGAGAAAAATACTAATATTTGAAATTTTGAAACTATAAACCATCATTTCCAGCCGACTTATCATGCTTGCATTCATGAGTTGACTAAAATGTCATGTGATGTAAGCGTGCGCAAGCTTCACAACATGCTTACATAGTTCTTCACAACGCTGACATGAACACGTACATGACTGTTGGCCGGAAGCGATGGTTTATAATATAACTGTATTTTCGTTAAGCTTCCTTGAGGAAAAATCATACGCATATCATTAAAGATGGCATCGATCATTGGTCGGGAAGCAACGTGTAGTTTGACACGTTACTTGTCTACGACACAATAGGAATTTAGGAGCATAATCTGACTGTGACTATTGTAACAGACAAAAAATATCATGTGGTCTGAACCTGATAACATAATTGTCATTTTTCACAGCAAAAATGATAACATAAAGATAACAATAACTATAAACATCCACACCCACGCACAATAATAAACGTTCTGTTCATTATTAGCACATGCTTTAATTATTTCATCTGCGACTTTAAATGATTGAGCTCTTTAAATTCTGTTAGATTCTGATTGGCTGTCAGTGTTTTTTTGTTCATCAGATGGGAAAAAAAAAATCATTCTCAGTGATACATCTGTATTATTATCGTAAAAAGTCGTAGTGTGAACATTTTTATTTATTTTTTTATTCTAAAAGAATTAGAATGATTGATTTAAACTTTATCATTATAGTTATCGTCCTTGATATGAACGGGCCTTTAATATGCATAATTCATTTGTGCATGTTATTCTAAAGTATAAACTTTTCCTTTTTGGCTCATATCATCTTGTCAATGGAGCACAGAATATAATGTTAACCTGTAGCCAAATAGTTAGTAGTTATTGCAACGTTATTGTAGTTTTAGGCTACTATTAAAGTCAAAGTCAATGCCGCGTTTCTAATGTTAATGTCAGTGTTAATGTTGGTTAACAAAGATTACAGGAATAATAGCAAATTTACATTTCAAAAGAACCATAAGCATTCAGATATGCTGAGATGATATTTATAGTAATTTACTGTATAGTCCAGGGGTGTTAAACTCATTTTAGGTTGAGGGCCGGATGGGAAAAAATGTAACCATGCGCAGGCCGATTATTTTATTTATTTATTTATTTATTTTTTAAACCTTAGTGAGCTGACAGTTACATTAATATTAACCATACAAACTACAAATTAATTTGCAAGAAAAAACACACTGTTCTTTGAAACCTGCATTTGTTTTTACTGCGAAAAGACTTTATTAGAATAAAAATAAAAAATTAGAACAAAGAGAATAAAAAATGTATTTTTATTTTGTATGTGTTGTTTATTTGTTCTATAACAGGCCAAACTGGCCTTAAACAAAAAATATGTGTAGCCATTTGGTATACAGGCACCACTGCATTTTGAGCATGAGCAGTTGTTTTTTAATTAAATTAGATTGTATAATTTAAAGATTTCAGAGAATAAAAAACAGCATGGTCTGACTTTATAACTTTGTGAAATGATGCTACATAAGACACCTGCACAAAACAGAAATAGCAGACGGACTGAGTGAAAATGCAGATTCACTCTCTAACAGTAGGTGGCGCTTGTGGAACAGCAGCGATATAGCGTTTCCTTGGTTACCGCTGTACACAAAGCAGCGCTGCACTTATAAAATTGGCTACTTATACAGAGATCGAAACTTTTCAGTTCCCTTCTAAGTTACATTCATATAAAACCCAATTTAATATTTATATTTTTCTTCCTATATTTCACAAACAGTGAGCTTAGCCTGGTACAGTGTTTGCTCTGCTGGCACGTCTATGTTCTTCTCTTTGTGTCTGTATTCAGCATGTGACTGTTAACGTCGTGTTTACAGACTTTGAAATATTTCCACACAAATTACAGTTTGGGAAGTGATTGCAAAGCAGTTTGTTTGCAAGTCCAGAATAGATATTGGCAAAAATAAAACTAATAACCATTTGGATTTATGGGCGGTGGACCATGCATAACTGTTTTTTATTATTGTCCAAATCATCTCCCTGGCCGGATTGGACACCTTTGTGGGCCGTATTCGGCCTGCAGGCCGTATGTTTGATACCTGTGGTATGGTCCATAATTATTATTATTTTTATGATTACTATTTTTTAATTCCTTTTTTGAAGCTCCTCAAACATTTGTTGGGACTATTATAATGGCACTTTACATTTTAAAGCTTAATTTAAAGAAATGTAAAAAAAAAAAAAAAAAATTGTCATACTTTAGATTACGATAGATTTGATACCTTGACAAATAAACAAGCCTATATGCTTCAGTGAGTGTGCAGTTGTTTCCTTTTAACTAGACTACATATACTTTAGATTACGAACACTCTGGAGTAGTTCTCCATACTGAACTCAGCCTCCACATCCTCTTAAATATGCCTTCTCAAAGGGGGTTGTTGGCAGTCAAGTCAGTGTGTTTCAGGAAAGGAGTATTCTTTAACAATTGACTGCAAACTCATATTTAAGTTTGGCTCTATTCTGGTGTGGAACGACCACACTTCACAATCCAGCGATTTCCCGATAGACTGTTTCAATCTGAAATGCTTCAAATTATGGATGTAAAATGGGTTTTGAGTACCATTTCATGTTGACTTCAAAGATATTCATTTCAAAGAGTTTTTACCTGTCCATTGGAGAATCATTCCGCTTTTTTCCCCACTGTCCTAACATGTCAAGGTTTGCGATTTTGTTTCTGCTACATATTTACATGTCAAATTGTTTGTGACAATTTTGACAAGCATTTGTCAAAATAAACCCATGTGACTGTCACTATTTTGAGGTGATAAATTTGTTGTTTGACAGCTTACAGAGTATACGCAAGGGTAAAATAATGTGTCTTGACAGTTTTCTGGCAGAGCATCAGTTGTAAAAGTGCAGTGGAAGAAGTAATACTGAACATTCACTTTGTTTTAACTAGCAGGATTCATGGCTCAGTGGACTGTCTGTCAGAGCTGTCCTCGTCTCGGATGAACTATTCCTTCACAGGTGAGCCATTCCAGTTGTCTGCTGTCTGATTCCCTCTCCTCTGTCAAATCTTTTAAGACTGAAGACAGTTTAGACATTCCTTTTTTCATCTAAAACTGTAGTTTTTCATTTTTCTGTTTGTTTTAATAAGGAATTAGACGCACTCTCAGCACTTCCTCAGCCATTGCCACGCAGAGAGAACCAAGTCGCAAAGTTCAAGCAAGCAGGTGGGAATGATGTATTGTTAATAGGAATACCTTTTTCAAGTAAAGAATTTTTCACCAGGAGTTGTGGCTCGGCGGTTAATGCATGTGTTCCGCATACATTGAAACTCGGTGCTCACGATGGAAATTTTGGATTTGAGTTATATCATATAATTTTTTGACCTCATTTTCATGATCGTTTTTTGTTACTTGACAACAACAGTCGGGTCTTATTAGACCAAAATCTAAATAAGCCCAAATTGTCCTTTCGTTTCAAAACAGGTACTTTTTTGGTAAAAAAAAAAAAAAAATGTATTAATTACTATTTATTAATTTAGAAAAATCTAAAAGTTTTTTTTTTTTTTTTTTACTGAAACACTGAAATCAAAATTAAAGTTTTAATTTAGCCAAAAACTGAAACGAAAGTTTATTTAATAATCAGTTAATTAATAACAAATATTTAATTAATCCACAAACCTTTCAATTGTACATAAGGCAGTTTTATGTCAACTTTTTATTGATGTATATTTCTACTCCAATTTGTTGTTGAAACAAACATTTAAACAGTGACTATAACTTGTTTTCATGACAGATTTATTCAAACATAAATAATGAAGACAACATGATAAGTAAAAATAGAATGAGTATGTAATACAGTGCATATATTTAGCAAAATGAGTTTTTTTTTTGTTGTTGTTGTTGTTTTTTAGCCGACTAATAAGCTATGGACTTTGAAAGGTTTTCCTGAGGTAAATGTAACGTCACGTGACATTGTTCACAAGCTGTTTTATTGTTGAAACACTGATTGAGTGATTACATGAGACGTTTCATGGTACATTTCAGTAAGTTATGCTGTATCTGTCAACATACCTTCTGATGTTCATTCATGTTTATTTTGTGCTGTAACTAGTAGAAAAGCGGAAGAGGTGATCGATTCACATGCGCTCCACGCTACATGCCTGAACTGTGGTGGCTGCAGCGATCTGTCACAAAACATTAAAGAGCGTTTAAAAAGCCACATTTATAGTTTGAATTTCATTATAAAACTGACAGAATTTGAAAGCTCAGACAAAGCTAGAATTGGATGATATGCTCACTACAAATAATGTTTAATGAAGTTTTGTTCATGCATCAGCTGAAAACAACATAGACTAAAAGATCTTGGTTCATTAAAATGAAGATTGAATAAAAATGATAAATCAATTTTGTGAACCTAGCCCTAGCGTCAACATAGCTGACATGTTTACTTGTTGTAGCTTTTCATTGTTGTGTGCATGAAATAGAGACTGGCAGTCAAAAAGCGCCATTGGAGAAGCGTTAATTAAATGTCACTGTTGCAGTCAATGATTTCGGCACTCCAAAAGTGTTTTTCGACTGAAAATTAATTTTCAGCTGAATGTTTTCGTTTGCCGAGATTTCAATGTAGCATTAATTAGCCCAGTGTATCCCATTCTCAAATGCTCTTTGTCATCTCCCAGGAACCGTTCCAGTAATTTGCGGCGACGTTGGAGCACAGTCAGCTCTGGCTGGGGTACATCAAGGGCAAACAGCAGCGCTGGCCCAGGGCCTAACCGAGTGGGTGGCACCACCAGTTCCTCTGGCTCAGATGGCACTGTCAAACTCCACCTGGGCATGCAGGTCTTGCTAATTAGTGCCAATGAGATGGGCACCATCCGCTACATTGGCACAGCTGACTTTGCCCCTGGCCTCTGGCTCGGACTCGAGCTGCGAAGCCCGAAAGGAAAAAACGATGGTTCTGTGGGCATCCGGCGCTACTTCAGCTGCCGACCTGGCCATGGGGTTCTGGTGCGACCCAGCAGGGTCACGTACCGTGGTATCAACGGAGCCAAGCTGGTGGATGAAAGCAGCTGAGACCGCCACACACTGAAACATGGGCTTCTCATCTCTCTACCCATCTGGCTTTCGGTTCATTTTGTTTCAATGGATTTGTTTTGACATTTCAGCCAACCTAAAGAGACATTTTCTTCCACTGCACTAAGACTCAGAAATTCACTGCTGATAAACAGTTTACTCCATTTTGTGAACCAACTAAATATTATGTTTGGTAGGAAATATTACATTTTAATTCTTCGGAGGTTTTAATTTTACCTGGAGGTTTGAAGTCAGATGCGTCTGATAAAGTAAACAGTAGCAATATTGGAGCACTTTAATAAAAGTCTGTGGGCTTGAATAGCAGGATTTAAGAAGTTCAGACAATTTAATAACTTCAATAACTGTGAATATATCAGCTCCTTAAAGCCCCTCAAAAGTTATCTCCGAATGAAGCATAGCTTAGTTTGTCGACTCTTGTCAGCAGGTGCGAGTCCCTTCAGAACATGGCACTTACACGTTCAGAAACTCGTAATCTTTCATCTTGATGCGAGAGCAGTTACGATGAAATAATAAGCACTTTAATTTGATCATAATCCAAGATCTAATCAGCTCAGAGAATCAAAACTTGATTGCACTTAATTGTTCCACAGATGATACAGCAGTTGTTGCAGTTGACAGACTTCATCAGGTTTTTGTTTTGCCTGTAATAAAGAGGTACTCTTGAGTGAGAGATGTCTAATTGAAACTTGAGTCAGTTTTATAAAGTCAGTCAACGATGATAAACAGACCAAACAATTAAGACTAAATCCAGCCACCGCTAGTAGTTTAAACCCATATCAGAAGCATTATGTTTTTATTTCGGATGTTTTAAGGTCTGTAATAGCAAATCAAACAATTGTTGCGACGAACCATAATAATGAAACAATTAGTATTTTTCATACTTTGAAGAGTATTCATATTAGAAGTTAGTTATATTAGATAATAATGCTTAATGAGAATAGACTGACATAATATTTTTTTTTTTTTCAAAGGCAGTTGTTCCGATTTTATTTAATTGGTTTCAATTATTGATTCACTTATGTTTTCCATTCCATTAATTTTTAATTCATTAAATAATGTCTAGGATGAGTTTACTGTCAATAGAAATGCAAGAATTACAGATGAATGATTCTTCAAGAATCATATCATTTTGCACTAATGAGGAAATTAATGATAAGACGCTGTTTATGATATCGGAAAATCCTGAAAAGTAATACATGAGGGTGAAAAATGTCAAAAAAAAAAAAAAATGATAAGGGGTTATAAAATTTCCAATGGAAGTTGGGAGTCTAATTGCACATTCAGCCTGTATCCACAGGAGTGTTTTGTACTGTATGTACATTATCTGCTTAGCTGTGTGTTGGATGTATATATTTTTTTTGTGTGAATTCAAATGTAGTATTTTAGCAGTAAATCTGAATTATTAAATGTAATGCACAAAGAATGTTTGTCAAATTTGTCAGCTGATAACAATAAAAAGTTCTAATATTTTAAAGACCGTCTTTTCTACTTCACCCTCACCCACTTAACTGTATGTCCAGATTACATTCATACTATACACATTCATACATATTATTATTACATTTTACAATTTCAAAGTTCATCCTCATTAAATATAAAACATACTCAATATGCAATTTTGGATGCAACAAATGTGAGTTTTAGTAGATATGTAGTCAGTTCCCATGAAGTTCATCACATTAACTCTTCTGATCCAAATTGGAAATGTTCTAATACAAAAAAAAAAAAAAAAACAATTAGAGAAAAAATAAAAACTAACTGGTAGAATTCAGAGCCATTGGGTTGACAAAAAGTTCAGCAAGATTATTGCAAAATTATTCTTTTTGTTGGTAATCAGATGGTGTTTATTCTCAGTATCTGATAACAGCACTGGTTTATTTACATGTATTTATTTAGTTATTAAATTAATAATATTTCCAATGAATAAACCAAACCCAAAAGCTATTTGGATTTGAGCTGAGAAAAATTAACCCACCAGTACAAACCGTTTGTTGGCTACATACTGAACTCGTGAGTCAGCGTCTTCTATATATAATTTGTTTATTAAAGATCCTTTTTGTGCACTTAACCCAAGTTATAAGTTTTGAAAATTAATTTTGTTCAAATCATTATAGCCATTTAATGGCGACTTTATCAAAAAGGTCTCCCTCTTTTTTTCTTTGGTCTAGTTTTACATTATTACATTACATTACAATTTACTTATTTGAGTCAAGAATCAGCTATTAAATCAGCATGATGTTATGTTTAAAGCTACAAGCTGTTTATATTGAAAGTGAAACTGCATGACATGATAATCACACCACATCAGAAAATATGAACAGCATTATTCTGGACCAATGAGATTTTACGATTGGCAGGGCTACCCACTGTGCTACTGCAGAAATTAAACTAAACTTTCAACATAAAAATCTAATTGCTTGTCATGGTTGATTTGGACAATGTTAGGAATTCGTCAGGAAAAAACCACATTGCGACCATGGACAGCCATCTGCTCCATGTTTACTCGATACCATAAATTCAGAGGAAAGCTCAGTGCATTGGACTGCCATTGGACTCATATTTATGGAAACAGCTTGTGATGATTTGTGACATGCTGAATTAGTATCCATTTGAAAATGGGTGGACCATAGCCATGAAAGGACTCGTGTGGTCAGCATGAAAGCTTTGCTATGCCATGACATTCACACTCGCTCAAATGTTTTTAATGGGTCTAATTTATGAGGAACACATTCCCAAGACATTAGGTGTGATAGATCAATAGATTCCTGCTGTTTATGCCAGATTCTGATCCTGCCATCTGCATGTCAAAGCAAAAATTAAGATTCATCAGACTATTTGTCACTGTTCAATTATTCAGTATGGTGGTTCTGTCCTCTGTGACCTTAGGAGAGAACTCTATCACCATGTCCTGCTGCCCATCAGTGTTGAAGGTTTGACATGCTGCACAGTCAGAGATGACCTTCACCTCGGTGTTGTAATTTTGTTTATTTGTGGTCTTTATACTGTACATCAGATTGAACAGATCAGGTCATTCTCATCCCAGGTAAATGATATAGCTCAACAATATAATTTTTTGTAATAAATCTCTCTATTTTTTCCTCTTTTGAAAAGTCATGGAAATGCTGTTTAAATTACCACTATTACAAATAATTTATTATTATCTGTGTGTACGTTAATTCTATGAATCACATGCATGCACATCTGAGAAATTATCGTAAGATCAAATTTAGGACGGTTTCTGTGCAACATTTTATAAATGAGGCCCCTATGTGTATAATAAGCTAACACTGATCCTATTCCAGTCCTGATCCAATTCCTACTTTAAAAGTCCTGCATTACAGAGTAAAAGGCATTTTAAATTTTATAAAAGAAAACAATTTTTATTAAGTGCTAAAACTCTTCAATAGTCTTGTGTTGACCAATTAATGTTTGACAATATGTTTTTGAAGTTGCAATCTTGATTAAAGAATCTGTTTGCTAATAAATATGCTTAGAAAGTACCAACTGTTAAAAGCAATCAGCAGATTTAGCTTTTACATAATATTATCTTTTCTTCTGTAGTGGCCTTCAAAATCCCATTTTTACACAATAGTGCAGAAAAGTCTCAACTTCAACAGGGTTGTTTTATAGGGCCTCATTTATAAAAATGTTGCATAGAAACCGCCCTACATTTGATCTTACGATCATTCTGATATGCGTATGTGTGATTTAGAGAATGAATGCATGCACAAAAAAAAAAAAACGTGTAGGCCTACTCTACTCTTTCAGATGTGAAATTTATAAATCGCAAATGATCTTGAAATTGTGTGGAGCTGAGTGCTTTCAGATCTTTGCCTTGGAAACGCCGCCTAATTAATGTCATTAACATATAAAAGACCACCAGTCAACGTCCAAATGGATTTTATTGTACACACACTCTAAGCTCCAATCTGCGTGTTCGCATGTTATATAAATGAGACCCATGGACAACATAATCATGTCCTTTTCCCCCCTAATTTTTCTAAATCCCATAGGACTCCCAGAATACAGTACCTTGCTTGCCTTGCCTTGTGTGTCTGACTCAAGAAAATAGTCCCAAAGAAATGATATATCTTCACATACATACAAACTTGCATTACTGTTACGTCCCCCTTTTTGGTCTAGGGGCGGCAGGGAAGTAACATATTAAAAAGAAAGAAAACATATCCCTGCACTTAACAAGGCAAAACCAAAAGAGAATTGGTTCTGTCTGCAATCACTCACCACACACAAAGGAAAACTCTTCAAGGTTTTATTTACAAAATAAAGTTTCTTTACAACAATTAAAAATAAGGATAATAACAATAATGATAACATAATAAGAAATTATGATAAGATGGTTCAAGCTTCAGGAGGGGGTAAAGCCAAAATAACAAAAGATAAGCTACCTGGGAGTAAGGGAATCTAATTAACCTATTAAATGAAAAGTCAAATAAACAACAGATCTCTTCCCTGACTACCTTACTATCCCAAAAACAGGACAAAAGCAAGTGTTAGCAAAAACAAAAGAGGCACCCACTTCTCTACTGCATCGACAGGCAACAATAATGGTCACTTTTAATAATCACTTTTTCGATGGGATAGGGTCTATAGGTGGGTAAATGTTTTTTTTTGTTTTGTTTTTTTTCAGATCTGTTGATCTAATAGACAAAATAGAGAAATTATGGAAAAACATGTGGCTGTCGTTTCTGTTCTTACAGCCTCAAGACCAGGCCAAACGCTGTGAGTGCGTATTAGAAATCAGGAATGATGATAGACCACTGTGCTTGGTACGTTTATTTGTCTTCAAACCAAACTTGGTTCTTCAGCTGATAAAGTTTAAATCCCATCTGGCTAGCGCTCTTCCCATAATGTTTACGCATTAGGGCAGTAGTGGTCTTTTGTGGCTTTTTGAACAATGCGTTTTTGACTACCTCTAGAGGTGGTCAAAAGTGTATTTAGCGTTGTCCTCTTGTGTTCTGATCGACCAAAATGCATCTTAATACCAGTAATGTAAACAGGGCCATTCTGTAGAGATTAGCTCCAACCTTTCCCAACACACCTGGAAGTTTAGTAATTCTGAATTCTGATTATGGTTCAGGTGTGTAATTAGAATTTGAGCTAAACTCTGCAGGATAGTGGCCCTTCAGAAACAGGACTGGACATCTCTGTATTAAGGCATACATGAATGCATGGTTGAAAGTTCAACATTTCAGAATCTATGTGTTCAGTGCAATGCCTAGGTTAATCTGGAAGTGGTTTGGAAAGTGAATAATTCTCCAGACCACTTTAGAGTTGCAGGGCTGCTGGAGCCTATCCCAGTGAAGGCAGGAAAACACCCAGGACAGATGGCCAGTCCATCACAAGGCTAACACACAGTCACACCTACTGACAATTTAGAGCTTCACCTACGCTGCATGTCTTTGGATTGTGGGGAAAACCAGACCACTCAGAGGAAACCCACACCAAATCTCTCTGAGAGTTCTGAAAAAAAGCAAAAAAGCTGAAAGTTCAAAATTCTGAAAGAGAGAAATATTAGGGAGTTTGGAAAAAAGTAAAAACTATCACAAAAAGCTTATGCCCCCTACAAGCATGCCTTTCCATGGCTACTTATTCTGTGTGTTCCAGATTGTCAGGACCTTCTGCACTGACTTCAGAATCTTCACTTCCAAGGTACAGTGCACAGCATAAATGAGTACACCCCCTCTAAAACTTCTGAAAGTCATCAATTACTTAATTATTTAGAAGACATGTTAGGGTTCTTTAGAGATATAATGTTCCAGCAAGTCTGCTTAATCAGTTACCAAAGAAGCATGTCAAAATTATTTAGGAAAATAAGATTTTCTTATCAAGGTGATAAAAATGTTTGTAGCAAAAATTAGTACACTCTCCTAAAAGTTACTAAATAAAACAAAATAAAAAAATTTAAGGCAATGTTTGATCAACAGGTAAGTATATTGAACCAAAACATTTAAAGAGAAGTAATTTCTTGACAATGTTCGCACTGGAACTACCCACTGTAACCAAAGCACAATAAAGTCAGTTAGCCATTTCCAAAGCCTATATTTACAAAATATAGATTCTGGAAATCAATACTCTGGTCTCGTGAGACCAACAGCATCCAAAATGTTATGGTGTTGCTAGAGGAGGAGTACAGTGAGAAGTGCCTGGTTCCCACAGTAAAGTTCAGTGGTACTAAAGCCCTTATATAGGGATGTATGAGTGCTGAGGGTGTGAGGGAGTTGTGCTTTATCAAATGCTGTCATGAATTCCCACACCACTGTGCAATTTAATACACAAACATGAAACAAGATGTTACCCTTTCCTCATTCCCTGCACTGTTGGGCATTTTTTTCAACATGACAATGAAGATATGCATTCTCCCAAGGTGAAAAACCTTCTGTGGTCATGTATTACACTCAGTCTTAACATTCTTGAGCACCTGTGGGGGATTCTGTAGAGACGAGTTGAGCAACACTCCCTATTAAAGATCAGGGCATTTAAGGAGCTCATCATCCAGGCGTTAAACAGGACAGATGTGATAATTTGTCATGAACTTGTACACTTTGTGCCAAGAAGGGTCAGAGCAGTATATTCAAATTTATGGAGGGCATAGTAAGTACTAGAATATTATACATTTGTTGAATTAAATCTAGAGTGTACTCATTTCTGCAATCCTTAATTTAAACAAAATTGGCTAATTTACTTATTTTATGACTATTAATGACATATATTTCTCAGTTTTTATTATGTTTATGTTCAATACATTTTAGTTTTGCCATCTTTCCATGAATTGTATTAGTGATCATAAAGAAAATACATATTTTGTTTTTGTTCAGAGGGGGTGTACTTATTTATGCTGCACTGTACCTTCATCTAGGTGTTCAACATTTCAAGGACCTCAGTGCTCTAAGAGTTCAGCATTCCCCAGCACTTCACGTTCAAGGCTGTTGAAACAGAATCCAACTTCTTTCTCCAACTGCAACATGGCCCACCACAACCAGTGGAAGATGTCATTGAATCAGACTCACCACGAGGAATGTAATAACCAAAACAAGCAATTTGAAACTTTGTTAGGCTGAAGGCTGACTGTCGGAGGACAGCTATTTCAGGTGTCTCCAGAGATGTTTAGTTTGCTTCAAGTCTGGGCCAATCACAGACATTCACAGGGAGTTCTCCCTAAGCCAATCTTGCATTGTCTTGGCTGTGATTAGGGTCATTGGCCTGTTAGAAAGTTAAAATTTGGCCCATTCTGAGGTTCTCATTAAGGATATATCTGTATTTGGCAGCACTTTATTGTACAGTCCTGTTTCGCATTTTACCAGTGGCTAATGACACTAACTGGGTAATAACTAGGTTAACCTACCCCTAAACCTAACCTTAACCCATTTTGTTACCTTACATTACTCAGTACTTTCATGGGTAAGTAAATTGAAAGTGCACATACTATAAAAAAAAGTCGCCCAGTCCCTGCCTCTGAAAAACACCCCTACAGCATAATGTTTCCAATACTGTGCTTCTTGAGATTTTTGAGATTCATCAGATCACAGAATCTTGCTTCTCATAGTCTAAGGGTCCTTTAGGTACACATTCCAAGGGGACTTTCATATGTCTTCACCGAGGAGAGGCTTCCATCTGGTCACTCTGCCATAAAACCCAGATCGGTGGAGTGATGCAGTGTTGTTTGTTTCTCCCATCTCCATATATGATCTCTGGAGATCAACCAGAGTGACCATCAGGTTCTTGGTCACCTCTCTTTTTAAGGCCATATTGCTCAGTTAACCAGGTGGCCAGCTCTAGGAAGAGTATCTTGCTTGTAACCCCTCCGGGGACAGAGAATGTTTCATCTGCCACCCACTCCAATCAGGCTAAGAGAGAATCCATTTAATCATGGAGGCTACTTTGCTCTTAGGATCCTTTAATTTAGCATTTTTGTAGTCTTTCCTTCATAGATATTGTAGTCTTCCCTAAAACTCTACAGGCTGTTCCTTTGACGCCATGGCTTGGTTTTCACTCTATGTATTTTCTGCTGTTAGACTTTATATAGACAGAGGTGTACCTCTGTTTGAAAGCCTGCCTAATTAATTATTACTTGTACTCAATAATCATGATGTAGTCAAAACCATGTTTCAGCTTGTCAATGTTATGTTCTGTGATTATGTTATATGGTTATTCTGATTATTCTTAATACACATTTTGTGTTTGGGAGCAAGGTCAAACTTATTAAATAGTAATTTATTAATTTCTCAGATCTCATCATTGAATGTCAAATTACAGAGATTAACAGATACATGATACAATAAGGTTTTACAACATTTTTACAAGTGTGGTCACTTTGTCATTTGCGATAAGCAAAATAAAATAAAATAAAATAAAATAAATAGCAAAAAAAAAAAAAAAAAAAAAAAAATCCTTAATTTTCATCTTCATGCAATACAACTCAGGTTTATCTACCTTCCCCAAACATATCAGACAGCTTCCAAACCTCAGCTGTTAAGCCAAAAATATTACTTTCTCAAAAATGTAAAACAGCATTTTACATTTAAGTATACCATTTATGGTAAACAGAGTAGCATCAGAGCAAACAAAGTGTCTATGACATGGTAAATTATGATATGATATAAAGTCAAGAGGGATATAAATGAATCAACACGTTATTCTGTGATGGTATTAATATAGAACTTTCTATGAAGGTTAAAAATAAAGATAAAATTATTATTGAAAATTAATAGAAATAAAGACAAAACATTTTTTTTTCCACAAGACCACTATTTAACAAAAAAATTGTGTAAAAATTGCCACAAGATATTCCTTTGTAAAACCCTCACTATCAAAGACACTACAGCAGATCTTTTTGATAGTATAAAAAGAATGTCCAACATTTGCTTTTGAAATAGCAGCTTGATAGAACTGAACAGTAAGCAATATGACTGTAACAATGACTGTTTAGACATTAAAGTGACAAATTATGTGAAAATGTGAAATTTTCCTCATCAATACCCTTGAAATTCCAGAGTCCTTTACTCAAATAAACAAGAATCAATGGAGCATGAAAGACAGTTAATGATGTTCTGCGCAGTTGTAAGGCTCTTATGTACACAACATATTTCTAAAAGTACATTGCTGAAATTTTTTCTCACACAGTCAGAGCCAAAGTTTCATACAGCATAAACTCAAAGCCCTTTCACAAGACTCTTGTCAACATTCCCTAATGCATTGAACTCCATAAGTGAAACATCACGTCTACAGCATCATACTGGTCTTGTGTTGTGTGAAAGTCCAACTTTCCATGCTTAACGTTCAAACAATTTTAAAGCCATTTTCTCCTGACATTTCAAAATGCAGTTTATGGTTACTGAACAATTTGCGAGATGTATCATTATGTGGGCGGTTAAGGTGTACTAGATACATAGAATACAGAACAATGCCAAAGGCTGTTCCTTGCTGAAAAGAACATCATTTGATGTGATTTCAAAGCTGTTATGCTAATGCCTTTAACCAAACTTCCTTGGTCAACCAGCGTTACCATAAAGACCATGCTGGTTGATAACCTTCACCAACTAAGACTTGCTGGTGAACCTCTTGGCGATGCTGGCTTTTCTGATCCAGACCAGCACCAAACCTGAAAATCAATGCTAGCTTAAGCTCATCTTCTCAACTAGTGTATCGTGGCATTCAGGATTCAGTCTCAAAGTAACTGACAGGAATTCCCTGTTATAAGCTTAAATAAAGATCGCTTTCACTATGTTTACTTTTAATGTTGAAGTCCGTGACATGAGTCCTGTGAAAGAGCCTTCACTTACTGGTCCTTAAACAGTTGCTACATCTTTCTATTCCAACACCATAGCAACAGTTTTTCTCATTGCAAAAAGCCACCAATGCTCATCAGTTTCACACACACTAGCCATTAGATAATTCTGTAACTCATTATGTTTGACGAGAGATGAAAACTGCTGCGTTTAAAAGCCAACCAAGTCCAAGAGAGAACAAAATGATATATAATGAATGGGGGGGCAGTTTGCTTTCTGAAGCACACCCATTAATAATTTACATGACCTCCAAATAATAAATTAACAAATGAATAAATAAACAAGCAAGCAAGCAAACATCAACAAACCCGTTTTATTTTTTTTTTCTCCCCCATTATGGAAAAATATCACTGATATAATATAGTCTTTTTCACAGAATTAGTCCTTGTGAGGACTTAATCAGTTATTTTTTGTTTCTCAAATGTGGCTTTCAGAAACTCAACAGTCTTGTTTCTTTATCCAATCGACAATCTATTTCAATGACTGATGCTTAGGGAAAGTTTTTCTGAGTTTCCAGTGCAGAACCTTTCCAGTTACATACTCATGGCTGAAAAGCACAAAGGAAAAGCACAAAGGGGCTTGGCAAAGGTGGACATAGATGGACAGCACAGTGTTTTGCAAAGTGGGCACTGATAGAGAGTGTGCACGGTTACAGCACAGTGGCGTTGTGTCCTTCCATTTTCGGGAGTCTGGAGTCCTGCACTGTACCCATGGTGACCAAAAGCGGGCGGCTGTCCTCGGAGCCACTGGCCCGAGCCAAAGAGATAGGCCTCTGCTGGCCAGGATGTGGTGGGGGAGGCTGTGTGCCTGGCATGGGCTCCATGGGCAGGCCCTGTTCCTGGTAGCCATACCCGATGTTCCCACATGGGAAGCGGCGTAGTCTGTAGAGCGGAACTGGTGCTAGGGTGGCCAAATCCAGGAGTAAAGGGGTCGGGGCAGGTGGAGGAGGAGGGGGCAAAAGCGGTCGACACAGGCCCTGTTGCTGCTGTTGCTGTTGGCGCTGGAGCTGCTGTTGGTACTGCTGCTGTTTGTGCTGTTGCTGCAGGCCCAAAGCTTCAGCTACTGTCACAGTCCGGCCTGCTTGTTCCTGCCCTTCACCTGGGATCCTTGGGCCACTCACCTGCCTTTGTGCCTGGGCCTGCTGCCTCTTCTGCTGCTGCTGTAGAAACCACGAGCCATAGGTAGGGTTCCACAGGTTGGTGGGCTTCCCATTACGACTCTCTTTCTCTGATGGGTGGGCCTGCATGAAGCCCAAATTTACATGCCCTCCATCCTGGGTGGTCAGGGGAGTTGTAGAGGAGGGTTTGGCGGCTGGTATGGGGGCAGTGACTACTGGGGGTTGGATGTGGTGATGGGGATGAGGCTGAGATGGGGTAGCAGGTGGTAGTTTGTTGTCAGAAGAGTGGCTGGCCATGATAATGACCTCCCCATCTCTCTCAGCCTGATCGGAGTGGGCGGCAGATGGAGCATCCTCGGTGCCCTGAGGGGTTACAAGCAAGGAGGGTGCAGAAGGGTCTTCGGGACGCATGGGTACCCTCTCTTCTTCCTCAGGGATGGGGCCGTACTCAACAGGCAAAGGCACATTCACCACATCTGGATCCTAGGGGAATTGAAAAGTCTGTTATCTATCCAAGCAGTCAACACTTGCCAGTTTTAAAGATCAGGGCTTTAATGATTTAATAAATCAAAACAAAACAATAATAAATTCTAACAAACAATAATAAATTACTACAAATGTGTCAAAAATATAATAAAAATTGGAACTATAAATAAGCCAAATAAGCCAAATTACCAGTGAATTAAGACAAAGGTTGTTCCATACAATGTGCTCTGCTTTATACTTTGGCAAAATCTATGCATACTGTGAGAAGTATACATAATGCATATCAAACTATTGGAAATAGTATGGCAATATGCAAATTCTAACAAGCCTACTGTTTAACAGCAAGAACAGACAAAGGTTTCAGATATAGTACCTGTAGACAATAGTCAATCCTCTCCAGAATAGTTGAGAAGTTTGGTCTGTCTTCTGGTTGATGCTGCCAACTCTGTGTCATTATCCGATACCTATTTTACAAACAAAATAACATTTGTATTCTCTTCCTTTTCAATTTTATCCGCACTAGATATCATGGAATTACCGTCTCAATTGAATGAGAATAGGTTTTATTAATTTCAGAGATAAAATAAGTATTTTTCAGTTTTATTTCAAAGATCAGCTCACCAGATCAGGTTAAATTAGAAACTCAATTAAATCAAAACTCCAGCTAGGAAAGTTTGATTATTATTTGATTAGTATATTTTCAGAGACAGAAAAGATAACGCAGTGAGAAAATGAATGAGGAATGAAAAACTGAGAATTAGAATGCATATGCATCAGACAATGAAAGATTCTTGATTTTTAAGAACACAGTGTACTGCTGGCCGACACTGAATGCAATCTATTTCTGTTATATGGAGCGCTGCATTAATATCCTGCATATTTGAGTCCACTCACACTGGCCCAGGGCAGTTCTTGGGCGGGTCCATTCGGCCTCCATTAGTAACAAACTCCAACACTTCTTGGTTACTGCGACTTGGGTATGGCATATAGCCCAGCGAGAAGATCTCCCACAGCAGAACACCAAATGACCTGAAAAACAAGTCAGAAGGAGGGAAAGTGAATGGCAGAATGAGACGAAAGCATAGTAATTACAGAAAAATATTATTACAGTGTGAAAAACAGTGGGGTTGCGATAGCATATGAAAGAACTCGAAGCAAATATGTAATTATATTACAGCGCTCACCATGTATCTGTTTTCGAGGTAAAGATTCCCTCCATAAAGGCCTCAGGAGGCATCCATTTGACTGGCAGCATAGCACGGCCTCCTTTCCTGTAATAGCTGGCTCTGTGGAAAAACACATTCCCAGACAAAAAAAGAGACATTGTTATGAATGCCCACAATAGACAGAAACAGAGTGGAGTGACTTATTAACTCCAGTCGCAGATCAGAGAGTGAAAAAGCACAGGAAAATGAAAGGCAGAAATTGCATGGAAAGACATAAAGAAGAAACTCCACGTGTGACTTATGCAAGGATGGAATTCATTACCATGTTCTCTTGATCTGATCCTTAGTCACTAAATTGTTCACTAAATGATTAATTGTGTGCATATGGCTTGGCTTTGTGATAAAAGAAAAAGCAATATTCTAAAATAATTACTATTCATTTAAAATGGGAGTGTATTGCTTGAATAACCCAATTGTTCTCCTCCACCAGGCCAGAATTAAAGAGACAAGTTTATGGTTTATGTAAAGTGACTGACCTAGTTCATTTGAGATGCATTGCTTAATTTGCATGTTTTACTCATGGTATAAAATATGCAGATGTTCTAGACAAGCAAAGTAAATTAGCTAAATGTTGAATCTATACCCAGCAACTAGATTTGTCTGTCTTGGGTCCTAACCATCAATCAGCCTGTTTTTTTTTGTTTTTGTTTTTAGGGTTAGGGTTTATGAAGAGTGACTGAGTTCATTTAAGATGCTTTGCACTCTAAAAAGAAATTCAGTAGACCTATCACCACAACTTAAATAAATGCATGGTTGGAAGTTAAAAATTCTAATTTATTAATTAAACATTATTTTGATGAGTTCTGTTGACATAATAATGTTGATCATTATATCAGCTTAGTATTGTTTGTAATTTAAACTGAAATCTGTGTTAATTGATTAAACAAACAAACAAACAAACAAACAAGTAAGTAAATAGCAGTACCTTAATGTAATTGTCTTAACTTTAAAAATGTGGCACGAGTTCACAGCATGACTACTGAAAAACACATGAAATGGCACTTTTTTTTTTCTTCAAAGGGAAAGACATAAAGGCCTGTAAGTGTTTAATGCTGTTATGTTTGACATTTAAAAGTTTATGTTGTTTTTTGTGGTTTTGTGAAGAGTAGTGATTGTGGTTAGGTTGAGGTGGAGTACATTAAGGAAGGGACTACATTGACCAGCACTGACTGTGCTAATTCCAGTGAGAAATATTATCTTACTCTGCCATTAAATTTACATGTTAAACAAGATACATTTAGCATGTGCTACTGAACGCAAATAGTTAAGATTAAATGATTCTGGGGCCACCACTAAATGTTGAATTTAAATTAGTTGGAAAAACTAAATTTTTTGAGTAATCAACTTGAACTTTTGTGTTTATGCTACAAAATAAGTAAAGTTTATCTGTCTGTCTTGGGTCCTGATCATCAAACTTTCTGATTATGGCATGATTATGGCAACTTTCTAAAGTTAAGGTTAGGATAGACAGGGTTAGGGTTTATGGAAAGTGACTGACCTAGTTCATTTGAGATGCCTCGCTTAATTCACATGTTTTACTTATAAAATATGCAGAAGTTCTGGACAAGCAAAGTAAATTAACTAAATGTTTAATCAGTTTCCAGACACTAGATCTGTCTTGGGTCCTGACCATCAAACTCTCTAATCTTAAGAGTAATAAAGTGATTTTTTTTTTATTATTGTATTGAACTATGGTATAATGGTATACTTATAGTTAAGTACATTTCCTGAGATGATTAAAATGAATCAAGGCAACTGTTTCCCCATTTCTACTAAAGTGAATCAGGTAGTCATTGATACTGATAAAAATGTTGGCTCAGAACCAAAAAAGATGTTGATCCAAAAACATGTTTTATTAGAGTAAATCATGTCATGCCCACTAATACCAAGACTGCACCTTAACAGGACTCACACATGTAAGACATATTTAAATTCAGATGCAATGTGCCAAATTTAGTTTAATGGCACAATGTGACGAATATGATCTAAAAAAATTATCTGCACTGTGCTTTGGACACTATGGGCCATATTTACTAACAGCTTGCACCAGCGCAAACCCTCTTTTGGCATTAAAAAACTACTGTCAGGATTTACTAAAGACATGCAGTGCAAAATTTGTGCTGAAAAGGCGTGGACTGAGTTGTTTTTGCGGCTGACCTTATTGCATATGCATTTGTAGGAGTTTCCCTTTCAGACGCAAAATTTATGGGAGGAGAGTATTTAAATGAATCACGCAACGTGATTTACTAATCTTTGTGCTCGTCAATTTACTGGTATTTGCGCCATTATTTAATGCATTATTTAATTCAGGTGTTCCAAGTCTTAACCCATTTTGCAACATGGCTGCATGGCAGAAGGGATATTAGGCCTATATATGTGTACATGTTTGTCAGATTACATGTAACAAGTTGCGCTTGTGTCGACCCGCAGCTGATGAGAGCATCAGCTCTGCTTATTTGCGTCCCAACGCTAATTTGCGCTGCTCTTGATAGATTGCGTTGGTCATTATGTAAATAATTGTGAATGCATCTGTGTTCTTTAATTTGCGTGACAGCAGTAGACTGCGTGCAAAACTTGCCACTCCTATTGGCGTAAATCTGGCCCTATATGTGAGATACTACATTTGCACACAAGTAAGTGTCATGTGAAGGTACAGTAGCAGTAACAGCATTATATTTTCATTTAGGTAGATTTTATCCAAAGTGATATGGAAAATCAAAAAGCATAAACAGATTTTAGCTGCTAAAATATTCAACATCATGTCTGCAATTTTTCATTAGATTAATATTTACTGAAGCAGATCCCAAACTGTGCCATGCACGAAAATAATTTGTTTTAAATCTCTATAACACTGTTATAACACAGTTATTATTTACTTATTACAGTTCACAGAAAAATAAATTCTGTCATGAGTTACTTTAGTGCTATTTCAAACCTGTATGACTTAATTTATATGGTGTAACACAAAAGGGGATATTTTGAAAGATGTCTCCTTGTTGTTGTTAAGTCTCAATGATATATTATGTGCCAAGTTGCAAGAAAAACCTTAAAGTAACCTTAAAAATAACCCCACCTCAAACAATCCTGGCAACCTCCCAGAACACCCTTATACTGTGTAGGTGAGCTCTGCACAGGCAATCCCACACATTTATTTAAAAAAAAAAAAAAAAAAGTAAAAATGTTGTTTTACTGAATGCCATATCTGAATGTCTTATTTGAGAGACTTTCCTCACATTTCTCATGGTGCGATCACTGAGTCTGAAACCGTTTTCCTCACCCAGAGCTGATGTTATCAAGATCTATTTCCAAAATCTGACCCTCTGCTGACAACAGTGGAAAAGAAATAAAGTGTGAGAAAAAGGAAAAACGACAGACAAATAGGTCTTTCTTTCTTTTCTTTTTTTTGCCATCAGCTATCCTGAGGGTGCTAAAGCAATAATCTTGGGATGGTATTATGCTGAGCATTTATCACAAAAAGAAAATGAGAGGCTGAGGCTGAAAAGATATAATACCCACTATCTCCTAAACAAAAGCGTTTGCACTTTTGACAAAATCTTGATGATGCTGGTCTTATCGGGCTTTGGTTCTATATAAACTAGTGTGTAGCCTTCTGGGATTGTGGCAGCGAGGGCTGTTCCACCTCCTGCATGAAAACACACCTCACACACTAACATTACACTCATGTTTCCAGCAATCTCACTCATGCGAATGGACCTCACATGCCAGGACTCAAGAGAAACCAACAATGAAACCCTTTGAAGTAGGAAATCAAGAAGATCACAGAGAACCTTTGTATTGCTATCTGGTCCCTGGTGGGATGGTTTGCTGCCACAGTCAAGGAGATGGAGGAAAAATATAAGCCAGTGGAGGCAAAGTTTGGAATGTTGGACACTAAGGACATTAAGGTAAAGACACTAAGTTCATAAACACGATTTATGAGATAAACAAAAATAAATTCCTCACCATATTCATATTTCGAATGTCAGTTTAAAAAAAAAAAAAAAAAAAAAGTACTGTGTGGGTATGGCTGCATACAAACATAAGATACTTCCTTCCTATATACAGTACTAGGCAAAAAAAAAAAATACAACAACAACAAAACAGTATGTGAAAAGGGTAGTATGTCAAAATTCACAGTATTCATAAAACCGTAGGCACAAATTACTTGGATGACCTGCTACTTTTGATGAGAGCCTGAAGTGTGCATCCAACCCACAATTTATTATCCCATGAGTGCCACAGGAGAGGTCGCATTATAATGACAGCAAGACAATACATCCAGATTACATTCATACTACACACATTCTTACTATATAGAACATACTTTTTTAATGTTTGCGGAGTAGACTTGATCAAAAGAAGGACCTACTCAGAAGTAAGCAAGCAGCCTATTAATTTATGAAACTAAGAAAGAAAGTGACAACAGGAAATTCGGATGTGCAAAACATACATGATTCAAAATTGACTGTGTTTAGACTCCAAAAATCAGACAGTTTTTTTTTTTTTTTTTTTTTTCTTGTGGTGTTGACATACTTCATATTGAAACAGGAAGTTTGGGGTGGAACATATCAAAGAGCTCATCCCTTCATAGATGAAAAAGAAGCCAATAACTTTTGTTATATTTTTATGTTCATCATTTAGTTACCACAATTCCAAGTAGTGTTGGGGAGGGATTTTTTCATTCTAGAGAGCATTTGTTTGGGCAAAAATATATGTAGAGCAATATTTTTAATCATCAATATTTTCCTGGAAGACAAAAACATCTTTAAATGTGAATACCCTTTGTATTGGCAAAGGACTAAATGGCAAGGACTAAAAGCCCCCAAAATTTCTATTTTGATTCATCATCTCTAAGAAAGCATTAATTAGGTTGATTTAGGATCAAGGTTTTTCAGGGGGTTTACAGGATGCTCTTGTATTTAAAAACAGCAAGTCAGAACAGAATACACCATCAAGGGATTTCAACAATAATTCAACAAAATAAATACACATCATATCAGTAACCCTTTAGTGCTCAAAACTCTAGCAGTCCTCACAAAACAATGAACTGTGCATAAAACCAGGTGTGGACTCCAGCAGTACTGCCTTACAATTTATCTTTGAATGTGGTGAAATTGATATACAAGCTGTGTTTTGATGGCTATAGAGGTGTTAGATTTTTTTTTTTTTTTTTTCTTTTCTTAGCTGTAATATTTTTAAGCATGGTGCTTTAAAGAGGATCAATTTAGAGCTGCAGCTTGTCAGAAAGAATTTTAGTATGCTAACAGTCTTACTGTTTGCTGTCAACACGCTAAAACCCTCTCAAAGACTTGCATCTCTAAATTCATCCTCCTTGAAGCACTATGCTAAAAAAATACTGAACATAAAATACTAGATAAACTAGTTAACTTCACTAATTGGCTTTTGGATGACCATCCCGACTTATCCCTAGTGATAATGAAAGGGTGTTGAAAATTTGAAGTAACCTCTAAGGGTTAACTATGTCAATTAAATTGATCACATCTCAGCATCCTCAACTCTCAGAAGATGAGATAAAATATTCACGCAAACCTCCACGGTAATTCTCCCCATCCCCAATCACTCTGAACTCCTGTCCTGTCTGCAGAACTCAGCGGGAAAATGCAAGAAAAATCTACATCAGCAATTAGAGCACGCTTTTATGGCAACGCTCCGGAGGGAGTAAAACAAGGCTCCATCTTTTCCTTTCAGCTTTTCTCTGGCTAATAATACCCTTCTTTCACCAGCTAAGTGAGCCATTTTCAGACACACGTTCAGTAGCGGTTGAGAGGCAGTCAAGCTCACAACTCCTTTCATTTCATCACAGCGGTGCCGCCATCTCATCTGACGAATAATGTCAAAGGACGATTCGCACTTCTGCCAAATTGTGCATCTCTCTAAAGACAGTATCTGAAAATATAGCTTATGAAGACGTGGAGATTGTTAGTTAGATTCTTATCTCTCTAAACAGCACATGGCTTCACTGTTTTCTGATAAGCAAAACTTTAATATATAATTGTATGTATGCATGTATGTATGGATGGAGGGATGTATGGATTGATTGAGTGCTTGATTGATTGAAGGGACATCAGTGGTGTAGTTACTTGCTGTTGACCTGAACCGAACATGCATAAGTCACTGTGAATTTTCACATTATGGAAAAGAGCGCCGGTGGCATTTTGATAATAACTTTTGTGCTCCTTCCACTGAAGAATTTGTTTAGAAGAGAGCTTATAATGTTCTTCTTTCCAGTATTAAAAAAAAAATGTAAACAATGCACATTATGCATTGTAATGCATAGACGTTCTGGAAGTAATTCTGCAAGTAATGTCCAATTTTAATCAGAGGAAAAAAAAAAAAAAAAAAAAAAAAATGTTTCATTTCACGCATTCAGAAAATTAATTTTCTACCATATACACACTCTAGGAGTGGTATGGCAGTATGTTACATCAAGCAGCTATGGTTTGTACTAAAGACAGAGTAAACATTTGACTAGTGTTACCCCAAGTAAACCTCAGTGTAAATAATAAGGAAATAGAAATCTACCCTTTGAATTAGCTGAGCACTTATTTAGTTTGCTTGACTCTTGCCTTAAAATGAGAAATATGTTGATAATAAAAGCTCGCAATTGGATTTTCAGAATGAGATACGCTTTCATCTTTTCTCAGCTGAAATACAGTGGAGGAAAAACCGCAGCCACATAACACTGCTTCAAATTTTATAGCCAATTGAAAATAAAAACACAGATGCAAAACAGAACTGTCTTGTTTTTTTTTGTTTTTTTTTTTTCAAAAATAAGTCTGCCATCTTTGTGAACTAGTGCATGAATATTTAATTAATTAATTTATTCCCCCATTTTAAAGTGACTTTTGAGTTCATGATGCCATATAAAATATGTACCATACCTGTAGATGTCTCTGGCCATGCCAAAGTCACCAATCTTAGCCACCCTCCCTGAACCTTTGCAGGTCAGAAGACAGTTCCTGGCAGCAATATCCCTGTCAAGAATAAAAGAGTCATTATTCTGACTGTTACATTTAGCAGACAAACACATTTACATCCAATATTTGCTCTATTTAAAACAGAATAAAAATAAAAATTCAGTATAACCATATTTTATGCTGAGAAATATTTTTTACAAACTTTAAACTCTGCCAGCTTAAGATTTTTAGCATTGTTCAGCAACAATATTGTGGACTCTTTCCAGTCCTGTTACTGTACATAACATTCTTGCAAAATCAGTATAGTTTTCTTAGACTATACTGGTACTTCTGCCAAAAGAAAAATAATAATTCTAAAGCAATCTTTAATAATTCTAGTTATCAATGCCCGATCGTGTCTGTTGTCCAATTACTGATGTCTACTTTGTATTTTAAGAGGTATTTGCACCATTGTGAGATGCTGTTCATACATATTTAGAGCATGCAAAATGAATGAATTTCTAGCAATGTGACAAAGAAAGAACACGCCAATTATAAACAAGCTGTCAACAGTGTTTGATACCACCATTAAGCACAAACTCTGTCAGTATAAATGGAAACATTCTAGTGTCACTGCCAGTAGCCTATAGATAGACTTTTGTGAAACTCAAAGCAACATTACATTAATTAACAGTGCTTTGTTTTTTCCTTCTGCATTTCTTTTTTTAAAAATATATAAATATATTACTTATTTTAGCATCTATTTTTTTCCGATGGTAATTAGATATTGTAGGATGAATAAACGTCAGAATAAATAAACTCCTGACAGCTGTAGGGATTCCCACATGTGGAATCAAAATATGTTTTGCATTATAGTCATACGTCACTTGAGGTGACTGAGTATCAGATAACTAAAAAATGTTTAGTAACACTTTAGTATAGGGAACATGTATTCACTATTAACTACGATTTTTCCCTCAATAAATTCCTAATTTACTGCTTATTAATAGTTAGTAAGGTAGTTGTTAGGTTTAGGTATTGGGTAGGATTAAGAATGTAGAATAAGGTCATGCAGCATAAGGCATTAATATATGCTTAATAAGTACTAATAAACAGCTAATATTCTTGTAATACGCATGCTAATAAGCAACTAGTTAAAAAACCCTAAAATAAAGTGTTACCAAATGTTTTTCAAAGTGTTTTACCTTACAGTACCCTTAGTATTCAGAGATTTGTTTGAGACTGTTATAGCTAGATAAACTTTAGATATTATGAGCACATCAATCAAATATTCCTTCCTTCAAAACCGAAATCTTATAAACAAAAACCTGTATTTGTAGTCAGGCTTCTTGTCTAAGTGTGTAGTTCTTGGCCAAAAAAAGCTACAAAGTGGTTTACAGTTATGAGGACAGTAAGACGTCTTGATCTGAAAGACTATTCTTGTTTCTTTTTGAAGGTCATGTCATGAAAGTCATGTTTCCAATTACTTGTAGTACTATTTGAAGGCATTTTGTGTTGAACACCTTTTATCTGACAGCATGTATTATGCCTTTTATGCAAATAAATAAATAAAATATTCCTGAAAGGGCAAAACAATCAGTCCCTCTGGGCTTTAACCAAAAAGCTGAAGTTGAACACAAAGGCCCAGATACATTTTAACTCAGCTTTAGTTGGAAACTGCAGATGGGTAAGTGTCTCAGGGTCCCTGTTTTATAGCTGGATTGATGACTGGACTGCTCATGTAGCATAAATGAGCTCTAAGTGGACTCATTTTTCATGCTATTCTGGATTAGAGTGTCAAAACGAAGCAGAACTCCCATTGCAGGTACAACAGGGAAGCAGAAGTCCTGAATGGAGTGGAGGAGTGCTGAATTTGTGCTGACTTCAGAAAAAAGCAGATCATCCATCTGTTGTTAAATTGATCTATAATAAGTGTAGGTGTGTTGGGTTGTTGGTACCTGTGAATGAACTGGTTCTCTTCTAAGTACTGGCAGCCGCGGGCAATGTCTCTGGCTATGTTCAGAAGATCTACCATGGTTAGACTTGAAGGGTGCTCCTGGGAAACAGAAAGTCAGAATGCTGGGTATACAACTTGATCTCATGAGAATTTGTGTTTTCGTACATAAAGTGCGGTTCTACTACAATTATTTATGTTTGCATGGACACTGAAACGTACCATATTAACAACATCTAGAACATAAATTATTTATGTATCAGCAACATTAAAGACATACTAATGTTTATGAATCCTTATTTAATCTAATACTGAGTTCATGGAATTTCATAATTCTATTGTCTTTGAAATAAATATAATTTCTATTGAAACTTGTATGTTATGTTTTTTAAATAAATTTGTAAATACACATTTGTAATGATGACGTTTCAATTGAGTACATTTAAAACTTTAAATGAAATATCACACTACAGTTAAAAATATAACCAAGTACTTTACATGACTTTTTGGTGCACTAAGGCTGTGTTCACACTTGGCATGTTTGGTTTGATTAAAACCATCTCTGGTGCACTTTCTCTGTTAGTACAGTTCATTTGAACACTGCCAATCCGACCCCTTGTGCGCAGAGAAAAATGTGGGTCTCGGTCCACTTCCAAACAAACTCTGATGAGGTTCGACTGAAATATGAATACAACCCTTAAACTCACTTCTCAGTGCACTTATAAAAGAAAGAATGAATGAATAATGCACAAGCAAACTGTTTGAATTTGTTTTTCATGAAAAAACAAGATACAAACTAATGAAAAATAACTTAATGAGGTTTATGTATGCAATATAAAACACTGCGAGCATTCTGTGCCTGTATCTCTCTCACTCTCTCTAACCGCTTTCCACCGTCAGGCTGAACCGTTCTAAGAACAGTAAGGAACAGTTTCAGTTATATTTCCACTTGAGCCTGGTATGGCACGGCATGATTCCAAACCGTTCTCTGCCCGGATTTCTCAGCGTGCATGTATGTATGTAGTGACGTCGCCGCTCAGGATTGGTCACTTGTCTGTTGCCTGGCTGCCAGTTTCTCTATAGCTGGCCAAGCATGCTATTTGAGCGAGGTAAACACAAGATAATAATAAAATTAAAAGAAATATCTGATTATCCTCCATATCATGGTCACTATTTGCATCTCTTATCCATCTGTAATATCTTGCATTACCAAGGCAACAACTGACAGATTTTGTACTGGATTTCAAAGAGTTCTGTTGTCAGTCCCACAGTGGAAAATGAAACCATATCTGTACCAGCTGGGCTGGATCGACACGGAATGAACGGTTAAGCAACGAGAACAGTTTGGCCCGACAGTGGAAAAGTGGCTTCTCTTTGTGTTTGTGTGTGTGTGTGTTTGCCTACTAGTCTGGGTCTAGTTTCCCTCAGGAAGCTCTTGAGATCCCCTCCGGCCATCAATTCCAGCAGAATGAAGCGAGGCAGAGCCTGGAGACTCACCCCGATACATCGCACAATGTTTTGGTGACTAAACTTGCTGTCAGAGGAAGAGAAAAAGAAATGTGGTCTTTTTGCTATAGGTCCTGAAAAATTAGCATGTGGAATGACGTATCTTGTGTGCTTATTTTTTACCTGATTATTAGAGCTTCCATTAAAAAGTCCAGTTCGTCCTGCTCAGAGCACACCTCAGGAAGGGTCTAATCAAAGAGTCATTTGATCATCAAATCTATACACACCATTAAATCATATTTATAAATTCAAATTTACAATTTGAATTGTAAATTTCAATATTCCCCACCAATATTCCAATACTATAATATATAATTAAAATTTAAAACAGTCATTTAAATACTACCGTTTTTTAAAGTATTTTTGATCAAATAAGTGCAGCCTGGGTAAAAGACTTCAAAAACATTAAAAACTCTTACTAACCCCAAACATTTAAACAGTAGTGTGAATATATGCAGATCTTACCTTTACAGCCACCTGCATCGGGCTAGGTTCCCCTGGTATCCCAACGGCTAGTCCTTCATAGACTTCCCCAAATGCCCCATGACCCAATCCTCTACAAAAATATCATATATTATTGTTACTCATTTTGTCACACAACATTACTCCATATATTTCACAAAATACATTTAAGATGTTTCAGATTTCACTTATTAGAACATTCATTTTTATCGACTGTATAATGAAACTTCTTGGACAAATGCTAGCACTTGACACTTAAAACAAATCTTCAAGCCAACTGAACAGTAGTGACTTAGTGATGCTCCTAACCTGGTGAGAGAGATGTTCCGTCGTGGCACCTCCTTCAGGTCATTGACTGAGGCAGTCTTCCCACCAAAGCAGTAGTTGGGATTGTAGTCGGTCATGATGGTGGAGGCTCTCAGTTTGCTCAGCTTACAGTCGGGACTCTGCAGCTCCAACTGGATAGACTGGAGCTCGGTGTGTTTACGCCTGTACACTGGACAATAATCAGCATGGAATTATATTTTTCCAGTTTTCTACGAAGCTATTAGTGTAATGGGGCTGCTGGCATTGTTAATTTTAAATTCAATGTGGAAATGAGCTATCAAACTGCTGTATAATAACCAGTAATTTTCTTTTACAGTTTAGTTTTAATGGTGCAAAAATGTGATTATTTTTTATTTTTATTTATTTTGAAAATGACTTAGAGAGAACAATTAAAAGAGTTACAAAACAATGCAATAATAGAGAGCAATTAACACTTAGTTAGAGAGTTAGAAAATAACTAATCACAGGATTGCCAAAGTTTGCAGGGTTCATGATTTAGAATCTTTGAAATATATTTTTGAGTTTAGTTTGAGGTTAACTAAATTAGACTCTAATATATTTAGTTTACATTGTAATCATGTTTGTTACGAAATTAGATTTATTAATTAAGTAATTTTCTCTGTAATTTTAACAGTTCATTACAAATTTGTGGAAAGCTATATGGACAAATCTGAAATGCCACAAACAGTTTTCACAAACAGGCATGTTTGCCCAGGTTTGGTGGGCTTGACCCAGGCAGTAAACACATCAGTGCGGCGCCTGGAAGTGATTTATTCATAAAGTGTAAACCGACAAGGCTTGTCAAAGCCCAGTTAACAGCCCATTTATCATGCGTCTATTCTATTTATCACTCAGAGACTGCTACTACAGTGTAGATGGACAGATGATGTGTTAGGTGTGATGGCACAGTGTCTCTCTCTCTCTCTCTCTCTGTGTGTGTGTGTGTGTGCGCGCGGCGCGCGCGCGTGTGTGTGTGCGCGTGTGGTTAATGCATTGTGCAAACAAGATGCCAAACATGAGACACGCATCCTCATTTTGAATCTTCATAGCTTGTGTGGCATTTGCATGTGAGCAATTTAGTTGTTGACTTTTTTTAAATGCACAATCATTTTTCCTCATTTATTTATTTATTTATTTATTTTACACTCCTACAGAAAACCTGTTTTTGCAGTGGGACAGCCCTCATCCACCCTATTTTTTTGCAAACAACATTTTATTGTTTCCAATTTGTAATAATTTAAATGTATAATAATAATTTAAACTGTGTAGTGTCTAATGTTTTTTAATTAATAAAATATTAAAATTCTACAATTCTACACTGGCATCGATAACAGAAAGCGTTTGCTCTGGTGTGAACCAACATCCACTCCCATAGGTGTCAGTATAATGTCCAAGACCACAGTCGTATCGTCTTTTTTTTTTTACCACAGTCATATCAGTCAGTAAAACAAACACAAAGTGCACAACATAGGGTGCGTCTCAATCAGCTCCCTAGTTCAGTAGTCAGGGCAGGGAGTCGGCCATTTTAAGGGCTGTCTCAATCACAAAATCCTTCTAGTGCACTGAGATGTTTGCTCCCTAAAAAGTCCCACAATACACCGTAAAAACCACGGTGCATCGATACTCATCGATAGTTCCCTTAATAGAAGTTCTGAAGTGTGAAACCTAAATCACACGAGCCAACTCACCATCATCCGATGGATGTTTTGACAATACAAACAATACATACAAATACAAACAAACCATTATTTACTTATATTTCAGCATAAACATACATCGCTAGACAAGGATTGAACATAATCTAGCAAACATTTATAACGGCTGAAATGTTGCAGGTATACGTAACAATCTAAGTACTTATAATGTACTTTAAATAACATTAAAAATATCAGTTCTGCTGTTGTTCATAAATACCAGTAGTGATGTTGTACAACGAGGACAACGTCATGTCACCATCATTGTCTCAATGTGTAGTAAGCCAGGGTCCTTACTGTCCTTACCAGTGCCTGAATTTGTGTACACGATATATTGAGTCATGACCTAGGGAGCTGATTGAGACGCATCCATAGAAGAACCCACACATAATTTTCTGTGATCTGTCTGCAAGTGCAGTTTAATCCTCTCTGTTTCCAACTCAAACAGGATTTGACATGGTCTACTTACTGATCATTACGCCTGAAACAGCCAACAGCAAAGCAGCAATGAGCGCGGAGGTCCCCACAGACAGAGCCAGTGCCAGATGAGGCAATGACGGCTGGGGGGGCAACATGGTCACCTCTACATAAACACACAGCAACAAACATACAGTTCACACGAGTCAGGTATATCTCAGTTTAGCTTTTCATATTTGAAACTGTTAACGCAGAACAAAGCAAACACTGCTGATCCTGCATTATTTTGTATGTACAAAATACCTGTGGCATCAATTCCAGGTAACCCAGGTAAAAACATCAGTGCTAACCCCGTTTCAATTTTTTTTTTTTTAAATTAAGGCTAAAATTAATTTTCAGAAGATATATAAATAAAATTTAGTCTGTTTCTTTTGGTAAAGCAAACCATAAATAGAAAGAGAATGTTCCCTCCCCTCCCCCTTCATATCACATACCTCTGATAGGCAGTATTACGTAGTAAACGATGGTTCACAGCTATGAGGTAAACTAAAGGCTATATTTTAGTTATATTTTGGTTATATTTTAAAAAAAAGGGATGAACATTTCAATATGCCCTGCCCCAACTTCCTGTTAGAAAATATATGTCAACACAGGATAGTAAACCATGCTTACAAGTGACTTCATCTGGTCTTTAGCCTAGAGATTAACAGAAAAGCTTTGAGAACAATCTTTTTTTTTTTTTTTTTTTTTTTTGCAACTTATTTTTTGAGTGTCTTCAAAACCTTAATGTTTACATTTTGAGCGCTTTTTTTTTTTGGAGCTTTGTAATGTTAATATTAGCATTTAATCAGAAAGGATCCATGGCCATTTTAAACGAAGTTGAGAAAAGATTAAATCTGAAATTTGCATATATGAACAGATGTGTAAAACAATCCAATTTAACGAAATAGGAGTTAAAATATGTGCACAACAGTGGAGAATCTTCTTTTTTTTTTTTTCTTTTCTTTTTTTTGTACAAGATGGCAAATGGAGCTACAGTTCACTACGATGACCTCTGTCAAAAAGACTGTAAATGGAAGAGAATTGAGCTGGGTTTTACAGAGGTAAGTGCCGCTCTTGAGAAAGAACTTTGTCATTGAGAGAACACACTTCCCAGACATTAATTTTACCATTTTATGAGACAGTCGTTCATCTGATGGTGGTGAAGAGTGTTACAAATGAACTAACCGGTGAAGTTGATGCAGGACACTCCATCTGGGGCCAGAATGAGTTCTTCATCGCAGTAACACACCATGCCCTCAGAGGTCTCGTGGCAATCTCCTGACTCACAGTGACTGCAGTTCTGCACTGGGTTGATAATAACTTCACCGTTACCTTCCATGCCTGGAAACGACATTACCATATCATACTTATGGGATGGTGAGGCATAGTATTAAAGCTTGTGGCTTATAATCAAAAGGTTGTTGCTTTGATCCCCAAAGGGGTGAGCTATCACCATTGTGCCCTTAAGGAAGGCACCTTAATCCAGGTGTCCTTGTAATAAGGGTCCTGTACTGTACAGTACGCTCTTTAGATAGGAGCATCTGCTAAATGACTACTTACTTAAAGGTACACTATGCAAATGTTGGCCCTCTAACTGTTAAAAACAAAACTGCATGCATTTTATGGAAGAACATTGTTTTGGTTGTGCTTCGGCTCTGCATGACTGTGCGGAAGAATATGGTTATCCTACTGCTCATAAAACATTCACTACTAGACTTAAGAGATATAAAAAGTTTAGCTGAAGACGTTACTGTAGCTATACCCATTAATAAACATTTGAAAAAAAATTCTAGCACAGCGCTACAACCACCATAATGACCCTTCACAATAGGTAATGCTTTACAATTAACCCTGTTAGAGCTACATATGGCAAATTATCTGTTCAATAAAATACCTTACTCCCCTTTTGAGTAATAAAAACATCATCTATGCTTTACAACATTTTAAATCCCCCAGTTTTCACCATCTCTGAAAAGACAAGCCAATGTTGATTCTGGTTTTATTACAAGCTCCGTGGCATTCACTTTTTGCCAGCAGACTGTCCTCTGTTCGACTTTTTTTAAACAGGTGATTACCTGAAGGTTCATGATATAGCTGCTATATGTCAACCTTTCTCACTCGCTGTGACAACTAACCTATGCTACTCTCACTCCATGACGAGACGCACACAGGCAAGAGACGTATGCATGCAATTTCCTGCAAAAAACATCTTAACAGGTCTAAAATATAAACATGCCCTTACATTAAAATGCCCTATTTTTACAGAACATTGAACTTTTATAATAAGTCTTTGGCTATGAAGCAAACTTTCTGATGGTCCAATCCTACTTCCAGTGTAGGAGATGCTTTTCATCACTTGCAGTCCTCCTGGAACCACATGGAGTTAAGCACCTTGCTCTAAGGCACAATAATACCTGAGAGGGACTGTAATCTCAGAAACCATGCAGAATTTGGGTCACCCCAACTTTAGGTACAAACTTCAACTAACTCTAGAGATATACCACATTTGTCCACAATCAATCCGATGTCTGTTTTCCAAGAGGTTTGTTATTTCACCTCAAATTAATTAGTAACACTTTACAAGGTGGTCTCATTTCATTTGTTAACATTAGTTAACTACTTTAGTTAACATGAACTAACAATGAACAATACATCTACACCATTTATTAATCATAGTTAATGTTAATTTAAACATTTAGTAATACATTTTTAAAAATAAGTTGTATTTGTTGACAATGGTTAATGCACCGTGAACTAACATGAACAATTATATTTTTACTAACATTTAAAAAAAATACATTGCTCATTGTGCTAATGCTTTAACTTATGTTAACAAATGAGTTGTAAAGTGTTACCAATTAATTTGTATTTTCCTATTTAAAATTGACAAAAATGTGAAATTTCTTCTTCATTCGAGTCAAGTCCTTCATTTGATTGATAAAGAGGTGCTGACCCAGGAAATCACATACGTTTGAGTACATACAGTAGGTAGACAGTAGTATTGAAATGTTACCACATTTGTTAGTCTCGAGTTCTTTTAAAAATCGTTATAGCTTTTGTCTAGTGTTTCTTGCCATTCTTCTACAACTGAAAAAGTCAAACTGACATAAACCCTTTGTCTTTAGCGCAAGGGATTGTGTGCAATGTTAGTGCAAAAGGTTGCAAAAATGCATACTTCAAAAATGCAACACAAATAGGATATCATCTGACCACTTTTGGCATATTATCATCAACGTACTATGATTTAGAACACACTCCTCATTAATCTTGCATACTAAATAGTATGGATTATATAGTGTGGATAGTATGCAAACATGATACTCAAAAGCTGTGTCCCAATTTGCTTACTTGCGTACACTATGTTGTTCCATTTTGTAGCATAAATATTGTGAGTAGTGTACTCGCACTAAAAATTACAATAAGAAAGAGTGCACTTCAAAAAATTGCACTGAGAAAAAAAAACAAAAAAAAAAAAAACGTGTGGAATGTTGAACACTCAACTGTCTCAGTATTCCTTAAGTAATGGAAAGGGAGGGTCTATCAGACTCCAATCCTATATGACAGAATAACCTTACATAGTGCATAGTATAAATGCATAGTGTATAGTATGTTATTTGTGTTACCTTTAAGTGGTTCCAGGTACATCTCGCCGTCAGGACTTATGAACGATGTTCCATCATCTCCATCCATTCTGGGATCATTATCATGCCAGGCACTGCCCCCTATGTCATGGAGGAGAGAAGCAGTCATAAAATCTAGCAAAACTCAAAGAATGAAGATATAATATGAAAATCAAGGCTGACATTTAGTCTAACCTCTGTATCCTCCACCTCCTCCACCAGCTGTACAGGCTCCTCCACCGCCTCCAAAACCTCCACGAGTTTTCCAGCCCATGACTTGACATGGTTCCCCACCTTGACCTCCCAAAATGAGTGGTCTGCCACCTTGAGGAACAGGGGTACTGTCATTCCAGCCTCCACCACCCCCTGAAATACACAGAGCCACACGTATAATAAAAACAAGATAAAGGATATTGCGCCTCATTTCACTTTCTCTGTGTGGCTAATTAATTTCACAAAAGTTGACTTTTTCTTTTTTTTCTTTTGTATCGTCCTCCAAGAGATCTAAGAATGTAGAGTGGCACAGTGATTTCTCCAGAGAAAATGTATCATATGAACATCCCTGTACTTCTAAAGCAGGTCAGTGCTGTTGCTTAGCATGAAACTGCTCAAATAAAAATGTGGCAAATTATTTCAGACGTCAAAGCTGTCCCATTTTGCTAACTCTCTAATGGTTTCTTAGCAGCACATGATTTGCTGAAGAAAATAAAAAAATCCAGGATCCCAGTCAGACCATTCAACAAGTTATGAATAAAGAAGACTTTTTGGAGACGACCTCAAACAGAGTTCTCTCAGAGCAGAGGAAGATTGGATGGATGGATGGATGGATGGATGCATCATTGCTAGGCTATTGCTAGAGTGTTCTATATTTTTAAGCGTTGCTAGGTGGTTTTTAGGGTGTTGTTACGCAGTTGTTAGGGTATTATGGACGGACGGACAGACAGACAGACAGACAGACAGATAGATAGATAGATAGATAGAAGATAAAAAAATATATACAAATTAACACACACCTTACTAAATCTAACGTTTGCGTTTGCAGTGCTCTCTGTAAACTAGCACTATATACAGAGATAGATTGTGAAGCTAAGGAATTATTCACCATGTTTTATGTATATCTGCAGGGAAGAAAAAGATTTGTGATGTGGTCTAGCATGAATAAAAAATAATCCAATCTGAAGTGTTGATGTAGGTGAACAAAACATTAGAAAAATAACACCCAAGAGTAAAGAGACTGGAGGAAGATGAGAACAGCAACTGACTCATACCAATGTTTTAGAGTATGGATGACCAAATGAAACAAGTGAAAACTCTATACCTCAAAATAAAGTGTGATGAATATGGATCAAACATTGTGCAAGTGAGTCAAGCTTGGCTTTTCATGATACGCACTAATGTCATGATGGAAACATATTGAATAGAATTAGGAGTGAAGGTTTTGTGCTGTGTTCTCTGACCCTAGCGGCAGTAAATAGAGCACAGCGGGGGATCTAGCCTTTGAAAAGAGCGCCACAGATAGAAGCCATACTGAGTGCTCTGCAGGAGACAACCAGAGCACCCACAACACATGCAGAAACTTGAACAGATGCACAGCCACGCATGTGCCTTCAATTGCTTAGACTTGAAAGCAGGGCACACGTGTTATTACTGTACTGTTGCTATCACATTCCAATCAGAAAAAAGCTGGTGAAGAAATCTCAAGAATATCTAAGACCCAGTATTCTAAAATTAATTTGCAGGATCAGTCTCTTAGCCACTGCTATAGCGAATTTGAAGAAACCGCCACAAAATCATATTCAATCTTAGACTGGATTAAGGTCTATTTTGAAACGCAGGCAGAAAAGAAAATGAGTATGTCTGTGTCCAAGGAAAGAAAAAAAAAAATCTTGGGTTAGCAACATTTTTTTTTTCATAAGCATACCTGATATCCAAGTAAACAAAAAGGACAGTTCCAACTGTCCACATAAAGCTAAAAAATAAATAAATAATATCTGCTCTTTGTGCAATATTTTCTGCTTCACTGCCATTGTGAGCTGTTTGCCAAATGGAATAAGCCTAACATCAGACTAGTTCAATAATAGCATGCTAAAATTAATCATTTACTGTATAATACAGACAATCTGTAATTTATTACAAAACTGTTAAGAGGCACATCAAGGTTACCTGCAGTGCCTGATTTTCCATTGCGGCCAGGGATGCTGGGATCCCTGTCCATCACTTCTTCTGGGGTTTCTGATTGGCTGCTATAGCCACGGCCTCCACCTCCAGCAGCAATGAGTAGTGGAATATGGACTCCATTCACCACCTGTAACCGATGAAAACATGAAGTGTGACACCAGGTTTTAAGAGCATAACGCTTTAGATTGTCACTAAAAATAACATGATGCAACTGTGTTCTGCAGGGTTGCCAGTATGTTGCTAATATGTTATTGTGTAGTTGCTATTGTGCTCACACTCAGGTTGGTTGCTTACTAACCCACCCCATCTCTATATATGGCCAGGGTCCCTTCTGGCTTTGAGGAAGTTCTCACCAATTATATTTTCCTAAATTAAATTGAGCCTGGGGCCAGATTCATAAAAACATTCTTACATTTTGTCTCGGGGGGACTGAGTCCAGAGAATGAATTTCAATATATCCCCAATTAGCGTCCCACAGTGAACCTCAGCCATTTCCACCACTGCTAACACCCAATACTCTTTTAAGCATAAAAATGATGTGACACACAAATACTGGGTGAAACATTCAACTATAATTAGATATTTTAATTCGATTTTTATTGATATTATTGGTACGGAATTAACTGTATTTATAGTTGTAACTCTCATGAGAGTAAACTAATGCAATAAACATTAAACAACATACATGAAATGTCCCATTAGATTTATTACAGTTTTTCACTGTAATAGTAAATAAACTTACCATTAACCAATTAACAGGTTTTGGTAACACTTTATTTTACAGTTTCCTTGTTACATGTTACATGCAGTTACTAATAACCATAATACATGCAATTAACCCTAAACTAAACCCTAATCCTAACCATATAGTAAGTACCTGCAGTTAATTAACTATAACTGTATAATTACACTGTAACAAGGACACCTTGAAATAAAGTGCAACCCAGATTTTTGTACAGTTTTTTACTATTAGAATTACAGTCATTGATTACAGTGTGCTTTAAAAATGAGCAATAGATGTACACATTTTTATGTACTAATAATCCAAAATTATTGAAATGTATTTTATAAGGGGTCACCTTGAAGACATAAGTGCCTCCCCCTCCTCCACCACCCCCTCCTTTGAGCTGGGTCTTGTTGATAGAGGGTCCTTGCTGTTCTCTGCAGATCCGGTCCATAGTCGGCACCATCTATCAAAACAAAACAAAGCAAAGCAAAGCAAAACAAAAAACAAAACACAAAATGAGATCCTTTCATGCTAATCATACATATATATTTTTTTTAATAACACAGAGACGTATTGGTACAAAGGATTACTCACATTAGGGCAAGCGTCCTCTCCTTCCTGTCCCACTAGAATATACAGCAGCTCATCCTTCTGTAACAGGAAGTCTCCGGTCATGTACACCCCATGTGACTTGTGAACAGCCAGGACGCTGCGTCCACCAGCTGCTCCATATGCAGTGATCCTAAACCCAAGACAAATAAGTGAGTAATTTAACAGATGCTTCCATCCAAAGTCACTTATAGAGCACTTATTACAGGGACAATTCTCCTGGAGTGACCTAGGGTTAACTGCTTTGCTCAAGGGCACAATGGTGATGGCTCTTGACTCACTTCTTACAGGGATCTAACCGGCAGCCTTCTAATTACAAGACCTAACTGTTAGTAACTACACCAGGGATGACATGGAAGCTCTTTGCCTAATATAGTGAGCTGCCCTACTGCCTACATAAAAGCAGCATTCTTAACTGAACCTCATCAAGAGACTGGAACACTCTACATAAGCAGCTTCTCATGTAGTGTAATTCCAATAGAGTTTACGTCCAATAGAGTACGTCTTGTCCCTAAAATAACAAACACTTACTTTTTCTTACCTCGAGCTGAGACTTGAACACGGGTTAGCTACGGCATATGACACAACGCTGCCTACAAGGCTACTACTCCTACATTATTTTTATCAGTTCTTTTGTGTTTGGTTTGTTATGTCCTCTTTTTCCTTGACATTTAGTTTTGGACCTAAAAAAAATGCTTCTTTCTTCTTCTTTTCTTCACCCAAAATGTCCGGGATTCGGCTTTTGTATTCTACAGTCGCTATTCCTTCTCACACGCAAATTTGGAATATCGCATAAAACATTTGCGAATAAAGCAATGTTTCCATCCAGTGAGCCGAAGAGAACAAAACCGTCACTTCCTGATAAACTGGCACTAAATATCAGTGAGAAAAGCCACTGTATAAAATAATTTTCGTATACAATAAATTATTTGTGCCTATTATTTTGCTCAGGCATTACAGAATGACCAAAACAGCATTCTTAGATGCTGTGCAACGAGATCGGTCGGCTGATTAATCCAGTTACGCCGTTCCATCGCAAAGTCACATATGTCTTTTTTGATGCGCGTCATGGAATTTATTTGGTAAAAGTGTTTCCATTGTAGTGTATGCGCATGTTTTCACGTCACATAAAAATGTATCCGACATAGTTGAGCACATACGTTTTGTTTTTATGTGCATTTTTAGAATTTATGCGCATCTTGGTGTTTCCATCTAGCGTTTTTTCTATGAGATAACCCAAAATGCGCATACAAATAGTTGGATGGAAACAGCAGGGGCTTCTGTGTACACAATAAAACTTTTAATACATGTCTTGCAAAGACTTTCATGCCTACATGATCGGTATTGATGGACTGTTGGGAAAGATTCAATCTTCAGGAAAGTATATCAGAGAACACAAGGAGGACTGAAATTATTTTTGACTCAAATAGTTGATTTTTTATTTTATTTGAACCTATGGCCATGAAAAGAAACAGTGTCATGTTAAAGGTGTTAAAAGCTAAACTATTTTTTATTTGTTTGTTATTATTCTATTGTTGAGGGCCAACAGTTGGAATGGAATGGAATGGATGTATTACTTTATGTAATATCCCCACCCCCATATTTCTCACAGATTTCTGCTCGTTCTAAATCAGATACAGATAATGTAGCACAGTAAAGTTTACATTTATACGAATGCATTAGTGAGAGAGCGAAAACCTGGCAGTGTCTCTCTACTAATAGTGAAGCTGTAGGTTTTAGGTGCTAAGAAATATATGCTAGAGCTTTTCAGTTTCTAAGCTATTTTATTGATCACAGAACAGTGTTGACAATACATTTCTGAGCTACTGAATATTCCTGTACGTCATGGCAGAGCATTAATGTCGACTAGTCTGCAACCCCTACTAGTATAAATATGAATTTTTGTTTCCCCTCACTCCACAACAAATCCTTTAAATTGAACGATATTCAGAACAGAACAGGAATTTAAAATATACATATAAAACAAACATTAATTACAGTGGCATTCATCGAAAACAACATTTACAACAACAAACAAACAAGCCTTAAAGAATTTATTTAAAGTAAAACTGAAACTTCCAAAATGTTGGAATAAGCCGCAGCACACTTCATATAATAATAATAATAATAATAATATATTGCTGAAACTATGGTAGATTAAACTATATATAGTGGTATTTTTAAGTATTTAATGATCTATATTCATAGTCGATGTTTCTCACAACTCTGTCAGTCATCTTGGATGGATTGTTTGAGCTGAATTGTTTTGATGTTGTTTTCCCCACAGAAGCCAATTACAATGTTGTCTCAGTATTTGGCCAAATGAGATATTTTAGCAGACAGCACAATGCTACCTTTTTGAAATAGCCTTTGTGTCAGGAGCATATATGCTGTCTTAAAATGTTGTCTAGGTAGGCAGTTCACTTTGAAAAGAGCTGAAAAAAAAAAAAAAAGAAGCAGTTTTCTTTACAGATTTTGCTCAGTGAATGTCATTATCAGTCTGGGTACTACCTCAGCAATGCAGCTGATGACTTTGGAAATGTGTTTTCTCATTCCTCCTGCTCCAAGGACAACAATTACCTGAATGACCTGACGGGCTTGATAACAGGCAGCAATTGTGCCGAAGAAGAATGTCTTACCATTTCATGGTTGAAAAAGTAACTGCTAAACTCCTAGAGGAGGATATTTTGGCTTGAGATGGTTAGGACATTATGTGTGTGTGTGTACCTGTATTTCTTAGTCTCTGGGACCCGCCACATCTGGATGCCCTTGAATGGTCCCTTAGTGCCGACAGTGACATTGACATTGGTGTTCCGGTAAGAGTTACTGCACTGAGTTGGCGTTGGACCATCTTGTCCTGTCGCTCCACAGGTGTGGAATATCCACTTGACAGCTGCAAACACACACAAATGCCCACAGATACAGCAAAGGTACCATTAGCTTCATAAAACAAGAATATTTCTTATCCAGAGAAAATGGTGAAGGAGAAAATAGAAAGATATGCTATGTGATGTGTTTGGCTGGCTGAGCTGTCAAAAAGCCACAGACAATTTATGATTTTTAGTTCTTAGCTGGAAACCTGTAGAATGTCTTTCACAGACCTGAAAATAGTGCTACTTTAAAAGTTCATTCATTGCTAAATGTCAAATGCACTTATTTGTGAGAGGAATGCGGTTCTGACTGAATTCACTTCACTAATACTGTCAGCATTCAGATAAGATATATACTCACTTTTGGCTCTCACTCACTAACACACACACACACACACACACACACACACACACACACACACACACACACAAAAAAAAACCTCAACGGATTCTAAAGGTTAAAATGTGTTATAGACATGTTGCATCACATTTCATGTTTCTGACAGTTTTATCAGCTCTATGTCAGGACCTACAGCAGAGACTGAAGGCTGATTCACGGCATCTACATGTGCTATTTATTGTCTTTGTTTACGGAACTGTTTAACTGCAAGTAAATTGGCCAAGGACACGGTTTTATTTCAATAGTTTTTTGTTTTGTTGTTTTTTTTTTTTTTTTTTTTTCATTAATTGTGGTCCTACAACAATGCAATACTGCATAGCACATAGCCTTGTGAAAAAGAAGTAACATACTTTTGAAAAGACTACTTGTGCTTTAAAAGAACAAATATGCGTGAACGCGATGTACGTTTTTGTAAACTTAACATTAAATGCAATTAGCTAAACATTTGTCCCACTTAAGTAGGATTTCTGTACATTTTTAATTACTTCTGTTGTCTTTGAAATATGACAAATTACTGCCAAATGTACTGAATTTATGGTTAAAGGTGACCTATTATGCCCCTTTTTACCAGACGTAATATAAGTCTCAGGTGTCCCCAGAAGTTTCAGCTCAAAATACCACATGGATTTTTTATTATACCATGTTTTAACTGCCTATTTTTGGGTGGGAGAAAAAAATGAACTGATTTGGTGTGTGTACCTTAAACTGCAAATGAACTTGTGCTCCCTGCCCCCAAGCATAACAAGCATAAACAATAAAGGAGATGCTCACACACCAAATATAACTCTCAAAATGGATCATTACTGTAAAGAAGGGGACTGGACGACAGAGCTGGGGATCCACGTGCAGGCTTTACTACAATGAGCGTAGTCGTACAGACAGAGGTCAAACACCAGCAAACAGATCCAAGAGGGCAAGGCAAAAGGGTAATCCAAACACAGGCAATGGTCAAGGTAGGCAGTAAACAATCATCAAACAAGAAAAACAGTCCAGGGCCAAAAACAAAGGCAAGGCTAGGCAAGGAACAAGGAACACAAAGGCAAGGCAAGGAACAAGGAATACGGAGACAAGATTGGATACTAGACTAAACAATACTCAGCAATGTGAGTGTGTTTGAGTGCAGCTTATAAAGTGTCACTGATGGGAAACAGATGTTGTGTGCATGATTAGTTCCTAGGTGAGGGATTGTGGGAAATGTAGTCCAAAATGATGTATAACTGTGTGCAATGAAATGGTGAACCGGCGACCTCTGGTGGGGAGCAGCAGGAACCAGCAGGCGCCTGATACGTAACAATTACAAATTGTTCGTGATACAGCATATCAGATCACGTAGGTATGGCATGTATTTTGTGGATGTTTACTAACATGTAATTCTGAATGAGTTTGATAGAGTGCTGCGCAGCTAACGTGGCTAATCATAACATCACAAACTCAGGGACGGTCGTTCTTGAGTGCTGCTGTCCTGCAGAGCTTTAGTAATCCTGAAGACATTCAGGTGTTTAAGATCAGGGTTGTAGCTAAACTGTGCAGGACAGCTGCACTCCAGGACCAGTGTTACTGGTACACCGTTGTTGCTTGCGAAAAACAAAATGGCGACGCCATGAGTGATAACATACAGATTAAGGGGCGCTAAAATGAAAAGATCCCCTTTGTACGTCACAAGGGGAGTGAAATCTGAGCGTCTCATTTATTCACATGCTTGCAGAGGAAGGCTTACCAAAACAAATTTACTGGGTTGTCCTTTTTTAACATTTTCTGGGTTGGTACATGCACCGGGGACCCCGAATATGGCACTTAAACATGGATTTTCATTATATGTCCCCTTTAACTAATATATACTTTAATGTAATTTCAATTGAAACTTGTATATCATGTATTTAAATATATTTGTAATCACACATTTAAATTACAAATTAATTTGGAATTTAGTACATTTAAAATATATTAACTTAAAATGAGAAGAGTATCAAGGTGAGAAATATAAAGTCTCTCTTGACATTTTGGGCCTGTAAACTCCAAACTACCAAAACTACCATTCCGAATGCACCTTTCCATGCAGTGATGTTGTTCCACCCAAGTCTGCATCTGAACCTATAGAGATCTGTAATTAGATCTGAAGTGAAAGAAAGCTTGTTGTTGAGTTGTATAGAGGTCATGTGCCAGAGAAATATCACCAATTATGGTCTTATATAACTTCCTTTCATTAGAGATCTTGAAGGTTTGATTGGTGGAAATGGCTGAGTCATCGGAAGCTGAGTGGTGGTACTCAGTGCATCATGAGGTTAGTGGGCTGCTTCTTTTTTTTTTTTCATCAGGGGAAGCAATCACGCAGACAAAGTCAGAGGAAGTAATCAAGGAGACAAAGACTGAAGGAGCTGATCTGACAGAAGAACATGCTCCCTCTCTCCACAGCGCTGAAGATGAGTCAGCGTAAGGCAAACTCCCCCATTTGACTGGGCTTTACTTGCCAAAATGAGGTGCCATGGTGGCAAAGGAAGAAATCGATAGTGGAGGATGAAATGAGAGAGGGCAGGAATAGAGAGGAGAAGGAAAAATTAGAGATAACAAGAGGGTGAGCAGAGGCATGAAAGAAAAATCCAATAGTTGCACAATTGATCAAAAACATCAAAACATTTTTCAAAGCTATATCAATTATCCCTCACTGAAGCAAGGGATAATATTGATGTGCAACTTGATTTCCCTTCGAGTTAAAAAAAACAAAACAAAACAAAACAAACAAAAAAAACAGCTGGGAATAGACCTCCAGAAAGCTTTACTAGAGTGTTTGTCTGGTAGAAAGCATTTGAGTTTAATTATTAACCGTCTTGGGCAATTGTAGTTTCTAATCAGTTTAAAGCTAGAGGTGGGTGGTATGATCAAAATATATTATGATACACTTCTTTTTGCTGGAAATTCAACTGAAAAATATGTGCGAGACATTAGCCCCTTTCACACATACAGTCTTTACTTGTAAATTACCGGTAAGAGATTGTCACATTTCCGCCCACTGCTGCTTCCTTCCACTCCCCACCAGAGGTCTCCATTTCACCATTTAAGACTTTTTCACTGCACTGACGCAGTCACTTCACTCTGGACTACATTTCCCACAATTCCCCAGCTAGGCACTGATCACACTCACACCTGTTTTCCATCAGGAACCCTTTATAAGCTGCACTCCCTCAGACACATGTGGCTGAGTACTGTTTAGCTTTTGGTTTGCATTCCGTTTGTTCCGCCTTGTCTTGCCTAGTCTGTGTTTTTGACCCTGGACTGTTTCTTTGTTGATGATCATTTGCTGCCTGTCTTGACCATAGCCTGTGTTTTGGATTACTCTTTTACCTTGCCCTCTTGTATCTGTTTGCTGGTGTTTGACCTCTGCCTGTACGACTACACTCTTCCTGTTTTATTAAAGCCTGCATTTGGCTCTCCTACTCCGTTGTCATGCTCCCTCTGTTACAGAGATCATGTGTGAACAGGATCTTTTCAAAAATAACAATAAATCGGTTCTGGCAATTTACCAGTAAGGAAAGTTGTAACGTTACTAGTGTGATGCTGTGTGTGAACGCAGAATGAAAATTACCAGTTTGAGCATGTTCAAAGTCAGAACACGCTGACGTAAGAAGTCTGCTTTGGACTAATCATAATGTTCTTATGGAGATGACGTGATTACTCCACACTGTTTACAGTAAGCTCCGCTGCTATTTAATAGTTTTTCTATGTAAATATACGCTAGATGGACATCTTTGACCGTTGCGCCATGTCTCACAGGTTTTTCATGTCGTTCTCAAGACCCAACCCTGCTTTTTCATTCATTTCCTTCAATGCAGTTGGAAACTATTATGCGCATCTCATGTTTTTAAAAGCAAAAACACATTCCATTGAATCATCCCCTTATGCCTGCCACTCAGACATCAAAAATGTTGTCAAATTAAACAGATAGTGAAACTAAAGCACTTTTCCACATGTGGGCGAATAAAGAAAATAGTGCAACATTTAAATATAATTTCCGATGACTGACATCACAGAATTTAGCGGTATTTTGGTGCTGATGTGTGAATGTTCTATTACTGGTAAAAATCCAGAACGCTTGCTTGTTTGTATGAACAGCATATTTGTGTATTCACCAGCAAAATCATTCTGGTCATTTTACCGGGATTGCTGTGTGAAAAGGGCTTATATAACCCATTTTTGCTGTCAACATTAACACGTGATTAATTAAAAATCCTTAACGTGTTAAAAAAATTTAACACAAATAAATTACTTAAGTGAAATTGCATCATTAATGTAATTATCTTAGCAGTTGAGAGCATCTACAATAGCGCAGGCACCTTTACCCCCAGTCGCCGGAAATTTCTATTCAAACCCTTTAACCCGATTTTGTTTTTTTTGCAATCAGATCTTTTTAAGCTGCTACACTCCGGTCCAATGATCCAGTAAGCAAATTCATTCAAATAGCGCTAATGTAAGGCAAGGCAAGGCAATTATATTTATATAGCACATTTCATACACTATGGTAATTCAAAGTGCTTTACATAAAGAAGAACCAAATACATAAGAATAAAAATGGAATGCATAAGAAATAAAAATAACAGTAAAAACAGAGAATACCACTATCTGGATGGAAGACTTAGGACGTTTCAGATCTAAATGGATCTTCCTCACACTGGAGGGATAACTGTACTCAACTTTGTTGTCCGTCAGAGTGGATCTAAACAGATCTATCCATCAGGGCGGATCTAAATGGATCTTCCTCACGCTGGAGGGATAACTCAACTTTTTTGTCCGTCACAGCGGATCTAAACTAATTTATCCATCAGAGTGGATCTAAATGGATCTTCCTCACGCAGAAGGATAACTGTAAAAAAAAAAAAATATATATATATATATATATATATATATATATATATATATATATATATATTTGTGCATTTAAACAGTACCCTTACAGACAAATCTTCCTGGACTAACTCTATCCAGAGCTCCATCCAGGGATAACTCTACTCAACTTTGTTGTCCGTCAGAGTGGATCTAAATGGATCTATCCATCAAAGCGGATCTAAATGGATCTTCCTCACGCGGAGGAATAACTATAAAAAATATTTGTCAGGTAGCTGTGCGTTTAAACAGTACCCTTACAGACAAATCTTCCTGGACTAACTCTGTCAGAGCTCCATCTAGGGATAACAAATGCTTACTTCCTAATTCTCCCAGCTCTTTCAACCAGACAGCAATATTTAAAATGCATTAAAAGGCAGAAGTAAAAACATGATACATAAAAGATTGATATAAAATGCATTAAAAATTTAATAAAAACAAGAAAAAGAATAAAAAGATAATGCATATAAAATACAGTGCAAACAGTTTGGACATAGCACAGTGATCAGTAAATGCATAGCTAAAAATATATGTTTTGAGTCTGGATTTGAATGTGGCTACTGTTGGAGCACATCTGATCTCTTCTGGAAGCTGGTTCCAGCTGCGGCTGGTGTAACAGCTAAAAGCAGACTCACCTTGCTTTGAGTGAACCCTTGGTATTTCTAAGTGACTTGATCCTGATGATCTGTTTATATTATATGAGCATATCTGCAATGTATTGAGGTCCTAGGCCACTGAGTGATTTATAAATGCAACTGGAAGCCAGTGCAAGGACCTGAGGACTGGTGTGATATGTTCATATTTTCTGGTTCTGCTCAGAATCCTGGCAGCAGCGTTCTGTACAAGCTGCAGCTGTCTTATGGTCTTTTTGGGAAGGCCAGTGAGGAGTCCATTACAATAATCCACCCTGCTGGTGATGAAAGCATAAACAAGCTTCTCTAAGTCTTGACTGGAGACAAAGCATCTAATTCTTGCATTATTTTTGAGATGATAATATGCTGATTTAGTTATTGTTTTTACATGGAACTCAGGTCTGACTCCAAAATCACACCAAGATTCCTGACTTGATTTTTAGTTGTTTGACCCATAGAGTGAAGGTATGCGTTCACTTTGAGAACTTGGTTTCCAAACACAATGACTTCAGTTTTGTCATATCCAATTTTTAATTTCATCAATGCATTGGCACAGGGAGTCAATGGGGCTGTAATCGTTAGGTGATAGGGCTAGGTAAATCTGGGTGTCAACTGCATAGCTGTGATATGAAATTTGGTTCTCTCATTATTTGGCTCAGTGGCAGCATATATAGGTTGAACAGGAGGGTTGCAGGTATTGTAAAGAAAACCAGGCTGATTACATCAGAGATGGCAGAGAGAATAGAGACACTGCGTTTTCAGTAAATTATTCATTCCAGTGTGTGTTTCACTTTAAATCACACAGATTATTTCTGAAGAGCACATGCCCTCAGGCATCGCATTGTGTGAAATATAGACTGAGCGGAAGGTCAAAACATCGCAACGCTGTATGGCCAGATGATATGCAAACTATGATTCTCGGCTGGATAAAGCAAACCACTGTCTCGCTAGTAAAGTTTTGATGGATGAGGCTTGCAATCAAGGTATAGATAACTGCGGTGACATACAGTAGTTCTACAGTAAGCACGCATGAATCTGCTATATTGATGCGGAAACGTGGTCTGTTCTGTATCGTAACTTCACTTGTCTAAAATGTAAACAAGCTCTTTGCTGTTGCACTGTACACATAATATACACTGAATTCTGAAAAGTTTTTTCTGTAATTTTGTTATGGGTGCTTTGTTGTGCATACATTTATGAATTATATGGACTCCTTCTATCATTTGGTTATTTGGTGTCCTTTTGGACTCTCCAAGTGTCCTTTTTTTGGAAAGACACCTAAATTTAACTTAAATACAGTTTTGTGAGAATCACCCTTCAATCGGATAGTTTACTTTGCTGGACATAGCAAAAGATGAAAAAAATGAAGTGTTAAACAAGAAAAAAGGTATATGCTTAATTTCACGATGTGCGATTAAATTTTAATCTATATGACTCATTTACTCCCCCACCACCACCGCCACATGAAATTGTTTGCAGTGCTACCAATTCAAGAAGAATGTAGGTAGACTGAAACCAATCATTTTCATAGAACACTAAGCTCTGAATGTTCCTCCTTTTGCCATGTCAGACACTGCAGTGAAAAATTGGACAAAGTATTTTGACCATTCATAGCTGAAATACACCAGAGAACGCCTTGCATGATTGAGGCTCTGCTAATGAGTCCTGATGAATAGCAGATTAGCTGATCGTTCAGATTTATTAAGGCTGAAATGGAGTGGGAGTCATTTCACAAACACTCAAGCATACCATATTGATAAATGGCTCAAATGAGCATGAACACAAGAGGAACACCTGTATATGCTATGGGCAAACAGATCAGTCTTCCCAGTGATGATGGCATCTGGCATTTTCAAAGTTCATGTGGAACATGTCTTTTACAGACTGATTTGTGCACGTTCAATAGATAATGGTAATGTGAAGCGATGTTTTACTGTACAGTCCTCATGAGAAATTGTGATCATTTAAAAGCATGATTGTAGGGAAATTTCAACTCCGTATACAGTATTTTTTATTTTTATTTTTTACAGAGAAATTCTTTAGATTGTTTACAATTGGTTTGATTACAGAATGGCACCTGCACAAATAAGAGACTGAAAGAATGCAAGTTTCTGTTCAAGGCAATTTATTGGAGGCGAATAGAATTATTATACTATGCATGTGATTGGGAGCATGCAAGGATGCAAATGATATGCCATCAATAGATCATAAGGCCAAACTGGCCTTAAACAAAAAAATATGTGTAGCTCTTTGATATTAGAAGCAAACACTGCATTTTTTTCATAATCCCAACAAAGATGTTATGCACATGAGCATGAGCAGTTGTTTTTAATTTAAATTATTGAATAATTTTTTAAGATAACAGCAAAAACAGCCTGGTCTGACTTTAGCTTTGTGAAATTATACTACATAAAACAAAATCAGCAGACAGACTGAATAGAAATGCAAAATCACTCTCTGACAGTAGGTGGTGCTTATGGAACAGCAGTGATATAGTGTTTCCATGGTTACCGCTATACACAAAACAGCGCTTTTCGATAAATATAGGCTAATACTACTACTTTATATGGAGATAAGAAGAAAAGCCATCAAAACTTTTTTGAAGACAGTTCCCTTCAGAGATACATTCATATCAACCCCAATTCAATATTTATATTATTCTTCCTATATTTCGCAAACAGTGAGCTTGTGCATGGTAGTATTTTCTCTGCTGGCGCGTCTGTTCTCCTCTTTGTGTCCGTATTCAGCGTGTGCCTGTGTTAAATTCCTGTTTACAGACTTCGTGAAATACACAAAATAAATTTTGGGAAATTATTACAAAGCAGTTTGTTTGCAAGCCCGGAATAAAGAATGTTTAAAAAATGTTTTTGGCCCCTGGACTAGTGCATCTCTATTTTTTATTATAGTTCAAATCAATTTGACACCCCTGATCTACAGCTATTTGCACTGCAGCTTCTTTTCCTTATGTTTAAAAGACTTCTCTACTAGCATTAAACATAACATGTCCACCTTATTGTGTCAATGTACAGTATACTGGATATGAAAATATTTTTAAATAGATTTTATACATCTAAATGTTAATCTTCTGCTAGAATGTTGTTCTTTCCAAGCTTGTAATTGGCTTCATTATCTTAAAACACCAACCATTTTAAGGTCTTCCCTGTTACACAATGAATTGTAAAAATGTCATGTAACAGCAGTGGACAAATTCCCTAGACCTTTTGTTCATCTGATAACAAATAATTTAATTTTTAACACTGCTCAGTTCAAAATCCACCAAACTGTAGGAACGACCCAACAGCATTTCCATAATTTAGTACAGATTATGACATGACTTGTGCCTCACTTCTCCAGAAAATTTTAAGCAGACTCAGCGTGGTTCCCTGGTGTGTGTGATTTTGAAACTCACATTTATACCAACTAAATGAACCAAACTCTGATGTCACATGCACTCAGGTGTGTACCAAAAGCTGTAGTGTAGTGGCACCCTTAGATGTTGCAACTGGTCTTTCAGCACTGTTTAATTTGAAGGAAAATGGTGCAGAAATAGTCCAGTAGATGGCACACTTTCTTTTCTCTACAGTGCACTTCATAGAGCAAGAGAGAGAGAGAGAGAGAGAGAGAGAGAGAGAGAGAGAGAGAGAGAGAGAGAGAGAGAGAGAGAGAGAGAGAGAGAGAGAGAGAGAGAGAGAGAGAGAGAGAGAGAGAGAGAGAGAGAGAGAGAGAGAGAGAGAGAGAGAGAGAGAGAGAGAGATGGTATCTGAGCCTCTGATAAGCATTCATCTTCTATATCCATTAGAAATCCAACATATTTGGTGTACTCAAGCATTTCAACAATTTCAGTGTGCTCAGAAGGAATTATATGGTCTGGACTTTGAATTAGGTGCTTTAATGTTTATAGAGTATAACTCAAAACTTGCTGTAAAAACAAAGACTCCAGAGTCTTTATAATGCACAGTGCTACGTTTGTTGGAATTTGGAGTGTTTGGATCTGGCATCCAAGTCAAACATCAAAATATGTATTTATCAATATTTATGAAACTATTTTGTGTGTAAAAAGTGTTTCAACTGACAATATCCCAAGAATAATTATCCTATTGTTAGGATGTTATAGTTTTGACAATTCATCTATGTTGGTTCTCTATTGCAATTTAGTTTTAATTGAAATAAACAAACAAATAAATAAATAAACATTTAATAATAAACAATTTGCTCATGGGTTCATCAGAAATGGTGCTGATTGTAGACACACTGAAATATCGAATGAAATTATATATATATATATATATATATATATATATATATCAAATTAAATATATATATACACAGTGGTGGTCAGAATTATTGGCACCCTTGGTAAATATGATCAAAGATGACTGTAAAAATAAATCTACATTGTTTATCCTTTTGATCTTTAATTCATAAAATTTGCAAAAATCTAACCTTTCATTGAAGGAAAAAAAACAAAAAAAACAAAAAAAAAACCACATTATGAAATAAATGTTTTTCTCCAAAACACGTCGGCCACAATTATTGGCACCCTTTTATTCAATACTTTTTGCAACCTCCTTTTGCCAAGATAACAGCTCTGAGTCTTCACCTATAATGCCTGATGAGTTTGGAGAACACCTGACAAGAGATCAGAGACCATTCCTTCATACACAATCTCTACAGATCTTTCAGATTCTCAGCTTTATGTTGGTGCTTCTTCTCTTCAGTTCACCTCACTCATTTTCTTTAGGGTTCAGGTCAGGGGACTGGGATGGCCATGGCAGAAGCTTCATTTTGTGCTCAGAGACACATTTTTTGTGTTGGTTTTGATGTTTGTTTTGGATCATTGTCCTGATGGAAGATCCAACCACGGTCCATTATTCGATTTCTAGCAGAAGCGGTCAGGCTTTGATTTTTTTTTTTTTTTTATTCGTTGGTATTTGATAGAATCCATGATCCCATGTATCTGAACAAGATGTCCAGGACCTCCAGCAGAAAAATAGGCCTACAACATTAAAGATCCAGCAGTATATTTAACTGTGGACATGGGGTACTTTTTATCCATGTGTGCACCAAACCCATCTGGTGGGTTTGCTGCCAAAAAGCTCTTTTTTTAGTTTCATCTGACCATAGAAGCTGGTCCCGTTTGAAGTTCCAGTCTTGTCTGACAACTGAATATGCTGGAGATTGTTTCTGAATGAGAGCAGAGTATTTTTCTTGAAACCCTCCCGAACAACTTATAGGAATGTATGTGCTGTTTGATAATTTTTTTAAGGCTTTCTGAGACTCAAGACTCAACTAATCTCTGCAATTCTCCAGCTGTGATCCTTGGAGAGTCTTTGGCCACTCAAACTTTCCTCCTCACCGTGCATTAGGACGAATTAGAAACATCCTCTTCCAGGCAGATTTGTAACATCTTTAGTTGATTGGAACTTCTTAATTATTGCACTGATGGTGGCAATAATGGGGATTTTCAATGCTTTAGCTATTTTCTTAGAGCCGCTTTCTATTTTGTGACGCTCAACAATCTTTTGCTGCACATTAGAACTATATTTTTTGGTTTTTCTCATTGTGATGAATGATTAAGGGAATTTGGCCTTTGTTTCCTCATGTTTATACTCCTGTGGAACAGGAAGTCATGGTTGGACAACTGCATGTTCATGATCACCCTGGTGTGCAAAAAAAAATGTAAATATGAATGGGAATACACTTCAGAGATATTTTACTTTAAAATTCTAGGGGTGCCAATAATTGTGGCCAACATGTTTTGGAGAAAAACATTTATTTCATAATGTGATTTTCCCCTCACTTTCAATTCTTTTCCTTCAATGAAAGGTTAGATTTTTGCAAATTTTATGAAATAAAGATCAAAAGGATAAACAATGCAGATTTATTTTTACAGTCATCTTTGATCATATTTACCAAGGGTGCCAATAATTCTGACCACCACTGTATATATATATATATATATATATATATATATACACATACACATATATATATATACATACACACATATACATACATATATATAATTTTATTTTTTACAATGAAATTAAAGATACTAAATGTACTGCACGTTATGCTACTTATTGTGCCCAAGAACATGATCTATTTAATGTCAGGTTCAGACTACACAATATTTTTGTCTGTTATGATAGTCACTGTCAGATTATGCAATTTTGACTTCTAATTGTCGTGTCATGGACAAGAAACATGTCAGACCACACGTTGCTTACCGACCAATCATCGCTTGCCATCTTTAACAATGCGCATTGTGCCATCAAGAAGGCAGAACTTGACTTCAGGAAACCAGAGAGTAAACAAACAATGGTTGTACTAGCAGAATGCTAATTCCAGTACTCACCGGGTTGCTGAAGCGTCTCTGCAGGGGCGCCGTATGCCAGGCATATGGGCCCAGGACGCTAGGGGGCCCCAAATCAAGACTTTGGATTTTGTGTGATTTTTTTTCTTCTGTTTTTCTTTTTTTCTCTCCCTTACATACACCAACATGTTAACTAATAATATTGTAGTAAAATACCATTTAAATCTGTAAATTATAGAAAGTAAGAAGTGAACGTGAGCTCCCTCTCTCGTCACTTCAGAACATGACGTGTTAACTGCACAAAAAAAAACAGGCCTGTCAGGAACACAAAAGTGAAAATGTAAAAAATAAAAAAAGTAGGGTGTTGTAAGATGTTAAAAGGAAGTTTTCCTTACGAAATGGGCTCTTACAAATAAGAATAAACAATTGGAGATGATTGTTGGTCGCGGATGTGTCGAAAGACCTAATTCAAGAAGTCTGTAGTGCAGGCGGTCTTCTGTGAGTGCAAAACCGCAATTGAAAAACCTAATTTTATTCGTCAGAGAAACCTTGAATCATTATTCCAGAATTTCGTTGTGTTGGCTGGGGATATTTCTATATTCTATGGGCTCTATATATTCTAGCCACCAGCGTGAGATTTTTGAGGCGACTGTTATTTATTTAGAACATTATTTTAGAACGTATTAATTCATTGGCGACGCATCATGCAGAAAATAGTATCTGGCAATACAATGTACAGCATCTAATTACTATTTTCACTTCTTGCAAAAAACTGTTACTTTTACATGCTGTAAATAGAATATATCACTATTTTCACCTAGTGTAAATAGCATATCGTGAAAATTCTGCTATTGTCACTTAGTATAAATAGGATGTATCGCTATTTTCACTTAGTGTAAATATCATCTACAGTAGGGGTGTAAAACTTTTTTTATTTCAGTTTGAGGACTGGATTGAAAAAAAAAAAAAATGAACCATGTGCGGGCCGAATGACCTTTTTCTTATAACAACCTTAGTGCGCTGATAGTTGCATTAATATTAACCATACAAACAACAAATTAATTTGCAAGAAAACTGTATTTGTTTTTACAGCGAAAGACTATTAGATTTTTAAAATAATGCTTTATTTAATTTTTTTTTATTAGAACCTATTTTGATTTTTCATGGCCAATTCCAATTTTTTTTAGAAACAAATTGGCCGATTCTGATACTGGTTGCAGATTTTTAAAGCAAATTTATTTGTTGTTTATTTTTTCACAGGCCAAACTGGCCTTAAACAAAAAATATGTGTAGCTCTTTGATATTAATGGAAAACACTGCATTTTTTTTCATAATCCCAACAAAGATGTTATGCACATGAGCATGAGCAGTTGTTTTTAATTTAAATTATTGAATAATTTCAAGATTAACAGCAAAAACAGCCTGGTCTGACTTTATGCTACATAAAACAAAATCAGCAGACAGACTGAATAGAAATGCAAAATCACTCTCTGACAGTAGGTGGTGCTTATGGAACAGCAGTGATATAGTGTTTCCATGGTTACCGCTGTACACAAAGCAGCACTTTTCGATAAATATAGGCTAATACTACTACTTTATATGGAGATAAGAAGAAAAGCCATCAAAACTTTTTTGAAGACAGTTCCCTTCAGAGATACATTCATATCAACCCCAATTCAATATTTTTATTATTCTTCCTATATTTCGCAAACAGTGAGCTTGTGCATGGTAGTATTTTCTCTGCTGGCGCGTCTGTTCTCCTCTTTGTGTCCGTATTCAGCATGTGCCTGTGTTAAAGTCCTGTTTACAGACTTTCGTAAATACACAAATTAAATTTTGGGAAATTATTACAAAGCAGTTTGTTTGCAAGCCCGGAATAAAGAATGTTTAAAAAACGTTTTTGGCCCCTGGACTAGTGCATCTCTATTTTTTTATTATAGTTCATATCAGTTTGACACCCCTGATCTACAGCTATTTGCATTGAAATTATTTTATTTACTATGGGCTACATAAATTTAACCTCAATAAAGGTTAGCCTGGAATGAATGCAAATTCCCATGATAAACCTCTGGGATTTTGGAGCACCAACTTGTAACAGTAGGAATAGCATTCTTTAATTAATTCCCTGTCTTATTCTGCCCTCTAGTGGCTAATATCGAAAGAAAACATGCTGCTAAGCCGACCCACTAAATACTTTTAATTTTATTAAACACTCCTTAGGCAGGTTATTTCCACTTTTAGAACATTATTTTCATTTTTATTGAAAATAAATGCCTTTCTGATATGTGATGGGAAAATAGAGAACAGCGAACTCAGCAAAAGGCGGATTCGAAACCATGGCGATCACAGTAAAAGCTGGAATTGCGAGCCAACACGTTACTGTTGCGTCACTGAAGACGTTGAATAATGTGCTTCTTTTATTAAACTTGATATACAATAGCGAGTTATGTCGAAATAACGACTTAATATCTTGAAATAACAAGATATGTCGAAATAACGACTTAATATCTTGAAATAACGAGATATGTCGTAATAATGATTTAATATCTCGGAATAACGACTTAATATCTTGAAATAACAAGATATGTCATAATAATGACTTAATATGTCGAAATAACGAGATAAGCTTTCGTTTTTTCCCTCCCCGCCAAGTTTTTTTTTCACCATGCGGTTCAGAGCTTCCGTATATTAAGCCTACATTTAAGTGAAAATGAATGTTAAGGCTAATATGCAGCTTGTTGTGCGTTTTGAAACCAGCGGAAATTGCAGGATATGTAGAACATAAGTTCATACAATGTCAAAACACGCACATGCAGCGCTTCTGTGAATGGAGAAAACAGAATAAAAAATAAGCCTACATAACACATATACAATAAAAGGGAATATTTAGGCCTTAACTATAGGCTACGCGAAATATTTCACTTAAATAATGAAGTCTACAGATTAACAAAACGAAAGTGGTTATTGTGGCGCACTCCAAAGATCTAGGAACGGAAACAGACATTCTGCTTGTTTTCGTAATTGAAGTGTCTTTTGTAAATGTATGAATTATGTTTTGCTTTTACCTGTATGACCATAAATTACGGAGTACAGTTTACTGTCTTAGAAGGAAAAAAAAAAAATTCTGATGGTCGCGCCTGCGCCTCGCGCGCGCACAAATTCTTGCACTGATTACTTGATATCGCAGCCTGTTAAATATTTAAAATAAAATACAATCAACCAAACATATAAAACGTTACACTGCTCAATTCAAATCTGTAATACAATCTGCCGTTTACCACCCGTGACCCCCGCCTGACTGTGCTGTTATGTGAAGGATGATGTCGATACTGCGAGTGAATATAAAGCTTACATAATAAAATATAGTTTAGCATTTGTCTCAAATGAAAACAGTGCCGAATGAGAAAGGTAGGCTTCAGATTAATTCGTTTAGCATCTTATTTAGTTTTATTTCTAATAAATAAGCCTGTTTCTCGCCTTGAATATAGCAATATAAGCTGGAATGGCGTTAAAAAAGAAAAGAGAATTAAAAAAAAAAAAAAAAAATTGTTATAAAAGATAGCCTAATTGTAGGCCTATTGGCTAAGACGGCAAATACTCTTTGTTTTTTAATAAATAAAATGCTGTACGTATTATTATTATTATTATTAAGTAGGCTACATTCAAACAAACAAAAAAAAAGTTAAAAAATAATGTTTTTAACCGTTATTTTTTCTAAACAAACCGGTTTCGGAACGTTAGTAATACAGAAGGAACGCTGGAACAGAAACGTTAAAATACTGATTCTGCTCAGAGTGAAACGATTTAATTTTCTTTTCGTTTTTAAGCCCTGGTTAAAACTCAATGAGCTCAGGGGAGGAACGAGAGATGAGGACTCCCGCTGTAACATTACCTGTTGTTGTCACTGTTGGACAATTACTTTAGAGCAGTGGTTCTCAACTTTTTGGTCGCGCCCCCCCTTAAACCTTTCAAAAAATTTGGCGCGCACCATTCACAAAAGCAGCTTGTGATTTTGTCTGCTGAAGCACTGCTTTTCTATGGCAAACTTTGGGCTTGTTCAGAAAGTCAAGAATCTGAAGAAGAACGATTCAGTGTAATTGGCGTTCGGTGCCGCCTTATAGAGGCAGAGCCCCACTGCTATTCACGCACTTGAACGCCATTTCAAAACATTTTTTTCTGCTGATCTCCCATGCCCCCCGCCCCCATTTTTGCGTCCCAATGCCCACTGTTTACAAATCATCAAACAAATTGTGCCAAAACCGGGCTGATATTGTGTAGTCTGAATCCGACATAAGTCCACATGTCATACTAGCAGGAAACTACAGGTATGCTTCTAACCACAAGTCAGTAAGTTTGTACACGTTTGCGATGCTGTTTGCAAATGTTCGTTAGAACTACTGTTTCAGGAAAACATAGATTTGTTTAAATATTCTGATAAAGACGAAACTTGCGACCGTATTTGGCTAACATTACTTTTGGGGAACGCAGCCCAGGATGGTAACCGTAAGAGACCATAGTTAAAACAGACTATCTGAACAATGACTGAAAATGTGTTTGTTTTAGTGCTCATGTACTGTATAGTTTCAATACAATAACAAGAATAAACGTGGTTTGTACCAAACTTCAGACTTGTAAATCACACTGGGGCGAATTTCAGTCTGAACAAGCTAGATAAAAGTTAGAAACAATTCAAAAAAGACAAACAGCTCAAGCACATGAAAGTAGCTAAACTCACATTCTGTAGACGCTCCAGGCCCTCCATAGAGTGGTGTAGTGGTCTTGATGTTCTCATTGCTTGGTGTGAACAGTACTTGTGTGGGGCTTATGGGAGCCACTGGGGGAAATTCTCCATTGGCTGTGGATGAGAGAAAAGACACAATACATTGTTGCGGTCCAACAACACTACTGCAGCCAGAGAAAATGTTGTAGGCATTGTAAAAAGCACAGTTTCTGTAAGCCTATAGAAAATAGCTCTATTTGCCATAAGAAAAACAAAAACAAACAAACAAAAAAACATTCTTTTAGATAATATATTCCATGACAATATCCATTCTATAAAGCTGGTAATGATATCTGCATATTTGTCTAGAGAAACATGAGAAACATGTGCTGAAAAATGGCTAAACTGTTTGCATATTTTTCACATTGAGAAATGTTAATGATATGCTAATAAGGATGTTTGCTGATGATGTAGAAGTCTCAAATGGGTGAACACTAGACCTCAAAATCTTGATATGAATTACCCAACAGGAAAAAATCCCATGTCACCAGGCTACTACTTATAAATGTGCATGTAAACAGTGTACAAAAAAGCATATGCAAATAAACTACCCTTTTTTGTGTTAATTGCTAATATAGGCAATATTTTCAAGCTACCAAGAATATATGGCCATCTAGCATTTTCACTTTCAGAAAGCTTAATAAATCCTGTTTCTGGGGGCATGTAACATTTAGCCAGATGCCTTTGCATTTCATGAGGATTTTTCTGCTTCCTGTCTCTCTTTGACTGGATTTGACATTTCCATCACCTCCTCTCATGCAATTTTCATGGGGTAATATTTTATGGACAGGCCCGCGTAATGCTCAAACATGCAGGATAGTAGGCAGTCAGGGTAAAATATGTATTATCTATATAATGTTATACCAATTGCATTGTTCAGTTCTTGATTCTGATTGGCTGATGTGTTGATTACACAGCTATGAAGTAGTTCCCGGATTGCTGACTGCATAATTGCAAATCACGTTGATTTGTGTAGTTTCTATGGAAGATATTTTATTTGTGGCATAAGGAGGTAGCTTTAGTGATGAAAATTCTAAAATAAGCAGAATAATTGACTCCAATAATTGAATTACTGTTAACACTTTATTTTACAGTGTCCTTGTTACATGTAGTAACATGTACTTACTCCAGTAATAACAGTAAATTATACATATTTACATATAACTAACCAAACCCTAACCCTATAGTAACTACATGTTGTTAATTCATATTACTCAGTACTTAATGTATAATTACATTGTAACAATGACACCTTAAAATAAAGTGTAACCAAAATTTAGAAGATGAATGAACACTGGAGGTTTACATCACAGGTAAGGCTGATTTTCAATTAATTCATCAAATCCTCAGTAGGATAAAAAAATAACTGGCAGAAACAAATATTCAAGCATTTGTCTTCAAAGAGTTACTAGACAGTATTAGTTTGATTATGAAGCATGTTATACATGTACTTATTAGACCTAAAAACACAGACTAAGCTCAACAAAAGTAGACAAGCACCACCAATGGTGTCATGAGTTTAGTTCATGTTTCTTAATTACTATGACAAGCCACATGAGCTTTTGCATTGTTCCAATTGTCAACTCCCTGTGAAGACAAATCATCCCTTTCCCCAAATGTAGCCGCTCAGACAATACTGGGACTCTGTGAAAAATGCTACCTCTCATCTCCATCTCTTAATCATTGCTTTAAAAATACTCATCTACTCCCACAAAACTCCCGCACCACTCTGACTAGAGTTGGCATCATTCATCACAATCTGGACTCCCCGTTACAAGCTCCTTCCCATGATGCACCCTGTCGCAGGACTATTATCTGTTCTCCCATTTCAGGAATCAAGAAGGAAGTTGATCCGTTAAAATCGTACCTCTGAGACACCCTGCCTTGTGTCGCATGCAAAAAGGAAAGAAGAGTTTTGTCTTTTATAACAAACAAAGTTAAAATCAAACAATTCTGTAGTTAGTAGTTACTTAAGAGCAGTGCTGAATAGATTACTTACAAATTGTATTTGGTTACTGATTCCAAATTACATGTGTGGCTCTCAGTTTTCAGTGATAGGCACATGACTAGTGGTTGGTCTGTGTGTGCGATTCCACAAACCTGGAAGAACTATTTAAATATTAAGCTTTTACTGCAAATCATGTTATTGTATTAAAGGGTTAGTTCACCCAAAAATGAAAATTGTGTCATTAATTACCCTAATGTCGTTCCACATCCGTAAGACCTTTGTTTATCTCTGTAAGACCTTCTATTATCTTCTGAACACAAATTAAGATATTTTTGATGAAATCTGAGAGGAATCTGACTCATCCATAGACAGTAATATAATCACCAATTTCAAGGTCCAGAAAGGTACTAAAGACATTGTTAAAAAAAAGTCAACGTGACTGCAGTGGTTCAACCTTAATTTTATGAAGCAACGAGAATACTTTTTGTTCGCAAAAAAACAAAAAAAAAAATGACTTTATTCAACAATTTTTCCTCTTCCCTGTCAGTCTATTACGCAGTTGGTGCAGTGAACACATTGCAGAGAGCATTGTTTTTTTTTGTGCGCATTGTCATTGTGTGCACAAAAAATATTCTTGTCGCTTCATAAAATTAAGGTTGAACCACTGCAGTCAAGCCGACTTTTTAAATAATGTCTTTAATACCTTTCTGGACCTTGAAAGTGTTGATTATATTGCTGTCTATAGACAAGTCATATACCTCTTGGATTTCATCAAAAATATCTTAATTTGTGTTCCGAAGATGAACAAAGGCCTTAAGGATGTGGAACGACATTATGGTGAGTAATTAATGACAGAATTTTCATTAATTCATTTAATGCTCTGTAAATTTGGGTAAATTTAAGATTTTGTAATTTTTTTTTCTTATACAGTATATAGAATAAACAGAAGAGGGAGGACCAAAAATCATGGTGAGGAAAAGATCATAAAACACTTAACTAAAACAACTTGGCCTGCATTCTTTTATGTTACTTTTTATGAAATGAACACACTCTTTCATATGCCACTGCTATACTTGGCAGGTTCTTTAGACATTGCACCATTGTAGTGTAGGTCATTGATTTTTTTTTTTTTTTTTTTTTTGCACAGCTCATTTGCAGTCTAGACATGCATGCAATGTTACTACCTTGGGGAAGCGAGAACTTATTTCAATTGGATTTGTCAATGAATAAATGAGATTTGAATTGAAGCATATAGCATACATTTAAGAAGTGACATTCTACATTTTACTTCAAAAATTACATAATATGCTACTTGTAATGCAGTACCCATAACACGCATGAGTTGTAACCACTAGTCGATGTCTCTGATTATTCATGTTTTTTTTTACTTCCACCGTGAATGGCAAGTTATGAGTATTTTGACTGCAGCCGCTGCACACTGCAGTACACAATTTTGGCTGGTGGTCAAAGACAAGATTTCTTGAACTGTGGAAGAATGTAATCCTTTGCTCCAGGGAGAACTGTCACTCAGCAGTTTTTCAAATCTGCCAGGACAATCAGAAAACAGCTTAGTCATCGCTTTTCAAATACTTCAATATGTCTCCATATCCAACTGGACAGTTGAGATTCTTAAATGGTCGGTCTATGATAATCTAAATCTTAAAGCCTAGACAAACCATTTAAAGAGATAGTTCACCCAAAAATGAAAATTCTGTCATCCTTTAAACACCCTGTCATTTCAAACCCATAAGACTTTGGTTTATCTTTAAAACACTTTCCTTGACATCTCGAAAATGTCTGTATGATTTGCTGCCCTCTCTTCAGTTTATTCATCAGAAGCATTTTTTTTTTTTTTTTGCCCATCTGAAATAGTGTGCTGGTCATATTGATGCCACTTTTATTGATAGTGACAGTAGAGAAAGCACAGGAAATAATGGGGGCAGTAGAGGGTAATGAGATTGGGAAAGTCAGACTCAAACTTGTGTTCCTCACACCAGAACCAAGGCTCATCTTTTTAAGGATGTGTTAGGGCATGCCATGTGTTAGTATTCCAATATCATATATACCCAGGAGTCTAAATAAATTCAGATGAAGCTGGAAGTCAGAGCGGTTTTCTGCCCACTGTCAGTTTCTCTTAAGGAGGATGTCAGATGAGAACTTTCAAATGCATGCTTTGTAGTCTAGATAGCAGCACTTACTGGAGTGCTGCAGGGAGAACGATAAATCAAACTCGACACAATAGTAGGCAAGAATACATAGAAATTGCACCTACATACCTGTAAGCTGCTCTGGCTCTAAAATGTATTTAAAATCCTAAGCCACACTTAAAAAATACATGGTTTTTATTGCATTATATGACACAATAACAAACAAAAAAGTGACATACAAATGTTATGAATTAAGTCAGTTTCCTTCATGTTCACTCTGCCCTATCAGAGCAACCGCAGGTATAGTTATCTATTTTTACTCATCGCATTACCAAATGTTCCATTAACAGCTGACATTAACGGCCCAAATACTTTTTTGTGTTTTGAACAGTATTTGAACAGTATACTTTGCAATGCAATTTTCTGTGAACATGCAAGACTTCTGATTTATGTTATATAAATATCTAGAAGAATAGTAAACTGTAAAACTATGTGTGCTATAAATCAGTGTATTTATCAGTACAATAGTACATTAAAATTTAATTTTCAAAAGGGACAGTGTACAGTAATCAACATTCATCAATGTAAATGTACTCAAGTTTTCAATGGTAGTCCCCTTTGCCAGATGATAAAACATGTATTTATAAAACATGTAAAAAAGTGGATAAATTGTATTAAACTTTAAATATTTTATTTAATATATTATTATTATTATTATTTTAATATATACTATTTGCTATATAATACAATATATAAAAATGCAATTTGGCTTGATATCTAATGCAATTTATTGAATTGTGGTTTAAAGAGGGGGTCTAATGCTATTTCATGCATTCTGACTTATTTACACTGTTAAAGTTGGATTCTCAGGCTAAGCATGGCCAAAGTTTCAAAAAAATGTGTTGGACGTATAACAGAGTATTTTTGAGTATTTTTGTGCCAAAAATACTCTTCAGATTTCTCACAAACGTTGGAGAGTATTTTTAGAGTATGGAAATTCCTTGTACGGGCACTTCTCCAGGAAGAGCGTGCGTGCACACATCAACCAGAGCGAGAGAGTAAGAGCACGCAAGAGTTCGGCTTTACGGAAGTCGTCGGCAGCCCTGCAGGACTTGCTCGAGAAAGATTTATCACTTTATTTTTAGACTATGAAATCAACAATGTCACCAAAGAAGTGTGTTTTTGGTTGTGAGGGAAAGATAACCTTGCTTTCCAAAGAACCCAACGTTAAGTGGAGCTGAGAGATTTGTGCCCATGCATTACATTGATGAGCTCTGTTATTCTTTTATTTATAACAGTACAGGGTTTTAAGAAATGGTTATGGGTAGGTTTAGGGGTAGGTGTAAGATTAGCGGCTCAAAATATCGTTTTAATGTTATATTTTTACTGAAATTGTCATTTCTGTCCATTATATTTTATTCTTTTGAAATTCTGTATAAAATGGGTAGGTTCGGGATGGGGTTTAGGGATCTTAGATTTATCTACAAAACGATAAAATGGAAATTATACATATATCTTTATGACATGAAAGATTCGTAAATATTTTAAGTTCTTTTACTGTAAAAACGTATTTTTACGTTTTAGTGCTATAATTACGTCAATATTGTACGTTTTAGCACCTTTCTAAACGTACAAAAATGTAAGTTTTGTGTCTTTGAAAGTTACGTATTAATACCTATGTATTAACAATGAGACCAGGCTGGATAATGTGATGGTGTATTGTATGTGTTTAAATACATTTGTTTAGCTGACCATTGATAGCTTGCAGACGATCGCTACACAAAAGCTGCGCATGCTCCTCACTCTTTAGCTTCGCCCATGACACGCCTCCAGAAGCTCGGCTGTTTTTGTAAAGAATCGGTACAGCTTATCTATCTTTTATAAATATGATAAAACTAAAGATTCTTTGGAGATATGAAAGATGCTATACTACTCTATAGATACTCAAGATTAATATGAGGTTGACAGAAACTGTGTGATATGTACCCTTTAAGTACTTTTTGGCACAAATCCATAAACCTGGGATGGAAATAAATAAAGGGAACTAAAACATTGACATTTGCTTGAACTAGGTTTTTCAGTTGGAATTCAGAACAATTCTCACTGGACCACATAATATCTGACTCCAGCTGCCAGATACATTCATAATATTTCAGCTTGAGGCTTAATGGTTGATTGAGTTCAAACTATAAACTTGGGTCCTTGCCCTAAAGTAAGTTGCCCTAAAGCTTTAGTACATTTAAATGCATGGTTTATGAAATTTACAGTCAATCTGATGTTTAAGACTGGGACAAATCCATGATGAATATATAAGCTACCTAAACCATTCTTTATCTCCATTTGTCTACATTTCAGAATTTCAATATCTCCATTGAAATGGCATATCTGGCACCCATAATCCCTGTGAGACACATTGGAGCATTCCACTCATGTTGCCGAGAAGCAACGCATTGCATGTTGCTCGTTAGGGAAACACCAAACAATCGCTGAGCAGCTGGCATTGTCATAAAAGCAGCGCTGGGTGGTTTTATGAGGTTTGGGCACCACAGGTAGTGCTGTAGAATCCTAAAAAACCTAGTATGACTTCCTGACAGCCTTTTTTATATATATATATATTTTATTTTACTGTTCCATCACAGACTGTCGCTCTGGGTAGGCATGCAAATTTTCTTATTGATATGACTCCCTGTTCTAAAGAGAAAACTAATAAAAACAGGATAAGAGAGTCTGCCACCATGCCAAAGCCAGGAAACAGAGGTAAACACCAACAAAGTGAATCCAGTGCCATCTGTTTCAATTGGAGCACAGTGAGACGAAGTTAATGCTCTTACAGGAAACACAAAAAAGCAATAAAATTGTCTAAACTTTATTTATCACCACATGACAGAGTGCATAAACTTGTGTTTGCACTTTTTAGAATGACACCACAAGCTCATTACAGGAGCAGTCCAATTGGAGACACCCAAGGGTTAAGAGCCTTGCACCATAAAACATCATAGCTTGTGATTTGTGGGGGTGAAACCAGGGCTTTTCAGCTCCAGTCCTCTAGGCCTCCAGGCCACTGTCCTCCAGATTTTAGTTTCAAAGCTCAGGCATTTTGAGAATTTGTGCATCTGTTACTGAATTTTAATGAATTGACATGTTAATGATTTTTTTTTTCATGTATTTTATTAAGCATTAACTTAGTAGAATTTTTAGATGTTTAGTAGTCATTTTAAATGTTACATATTATGTTTAGCTTTTGTTAGTTTACATTTAGCTGTCTAGATTCAGTTTAATTCTTAATTTAGTTTTAGCAATTTAGGGCTGCTAAAGCAGTAACTGGTATTTAAATTTCAAGTTCACATTTTAAAAATCATGCATCAAAGACTTAACTAAAATTAATGTGTATTATTTTAGTTAGTCCTGAAATCATATATATTCAGTTTCAGTTTTTTTCCAGTTTGCTTTTATCCTTATTTTTATAAACAATATTAAATGTATGTGTTGACATATAGTAAGAGTATAAAGCTATAAAATGGATGTGGATAAGACTTAATTGAGCATCAGACGTCTTATGAAGAGCCTGCGTGCTTGAAACATCACCTGTGTGATGGTCCATTATTATTATTTTTTTTTTTGTATTTTTGGAGCTTTGGTGTGCCGGCATTTTTCTTATATCGATTCTTATTTCTTTTGTCAAGCACCCTAATTGAGTAGTTTTGCCAGTGATGTGCGTGCTATTGATTTGTTTTCTATATATATATATATATTTTTTTTTTTGGCAAATGTAAAGGCCCCTTTCACACCCAAAGTGAAATTAATAAGCCTCACAATGAAGAAAATGCAAATTCATGCCTGTATAGTAGAAGGCGCAGCTCAAACTAACCTTCCATTCTGGATTACAGAAGGATAAGATGCAGGAGAAGAAAGTTCAACACTTTTACTTCAGCAAAAAAACAAAAAAAAAAACAATAAAAAAACAAATGTAATGTTATTCTAAAGTCATTTTTGCTTATTAGTATAGTTTAATTGGATCATTGAAAGTCCGCAGCAACAGGTTAATAAAGTGAGATTAAATACATAAAGTATATTGTATTTCACTATTTTTATTCATTTTGAGAAATACTGAATCTGTTTTGTGCAAGTGAGATGAATAAATGCATTAATCTAGAACTACAATATGCATCATGCTTACACAGCACCAGGGCTTGAAATTTTTTTAGGTTTTTCAAAGTTACTAGCCACTCAGCATTTTCACTTGGCCACAATTTTGACATCAATACCATGGGGACAAACTGCCATACAGATATTTTTAATATTATTTCATTTATTTGGAGGGAGGTATATTAGGCTGCTGTCACTTTAAGACCTGACGCACAGATCCATTATACTGTAACACATGCGTTTTCTTTCTCAACTGTTTACGTTTGCTTAAAACATAACCGTGTTTACATGAATACTCACCAAGACCAGTTATTTTCTGTGTATTTGACTGTTTAAGTACAATAAGCAGCGAAAAAGAACTCAATTTAGTACTGAGACAGAGGCGGCTTTATGCGTGCACTTTGGGTGTGAACACAAAATCTGTGCGAATGAGTAAAATTAAGCACAATATGTGTAATTCCATGCCGAAATTCAAGCTCTGTAACACCAACAATATTCATCCGGAGCAAATGAAATGAGTGAGTGAGGGGAGGCGGGTTTGTGTGTCAACTCGCTATTGGAGAGATGAAAGAGCGAGAAAGCGCAGCTTTTATGTATCTGTTCTGTAAAAAATGAGTACTGGAAGCGTCTCAGATAAAATAATATTTTTGACAACACTACATTGCACTTAGTTCATTATTTCAGTTGCCTATTTAAAAGACTACAAATGAAAAATGTGTATTATATATAAAGTTCAACTCGCCAAAGTGGCCAGGAGGAGTAGCTGTGTTACATGCCACTGCTGAAATCCACCCGCATTTGGCGGGTGTTAATGTTAAGCCCTGTACAGCACAAAGTACAGTAATGCTTTACTTTGAAAATATTGTTTTAAATTTTGGTATCTTTGCCAACCTGAGCACAATTTATGACACCGAGATGATATTTATTTTGAAATTCTGGAGGAGACAGATGTCAGAATAATACAGCCTATTTCTCTGGAGAAAAAAAGATTTATCCATTCTATTTCATTGCTGTCTGGGAAAAACAACTGATCTTTTGTGATTTATCTTTCCTATACGGAAACTGACAAGCATGTTATGTAGCTTGTACCAAATTTTAAACAATTACAAATCAGTCATGCCAATGACGCACACTGCTTACCCTTGGAAACAATGCTGGATGGGTACCGCAAACCCCACTGTGATGATGTATAACTATATTATTTAATTTAGCCAGGAAATGAGGGCATAATATACAACTCTAGACATTCCGAAGTGCCATCGGAAAGGAAAATGGCAGAGAGGATGGAATAAATGGCAGCCATAATGCTGCCGAGTCGAATCGATGTGTGGCCGAAAATGGCGTCAGATACAAATTGCTAGGCAAATATTTCATGGACCAAGTGAGCCATTCAACATCAGTGGCACACTCTCTCATGCCAACGGAGAGGGATTAAGACGCCTTTGTGAAGTGCTCAGATCTCAGATATACATCTCATCATGTCTAATGATGCTTTAAAATCATCACAGTGTGAGGATCAAAGTGCCAACCATCAAGAGAGCATTTTTCCTGCGCATATTATTTATGTATGATCAGGTTAAGCTGTCTGCTTTGCTGTTTATTACTGGTCCTTAATGCAAGGAAACATGACTGAAAGCTAAAACAAACTAGAATTATAAATGAATATGTTTTAAACAGCACAACAAACGACTGTAAAGCCCTATCCACTCCTTCTGGGAAGTAACGCACTTCTTCTTGCACTGTTGCCAAGGTCTAGAAGGGCAAATGTATGATGGAGTCAGTGCCAAGTTGATTCAAAGTGCCAAACGCTAAAGCAAATGCATTGCCTCGATCAGAGAAAAAAGCAAGACACCATAAGGCCAACAAATAAAAGATCTTATCCAGTTTAATCCAAGAGGTTTGCATTAATGATTCCCATTCCTGTTCTTTTCCCAGCTGTGCAATATCCTGTGCTGATCTCCTTCAAATCCATCTAAAGAGCCCCCTCAGACGGCTCACAATTTCGTGCACAATCAAAATGGGGAACTTGAGAGGATGCTTTTCTTGTCAATGTCCTTTTAGTACTGGCTCAAAGGTCTTGTCATCCTTGTGTCATCATTGACATCAATGGCATTTTAGTCAGAGCCGCTGTATGAAGAGTTGATTCCAACTTCAGCAGCGAGGGATTTGTATGAAACATCAGGCCTGAGCTACATCCATGGCTTTATGTTATTAATCTTTGTTACATCACACAATGAATTAAACTTCATTTGAAGACCCACATTTTCTTTCCCTGGCAACAGTGCGAGAAGAAGTGCGTTACTTCCCAGAAGAAGTGAAAAGGGCTGTTTAAAATGTATTCATTTATAATTCCGGATTGTTTTAGCTTTCAGTATGTATTCTTGCATTAGGACCAGTAATAAACAGCAAAGCAGACAGCTTAACTGCTGTTAATTATGTATGTATACATAATATGTGCAGGAAAATTCTCTCTTGATGGCTGGCACTTTGACCCTCACAGTGTGATGATTTTAAATTCAAGAGGAATTTAAATGGACCATTTTAGTCCATTTTTTAGACCATATAAAATACAATTTTTTGACAAAGTAGTACCATGATTTTTGGATATCAGTTCATTTCATTCAAAAAATCTCTAGATAGTTGTATAAACATCTGCAAATAAGTTTTAATGACAAGAATGAAAGCAACAATTTACATTTAAATTTAAAAGAGCTAACAGCTCACACCGAATCAATTCTATCAATTCTGTCAATTCACCAGCTCTAGCACCCTCATTCTGAACAAAAAAGATGATGTCAACCAGATAAAGTCAACCAGTCAATAAATACTCATGATACGCCCACAGAGGATCAATTTCAGGTACCCCAAGCACTGTAATCAAAAAAAAAAAAAAAAAAAAAAAATTACTAATGCTAATTAAGAGCAGTTTTATAGCGTTCTCTTTAGGCAAAATCAGTTCTCTGAAAACTGCATTTGAGCTTGAATAGAGGGGGTAGTACCGGCCACTAAAAAACCTATTAGTGGATGGTTAATGGTTATATAAATAATTTATTTTTAAAATGGCTACTTCTCTCATCTCAGAACAGAAAATGGCAGAAAATGAAAATAATGAAGCTGCAATACTCACTTTCAAGGAAGCACTCCATGCTCAGAGTGAAGTTGTCCACAGCAAATGCAATCCCTGCACTAGATGAAATATCAGCACTGAACTGCAGGTAGAACCTAAAGAGTAACAGAGAAAAAAAGAGAAAAATTAAAGATATACATTCAATATTGAAGAACATGTTAAATACAAATAGCCTACAATGAATATGCAATAGTGTATAGTATATATATATTTAGCAAAATGCTTCTATCCAAGTTCATTTTTAGCTAACTAATGAGTTTTTGGACATTGAAGGGCTTTTCTAAGGTAACGGTACTGTTTTACTGACGCCTTTCTGCAGTTGAAACACTCATTGAGCTATTACAAATGAGACATGATACGAATTTCGGTATGTTGTACTGTATTTTTTATTATACATTCGGATGTTTATTTGTGTTTATTTCGTATTGTAACGTAAGTACTATAGCGGAAGAGACGATCGGTTCACGCGCTCTCTGAACTTAAGCGCTATCTGTCACGCCACAGAGCGCCAAGAAAGATCACGACAGCTCGAGAGACATCTATGATCTCACTCAAGTCTATGGGAAAGTAACCCATTTTCGATTCGTGTGAGGTTTATTGTGCTTGCAATGTTACCCTGACTTATTTTTAGGTGTGCCAGCTGCCACTGTGGGTGGCACCGGCACACCCGTGGCTACGCCACTGATACACATGATGTCATTCCAAACCATATTATTTTTGTCAGTCCAACAAAAAATAAGATGTTTAGCAGAACATCCAGGCTGCTCTTTTCTATACTTCAAAAAATGAATGGGTACTGAGGCTTTCAAGCTTCAAAAAGAGCACACTTAAATTAGTCACTATTAGGGCTGCACGATTTATCGCGATTAAACCGCACGCGATTTGGCAAAGGCTGCGATTATTTTATGCACAGCTTTTCAGAGCTGTATGGCTCTGTGATCAGTAGCAAACCCTTCTCCATCTGAAAGCCAGAGGGCGCTCTCGCGCAGAAACTGCAAATATACCCTGCCCCAGAAGAAGATGATAACACATCATATCGCTGTAGCTGAATAAACAGAAGATTGAAATGCTTTGATTAAACATGACTAATAAACACACGACTGCCTTATTCTATGTAATAAGCCACATCATCTCACAGAAGTATGTTCAACTGTCGTTATGAAGTGAGTTCTGAGTAAAAACATGTTATTAAATGTCTTTTGTTGGACAATAAATGCTTCTCGTGTCTGGAAAGATGTTTCACTCGTGTTGCTTTTCAAATGTACATTATAAGCCACTCAAACTCACAGTGCTTTCAGATGGAGCAGCATTTGGAGCCATATTCATTGACAAGCTGTGTGAAACAACAACAAAAAAAAAAAAAAAAAAAAAAAAAAAACAGCCTTTGTGATTTCATAATTGCACTAAGAATCGCGTGTAAGCGATAAAAGCGTTTAAGTTCAATGTTATTTTTCGTATCGTGCGATAAATTGTGCAGCCCTTGTCACTATAACTTGTGTGCTATATCTATAGTCTTCCGAAGCCATACAATATTTTTATGTGAAGGCTGGAATTTGTTATTTTTCACTGAAAATGTTATTTGTGCTGGTTTATTTCACTACATGTTTAACGTCAAATGCCATTTGGTTCTCATATGTATGGAATAAAGCAGTATGAACATTCTTTTAAACATCTACTTTTGTGTCCCAAGGAGGAGGAATGGTTTGGAATGCAGGGCTTTAGTTTTTAAGTCAACTATTCCTTAAAAAAATGATCAAATTACAAAAAGGATAAGTAGGTGTAAGTATTTAGCTAATTTTCAAACCACCACAAATGTATATTTATGACTACAGAAGAACCCATCACATTCCCCATGCTACATTATTTTGAATAAATCCCTGAGAGGAGTGCTACCCCCTGCCCTAATATCTCCCATGGCAATAAATGTGTAAGAATTGGCTCTTTGGGTCATGGGGCATGAAGCTTTGCAGCTATGCTGTGAAGTGCTGAATAAATCTTAAAAAATGGGACTACAACAAGAAAAGGGTAAGGAGGCCAGGAATGAAATTTTAATCGCCCTCTGTGGACTGGAATTAGCGAGACTCTGGATAACAAGAGTGGAGGTTGGGGTGTGGTGAATTGTGGGGGTTTTGGAAGGGTTAGATGAGATTCCATTCAAACATGAGATGTAACACCCTCCTATTTTCATCGGCCCTCCTTACTCTTACAAGTCAAGAACAGTAGCTAATTGGAGTGAAAGTGTGGATGAATGGTGAACCTCTTCATTGATTTTTTTTCCCTCTGTCAGTTTTTTTTTTTTTTTTTTTCTTCTTCTGGGAAGAGTGATATGGTGAGCATGGGATGTGCAGTGCTGTGCCGGGCCCATAGGCAGGGATGTGGCACCAGTGGGATTCATTAGGATTTCCGAGTAAATGTGTAGGTTTGTGCAAAACCAAAGGTAAATGACTACAGCTTGCTCAATGGTGAGTAAAAACTTTTCTCATATGTATGCAAAAGCATTAATGCAAATTAAGCAGATGCATTCCTACTATTGTTTACCTGATTATGCCATTGTTAACTTACAAATCAAGTGCACACTCATACCATGGATGACTTTCAGCATAAATTGTAACTAGACTTACAGATCCACCAAACCGAAGAGTGGTAGGATAATGAGTTTCCACCCTTTCCCCATATTAGCTTCGCTTGTTGAGTTCCAGAGACTCCGTTGGCCCTCAGGCCCTGTGCTATTCTCTATAATCCAGAGTGATAGCACTCCATTTGAAGATCCACACACCCAGAACTTGACCTGTAGAAAAGATCACAAAATCAGATTTGGTAACACTTTATTTCGATGGTTCGCTTTAGACATTCAACTGACTGCTATAAGGAACTCGCTGGTTTCAAAACTACAGCAATAAGAAATATATTTTTTTACTTATTTTTGGTGTTATTTAAATACTAAATTTGATCCAAATTTACAATTTACATAACACCTAACAAAAAAAACAAAAACAAAAAAACAAACATAGCTCAAAAAATACACACATTTTATTGATACACAGAATAATTAATGTAATGGGTTTTATAAACACAAGCTTTAAATTTCTGCTTTTGAATCCTCCAAAAAATTGGCACCATTTTACTTCCATTGTAATAGCTTTTTTTTGTGGTCAGTATCATGCCACAAATGCTTTTCATTCAGCTTGACTCCTGTTGAACCCAGCATATTCCTTTAAATAATGAGCACTTCGTTTTCTGGATGAACATTAATTACGATCAAACATTTTACACAAACATATTTCATGTTGTTAACAGTCTGCTACACCATTATTTTTGTGATTTTGTGAAATTTTAGCCCCATGTCAGTCTACTAATTATAACTATATTATCGTGGATTTTAGATTTACCCACCCTACAGCAAACTGAGGTGGGTTGCTTTTCCATGTCAGAGTGGGCGGTTTTTGGCCAGATTAGGCTGCAAAATGGACCAGACTTTATGCTGATGTCAAAGGTCTGGTTCTGTGAAACTACATGTGACCTAGTAGAGGTTGTAATGCTTATATCACATCTGCTCTGAGGTTCATCCATTATGAGGTACCTTTTTGTCAGGCGACTTACAGTAGGCTGTGAAAAGGAGCAAGCCTTCTCATATTACAGAATGAGACTGAGAACAGTGGCTAGGGGGAGAGATCACAGTCGTAATCTATAGTCTGTGTTCGTGTCTGGATCTAGTCCAATATGCTGTCATGGCCCGCTGTGCCTCCACACCGCTCTGGGCACCGTTCATACAAGAATAAGCCCTCACCTCACATCTATCCAAAGCTGTCAGTCAGACTTCTCATAAAGCACAAACCAATGCCTACCTTTCCACCTGTGCTCCTATTTATCTACACTCCATAATCTCCCTGATATTTTCTCTTTTTTTCCTAACTTTCAATTTTTTATCCCGCTGTTTCTCTCTCTTTTCCATCTCTGTCAGTCTGTGTCCCTCCGTTCCCTCTGAAACTCACTGTTTGAGTGTTTTTTCTTCAGGAAGTCTTTTGCAGTTGTGTAATTCACCTTTCCCAGCAGGCTCGTGTGTGAGCCACAGACTGATGGGGTCAAGGTCTATGAATTCTGAATCTAATACGGAGACAGTCTTTGAAAAGCTTTCCACCTAGGTGAGAGCCAGACATTTTTCCATTCTTCAAAACGGACATTAACATTTCACATTTGCTTGCCAAATTTCCATGTAATTACTTTCAAATGACATTGAAATGTGGGTACAACAATAACCTCCTGACACTGGGCTACATTCTGTTGGTAGCGATTCCAAAAGCAACTCATTAAAGCTATTGTGCAACCTAAAAATGTCACATATAGCCTTAAAAATTGAAAACATTTTATTATGCTCCTCAAGCTAACAATAAAACGAACTGGCAAAAAGAATACAATGTAGGACATTCATGTGAAATAGAATTATTTGAGAAAATAATAATGATAATAAATTAAGCTATTACTAGTGTTGTAGTCAAGACTACCTAAACTGAGACCAAGTCAAGACCAAGACCAGTGTGTGTTGAGACCAAGACAAGACCATTAAAAATTTCAATTCGTTTTTCACCAAACCTTATCGAATACCCCCAGAACACTTTGAATATACAACACGTGTCACATGGGATCACTCTGTGATACTTTTAAGTATTTTTAAAAAGGATTGATTGTCGAGCGGGACATTTTTTTTTTTTTTTTTCTATTCTCCTTTTGTGATCCAAAAAAGGGCATACGACATTAAAACAACACTAGGGTGAGTAAATGATGACTTATTTTTCTCACGTAGTATACATTTCAATATAGTGTATAGCTGTATTTATATTTTAGGAACAGGATATCAGGATAACAAAATACAAGGATATCATCATACTGTATGTGAGGTTCCTTGGGGGTTTGAAAAATCCAGGTTTAAAGGTCCAGTGTGTAATATTTAGGAGGATTTATTGACAGAAATGCAATATGATATACATGACATATACATACATGCTTGACTGGCTACTCTCTTCTGTCTCAGGTGATGAAATGTTTGTCCTGTGTCAGCCACCATAGCTTCTCTACCTGCTTCGAAAAGGAGTGAGCGGTGGACTGAGCCATTGGTTGCAATTCGAAACCTCATCGCTAGATGCCGCTAAAATGTACACACTGAACCTTTAAAGCAAAAGCACTGAAATATAATTTTTCCTCCCATCATTTTTTCTTTTTTTACTTCATGTCCCACTTAGACTACAGTACATACACTACTGCATATGAAGAAACAGCATGAATAGTATATTATTTTCATAACATACTGTACTCTCTCTTTTCACTTAAACCGAAAGTATACTTCGGCTGTCCGTGCACTGTCCGCATGATTTAATTTGTGTCATCAGGAGGGACCATGGACGTCCACACACACCGCACAATTTTTGTGTCTGCGCAGACATTGTGCATACAACAAAAAACAAAGTCCACTAGATAGTGCACACGCAGCGATAACATCTTTCCGCGCTCACAGCCAAAAGAGTACATTTGAAAGGCTCACGCTCTCAACTGTGCGTGAGACGGAGCAGAACGCGGAAAATGAAGTATACCCGGGCCTTTATCTGTAGCCATTACCTCCTGATGGGATATCCTAACTGCTATAAAACCCGAATCAGTATTCAGAGGATTTCTATAGGTATAGCATTGATCGCTGCATGCATATGGTAGAATGCATTTGCAAGTAAGAATTGATAGAAACTGTTCAGAACTCCATTTGCTCAGAGATCCAGAGACACATTGCACAGAGATACTGTGCACTGTGGTTACTTGCAAAAAGCAAAAACGGCATAGTCTTCTTACCATGCATGGGGCATTCCGCAGGGGGTAGAAGAAAAGCGGGCTTCGCACCTGGGCTGATCCTCGCTGACCTTTGGGCTGACTGTCGATAGCCAACAAGGCCCCTGCCATACAGAGTGATGCAAGGTATGAAACAAACTTACACAAAATACCCCCTTTCCCCAAAATGGATTAATGAAAGATGAAAAACAGACTATAACCAGTCAAAAGCTTGTTGTCAAACTTTAATAAAGATTATTTATTAACCATGTCTGCTTAAATTATTTTGCTTTCTTTTTCATTTTTCAGTGTTAGTAGTCAACCTTGTGTTTGCAACAGTCTTTTTGTTGTTTAGACTTCAACTTAAGATGTTTAGGCAGAGCACCTGGTGATGGACAGCTGCCTCTGAGGCCTTGGGGAATGGATGGATGGGCCCTCCACTGCGGACCCCTTCCTGGAACCAGCTGCCAGCTGCAATCCTCTCTTCCGAACGAGCAATAGCTGCCATTGAGGAACTGACCTGGTTGAGTGAGAGAAGACAATGAGACATTTTGAGAATACTGAGAGACCAAGAAAAAAGAACTAGGGAAGAAAAGTAAAAGAGAAATATGGACTAACAATCTTATCCCTTAGCTCAAGAGCTTCGAAGCTTTGATAAGAAACAATCTTTGACCATTTTTAAATGTCTGAAGAGGCATAAGAGGGCAGAGGAGAGTGTTTCTGAGTGCAGATGAGAATATGGAACAAAAAGGCAGTGTAGGAAAGTGTGTAGGAAGGCCATATTAGAACCCATTCCATCAACAGGCATTCATTCAACCCCATGAAGGGCTGCAGGGATAGGTCTGACCTTCATTAAGAAACATGGGGGGGAAGAAACATGATTGCCCTCCAGCGATCCACAGCATTACAGAGGATAAATTGCCTGCTGGCATGTAACTTACAAGCTTTGCTCGAGGTGTTCATACAATCCAGAGTTAGGCATTTAAAATGATATTCTTTCAAGCAGTGGATGCAGTCATGGGAACAGAGTGATTATGGGAAAAGCCTTGTTAATAAAGAATAATATACTTTTATTTTGTTCCTGGTTTTAATAGAAAAATAAATAATGTATAAACTGACAGACGAATAAACTGTTTCTTTTTCTTGAGACAACCTTGTCGGAACCGCCTTATTTATTTATTTTAACACCTTGTGCTTCTATATCAATATTTTATTTTAATTCAGGCAATATTAATTCAGGCCAATATTTATGCTCTCATAAATGTTTATACCCAAAATCAAAAGATGAGATTTTTAAGATTATTAAGATCAGTTCTTAAATCTTTTGGTCTTCCAATTCGATTGATTGATGAATAAATAAACAAATACATACATACACAGCATGCGCATTACATTACAATTTAGAGGGGAAATGCACAAATGACAAGCAGGCAAATAAATAAACAAACAAATAAAGAATTCCATTGTTTTAGTAAATCATGGCCACATTGTCCTAATTTGTTCACTTGTTTTTATTTAATGAAAACAAAAGAACAAATTAGTACAACATGGCCATGATTTTGTAAATCGAGGGAACGAATTGGTAAAACGTGCTGCCATATTAGCAAGTCTTGGGAACAAATTGTTAATTCATGGCCATGATATATATTTACACCGATCAGGCATAACATTATGGCCACTGACAGGCGAAGTTAATAACACTGATTATCTCTTCATCACGGCACCTATTAGTGGGTGGGATATATTAGGCAGCAAGTGAACATTTGGCCTGAAAGTTGATGTGTTAAAAGCAAGAAAAATGGGCAAGCGTAAGGATTTGAGTGAGTTTGACAATGGTCAAATTGTGATGGCTAGACCACTAGGTCAGAGCATCTCCAAAACTGCAGCTCTTTTGGGGTGTTCCCAGTCTTCAGTGGTCAGTATCTATCAAAAGTGGTCCATGGAAGGAACAGTGGTGAACCGGTGACAGGGTCATCGGCAGCCAAAGCTCATTGATGCACATGGGGAGCGAAGACTGGCCCCTGTGGTCCGATCTAACAGACGAGCTACTGTAGCTCAAATTGCTCAAGAAGTTAATACTAATAGAAAGTTGTCAGAATACACAGTGCATCACAGTTTGTTGCGTATGGGGCTGCATAGCTGCAGACCAGTCAGGGAGCCCGTGCTGACCCCTCTCCACCTGGAAGAAGGTGGCCTGGTCTGATGAATCATGTCACTTACCTGGGCAACACATGGCACCAGGATGCACTATGGGAAGAAGGCAAGTCGGTGGAGGCAGTGTGATGCTTTGGGCAATGTTCTGCTGGGAAACCTTGGGTCCTGCCATCCATATGGATGTTACTTTGACACGTACCACCTACCTAAGCATTGTAGACCATGTACACCATGTCATGGAAACAGTATTCCCTGGTGGCTGTGGCCTCTTTCAACAGGATAATCCACCCTGCCACAAAGCAAAAATGGTTCAGGAATGGTTTGAGGAGCACAACAACGAATTTGAGGTGTACTTGGCCTCCAAATTCCCCAGATCTCAATAAGATCCAGCATCTGTGGGATGTGCTGAACAAACAAGTCTGATCCATGGAGGCCCCACCTCACAACTTACAGGACTTAAAGGATCTGCTGCTAATATATTGGTGCCAGATATCAACGCACACCTTCAGGGGCCTAATGGAGTCCATGCCTCGACGGGTCAGGGCTGTTTTGGCAGCAAAAGGGGGACCAACACAATATTAGGAAGTTGGTCATAATGTTATGCCTGATCGGTCTCTCTCTCTCTCTCTCTCTCTCTCTCTCTCTCTATAATTATTATTATTATTTTGATTTTAGTTTAAGATGTCACCCTGATGTTAGTAATGTGTGTCCTGTGCAGATCACTTCATCTGGTCTTCAGAAAGCACTTTCATCTATCTTAACAAGAAAGTTTATTAAAGACACAATAAAATCTTGTGCAAATTAAATGTGCTGAATGGGTTTCGAAAGAGACTGATTAGCAGGTTGCTAATCAATATTAATATCTGTGGTGGCATATCGAACATAATCAGTGACATTTAGCTTTGTTCTAACAATAAACAACACTCAGAATCTTGTTAAATCTCAAAATGTGTGTGTGCGCGCGCGTGTGTGTTTTGGCTTTCTTTTTTGTCCAGAAGCACTGCAGGTGGACCCACAGAAATTTGATTACTGCTGCTGCACTGTATTGATCTGAGAGGTGTGAGGCAGGATCAGCTAATCATCCGCTGAGGGGAGATGGTACAGCTCTGAACTCTCTGCCATTAACCAGAAGAGAGTAAACACATCGACCAGCATGACCACACTCATGAGGATTAGCATGAAGAGCAATAACAGGGAGAGAGAGAGAAAGATGACAAAGAAAAAAAGAGGGAGTGCTCTGTACGATTCGAATGACACAGGATGAGATTGCAGCTTTGTGTTTTGTAAAGAAAGCTGCTGGCAATATCTGTGCTGCTCTTACGAGGCGGAGGGGAGGGATCATTAATGATTGCATCATAGTAGACAGGATCAGGTCAGTGTGAGCAGCTGATCTTTGAGGTAAAAGGAGTTTCAATGCAGAAATGAAGCAGCAGGGAGTGATGGGAAAAGGTGGAGCCATCTCATCCGACAGAGCAATTGAGAAAATTACAAAGAGGAAAATGGGCTAAATGTGGGAGATGCGTCATATGAATTGAAATTGCTCAGTGGTAAAGTGTTTAAAAGTACATTGCTGCACTGTTGTGACTAAAATATATTGTCAAAACTCCCAATTCAGTGAAAACAATGGAAATGTTCACTAAAGCTATAAAACTATAAATATATATATATATATATATATATATACACACACACAGTGGGAACGGTATTCAGAACCCCTTAAATTTTTCACTCTGTTATATTGCAGCCATTTGCTAAAATCATTTAAGTTCATTTTTTTCCCTCATTAATGTACACACAGCACCCCATATTGACAGAAAAACACAGAATTGTTGACATTTTTGCAGATTTATTAAAAAAGAAAAACTGAAATATCACATGGTCCTAAGTATTCAGACCCTTTGCTGTGACACTCATATATTTAACTCAGGTGCTGTCCATTTCTTCTGATCATCCTTGAGATGGTTCTATACCTTCATTTGAGTCCAGCTGTGTTTGATTAGGAAAGCCACACACCTGTCTATATAAGACCTTACAGTTCACAGTGCATGTCAGACCAAATGAGAATCATGAGGTCAAAGGACCTGCCTGAAGAGCTCAGAGACAGAATTGTGGCAAGACACAGATCTGGCCAAGGTTACAAAAAAATTTCTGCTGCACTTAAGGTTCCTAAGAGCACAGTTCCATAATCCTTAAATGGAAGACATTTGGGACGACCAGAACCCTTCCTAGAGCTGGCCGTCCGGCCAAACTGAGCTATCGGGGGAGAAGAGCCTTGGTGAGAGAGGTAAAGAAGAACCCAAAGATCACTGTGGCTGAGCTCCAGAGATGCAGTCGGGAGATGGGAGAAAGTTGTAGAAAGCCAACCATCACTGCAGCCCTCCATCAGTCGGGGCTTTATGGCAGAGTGGCCGATGGAAGCCTCTCCTCAGTGCAAGACACATGAAAGCCCGCATGGAGTTTGCTAAAAAACACCTGAAGGACTCCAAGATGGTGAGAAATAAGATTCTCTGGTCTGATGAGATCAAGATAGAACTTTTTGGCCTTAATTCTAAGCGGTATGTGTGGAGAAAACCAGGCACTGCTCATCACCTGTCCAATACAGTCCCAACAGTGAAGCATGGTGGTGGCAGCATCATGCTGTGGGGGTGTTTTTCAGCTGCAGGGACAGGACGACTGGTTGCAATCGAGGGAAAGATGAATGCGGCCAAGTACAGGGATATCCTGGAAGAAAACCTTCTCCAGAGTGCTCAGGACCTCAGACTGGGCCGAAGGTTTACCTTCAAACAAGACAATGACCCTAAGCACACAGCTAAAATAACGAAAGAGTGGCTTCACAACAACTCCGTGACTGTTCTTGAATGGCCCAGCCAGAGCCCTGACTTAAACCCAATTGAGCCTCTCTGGAGAGACCTAAAAATGGCTGTCCACCAACGTTTACCATCCAACCTGACTGGAGAGGATCTGCAAGGAGGAATGGCAGAGGATCCCCAAATCCAGGTGTGAAAAACTTGTTGCATCTTTCCCAAAAAGACTCATGGCTGTATTAGATCAAAAGGGTGCTTCTACTAAATACTGAGCAAAGGGTCTGAATACTTAGGACCATGTGATATTTCAGTTTTTCTATTTTAATAAATCTGCAAAAATGTCAACAATTCTGTGTTTTTCTGTCAATATGGGGTGCTGTGTGTACATTAATGAGGAAAAAAAATGAACTTAAATGATTTTAGCAAATGGCTGCAATATAACAAAGAGTGGAAAATCTAAGGGGGTCTGAATACTTTCCGTACCCACTGTATATATATTAGGGCTGTCAACGTTAATGCATGTGATTAATTCAAAATCCTTAATGCATTAAAATAATTTGACACATTTAACGCAAAAAAATCCTTTAGTCTCCAGCACCACAATTTTCCAGAACTGCAACCTACCAGGAGTCTCCGGAAGTATCAGGATCTCAGAGACTTAGGTTAGGTAAAGAATCCTAAAAAAATGACCCCCACTTAATAAGAATCACAAGCTGAAGTGTTGTAAAATACATGAAGACTGTTTTTTTTTTCCTTTTTTTTTATAGGCTTTATAGACAGACAGATTGAGAGTGACTCTTGAAGGACCAGCACCACATCGTCCTGTACCACTGTTTGAAGAATTTTTCTTCCAGAAACTGGCAGTAAGTTTTGGGAGTCCATCTAAAGGCTGGATTATAGTTAGAGAGATATAGTTTCCAACATTGAAAAATAATAATAATAATAACCATTATAAATAACTGAGCAGAATAATCTGCATTGACGTTGAAGATTATTTAGATTATTCCAAACTATATATAAATATAGTTAATTATATCTAAAAAAAGAGATAAGTTAATTAGCGCAAGAAAAACAAATCATATATATATATGTTTGGGGAAAGGGTTGCAGTATATGGGGTCAGAGGTTAGAGATATCCCCCCCCCCCCTTTTTTTTTTTTTCATTTTGAGAAAGAATGTGTCTGGGATGATAATGGCTACTGAAGCAGAACAGCTCCTGCAAAGTCCAATATACACAACTTCTTTTATATAATGGGCAAACACACAATGCCTTCATTAAAGAGCTGTTGTTGACCTCCTGAGCCCCCGTCTGCTGTCTCGTCTTCCAAACGGACAGCACTAATACTCACGGCAATGTTCTCCCTCATCGTCCCCTTGTGGACAGTCAGGGTTGAAGTCACACAGCTGGCTCACGTTGATCTCACGACCCCCTCTGCAGTGATAGCGGCCCCGGAGAGTGACGTTTTGAGAGGTTCCTGGGAGGAGAAAGACAAAAGGGAATTAGAGACACTAATTACAGAGATGGTTCCCCTGAAAGAGCCGAGGTTTATACCCCTCAAGGGCAGTGGTGATAAAGCAGAATTTCAATCCCAGTATCTCTGATTCTAGGGTCACCCCTGCTTAAGATATAACATTTGCACAACCAGCCCTGATCATTACCATTAGGCCACCTTTAGCCTGTTTTTCACATACATCTTTTACAACCACACATTAGGTGTAACAGGTTACTCTGGAAAGGTTTACTTTATGTCTTTCCGATAGAGTTTCCCGCCAAGAAAGTAAATCAGAAGGTTACATTAAAAGCTTTGGTACAAACAAACAAAGACATCAAGTAAATTCAGCACTTTGTGAAAATAAATGAGGCAGAAAGAAGACATAAAAGAGGCAAAGGCTCTCAGCAGTCACTTGTTTTTTATGGCTTCAACGACAAGAAAGGATACTGACAAAGGCTATCAACAAATGAAAACACAAAGGGCTCTTTTCTGTCCACTAAAGATACACTGAAAAAATGTGTTAATGTAATGAAGACTGAAGCACAGCTCTGAACAGATGCCTAGGATAACATTTTAACACAAACATACAACTTCTGCCCCTTGTTTTAAGGGACGAGATACGGATCATTTTACTATGGCGTCATTTTTTTGCATATGGAGCGCTAGCTTAACACGATTTAGAATATGTAAGACGGAACAATGGCCCAGATAAGTAGCATGTGGCGACTGGATTTATGTGAGCCGAGTCTGATAGCATCACAGCGAACACAACGAGATGTAACCAGGGTTTGCATATCTATGCAAATGGAAGAGTCGCAGAGCTGTACAAACGGACCGCGCTCACCAGGGGTTCATCATACTGCTGACAATGATAAAGAGAGTGATTGTACAGAAAGAAAAAACACTGATGTGATTCACTTACTTCCTTCTCAAAAAAGAAAAAAAAAAAAAAAGAAAGAAAGAAAAAAGAAAACTAGGGAGATCTACAGAGGCGAAACACATCCTTGATCTGGGTGATGACAGATTTTGTTGGGAAGACACATGACAAGAGATGTTTATCTGAGATGATAATGCTTCAACAACTTGAAAATCAAGACAAGCATGTAACTACATATCCAATGGGTGTAGGTCTTTTTAATATTTTAGCAGTCAATACCAATAAAATGTATATTATTTATTTATTTATTTATTTTTAATACAGGGGCCCTGGGAAGGCTAAGAATCTGAGTGGGGGTTTTCTGGTGGAAGGTAAAATCTAAAAGAGTTTTTGCTCAACTTTGATTCTTTGGTCCCATTTTATATTGGGTGTCTTTAAGTTCTATGTCATTAAATAAATAAATAGGAACACTGTACTTATTGTGTTCATGATGTTGCAAAACAATTTTGCTGCTATTGAGGTGGGATACATATAAGTTTGGGGACAGGTTTGGTGGTATGGGTAGGTGTAAGGGAAGGGTCAAATGTAAAAAAAAAAAAAAAAAAAACATGTATGTACACAATAAGTGCATTGTATCAAATGATTTATTTGAGTGTAAGTAGTTAAAGACAATTGATAAAAAGTGGAGCAGATTATTTTGTTGCAATGGCTTCTTTTTTTTAAAGAACAGGATGTTTGATTGACTCAAACCAGTGAATTAGCATTCTAAGGATCAGTCAAATACTTCACAGGGTAAATATGTGATGGAAAATGTTAGTTCCAGAATGACATATTTAAAAGATGAAAATTTTGGAACTCTTGGTATTAGGTCAATGCTTGGTGCAAGATACATGAATGCTGGTTGTATTTCTTGTCGAAAAAAAAAAAAAAAAACTATATTGAGTATGATAATGACCACAGTCATGTACTCTAAATCCTGACCCTGTCCTCATTAAATATTTATGAACTTGAGGAGATGATTTCATTGATTGCTACTACTGGAGTCAAGACTATAGTCAAAGTCCACTCCAGAAAACTCAGAATCACACACTTATGATCCCTGGGTCTGTAAAGGTGGAAAATTCTTTCTCAAAGTCAAACAACACTCTGCAGTTAAAATTATGATAAAATACTTCATAAGTGTTTAAGTATGTTAGTCAACACATCAAAATAAGTGTACTTTTTTAAAAGCATGACAAATAATTTTTAAAACAAACCAACTTAAAAAAAATCTTCTGTAGGTTGGAGGTACTTGAGTTATGCAGGTCAAGAGCCAAAGTCCTCTGCAGAAGCAGTTGGGCTGCTTGAAGATCCGTGCGATGAAAGGTTTACTCGCAAGAGTATCACCTTGGTCGTGCTGTTGTTCGTCAGGTCAGAAACTCAGAACAAGGGTCTGTTCACTTGGGGAAGCTTTTATTCCACCTTTCCTGCTGTGGTGATGTGATTAGGTTGAAACATTCAAGGTGTCTGCCCATCACATCACCTTCCCATCCTGTGGAACTTGTTGTATTGTCCCAAGATGCACAGTTAAATAAGACAGTGTCTTTAGGAACTTGAAAAATGCTTTATTTCTTTTTCAAACCTTTCTCAAAGTCCTTGTGGCAGTGTTCTGAACTCGTAGAGTCCAAATTTGATGTGAATTGGTTGAGATATCACACTTCTGTCTCAGTGGGTGCAGTTGCATTGGTTAGGGGCCATTCACACAGAATGCGTCTTTGCGTCTAAAAACCAAGTGGCAACCTCCCCCAGTTTCTCTTGAGGCCAATACGGAAGTGACTTAAACTGCGATTCATCAACTGCCCGCTAGGGACAGGCTCCAAAAGAGAGCAGAATCTAATCGAGTCCTATGTTAAATTCACAGCAGAAAAAAACATGTTTACAGCCTGGATCAAATTGTGGTTTTGGTCTATACAGCTAATTTTGCCCTTCATGACAACTCTGAGGGGGGGGAATTTTTTTATAACTCATCCGTTTAAATTATATTAAGCCTTACATTTCTGCATAATTAAGGGCGTGGTCACTTGAGTAACAGGTAGAGGCGCTGCAAAAGATGCGAGACACGAGCGTAATGGTCATGCATGTCCACCGAGCGCGTGTTTACATAGAAAAACAATGGGAAAGTAGCGCATTGGAATAGAAAAAACACGTTCTGTGTGAAAGGCCCCTTAGACAACCGAGCGGAGAATTCCGGGCAGAGAATGGTTTGTAATCGTGCTGTGCCGAACCAGACTCAAGTGGAGACACAACTGGAACCATTCCTTACCATTCTAAGAACCTTTCGGCCCGGAAAAGCGACTTTCAATCTTTCTTTCAATCTTGGCTTGATGACATTGGCTAGGGATGGATTCTTTTTCATAACACATTTGACTCATTTGATCTCCTAGTATTTCATCAAATTGTGACTTGCAACTGCAGCCACATTTACATGCTTTGAGCGAGAACCATCAGTACATGTAAATGGCGTAGCAATTAATAGCCCTGCTTCACATCTCAGCATGGCACCTTTGCTAAAGAAAAAAATACTAATAGTCTTTTTAATCAAACGCTCTGCCAGTGTGTATGGAGAGAAAAGAAAAAAGAGGAGAAACAAAAGTCGAGGAGGTGTTAATACACCAATCTGCTCTGATGCAGCTAGGCTTTGTGATGAAAGAACAAAGATGTGATGGATATGTCGGACTAGCGTACGTGTGCAAGTACTAAAATGATTTCATTATTGTTCGCCAGACATTTGACAGCCAGCCGTAACAGTGAGTCATACCACTAGCGGGCAAACATTCATATCAGTGAGCTGAAAGCTAAGCTAAGATAAAAGAAGCTCAATCTGTCACTGCACATGGGGAAAAAGCTTAATGACCATCATGGAGGTTCACAGACTCTGCGGCACAAATGCTAACCCTTGTAAACACTGCATGGAGGATGTGCTGAAACGTGAGTCACCAAAAATCAGGCTCTGATAAATTATTTCCAGTACAAAGATCCCTCAAGGTTAAGTCACACATTTCAAGCATACATTATGATTGATAAAATGGTTGTTTTCGTAATCATGAATAAAAATGTAATATCTTGCTGCATGCTGCGAGTCCTGCAACCATCACATGAAAAACTGTTTCTGTCCGAATGCTGCCTTTTTAATTAAAAATGTCATACTCCTTGTGTTCATTTTGTGATAAACTATTTGTAAAATATTAATACGTGATTTTTGAAATCACTTTCATATGATTTAATGATTATATATCATTCAAAAGCAAAGTTTAGAACTCCAGTAGCACTGACAGAAGAAATATCTGATGTCATTTTTTTATTCTCTTTCAAACAACAAGAATGATTACCAACAGAATGAGAGTTTAATGACTAGAGAAACACATTGCCTATGAAGGTCACAGCAAGATGGTTGGGAACTCTGTTTCAGACTCCATTTCCTCCATCTTTGTTGTGTAACAAGAAGTAGGCCACACAGCATGCTAAGTTCATGCATTTTTTAAAATGCCTCACACTTCTCAAAATAAAAAATAAAAAATGTATTAGAAACAAGAGGCCTTTTTCACAACCGATACATTTTTTGAAGGGTTAGTACTGGCTAGCTAATGATAAAATAGTTTGTATTGTGCTTCTAAGCAGGTAAATTATGCACTAGCCACTGAAATGCATTATTAATTAAAGGTTTTCTTTGGAGCCACTTTGGCCTTGATTAAATATGAAAGTTTATCATTCAACAAAGAGGGCTATTCAGACCTCATATATATCAAGATATTGATTGGGCCATATGGTAAACATATTGGATGTGAAGGGTACAAGTGTTGAGATCTAAGTGTTTGTGAGGTCTGTGTGTACTTTAGGTTTGTTATAGCATAAGATTTCAGCTTTTTTGCACACCTTAGACAGATAGAACTAAGCCAGTTTGAAATGTGTTCCCTCAAAACAAAATGACAGTGAGTACTCTGATTCATACACAATGTTCTGTACTTTTCTCAATAGCATTAAGCACACTATTAAAAAAAAAAGAACATAGACTTTCTTCATCCTGATTCTGAGAATCTGCCTAATGGTACCACACAGAAGAAGCAAATTAAGATTCTCATTCAAGTTCATAGCATGCTGCTGATGTCCTCACATTGCTAAAAGATTTTCATAATACAAAACTGCAAAGTGGTATATGCTTGCTTGTTGGAGACTGCTCTTATAAGAGAAGTGGATAATAAATCTGATGGACTAGACAGATAGATTAGACAGTTAATGGTACTACACAGACCTGGCTTCAAAGGACATTGACCTGTTTGTTATACTGATAATCTCATCATCTCATTATTTTTTATTCATACCTGCATTTTCCTATCCTTTCCATCAAATATCTGTTCTTTCCTTCCTTCCTCTGACCTTTTAATTCTGTCTGTATCTTTTCAACATCTATTTCCCTTTCCTTGTTTTGAGCCATACTGGATCATTCCTTTTTTTTGCAAGACATTTTTACCATGTCCGCAGGAGCTATACACTGATTTTATACAATGCAGATCTGGCAATTAATAGTATTCAAATACTGTATATATTTCCAGGTGTTTCCTTTTGTTTTTAACTGGTAATCAATGTGTGCGTTTGTGTGTGTGTGTGTGTATCCACTGGATTTTTTTCCTCAGTGTATGTGTGTGCATAGAAAAAAGTAGACAACTTTCCTAAGGTTTGTACTCTGTTGTTGAACGCAACAATAACAATATAGTGCAACAAAAGTAGTGTGATTTGTGATCTTTTTTTTAATGAATCAGTCAAAAGGACACACCGATAACTCTCAGATTTATCTGTCTAGAACAGCTCATTTATACCTACTAAATTAGTCTGTATTTCGTTTAATTTAGCAAACTGCAAGTCATTAATTTTGGTCATATCTAAAGTACCAAAGGTTTGGGAAAAGCATGCTCTTCTTATCCTCAAATCAGTTTATTAATTCCACCTTTATTTCTCTTTATTTCTGTTGTGTATTAAAATCATATTACCTTCATTAATTAAGTAGACCAAGGGGAATTTAGAGCTTAAGCCTTATGCCTGAGCCATTCATCATAGGCAGCGAGTCAATCTGTTTACCTTTATCTCACTGAATTATATGAAAAGATTATAAGAAAATGTGGACTTATGAACTTCACTTTCAGTTTCAAGAATTCTTGGTCCATATTAAGTAGTAAATGATCATGAGACTTCCACACAGGCCTCTAGGAATGGATTGAGAATGTTAGGTGAGTGCACCCTGTGTTAGTTGGGGCAGTCCAAGCCAATGTGTCTGATCTGCAGGGAGAGCTGTAAAGTTAATGCCCTTGAATTACACCCTGCTCTCCCTTAGGACAACAGATGAAATGGGGGGCATCTATTTAAGAGCTCAACGAACTGTTCAGCCCCATGCTTGATTGGCCGAGGAAGGGCCTTGGCATCATTTGTCTTTGTCAGATTATTCCACCGTGCCTGAGAGGCAAAAGCATGCAATGAAATAACTGGTTCATTTTCTTTGACTATTTTTTGGGACATTTTGGGGCTGCTGCATTAGAAGAGACGACAAATCAAAGGGGACAAGCCAGTGAGGAAGACAAAGTGAGCTGATACACCAAAGCTCTTATTGGTAAAAGGTGGTATGTATTCCTGTAAGACAATATAAAAGCCAGAGCATGTATGTTAGAACCAACACCCCTTGCTCACTGTGTAACTACTTGTGTACTAACCTCTTCATGTTTGCAATTGTATATTTCCTAAGGCCAGAAACTCTATGCCAGTGTTTCCCAACCCTGTTCTGAACCCATTTTGAACTCCTTGTAATCATACAGACATGAAACAACTCATCATCTCATTAGTGGAGATTTCAAGACCTGAAATGGATGGGTCAGATAAGGGAGACATCCAGGGACAACACTGCTCTATGGAAGCATGCAAATGCAGACGCAAATTCTTGGCCAATGCCTTGCAAGCTTGAAATTACGTTCTACACCCCTAATGTGCATTCGTTCTTTCCTGTTGCAGTTAACGGGTCATTGAATCAGATTATTTACCAATTATTATGTCAACAATGTAGCTTTAACTATCTTGGTCTACAAAATTCTCTTTGAACTGTTGCTCTGCATTGAGAGTAGTTTACCTGAAAGAGGACACTATGAAAGCTGAGAATACAAAGCATATTTTCTTTATGATTTTGGACAATTTTTGAAAACTTAAACCAGGGCTACGTTTCCCAAAAGCATCATAAGCATCATTGCCATCAATGGTCTGTACAATCAGTCCAGGTCAGTCTGATTAATGGACAAATAATTTAGACTAGTTTTGGACACTGCTATCTCTCTAAGATATTCACCAAGTAACAACCTAAATCTCGATCTGTTCCTCACAGAATTTCACAGTGGAACTTTCTTAATTTGATTGACAGAAAGCTACGATGCCTGGATTACCTACCCCAGATATTGTAAGTAAAAATGGGCTAAGTAACTTTTCGAAATTGCAAAAAAATAAATCATAATGAAGAATGTCTTACATCAACTGATGTAAGTGATATGATTTATCAGTCCTGGTCCTGGAGGGACAATGTCTTGCAGAGATTAGTTTCAACACACTTGCCTAGTCTTTAGTAATCCGAACACCTTAATTTGTTGCTTCAAGTGTAGTTAAATGGAGCAAAACTCAGAAAAGTGTTCAGAAGAATGGCCCTTCCGGAGCAGGACTAGACATCCCTGATTTAGAGACATCTAAATGTCTACTCAAGAAAACATTAGTGACTACACAACTTGATTATTCAAATAACTACCTTTTAAAATTTCAGTTCTAAAAAGTTTCACCTTTTTCCCTTTTAATATCAGAACTCTAAAATTTTTCAGAGGTGTAGTCTAGAAGGTATTGCATGTTGCATGACCACTTCTTTGTATGCAAAGTTTGACTCCAACTTGTTTCATTCTGTTACCCTCCCTTTTCAATTTTTTAATGCTTTTGCAGACATCTCTTCTTTACTATGCTAAATGAATCATAGCCCTGGCCATCTGCAAAACTGCTATAACTAGGTCTTTTGTGTGTGTGTGTGTGTGTGTGTGTGTGTGTGCGCGTGTGTGTGTGGATGCATGACTGACAAGTAACAAACAATGTCGAACCCTGAGGCTATACATTCACAGGATATAAAACATCTCACATGACAGTCATGTTTTGAGACCAGGTCGAGAAAGGCCATGCTGGAAGTATCATAAAGGCCAGTGTCTTTATATCAAAGGATGCCCAAGAGAGATGGGAGGCAAGTCTGTCTGCTTCATGACGTCTTGGAGGTATAAAGCCCCTTTGATTCCAGGGTGGCCTAGTTCCTTGATGTTTCCCTAGTGCTTGGCAAAGCTGGACAGTCACATTACAGCCCAAACTGCTGCCTTTCAAAGATGATTGAGAAAGAGACTCCAGAGATTAAAGCAATAGTGCCTGAAGAATCCAGATACGGCTGGGAGAGTAGATTCGTGATGCTCTCTTGCAGTGTGGTGTTACTACTGTATATGCTACTGATTAGAAAACCTTATCTTAGAAGAACAGTCAGATTCAAATTCAACAAATAAGAGAAATTTTGAAAAAAAAAAAAAAAAAACTTTCAAGCTTTAAAAAGCATGAAGCACTATAAAAGTATAGCTTATATGACTTGTTTGCTATATATTCCAGAACCTATAAAATAACTTTCAGAACCACATCAGACCAAAGAAATGTAGGATACCTGAAGTTTTGGCCTGTCTCTCAAAACAAATATATAGTATGGACCATGTTACGATTTGATATTTAATCATGATTTTTGTTATTTTGGGGACTGACAAACGTATTTGCTTGCCAAGGTTAGGATGAGTCATAAATCGAATTGATGTGAGGGGGAGAATTTTCATTGTAGTGTGAACTGTCCCTGCACAAACAGAAATAGTCCTTTTGGTATGACGACAAATTTCCTTTTCTTTTCAAGTTATTTCACAAGATGAAATGAAAGTCTGATAAACATGTCTTAATGTGTAATCGTTTTATGATAGTTCTGTCTTTCTATCACAGGTATTATATGTAATTGCCGCCTACACAGCCTGACCTTTCTCCTGGAAAAACATCAAACACTGATCTAACAAATAGATGTTAGATCAGTGACAATCTGCTCTGTCGATGGAAGACTTTCTAAATATCGCTGTGAAGAACCTGGGGCAAGAGAGGTTAATAAATGTGGACTTTTACAAATAATTTGTACTCTTTGAAATGAGAACAAAACATCTGAGAATTTCAGATGTGAATGCCTACAGGTAGGAACAGTGGGAAAAGATGAGCGGTGGTGAAGACGGAGAACAGATAGAAGTGGGGTGAGAGGAATAAATGTCCTAAATGTCTTTATTGGCTGCTGACTGGAGTTGATTTGTTTCTTACATTTATATTATTAAGCATTATAATAACATTATTAGCATTATTTCGGTAACATACTAACAAATGGTACAATAACGGAACGAACAAATAAACAAAAGGAATTCAGACTGACACTGATTTAATCACTGATGGTCGACAAGTGTTGATCTCTACTAACCATTTCAACTTGACTGCAGTGTTGTATAAGGGGGCAGATCACATGAGCTTCACTCTCTGCACTCCCATTGGTAGTTGCCACATTGCATCGCTTCTTATTTGCATAAAGCTGAACTCTGCTCAAATCTTTTGCATTACCAACTCGCTGATGGGCCTCAGATTGCCAACTCTCATTGAAAATAAATGATTTCCAGTCACTTTGTCTCTGCAATTTGCTGTCAGTGTGAACGCCCCTACAAGTCATGACTTGAATTACCAATTTAGCGACAATCTGCAGATCCCCATGGCCTGTAGTTTGTTTGTGAATCTGCACATTTCTTTTTTTCTCAGGCTTTTCATTTACTATTTATGCTCAGTACCCAAAGCAAAGCTCAGTCCAAGATCATCTGCTGTTGTTGATTTATACAAACAGTTGGGCTAGGCCAGTGGGCTAAACATTTATTACGGCGACATTTTAATGGCTGGTAAATATCACAAAAACTTTCCTGGCTTTTTAAATTTGATTTGTGACCAACAATTGATCTTGTATTGGTCTTAGAAGCAAAACAGCAGCCAGTCTGAAAATAAAATCACGTGTGCATGATACCGGGCTGCTACAATGATGCTTGAAATCAAAAGCATTGTGAGGTCCACTGATCGGATAGATATCCAATTTGTTAAAACATTTACACATAAATGTGTCTCCGCAAAAAGAATATAAATCTGATCTTTATTTCTCACACTATATGCAAACTTAACAGAGTTCAAGTCAACAAAAGCAACAGATATGCACTTCACTTAATTTCAATATCAAAGACCACAATAGGAGAGCGACATCAGCTCTGGTATCATTAAGTCTCACTACTTTTAATGAAGATAATTGTGTTTTGAGCGTCTGCAACTTACTTTCAGTTTCATTTGCGGCATTCTGTGTGTTTGCTAAAGAGAATGAGTACATCTGTGGTGATGTGTGTTGCAGAAACATTGTCATATCTGGACATAACTTGTCATATAGCCTATAACATGCTCTCACATGTTTATTTTTTAACATTTACATATGTGGTTTCAACAACCAGATGCATTTACACATGTTCAGTTATGTTTGTTTGAAGATCATACTTTCAGTGATTATGGCCCCTTGAACAAAAATGTAAAAATGTAGCGTTTAACAAGACCATTACATTGAGAGGTGAAAGAAGAAAGATAATAAACTCTAAACATATACATATAAAAATTCTTGCCAATAAACACCAGCTGAACTACACTACAGTCAGCACATCAACACTTATTTACTCAGAGTTATTCAGTTAACTCACTGTGTGATATCTCTTGTGAAAAAGAATACTGACTATGGACATACACTTTAAAATAATATTGTTTAGCACAAACTGAATGTAATGTGTTGGATACTTAACTGCATGTTATTAAATGAAAATGTATTCTTGTTTAAATGTATATTAAATGCAATTCTCAGGAGTACTTTTTTGACCACCTTAAGTAAGATTTAAGCACATCTTTATCCCCCGGTTTCACAGACAAGGCTTGAGACTAGTCCCAAACTAAAATGCATGTTTGACTTGTTTTAACTAAAAGCAACATGCACTGACATATCTTAAAAATATGTCACTGCCATTGTTTTATCTCAAGATGCACACCAATAATGTTTTTTTTTCTCTCTCTCTCTTTTTTTTCTTTCTTCTTCTCTAAGGCAATTGATCTAAGGTCTAATCCTGGCTTAATCTAAGCTCTGCCTGTGAAACCAGGCCTATATTTAATTTCATAATTACTTCTATTGTCTTTAAAATATGGTGTACTGCTTAACATATTGACAAGCTTTTATGGTAAACTAAAGTATAATTTAATGTTATTTCTTTTGAAAAATTGTAAGTCATGTATTTGAAATTGCATATTTGTAATGATGAAGTTGCAGTGCATTTCAATATATTAACTTTAAATGTTATATCAAATAACACTTAATTTAAAATGATAATCAACTGCTTTACATGTGCTTTATAATGTAATTCAACATCAAAATAAGTGTACTTCTTTAAAGTATGACAATATATTATTAAAACCTAATGATTTAAAAAAAGTGTACTTCAAGTCATGAAAGTGTGCTCTTAAGCGGTCTTTTATTTCCACAATATTATATCAGTTCTAAAAAATATACTGTTAAGATTTGCAGTAAACTCCAAATGCACATTCAATTTTTTCCACAAGGGATAATCTGATGGGAGTCTGCTCTGGCTTCTGACCTTCATCATCATCACTAATCATCATAATCTTCATGACATCATCTGCACAAAAATGTACTATACATTTAATAGATCTACTTAATATTTTCTTAATCAAATCAACATTGTCATATGATTCTCTTCAAACATATCTTGACTACCCGCCCCCTGAGAAAGACCGAAGCTGCTTCCTTTGAGCCCTTGAGCACACATCCCTCAGCACACGATAGTCTGACTAGAGAACCACTAAGCGTCATCCCCACTGGACTTTTCCTGGGATTCACATTCTCACTGCTCGCCCGCTCACAGCACAGCTCATTTCACTCACTCAGTCTCGCGGGCCTGAATGATTGATGGTTGGGGGAAAGACTTGGCGCACCTCCACGGTCCATCCCAGGCTGTAAAGCAGCAAGCATCACTATGTTAGACCCTGACAGCTGCACAGCTTAATGGGGAAGGATATAGACTGGGGAACACGAGGCTGCTGGTCCAAGCCCCTATGGGTCCCAGTTGCTATAATAAATGAATGAATGGATGCGGCCTGTTTTCTTGAATGGCTGATGACAAAATAAAAATGCCATGAGGGAAATTGAGTTGTTTGTGCACATGTTGTCCCTATATACTGAGAAATCAATATTCATCCTGTCATCTTTTAGAATTTCACTTGCATGATTAATAGAGGGACCACATATTGTAAAAATATTAATAAGCACTGAAGTAGTTAAAGTATGTTAAAATATTTAATTTTTGAAGAAATATTAAAACAAAAGACTGCTTTATTTTATGAATTGTGTTCTTTTAATGAAGCTTTTTCTTATTCTTTATGATATTATGCTCATCAGAAAAGGTGTAATCATGTCACAGTATATGAATTGCATTTTGTAATACATTTTTTAAAATAGCTTAATACAGAGACATTTTGATTTTGTTTACTTAAAAATGGTATCGCTGACGTACTCTCAAGTATGTTAGCTTAATCAAATTGACCTATGCACAAAAAAAAAAAAAAGATTAAAAAAAGGTACGTGACCTGTAATCTTTGCAACCTTTAAGCTTAAATTAGTTGTTAATTCGATCACTTCTCAGTGCATTCAAACAAGTTGTTTAGAGAAGCATCTTATATAAGTGATGGTAAAAAGAATCGACCCAGGGACACTTTCTCTGAACTCATCACAGTGAGAGATGATGGGAAATTGAACACCTTGACTTTGCACTCACAGTAAGGCACTGCAGTGGTCGTTCACTACGCTGTTTCGCAAGGAAAAGAAAAAAAAAAAAAAGGAGAATATAACTCAAAGAATATAAATGGACCTCATCAAACCTCTGCAGAACTGGGCTCAGCCTGCTAGACACATTTTTATGATAGTGGTGTAATCAAAATCAGGTTTGCTGGAGGGAGCAAAAAGCAGATGACTCAGACAGCAACAAACAGGGAGTGAGTTAACGTTTTATGATTGGATGATCTACACCTCCGCATTGTCTTGAGACCGAGGTGATGGCAGCGCTCATTGTAGCCCTGCTGAGATAAGGTGACAAAGCTTTTGAACGCAAATTGTAGGTTGCTGAATATGTGCACTGTGAGTAGTGTACATGCAACATAACCAAAAATATCTGTTTTCATTGCCATTTCAAGCATCACTATTACTTGCTCATACCTTGAACAAACCAATCACTGCATTACATTTAGCCACATACTAGAACTCATTCAGGAGAGATTTGCTATTATTTTCTAGGTGACCAGACATTTTTTTGTTTGTTTAATTCATAGGGACAATGCACATTAATGAGCATCAGTATAAAAGTACTAATGTAAACATGCCGGATTATAGAGACATAGCTAATTTACATCCGTTTTTGGAACCATAACAGGTACTGGTAGATGCTAATCCAGAGAGAGCAGTTCTGAAACGCACAGTAGTTATTTCTGTGTTACAAATATTAAAATTATCACAGAAAACTGAGATAAAAGTTTAAAGTTAGTATATATATATATATATATATATATATATATATATATAAAAACATTGATGTCTATGATAGCGATCAAAATAGAGCAAACCACCTTTTGAAACGAACTTGCCGATTCACATAACTGTTGTATCAATTACATCTTGTGCCAATGTGCAACAAGTGACTGTTAAAAAAGTATTATTGTTACGGAATCATTCATTTAAAAGATTTGTTCAAAAACACTGATTCATCCTGTAATGAAACAAGTATTTATTAATGAGTCATTGAATTAATTCAAAACCATTTTTTTTTTATAATTCATTCAAATTAATTAAACATTTTTCCAGCAATTAGAGTCCAGAAATTAATATTTTGTCAGAACCTCTAATAAATTGCATGTTTGTTTTCTGTTTGTTTTTTTGTTTTATATTCAGAATCATGGGAGAATCTCTATTTGAAACAACAACAACAACAACAAAAATATTGTGATTCTCACTTTATCCAGAATCGTACAGCTCTAGATCGGGGGCACAAAAACACTTGATCAGGACATCCCTAATTCTATTGTGTTGAGGATATATATATTCCTTTTAATGTTTGATGGTCTAATTTGAGCTACTGAGGACAATATTTACATGTTATATTAAGTTTATTTAACATGTTGATTGTAATAATCAAATATAAATCACACAGATAATTAATGTTTAATTCTATATTTCTTTATTTATTTGAGAAAATCTGTAGGTTTATCTGTGAATGCAGCAATGATTACAGCAATTACTTCATTTCATTAAGGGAAATTTCAAGCCTTATACACCACATCTCTTCTCTGCACACAGTCTTCAGCTTTGCAAATCAGTACATCAAGTGAGCACGTTTTTGGGTGGCAGGTAATTCGAGCTCTAGTGGCAGGTGCTTCAGGAAGGCAAGTCGCACTGTAAAGCATGTCAATCTGCTAATATCTATTATGGCAAGCGGGGGTGGAAGAGAGCTTGAAAGAGCAGGGCACTTAACAGCAAGAACAGAAGAACACGGCGTGCCTCAGGACGAGAACAGCCTGTCTAACGTAGTGACCCCCGGGGGGATTTGTTTGGGCAGACGCAAAAAAAAAAAAAAAACTGGGCTACCGAGCTACACAACCCTGAAACAATTAGAGATCTGTCTGCCTCTGAATTTGCATGACAAGCAGCGTTCTGTTCCCTGCGGTCAGACATGGGCAATTTCCCCGCCAGTTATTGAATCAGGAAGCACAGAGCAGAAAAAAAGAGAAAATTAAAAAAAGGGAGCAAGAGAAAAAATGAATGCTCTATAGTAAATGTTGTAGTTTAAATGAGGAAGTGGCGCAAGGCAGTTACTCTCCTTACATAGGTTGAGTGTTAGAAAAAATGCATGCAATACGCTTATACAAAGAGGCATTGCTTCTGGGCATCAAACTTGCGTTACAATCTTTCTACCTTTGATTGAAAGGTTTGCAAAGTTATTTTGGGGGAAAAATATGAATGTACTATTATGCAGCTTTTTTGTACTTGATTAAAAAAGGGAATAAGTTAAAACTCACAGACACATTTGCATTGTAATATTCTGCCCTGCAATGAATTGCAATATTTTACATCCAAAGTTTATGACTTTATGAGGTTTTACAGAAACTAAACAGAGCACAGTCTCATTTTGAGTTCTGCCTTCCAAAAAACAAAAAGATCTCTTTTGATCATATTAATCTTGTAAAGGAGAAGATAAAAAACAATCACAGAACCTGTCGCTCTTTGATTAGTACTTGGTTGTTGTCAAGAACTAGTAAGTATAACAAGAACTAGTAAGTAAGACATGTTCCAGTTCCTCGAACAACATTCCTGTCTGATAATTTAGTCCAACCCCTAAACTTAACCCTAGCCATAAAATATATACACTGTTGTAGAAGCACCTAACCCTGATTGTAAGCCTAAATTTGACATAAACTGTAAACTTGACCCTCAAATCTGATTGGTTGATTGGAATGTTGTTCCAGGATCAACAAAGACATTGATCCTGGGACATGTTGTACTTGGTGAAATCACTTTCACTGCCCAGTTCAGTATTTATTTGACCAAAAACAATTATAAACAGTTTTGTCAAATATGATTACAACTTAAAAGAACTGTTTTCAATTTCAATATATTTTAAATGTGATTTATTCCTGTGATCTTCAGTATCACATGATCCTTCAGATCATTCTAATATGCTGATTTGGTGCTTAAAAACATTTCTTATTATCAATGGTTAATCAATATTTTAAAATATCTGTGATCAAATAAATACAGCCTTCTTGAGCCGAAAGATTTCTTTCAAATACTTTAAAAATATGAATGATTTCAAACTTTTGATGGGTAGTGTGGGAAGAAAAAAAAAAAAAAAAAAAAAAAATCAAAGAGCAGGCTTTTTTATCATTGATTCTGAACTTGATTTTAGACTTTGGAGTACAAATCCGTACTTTCAAAGATACATCAAATCACAGGAAAAAACTTTCCAATTTCTACTAGTATGAAAAAACTATGTACTTTCAGAAGCTGAAACATTTCTAAAAGACAAAACACTCACTTATGGTGCAGTTGGTGGTGAAGCGGGGGTCATAGGTCGCTGTCTCCATGTCGCCGGGCTGGTCGTAGCTGGAAGAAATCCTGAAGGGTTTGCTCCGAGCTCCCAAGCTGAGGTGTACCACCGCCCAGCTGAAAAGGAGAGAGAGAACCAGCAAGATCAGCAGCAGAACCCAGCAGCAGGGCTGATGCAGTGCCCGCAGTGGGCTGTAGGAGGTCATGGTGGCCCCTGGGAGACCGTCCCCTGTTTGGGTCAGTTCAGAAGTCTCTGGAGATCTTATGGAGGGAGATGTCTGGCCGTCTGACACCAAACCAGCCTCCTCTGCCATTTTTGGGTCATCCTCTGCTACCGTATCACACATTCCCTAAATCCTCCAGATATCCACGCTGCTTATGGAAGCTTTGCCAGTTGAAATCAAAGGGCAGGTATGTGTTTATGTGTGTACAGATGCTGTCTCCACCAGATGATACCAGTGGAAGAATGCATGGATGTGCAGTTGCTCTGTGGGTTTTGTGCTTTTTAACCAAACTACCTCTCATAAGGAAGTCAATGACCTAGCTAATTTTATTAAGCAAATTGCTTACATTTCAATTTGCTAGTGGCCAGTGACCAATGATTTTAGTCTCCTCCCTCTCTCTTCTCCCTCTCCTGTGCTTTTCCTTCTCCCAGACCTGTAACCTGCCTGTTGTGTTGTTGTTTCGCATCTCACTGCGGGATTTGCATTGATGTCTGAGTCGAGACCCATGACTAAGTGGGCGTTGATCCTCTAAACAAACACACAGACAGCTAGCAATCATAGGGAAATGAAGACAGGCAGCTCTCTGACATAAATAATGCACTCGGATACACTTGAGTTAAGATTATTCCACATTTTTAGTTTTCAATGATCTAGTGTTTGTATGATGATTTCACATCATTAAAGTCAATGTGAATTGCTGTTTTAAATCACATTCACAATAAGACATTTTGATGTGAAAAAATAAATAAAAAATACTGAATGCAAGATGTGCTATAAATAATGCTTAAAGTTTTAATAACCCACATTTACTTCCTTTGTATGAACACACTCACACACAGACATTTTCTAAAATATCTTTTTTTTTTATGTTTCTCAGGTGAAATAAAGTCATACTGGTTTGGAAAGACAGACTTTTCATTTTTGGGTGAACTATCGCTTTATGTAGCTACTCTAGACTATAGAAAACTATACTTTGTGTTATATTAAAGTTAACACTGATTGATGTTAACACAACGGCTATAGGAATGACTACAAATTTGACATCTTTCTCTCTTCTGATCAATATAATCTCTAGATTATTTTTTTTTTTTTACTATTTTATGGTTGTTGTTTTTTTTTGTTTTTTTTTTGCTATTAGAGTACAGGGTAATGTGAAACCACTATAGAAGTTTATCCATAATGATTTCTGCTTCTGAAAACTCCGGAAATGTGAAAAGAGTTAATTGGTATTATCCAGTAGCCAAAGTTTCAGTTTTTTCAAGGTTTCAGTGTTTTCAAGTTTTTTTTGTTTTTTTTCTCTCTCTCTCTCTATAGAAAAACTAATCGTTCACAGTAGAACCACAATAAGATAAATATAGTCCATTTTGAGTTCAAGTTGACTTTAAGTGCTGCTTTATCCTCTGAGGCAGAGCATTAGAGGCAGCCCCGGCTCCAGCTTTGAAATGTAAGGTGGGCCAAGTGACAGTCCTGCTGGGCTAGAGTTGTAACATTATTACATTTTTTTCCCCTTAACAGATTTTGTAACTTTATTTTATAACAAAAGGAGCAGGTCTTAAAAGGGACATAGAGAGTTCAGCTTTTATTCGGTGGCCCCACCACCGAATAAATAAATAAATAACTCACCATTTCATTTCGGTGACATTAGGCAGTTTTGATGTATATGATGTTCAATGTTGATGATCACGTTATTTTACATATGCATCTGCTTACATACAGTATGCTATCACTTGTTTCTGCTTTTTCTCCGCCTGTGTTTTGATCTGGAGATTCTGTACTTTTCCAGAAGACGTGTAATAGCGCCCCCCACCGTATAACAGTGAAAACATGGAAAACTGAAAAATTCCATCAATGGCGGGGAAAGAGTTAAGAATTTCAAGGCAAAATGTGCTAGTTTAAGATTTTTTTACTGCCACTGGATGTGAAGTTAGTGATAAAGACCAGATCATTCCACCTGGAGTAGTAATGGAGGAGGAAGTTTGGCAAAAGGAGTGTTACCTGTCTGAGTCATACTTAACACTTCTCTCATGCATCAGACCGGGTTGACTCACTCGTTGTTGACTCAATGTTAGCAGAAGCAGCACCTGTCTTTCAGGAATCTTATTTAGACTTCAGTGATAACACCTCAACCTAATAAATCTGTTTCATTTAGTAGAGATACCAGTCTTTCTACAGTATTGGTGTCAAGTAACATGTGAGACTTTAAGTACAACATACATATGTGCACATATATGTGTAGAGCTCTCTCACTATACCTCTGCGACTAATGTACTGCAAGTTCATATAGTGTCACAGTAGGTTTATGTTGAAGGAATAGTTTCCTCAAAAATGAAAATTCTGGCTGTGTTCGAAATTGCTGTGTTATGGGGCGTTCACATCAGACGTGACTTGTGTGAATAAATCGCGCTATTCGCGCCTAGTTGGACGCTTGAACATTTTGAGTTAATTCGCGCGTGAAATTCCCTTCACAACAGACGCAAATTCGCGTCATGAGAGGGAAACGCCCGAAACGCTCAATTCGCGCCGCGTCATTCGCACGAATCGCGCTGCAGGATGTCTGTTTGCATCTTTGCATTGACTTAACATGTAAATCGCTCGCGCTTAACGCTTCATTCGTGTCTGGTGTGAACGTACCATTACACCCAATCGTTCCCAGACTACATTTCCCATGATCCTCCTGTTTCATCACCTGCACTCACTTCTTGTGTTGAAGTCATTGACTTTTCAAGTTAACAACTCACTGAATGGAAGATAACTATTATAATCACTTTTTGTTGTTGCTGTTGTTTATTATTATGTTCCTTACCTCAGATATCATGAACAGATTTGGGGCAGTCGTTAATTGTAATATTTGTATGGTGTGATGAGTAAGATAATATTTTCCTTATATTAATAGCCTAATTGTATTTTCTTTACATCAGCATTTCAAATGATAATAAATAAATAAATGATGATCAAGGTCCTGTGATTCACTGCTTTAATCGCTGGTTTGTTTCAAAAAATAGATATATTCTCAGGTTGTCTTCCTGCCTCTTTGCAATAAAATCATACCTACACCCATGTTTAAATGTGAAAAATGGAGAGGAGAATTGAACTTGTCATCAAAAGCTCTGGTTTTCATCATTGCTAATGTTGTTTTGTAGATCTAGAATAATGCATATTAATGTGCACAAATGTGCAATATATTATCATTAGGGTTGCATTTGGAAAATTGTTTCAGTGCTTTCAGCAGTCAACCTTAACTTACTTATGTAAGACTGAGAAACACAAACGCTCACACAAACACAGCTGACTTATACTATAACAAACTATGTTCTGGCAGACACTTGCTTTTCATCTAATAAACCAGTTTTGAACTGCATTGAATTATGAGTTGCACAAATGCCATTTGTATAATTTCAAATTCAGCACTATTTTAGGTTAGATTACCTCCTCTGGGCAGAAGGCATACAGTCATATCTACACATTAATTTTATTGGACAGTGTTGTCATTAGATACACTGTATGATAATAAAAGCTTGCATGCTCATGGCATTGTGAATATAATTTCGTGCCCTCATTGCCGCTTCACAGCAACTCTTCACTGATATAGTCACTGTCTCCTGGTGTATTATTATAGTCAATGTTGCATAGAAAATGACATTTTCCAGCTGAGCGAATGCTCTAGTAGAGTAAAACACACTAAGAGCATGTTAGGATCAAACATGATACAGCTCTTTTTGAGATCAAAGTTCCCAGGTAGTCAAATGCTAATACAGCAAAATACAAGCAACTCTGTTCCACAAGACAAAAAAAAAAAAAAAAGATTAAGAAAAAGGTTTATCAGTGTTCTCTACTAAAGCAAATTACAAAAGTTAATTTATAACCACGGAGTGCCTAAAACCCCCTTAGCTGTTATAAATTCACTGTAAAATACGGCTTCACGGGGCTTATTGCTTTTATAATATGGTTACCAAACAATACAAATATTAAAGCCAAAAAATATGTACTAATGCAAATTCATTAAGTAAAATCATTAAAAGCCTTCCTTCCACTGGAAAAAATAGTCCCTGATCATGAACAGCAACAGAAGTTACATTTATTATGCCATTAGATGAGCGAGTCACTTGGTCGCAAAAACTTTTATATTGAAACTTGTTGTGAACACGGAACAGGACGCAATGACAAATGCTTTGACTAGCACTGTCAGTGTCAGCAAGGCACAGAAAAACCCATTAAATGTTAAAAGGACAATATCGCAGCGGACATTAAAACAGATCTTTTATTATGAACATAGGACTGACTCTCACAAAACTACATAATGCTTCTACATAATGCAGTAAGCTTTAATGAACAAAATCAAATGTGAACAAACATATGTTTACATTGCTAAGAGTGGTTGCTAAGACACTCAGTGGCGCAGCGATACATGTAACACGGTCAGCTGTATGTTTTCGGGAATTTTACAACAGCGAGCGCAGCTCAACCAATCAGAATCAAGGGCCAGAACTATCTGTTTTATAATACCAATTTTAATTTAGGTTATTATACTACCAAATTTACTACCAAAATGTGTAAACTTTCAAAATTTTCAGGATTGTCAGTAGCAACAAACTAATATATAAGCTGAATATTATTTATGTTTTTTTTTTTTTAATGAATTTGTTTTATTTTTATTTATTTTTTTATTTCCTGTTTTTGTTCAACAATCAATTCAGTACTGTGATAATGAAGTAGAGAGATGTTGTTTAAATGTGCGTACTACCTGTCCTAAATAGTATGCAAGATAAGAATTAGTGCATTGCAAATCATTGTACACTGAAAAAAGTAAGCTAAATGGGCCTGGTTGATATACATTTCCATAGTATTTTTGAAACGTTTGTTTGTGCATACTGTACTTTTTAGCTAAGATTTCTCATAATAAAAAAAACTTTTCAACTTTTTCAAGCTGCCAAAACAGATTTGTACGGAGCCCCTAAAGGGACGTGGTGGTGGAAAAAAATTGGAATAGGAGGAAACATTTATTTTATTTTTTTTCAAATCTTTTGCGTTCCCTCGCAAAGATATTTGCGTTCCCTCGCAAAACTTTTGCATTCCCTTGCAAAGATATTTGCGTTCCCTCGCAAAACTTTTACATTCCCTTGCAAAGATATTTGCGTTCCCTCGCAAAACTTTTACATTCCCTTGCAAAGATATTTGCGTTCCCTCACAAAACTTTTGCGTTCCCACGCAAAGATATTATCGTTCCCTTGCTTTGAGTTTGGACAAACACTTCCTCTTTAATGTCCAGCTGGCTGGCAGTAGTGTTTCAGTCAGCTCCATACGTTAATAATGCACACAAATAATGTGCAGCTCTTAGAGTTTGAACTTGTTGGACTCAAATATAAAGAAATGCAGTCAGTGCTTATGTCAAGCAGTTCAGTAAAGTTGGCAATAACCTAGACAAAGATAACAAAGATAACAAAGATAACCTAGACAACGAGCTACAACAACACAATTTTCCTCAAATGTGCTTTATAATAAATTGGTCTCTATGAGCAGGCAGCGAAGAGACAAGTCTGAAGGGACCGTCTGAAAAGTTCAAAACCCTTTTGCTCATTTTATATTATGAAAAATACTCAATAACTTCACTGTAACACACTGTACTGTCACCAAATTCAGTTCATACATCACTGCTCTCCTGCTGGTTATAGGTACTACAACACTTAGTTTGGCAAGTAGGACATAAAGGCATTCTTTACACAAATGATGTTGGTACACAGCTTACATACAACAGCTTTTGCATGTTAATTGCTTACTGAATTTGATGGCATTACTACTTATTTAATATTTTTACTAATAACAGTGAAGTTATTGATTTTATTTAATAATTAATAATCATAAAAGTTATGCATTTTTTATCAAACTAAGTGTTCCAGTACAACCAGCAGGAGAGCAGTGATGTATGAACTGAATTTGGTGATAGTACAGTGTGTTACAGTGAAGTTATTGAGTATTTTTCATAATATAAAATGAGCAAAAGGGTTTTGAACTTTTCAGACGGTCCCTTCAGACTTGTCTCTCCCCCGTCTGCTCATAGAGACCAATTTATTATAAAGCACATTTGAGGAAAACTGTGTTGTTGTAGCTCGTTGTCTAGGTTACTATGATTGGAAGTAGCTGCATTTGTGTTTTAACAACATTTAGCTCACGAGTTATTGATCCGGGAAGCTCGAATCTTTGAATATATTGCCAACTTTACTAAACTGCTTGACATAAGCAGTGACTGCATTTCTTTATATTTGAGTCCAACAAGTTCAAACTCTAAGAGCTGCGCATTATTTGTGTGCATTATTAACGTATGGAGCTGACTGAAACACTACTGCCAGCCAGCGGGACATTAAAGAGGAAGTGTTTGTCCGAGCTCACAGCAAGGGAACGATAATATCTTTACGAGGGAACGCAAAAGTTTTGTGAGGGAACGCAAATATCTTTGCGAGGGAACGCAAAAGTTTTGAAAAAAAAATGTTTTCCTCCCATCCTATTTTTTTTTCCACAACCACGTCCCTTTAGGGGCTCCGTAGATTTGTATGGGAGCCCATTTCTGACATGTAAGAAAAAAACAAAACAAAAAACAAAAAAAAAAACGCTCTGGTAAATCATAATTTTGAAATAAAAAAAGTAAAAATTTTGAATGAAAGTCATAATTATTAGATTAAAAGTCAAAATTATGAAACAAAAAGTTGAAATTGAAGTTATGTGATAAAAAAAAAAAAACTAAATTATGACAATGAATTTATTTTTTTATTTTTAGTATTCATGTAATAATCAGGATTATGTAAAGTCAGGCCATTATTAATAAACATCTCTCCATGCCGGGGTCCTGATCGCAATTATACATTGCATTCACATAATACTGGCCCTCACATGCTACCCAGGAAGTATATTGGGTTATCACTACCTGCAAAATTAGCAAGCACTCCAGTTATTGTTTTAATTTCCAGTGCTAATGAATTCTAAAGATTATCATTATGGAAAACAGGGTGAGATAAAGCAGTAAAACACCTTCTTGATCTGCTCTCCTCCAATGCTGTGATAAGCATCTGTGCCTCTCTGTAGCACCTCAATTAAACATTTTGATCTAATTAATCAAGTGTCCTGTGGGACATCCCTCGACTCCAAATAAAAATCTCTCATGCAAGAGTTATTAACATGACTAATAAGCACTGCGCCTGATAACATTTTTCATTATTATTAGCATTATAACTCATAAAACATCATCATACCGACCGATAAGCTCTGGAATGCTAGCTCTGACCTTTGAGTGTCTTTTCATGTGGACACGCGGCCATTACGAAATCAACTTTAATATACGGGCGCCGACCAACTCTTGCAGGTCAATTCATCATATGTGTCTCATTAACGATCTTTAATTAGATTTTGCTGTTTCTGCCCATGCTTTGTTACGTTTAAACCTCAGCGACTTTTGAGGTCACCAAGGCCACATACAAAATATGTTTTGCTTGCTGTGGGTGTTTGTTTGCGTTAGTGCAGCTGTTGTTATTGGCTATATGATATATTAGCATGCTGAAAGATGCACCAGCCATTCTGCAGTGTAACAACATGGTGAGCTGAAGTGAAATAAATATTATGATTTATATTTCAAAACAATCTTTTCAAGTGACAGAAGATTAAATTGTATGAAATTAAGAAAACAAACATGTCAAGTATTTATATAAAGGCAGCATAATAAACACTGTATTTGATTAAGATAATAACATCTATATTTAATAATAAAGCTGAAAAAGGTTGAAAACATCAAAGCGTTACATATTAAACACAATATGAATGTTTCTGCTATAAAAAAAAAATGCAATCCATATATTATAAAATATTATGCTTTAAAATGGGCATGTTGCTTATCCTAGCAAACATGAAGAAAAAAAAAACAAAAACATTTAGTTAGGCATAGTTAGGCAATAACATTTAAATTAAACATTTGATACAATGCACTTACGTACATACATGTTGTTGTTTTTGCACTTCTATTTAAAAAAATACTTGCATGTAATCACATCTGTAATTAATTTCTATAATTACATATATAATTAAACTGTTGAGAGCTCCCTTACACCCTAAACCACTCTTACCACCAAAACAACATGAACACACTAAATGCATTGTACCTTTTTGTAAAGGCAACACCTAATATAAAGTTAGACCCTACTACTACTACTACTACTAATAAATACAATTTAAAAATTATATTATTAGTAAGCAATAAGGTACGAGAGGCTATGCTGTATCGTGAATAAGAATAATGCAACCCCTTCAGCCGTGACTTATTCACGATACAGCACTAGCCTCTCGTACCTTATTGCTTTTATAAAACAGTTACCACACAATACAAATATTAAAGCCAAAAATATGTATCAATGCGACTTTCATTAAGTAAACTTTCACTAAAGCATTCCTTCTGCCGGAAAAAATAGCAACAGCAGTTATATTATTACGCAATTCTTTATGAGTGTGTCAGTCAGTAGCGAAGACTTTTACATTGAAAAGACTAAATTGTTGTGAACACGGAACAAGACGGAAATGACAAATGCTTTGACTAGCGTTGTCAGCCACAGGAAAACCCATTAACTGTTAAAAGGACAAGATAATACATCGGACATTTAAACAGATTTTGTATTATGAACATAGGACTGGCCTGAAGGAAAATGCTAAATCTGAATGAAGGTAATAAACTCGCTCAATCGATCTCTTTCTCACAACACTCTTCTAGTTCTACATAATACAGTAAGCTTCAATGAACAATATGAACTGAGAACAAACAGTTTACATTGCTAAGAGTGGTTGCTAAGGGTGTTGAGTAGTGATACACAGAACTGTTGAGTGAAGCGGTCATAGCCGTGTTTTATCGTGAATAAAACACAGCTATTGACCAATCAGAATCAAGGTCAGGAACTAACCGTTTTATAATTATTATTAAAGGGGACCTATAATGCCCTTTTTATAAGATGTAATGCAAGTCTCTGGTGTCCCCAGAATGTGTCTGCAGCTGGACGTTTCTGAATGGTTAGTGGATAAATTTATGTAGTTGCTGTGGAGTTGATTCAACTCACCAACTAGCATGTGCCGTCATGTTAATCTTTTGTGCAAATAAAGCATTGAATTGATCCTCGTCTGTGAAGCAGTCCGGCATAAAATGACAGCATGGTAACAACACTGCATAGTACAACAACTCTTCCTCTTCTCTAAAGCAGCCCAACATGGTCTTGCCCCCTTTGTTGCATGTTTTTGGGGGCAGGGTTTATGTAAATTTTAGTGTTAGTGATGTCACTAAACCGGGAAGAAGCTCACTGTAGTCCCTAACAGCCGTTTGTTGTAGTCCTTAAACGGTTAATTCTTTAAAAAAAAAATATTTCCCTTTGCATTGAACTTTGAGTGTCGTAACTTTGGAGATGTTGTCTATGCTCTAACAGCAACATTACACACTAACTAAAGTAAAAAAAGTGAAATAATAATCAACCACCCCTTTAAATATTATATTAACATTATTATTGTATTGACATTATAATCATCACAACATGTGTCCTTAATCACAATTAACAATTATATAAATATATACAAATAAAAACAGATGTATAACATATATTCAAATAAACAAGAATGCATTTTTCTATCATGACACATCAAACTGCTAGCCGACTGCATAGGCAAAGCATTATACAGAAGAACAAAACATCATTTGCATGCTAATGTTGAGGATGAACGGCATGAAGCCCAAGGCAACGGATCCTCAGAATCACGGTAGATAGATGAGATCAATATAAGAGGAGGCAAACCAGAGGCTCGGGCATTCAAAAAAAAAAAAAAAAAATTCGCACCACCCATTTAAGTGCCATTGATTTTGACTGTCAAATCACATGGCGCATAACAAGCTGGCAGAGATAAACTGCACAAACTGTTGATTAGATGCAGCACTTTGACAAGGTGGGCCACATAAATGCTACTTCCTCAAATGGAATGGAACATATTTGAATACTATCAGAGAGGAAGAACTTTTTTTCCGGTCACAGCAAATAGGGCAGTTACACTGGGTTACTTGAGATAGGACGCAATCATGTATGGATCAAATGTGCATCACATTATCATTATAAAAACTGTGCTGCAGTAGGACAGTAGAGCAGTGACGCCCTTGCTTTTCTCAATATGACATCAACTGAAAAAAAAAAAAAAAAAAAAAAAAAATATATATATATATATATATATATATATATATATATATATATATGTGTGAATTCATGAGGGCGAGCTACCGTGACGTAGGGTCAGCAGGGCTAATTGGTTTGTGAAATCACTTGCAATTCATCAGGAAGAGCAACAATTACATTCTCTGATATTTGTTTAAGTCCAGGCACGATTTTGCAGAATAATGTGCCTTGGGAAAACGTTTGTGAATACATAGTGCACTGGTTATAATTCCCTGCTGACTAAAATTAACAACCGTATACTTCTGTCTCTGGCTCATGTCTCCTGATCTGAGGCAAATTACCGCAAGAGATGAAAAAAAAAAAAAAAAAACCTTACTGGCATTCAGCTCTACCACTGCACATTTCTAGTGAGTGATGAAAAAGAACAAAGAAAGCAAACAAGAGCAAAGTGACAGAGAATAAAAGAACAAAAAAGAAGGAAATAAATAAAGCACAAATAAAAGAGTGTGTTTACCACCAATTGGCATATCCTTTGAGGACTGATGTTTGCCTGGTAAGTTAATAGCACTAGAGGAGTTGCAGCAAGTGAATTCCTTTGTAATTGTTTTAACAGGACACAATTTTCTAATAATAGTATTTCCATTTAATAAATAAATGCTGATTTGTCAAATTTGTTGAAATTAAAGTCAACATATTACATTTGACCGTATTATCCTGGTTGTCTTAGTTGTTAATTAACCTCACACCTCACACCTGTTAATCTAATTCAGTTAATTATCCTTCCCATGTATTTAAGCCCTTAGTGCCCTCAGGTCTTTGTTCGGTCTCGTTTATGTTTGTTTGTGGTTGCAGCCACTCACCCATTACATCACAAGCCTTTTTTGCAAGCCAAATGTATTTTTTTATTTAATTTAATCATTTTTAAAAAATATTAATTTAATATTTCAATTTGTTGTTGTTGGGAAAAAGTATAAATGATTTTGGTATTCATCGTAGAGTTGCACCCCTATGCAGTACATATTATATTTATTTATTATATGTATGTATTAGGGATGTTGCATGTTCGATTAAGCATGTTCATGCGCGTGCGTGCTGCTCAACCGCAACAGCAGACATGAGGAAAAAAAAATGAAGAGAGCGCTCCAGAATTATGTTTGGGACCACTTTACAGCTAGAGTTACAGTTTCATCATGACTAAGTTTGCATGTGCATTCACAGCCTTTTGTTTTGTGCAAATGTAAGTTTTAATTGTGTAGGGTTACCAACCTAGTATGTCTGCATGTACTATATGTATCACTCACTCCATGTTTCCATCTCTTGTTCTGTGACAAATGAACAATAGTAAACCTAAAGCACCACTAATGAAAACATAGCCTAACATAACACCCCAAAACAAACCATGATGGATAAATCAAGTCCAGTACCTTATTATTTCCAGTCGCATAGTCTGTTTCAGTTGGAAAAGCATCAAATTGCGCATGTCATGTGCAACACAAATATTACCAGAACAGAAAAAGCCGCAGTGATCTATCAAGACAGCGTGAGATAAGAGGTGAAAGCCTCCACTGATCTGGGTCTTGACCACAGTGTTATCCAACAAACCCCTCAATGGCAAAAGCCTGACTCGAGAGTCCTGTTGAACCCCCACCTACACACACACTTTGTCCACAGCACATAAATGTTAACCTATGTTATCTCTCAATTCTGCCCCTACGTCCTTATATAACATAGGCTGAGCAAAGCTGCTCAAGGGTATCAGGGCAGGGTGAAACGGTCGGCCATGTGTGTAAATATTGTAAGGTTGAAAAGAGCCGGACACAGTGGGTGTGTGATGGGAAGTGGAATGTAACCAAGCTGACATCATTAAACTGTCACTGGACATGGATGAGCTCCCGCCTCATGCTGTCCTGCTCCATCCATCCGGACGGGTGGAGCGAAGGTTGAAGCAAGGGAAAGATGCCAGTTGTGAAGGAATGAGAGCCATAACAAATCAGGCTTTTGGTAGCTAGCTGCCAGACGTAATGGCAGTCCTAGGCTCTGAGTGTATTTGCAAGGGTGCCTGTGAGTTTAAATCCACTGGACTGAATTACTCTGGCAGAGCTAATCACATTATACCTGTAATTGGTTTTGCAATGTGTCTGACACACTTAGAGCTCGGCACACAAGATAGTGGCAGAAAGAAACTCAGGTTGTTTATATGCTCAAGAAGACTTCTGTGTCGCTGTGCAGACCTGTTCATACTCACTCTTGTAATCTCTGCAATATCTCACATCATTTGACATTTGGGCTTTTTTTTTTTTTTTTTTGCTAAGAAACAAGAAACTCTTCTGACTGAATAGATTTAGTACTATCTGCACAAAAAAGGGTTTTTTAGCTGTGGCTTAGTGGGTGGCACACTAGTCTTGCATAACCAACAGACTAAACAACAGAAAGTCTGTCCCACTTATTCTGGCCAAGAACTGCCCACTCAGGGGAAGAGATTGTTTAACAGACATGTGTAATAGCCTGTGAAAAGTTGATATGCAGTTTAGGGTTGGGGTTCACAGAGCACATAGACTGGGGATGGATGGATGGAACAAACAAACTTTGGAGTTTGTAAGGGTTCCACTTCTAAGAACTCATTGTTGTTTCAGTAGGATCTAGATGTATGGCAGCACGCCTCCTTAGTAAAGCTGGGTAGAGCTGGTAAACTATTTGATATGATATTGATATTGATGATATTGATATGGCCAGATTTATTTGTTTGTTGGTTGGTTTACTGATTGGTATCAATAATGCGGTGACACTTTAGTTTGATGGTCCACTTTAGACATTCTACTAACTATAAGTAACTTTGTCAACTAACTCTCAGAGTATTAGTAGACTGTTAGGTTAGGATTAGATGTTAGGGTTTGGGTTGATGGAATAAGTTGACATGTAGTTGCAAAGTTACTTATAATCAGTAGAATGTCTGTTGAGGGACCATCAAAATAAAGTGTCATTGTGCTGTAATAATATGCTCCAATATTGCTGCCAAAAATGTAAATGTAAATGTAAATAATAATAATAATAATAGGATATGTTAAATAAATACTAAAAATAATGTTATAACATACATATAGGCTATATAGTACAAACTATTAATTTTTATATTAATAGTTTATATGAATATTTTAACTTTATTTAAAACTTTTATTTGAATTTTTTTAAACATTCTATGCAAATACTTCAGTTAATTTCATCATAATATTCTGCTCTTGCTTATATTAAATAATAAAATACACTACACTACATAATGTGAGGCATAACGTTAAAATCTCTTTTAGGTTGGTAAGCGGTGTCAGATCTAAGATGACACATTTCTTTACTTTTCTCTTTAGTCTCGCAGAGTGTCAGTTGCTTTTGAATTGATCTCAGAGTTTGTAGTCTCTCACTCGTCTCATTCCTCCCCTGTCCCCTCTCATTCACTGATCTTCAATGGAACTGTCACTGTTAGCTTCAGTTTTTTGTTGGTTTACCCCCAAACACTCTATTTTTCTTGATTTCTCTCTCTATATTCCGCTCAACTGGTTCATGCTGCTGTTGTGCCAATGTACTGATTTAAGGTTTTTTTTTTTGTTTTTTTTTTTCAATTATAAAATACTTGCTCCTTAATATGCAGAGACAACTGCAAGAAAACCAATTGCTTGATTAGTTTGATTCCTCTGGTGATTCTGAAAGACAGATCAAAGTGTTTCAACAGAATACTTCTGCTTGTTACTTTTCTCTCTTGTGAAACACAACTCACAAAACGACAGCCTCATTAGTTTTCGCGTGCAGCATTCACAAATTGAAGACATTTAAAAATGTTGATTTACCTTACAAGACACAAGACTGACGTCAACTCCTATATGTATACACTGTCACTGTGCCCTCAAGTCATGAAATTGCTGAGATGAAAGAGTAATGGGGAGAAAAAAAAGTCACATCACATGACAAGCTGCTTGCATTTTTAGACTGAATTACGGTTGAAATTCAATTACCCAGTATCCTTAGACTTCAAAAAAGGAAAATAGGAAAAAAAAAGGAAAAACTGCAGTTATGAATAAAGGTTGTGGTTTTGTGAAACTGTCAATGCTACATACTGTGGATTCAAGGTGATTTGTCGTGTTAATCCAATGCCTTCAATTACACTTTCCTTATTCTGGTTTGTTTTTCATTTATTTTAACTTCATGACGTGTGACCTCATGTTCAACTAATACATTTTTTCTGTGTTCACACGGACCCTGCAAAGTCGATAAACAAAAACAAACAACCTTTTCTAACTGCACTTTAACATTTCTGCTCTATTTTCTCTTTGTTGCACTTTTCCTAACATACAGTAGATTTCTGCTAATAATGCATCCAATGAACCATGTTCTCTCTCTTTCCCAGCATCCCTCTTGTTTTTTGCACTCTTTGAACTTATTGATGGCTCTGTTTTGAAGCAGCAGTATTCCTGTATCTCTCTTCTAGTTCTGCAGTTTAATGTCTAATGACAGTGTCTGTGAAACTATCACACTGTTTCAAAAGTGTTGCCATAACACTAAGTCAATATTAAATCCAAATTTACTTACTGCATATACATGGTTTTATTGTGAATGTCTTCATAAACGTTAATCAATGAAATAAATGTAATAACTTGGACAACAATATTTCCTTTTGCTGTCACATAGGCTGTGCAAGTTAATGTTAATCAACAAACAAATTGCTATTTAGCATTCAGGTTGGGATCTTTTCTGACACGCAAGGCCAACTTGTCATGATCCAATTATTTTCCACTCCACAATTTTATTGCAGTCACTCATTATGAAAGTAAAATGGGCTCTAAAAGGCTATTCATGCAAGACTATACCTACCTTTATTCTTTAAAATATCTTCTTTTGTGTTGAAGAAATAAAGAAATAAACTCATACAGGAACAACATGAGGGTGAGTAAATGACAAAATTTTCATCTTTGGGTGAACTATCCCTTTAATGTCATAAAGAATAATATATATATATATATATTATTTAAAATAATTAAGTGTATTTAAAAGGACAAATATTAGGGCTGGGGCAATAAATCACTGAATCGCGAATCGAAAAAACATTCTTGATCGATTCTGAGATTTTCCAAATCCATCGATTCTTTCTTAAATCGATTCTGAGCTTAGTTTTTAACAGCAGATGGCACTATGCGCTTTAGAAACAGCCGTACTCTGCTCTCTCTTCAAATTCATTACACACACCGCTTGAACCTACTATAAAATAATCATTCATAAAGTTCGAAAAGGTTGAAGCGAATTACAAGGGTGTTTGCAGTGGGCTGTTTACATTAATCTCGCGTCATAAAAGGATTCTGAGGTGCAAGTACATTCTCAGACTCAGCTGAATGCACGAACACTCTCTTCTTCGTCAGCATTTTAGTGTGTGGTTAAAAACTAGCCTAGAGCGCCATCTGCTGTTAAAAACTAAGCTCAGAATCGATTCAAAAGAGAATCACGATGCATTCGGAAATTCTTAAAATTCTTCCAGCCCTAAGAAACATCCAAACCAGGCCCACTTGGAAATAAGTGACTTTGTCTACATTCTTGCAAAATACATTAAAATAGGTTGCTATGGGCACATTTTGCTGCACTTCTCAGGTGACGCATCCACAAGAGGCGCTATAAGCAAAATATTTTTTTTCTCCATTGCAGATGCAGGTTTATCAAGTAGTCCAGTGCCATAAAAAAGTGACTGTGGGTACAAAATGGTTGCATTATATTGCATTTCTTGAAGCATGTTTCATGGTGAAATGTGAATTGTGTACGTGTACATTAGAAAAGCCATACATATTGAGTGTATTATGAGATGCAAATGTTAAAATGCCTTCATTTACAAACCATGCACTATGGTAAACGTGTTTTGAGGTCATAGCATAGTATTGTGCATGGAACTGCACGGAAATTAATCAATTTGTGTGAAAACGAACAATTGGTTGGTGTTTTACTGCCTATAGTGTTCATTTCAACTGCAGTGTAATGTATGTATAGTAACATTTTTGTAGTTTTGCAGAAATGTAGGCACAGTCAATTATTTTCAATGGGCCTGGGATCCAAAAAGTGTAAACATAACTGTTTCCAGAACACTGCAGCATTTATTCACTGTCCTTCAGTGCTTCTACTTAATACAGATGTCTGATTTAGTTATAAAGAAGGTTTGTGTAACCTGTTTGACCAATGTAAAAAGAAAAAATTACTCATTAGTGACCTTGTAAACATAGGTTTACACAACCCACTAACAACAAGATGAGCAGAAAGTTTGATTCTAGTGCTAAATGAAACTTACTTCAGTTGTTATATTGTAATAACATCAGGCCTTTGGTAATGCAATCAATGTCCTTGATCAACAAGTTCATACTGCAATGGTGTATCTGCCTGTACGGCTCTGAATGCAAGGCTTTGTTTTCTGCCAGTATTTGGAACAAAACTCAGAGGCAGCTAAAATTCAAAGATGCACAAGGATGAAACAAATAAACCTGAGAGGAGGCCTTGAGCAATCAATGCAACCTCAAGACTGAGATGTGTTTGGTCCTCTTGTATAGCACCCCTTTTTATTACACAACTTTGTGCTTGCAAATTAGCCGAGGGCTAATCCATTTCAGCTTCACTTTTGTATCATGCTACCTTGCAGTTAGTATATTACCTTATATTTCCATTGCTGCCAGTCCTATGCTTATGTCAATAACTGTCAAAGCCTGTATCCAATGACACAAGAAAAAACTTTTTTAGAACTGCTAAAATAGTACTGTGGTGGTACAATGATGGTATCAGAAAGTAGTAAAGTAGTATAATATACCATGAACCACAATATACTAGTAATAGGATACACACACACACACACACACACACACGCACACATATTATATATATATATATATATATATATATATATATATATATATATATATATATATATTCATTATATATATATTCAAAGTTTGTATGCGTGATTTACAGTGATTTTTTTAAAATGAAAAGTTAGACCAGGGAGTTAAGGAAGAACACTCTTAGTGGCATGTTGTTGCTGTTGCTATTTTTACTATATTATTTAAATATTATGATTTTATAATATATTAATAGTATTATTGCAATAGTGTTACAATATAATAATACATACTATAATATATTATTACTTTAATATAAATAAATTATGTCATAATTATGTCATAAAATAGTTATGATATCTTTATTAGTTGTTATAGGCTAATGGGGTGAAATCATTCAATCTGAATTCATACTCTTAGAATAATATAGTATAATTTTATCATGATTTAATAGACTGGCTTGTCATCTGTCAAAATGCATAGGCCAACATTAATGCTGAATATTTTTATTTTAAAATATTTCAAATGTATTTTTACAATATGTACTATTATAGAACATTTAGCATTTACATTCATTGAAAAGTCATTAAAAATGATGTAATTCATATATTCTGAACTACACCAGATTGAGGCAAGATGGCCCTTAATTATTTTCATATATATATATATATATATATATATATATATATATATATACACACATACATAGCGGATGTCTTAATCATAACTAATACTGTCATAAACAGACTTCATCTTTGTATAACATGAGATTCTGGCCAAATGACAAAAAAACAAACAAAAAAAAAAAACAGAGCACCCACATAGCTACAGCTACAATAAATACACTTCATAAGCTGTAAATTGATGGAAACATAATGCGATGCACTTGCTGCCTCTGATGCAGTCGTTCTAATAATGGACAAAAACAGACATTCGCTAATCAAAAACTTTATGCATCATTATACTCATCTCTAATATGTATCAAAATCAGAATATGCACACTGTTCTTATGGTTTGCATATTCCACTATACTTAGCATTGCACTGAATGATTAATATTTTCAAGTATCATCATGGATACATGGTACTCTAAAGATAATGCATGGCTTTTTTTTCCTTTTTTTTTTTACACTAGTGGTTATTATTTATTTGTGTTGGATTGCTGCATTCTTAGCCTGAAAATAGAATCTCTTAATGATGCTGTTTACTTGGATGCATGATGACCCCTTCACAGTTCGATCACATAGCAATGCCTTAACCCATCTGCCTACACAGGACTGTTTAATCCTCGCAAAAACAAGATCAGTACAGGCACTAACATAGATCTTGTCTAAGCGCAGTTCAAAGTACCTGCTTCTACCGAGACCTTATTATTTTCGATATATTATTTTCTCCAAGACTGTCTCTGAAGGTGCCATAAACTGAAACATCAGATTTCTGAATCTGACTGCCATGATTTAGTATTCGCTTAAACAAATTGTTCTATTTGCTGAGACCTGTTCAAGAGGACCCATTATACACAATGGCTGTTTGCAGAGTGGACCTCCTAACAGCACTGACATTTGCTTTCTTTGTCTTGCAGTTGTGGTGATTGACAAGGGCCATAGCGAGACCGGCTCTAAAGCAGCTGTCAGCCATCAATATCTCTTCTTGACTAATATATTCATAAAGCTTTCTTTGCTCTTGCACATAGAGCAAGTGCAAGTGTTTGAAAATAATAATGCATATAATGCTATAAAAATAGGGGGCAAAAAAAAAAAAAAAAAAAACTCAGTGAATTCATAATTTCATTTTGGCCCCATTACAATTTAGGAAGTGAAAACGTTAGTGCTGGGCGGCTTGACCAAAAATCTCTATCACAGATTTTTTTTTAAGATTCTGGCGGCTTTACAGTATGTCACGTTTTTTTGCACTGGACCTTTATTTTGGCATATTTTACTGTCAGGAGTACAGGGAATATATTATATAAACATTGTAAGGACAATTAAAAATTAACTGTAATCAAATCAATTCATAAAGCTAACAATTTAGTTTAAAATGTAATCAAATAATTTAATTATTAAATTAAATTATTAATAATTTCAATTAAGACCTTTGAGTTTGTGTTTTATTAAACGGTGTTTATTATTATTATTATTATTATTATCTCTATTAATTAAAGTATACTCGATTGTACAATAGTATATTTCTGTTATTTCAAGTTATACCAAACTTTTATTTTGACAGACCTTTGACTTCCTGTGTATATGATACGACAAATGTCGATAGTTTTATCAAATTAAACGGTGAAATGTTCATAAAGTGACTCTAAGAGTAGCTCTGCAGAATAAGTTCATGTATAGTGAGTGAGACAACAGACACTGAAATCATCGCGAGTGTCACACGTGCTTCAGTATGTGTAGTAGCAGACGAAAATGCGACACTCATTCATACAGACTTCAAATTTCAATAGCAGTCTTTTTTAGCTTTAATATTCACAGACACTAGTCCATATCGATATCTGATTCATTGTACAGGCCGACTTTTGATTTATTCATCCAAGAATTGCCAAATTCTGTGACGTTCAGCTTTATAGAGTAAGTTCCATTTGTGACTGGATTCCGTGATTTCATCCGTGTTTCCTGAATCGCGGAAATCATATGGCTCTACATGGTATTTGCAGTAATAAAGAGAGATCGTTTTGTGAGTTATTTATTGTTGTGTTATAAAGTTGTTTCCATTAGTGTAAGAAGGGTATGCAGTTAATAGAAGTCCGCTCTCTATACACTCTACATAGCGCTTCATGGCCACTTAATAGAGACAGCAGCTGTTTCAGCTACACACCGGTATAGCGGTTTTTGAAAAATACATATCGGTCTCGAAATTGAAACCGGTATACCGCCCAGCACTAGAAGACGTAACACTTTAAATGTTTCATAGTTTCATATTCCTCATCACCAGCAGTTCCACTGCTCTGATTTTCTAACATTTAGCTTCATCCAACAAAATACTAGAGCGCTGAGCATTGGCTAAATTCCTGAATTATCAGTGCATCATGGGACCTTCTCCATATTGATGGAGGTCAGCGAGTAATATCCGAGGTTGATAGCTGCGAGCAATTTTCCTTCTTCTAACAAGGCTTTGATGTATTCACTCAATTTGCCACTGTTGTATGTGAGGCCTGGTCATCTAAGTATTGAGTAAACATACAACACCATCATTAAAAAAGGAATATTGACTGGTTATCTAATCCAAATGCAATACCATCACTCAAGTTTTGATTAATGTAAAAGTAGTACTCAAAAAAGTGCATGGCTACAATTTAGCTGTGGCGAATGTCAGTTTCCTAGCTACCGCGGCTCTCTGGTTCCCCTTCTTCATGAAAGCCAAGCTTAAACTATCACCTGCCGAAACATCATTAGCAAAACCAACACATATCCTCTCGGCCATCTCTTTCTCCAACTGATCCTGTCCCAACAGATCATTATTTTCCTATTATTTATCAACTACATACAATCATGCCTGCACTGGACACTTTTTTTTTTCTTCTTCTCTTTTCTTTTCTTCTTTAAGTCCTTCTCCCTTCTCACCTCTTAAAAATATTAATATAGAACCACAAACTGTTGTTTAAATAGGATGAAGTCCTCACATTAGCCGCAGAAACATATTCGTGGAACATTCCATGTGATGCTACTAAAAACTGTGTTTTAGTCCTGTCAATCATAAATTGTCAGAGCTTTCCAACGTGACCATGAAATCTTAAGTTGTGACACCAAAGAAGAGTGACTTGAAGCTGAATGAATTATTGTTGAAGCTAGTGTTCTTTCATCAATGTGAAAGCATCTCTGTGTGCTTTATTGCTCAACGACAACTGATGCAAGCAGCCACAGCAGCATGACAGAGAAATATTACGGCTGCCAAAATCATGTGCCAAACGTTAAAGCAATCATTGATTTTTGTGGATTTTGGAAATGCCTCAGGTCTCAAGTTGTCTAAATGCTGATGATCAAAAGGGACAAGCCTTTTTGAGCCAGAAACAATTTGAATCTTTTATGCAGAGAAAATGCAGTTTTGTTTATAAAATGGATGCAAAATAGATGGAATATAGTGTGAACACAATCCAAATAGGCAAGGCAAAGCTCTCAGTGGATTTCATTCAAATGCTCTGCCCCCCACCCCCACCCAACATAGGGACACAAATGAAGAAGAAAAAGTTCAAAAAGAGACCGCATTAATAAATCACAGCAGCTCATGATGTTTTGTTCTGAACCCCTTTTTTTTCTGCCCACAGAGTATCTATAAAAGATGCCCAAGAATTTATTAAAAAATGATGCAAATCTAACAAGAAAGCTGAAAATCATAGTAGTGTTGTATATTTGCAGGATGAAGAAGACTCTGTAAAGTTTTATGGGTACATTAGTTAATATGCATGCATACAGCTTTTGCAAAGAAAAGTGGACATATTAAACATTATGGACTTTAATATTATATCTATTGACCATATGTTTAAAGCTGATGTGTACATTTATTTAAATTTGTTCAAATAATTTCTCCATAAGTAGTTTAGTAAGTTAATTACGCTATAAGGCCATCTGTAGGTTTATTTTCCTATTGTTGTAGGCTGTAAGGACCTTTGAAAACAAATCGTTTGGCGAAGTGATATGGAACTTTGCCCTGTTGAAGAATATGAGGAAGAGGAATTGAGAAGCAAGAGGAATTCATATCTGTTTCTAAGAGCAACCTGTCTGACTTTCACTGTCAATCAAGTTCTCTTGTCACACATATGTGCATTTTTACCTGGAAGAAGTAATTTTTTTGTCCTCCTGCAATACATTGTTAAAATATTTAGTAGATGCTGTTGTAACATTTGTTATTTAGAACGTATGTGAATCTAGGATATTTTTTTTTATATTGAAATATTCTCTCCGATTAAACTTTAATGTGCAGAGACAACTCTAAGTAAACTATTCGCAGGTGGACTTTGTAAATGTTGGATTTGTGGCATTTTCTCTTTCTGTTAGAGCAGCCTGACATGTCAACTTCTTGTTCAACCAATGGCGTGAGCTTGGGTTGGGACTATCCATTTGTGTAAACAATGGCAATAATAACAACATATTCAATATATATTTATTAAATGGATGTTACCTGTCCCCATTTCTAACACCCATTATTACACCTTCCCCTGTCCCTAACCACATTGAACCTGCTGATCAGTAAAGATGTCCTCAAAGACCCAGGATAGGAGCTAAGGTTTTAAGTGAGGTAACATTATGAGCTGCACACAGTTAAAGTGCCAGCCCATCCGATCAACACGAGGACACCACATCCATTTTCAATTATAAGCCTATTAAATACTCAATAAACAATTTATTTGCACTATTAAATACCCGTTAAGCACTTCTTTTGCCCTATTTTAATATTTTCTAGGGATCAGAAAAAGCCTAATTTAATGTGTCAATCACATTAAAACCTAAACCACTGTACTAATGCTGCCTTCACATGCCATCAGAAATTTGCTACTTACAACCTCTGAAGTCGTAATTATGACTTTGTCGCGTTCAAGTGCTTTTTTTGTCTGAAAGAATAGGAATCATAGAGGTAACCATGATTATTCTTGCTTATGTCATGGGGAAATCTTGTTAAAGCTAAAATGTATCCATTTTGAATAAAATGTAGCGTCTTATTTATTGACAACCATATAAGCCTTACCCACACTACTGTATACATTACATTCACTGTGTAGAGTTAGTGTAAATAGTTTTTCATGTTACAAGTTTGTCTGTGTTTTCTAGGAATCAAACCCACATCCTTGGCATTGCAAGAGTTACACACTACCATTTGAGCTAATTTCACAGAGAAATCTTTCGGAAAGTTTGATGCTAATACTTACAATACCTACACTAAAATATGCTAACAGCCCCACATCATTCCCTCAGGGTTCTCAGTTTCCCTGTATAATATGTAATAATTACAAACAAAATTACAGACAAACAGAGGTTGCCCCCTTTATTTTACAAAATAACGGAGAATGCTAACTTTTATCTGTTGATTTGTAGCACTTTTGTTTGCATTGTTCATCAGAATGCCTTTTTCTGTAAACAGTGAAACAAAGACATATATTTTCAGTAGCATTTCATTAGTGCATATTTTTTCACTGGATTTGCTACATTATGTTAATTAAATTGTCTAAAATACAAATCACTTAATAGTTGAACTGCAGGTCTGTTTATCTTGAAATATTTATGTACAGTCACAATTCTCTAGTGTTATAATTTGCTTAGATAGAAGCTCAAATGATGTGTTTAATGGTGTGTGACACTTTATTATGATATTAAAATTAATTTATTTTTACAACAGATGATACAACAACAGTAATATATCAGTAAGCCAAACTCAAGTAAATTCTATCATTTACTCAGCTAACAGAGAACATTCTCAGAACTTTCTCTCAATGTTATTGTCATGATTACTGTCTCATGTTTCCCTGTCTCTTATTCTGAAGTATAGTTTTGTTCCCATTTTACCCGTGTTCTGACTTCCTGTGTTTAGCTCCAGTTTCCAATAGGCTTGCTCGAGATGAACTACACTAGCCTGCCGCCGGCAGCAGTACAGAGACAGCCGTTAAGTCGGACACTTTTCGTAGTGTGCTGAACCAATGTCATTCATGGCAGACCACACAATTTTTTTGTTGATTGTAGCCGAAGAAGTGGATGCGATTAAAATTCCCATGTTTTGAATAATCAGATATTCAATATCAAGATTGGTTAAATACAGGAATACAGGAAAAAAAAACGCGCAACACACGTCGTTCTTGTCATCACAGAATCTGACCAATGAGAATATCATCTGACCAATGTCATCATTAAGGCTTTCGCAGCCGATTTTGAGCAAATTGCAGCACCTGACCTAGGCGGCTGGTTTCGTTTTGCTCTTGTGATGCTTTATTTTGATGCTCCTCAACAGACATTCTACTGACTATAATTAACTTTGCAACTACGTGTCAACTTACTCTACGAACCCTAACATCTAACCTTAACCTAAAATTCTACTAGTCTACTAATACTCTAATTAGAGTTAGATGACATGTACTGTAGTTGCAAAGTCACTTAATTAGTAGAATGTCTAAGTGGCCCATTGAAAATAATGTGTTACCATGAGTTTTTATTCACATACATAGCTGCAAGCATATAATTTGTAGTACATCGTCAGTTTTGGTATTAATTCTTCAGTGTTCCACCATGAACTATGATTTGAGTCATTGTACACCCAACTCTAACTCTTCAAAAACTCCTTCACTGTCTTTTGAGTCCTTCACAGTTGACTGACCCTTCCATTACCATCACTGACCACTCTCCTCCTCTATGAGATTCACAGATACCTGTTCATTTACTCACTACCTCTCACTCTCACTATCTCAACTCACAATTTTCCTCAGCCTGGCCAAAAGCTGTCATGCAGACCCAGATACATCAGCATGTTATCAATCAAGGCTACCCTTTCTATATCCAACCACAACCTCTTGTTCTTTCTTCTCCTTGCACAATCCTACCATCACCCTGCAGTAAGTGACTGCCTTGCCGAAGTCTGAATGATTGACAGACTTTTGTTTCACCTTGTCAAATTCTATCTAATATTGAACACTGAGTGGGAAAAAAAACTCTTTCCAAACTCGTTTCCTCAAAAGATTATTCCTCATCTGCTTAAATATTTCATTGGGTTAACTAAGGGTTCGCAAAGTGCTATTGTTGTAAAAAGAAAAAAAATATATATATATATATATATTTTTTTTACTATATATATTATATATATATATATATATATATATATATATATATATATATGCCCTTCTTAGAGTACACGTGTATTATAATGACTGGACACTTACATTTAACAACTTGTTTATTTATCTTTAACCGCTAATTTCAATGTCTGAAAGTAAAATGTGCTTTTGTGAGATGCACTGTAATTTGCCGTGTTTATGCTTAATTAGAATGTAACTCAATTTGTTTGTACAAACTATAAAGAGACTTGGCCACCATTATCTTACTGCCTGTCAGATGTTATTCAGTAAAAGCCAAAGCAAATCTGCACAGGTGCCAGAGCATTCAAACAGCAATTACATCCTAAAATACAAAAAGTGCATCTCATTTTGATAAAAAAAAAATTGATTTCAAGGACTGTTTTCGGAAAGTAAAGTTCTAATAAATTTAAATACAAGTTATACATTTGACAGGCTCTGTGGCCTGTGGTTTATTATCAGACAAAAAAACTTGCCCCTTAATTTGAAAAAAAAGAAAATGCATTTAGACTAATGCCCTTATAATTGAAGCTCATGAGGCAAGATAACGGGAGATATTAAAAGCAAAAATGTGAAGCTTGTATTTTCGTTGAAGTGCTTTCATAAATCTTTCAGTTTCTTATTTCAGCTGCAATGTTGTTTAAATTGTCTTTTTGATGTGGAGCTAATCTTCTAAGTAGACAAATTATAGATACACAATTCCTGTTGCTGGAGTTTGCTCCGAGTCAGTAGCATGACTAGTTTTGTCGTCCCTTCCATGTTCCTTCCTGGTGTCTTTGCAGTGATACAATCTGTTACATTTAGTATGCATGACTAGAATTCAAATTGTTCCATCACAAACAATATGTATCTTTGAAGCTTCAGCATACAAATTGACCTGCCAAACAATTGTTTTGATTACATAAGCCAATTTTAATCACTATCTGTACAAAGAAAAAAAAAAAAAATTCTATGTATCTACACTATATTGCCAAAAGTTTTGAGATGCCTGCCTTTACGTGCACATGAACTTTAAAGACATCCCATTCTTAATCCGTAGGGTTTAATATGGAGCTGGCCCACTCTTTGCAGCTATAACAGCCTCAACTCTTCTGGGAAGGCTTGCCACAAGGGTTAGGAGTGTGTTTATGGGAATTTTGACCATTCTTCTAGAAGTGCATTGGTGAGGTCAGGCAGTGATGTTGGCGAGAAGGCCTGGCTCGCAGTCTACGCTCTAATTCATCCCAAAGGTGTTTTATCGGATTGAGGTCAGGACTGTGCAGGCCACTCAAGTTCCTCCACACCAAACTCGCTCATCCATGTCTTTGTGCACTGGTGCGCAGTCATGTTTGAACAGCAAGGGGCCATCCTCAAACTGTTCCCACAAAGTTGGGAGCATGAAATTGTCCAAAATGTATTGGTATGCTGAAGCATTAAGAGTTCCTTTCACTGGAACTAAGGGGCCAAGCCCAACCCCTGAAAAACAACCCCACACCATAATCCCCCCCTCCACCACACTTTACACTTGGCACAATGCAGTCAGGCAAGTACCATTCTACTGGCAACCGCCAAACCCAGAATCATCTATCGGATTGCCAGACAGAGAAGTATGATTCATCACTCCAGAGAACACGTCTCCACTGCTCTAGAGTCCAGTGGTGGCGTGCTTTACACCACTGCATCCGGTGCTTTGCATTGCACTTGGTGATGTAAGGATGCAGCTGCTCGGCCATGAAAACCCATTCCATGAAGCTCTCTACGTACTGTTCTTGAGCTAATCTGTAGGCCACATGAAGTTTGGAGGTCTGTAGCTATTGACTCTGCAGAAAGTTGGCGACTTCTGCGCACTGTGCGCCTCAGCATAAGCTGACCCCGCTCTGTGATTTTTACGTGCATGGCCTACCACTTTGTGGCTGAGTTGCTATTGTTAAGAATGGACTTATTGCACAGGTGGCAACCTATCACGGTACCACGCTTGAATTCACTGAGCTCCTGAGAGCGACCCATTCTTTCACAAATGTTTGTAAAAGCAGTCTGCATGCGTAGGTGCTTGATTTTATACACCTGTGGCCATGGAAGTGATTGGAACACCTGAATTCAATGATTTGGAGGAGTGTCCCAATACTTTTGGCAATATAGTCTGTGTCTGTCTGTCTGCCTATCTGTCTATCTATCAGAACCGCCTGTGTAACTTTATGTAAAACATGCGTAAACTTGGTTTTGTCTGAAATGTTAGAGGCAATTAAAAAGCGAAAACAGCATCAGAAAGTTTTTTGAGTGCAGTTTGGATTTGTCCAATGGCTGCTTTATGGTAAAAACAACACTGGATGGAATAAGAAGAAGAAAAAAAAAAAAAAAAACCTCAATGAAATGAATTTTGTCTCTGGCATATATACGTAGAAACAATCTGAATAATGGCATTGGAGGTTGCAGGTGTTGTTTACCTCTGGAGAAAGCTGCTGTGCTGAAGCCATTAGAGTAAATGCAGTGTGACTCTGACCCTGGCACCAGAAAGCAGGCTGGTGTCAGAAGCATTCAGGAAGAGCTACACACTCAGCCACCTAATTCTGTTAATTGCTGCCTGCCTCAATATATAACTACTTTCATAAGCACAGAAGTTGACAATGTGTTAAAGCGGAGGTGGACTTTTGCAATTTGCAAAGAACAAGGTGTAATTGTAAAAATAAAAAATAAAAATATGACGGTCGCTTCAAGCGGAGTGATACAAATGGTGAAAAGGTAAGAGTTCTGTTATCACTAAAATATTGCACGGCTATCAGATTCTAGAACCAGAAATAACTGTTGTATAAATGAGCAATCTCTCTCTCTCTCTCTTTCGCTTTATATATATATATATATATATATAGGTGTGTGTGTGTGTATAAATATATACACATATATATACATATATATACAGACACACACACACACACACACACACACACACACACACACACCTACTGCTTGATGGAAAACTTTACCCGAGTTTAACCTCTAGATTGACATTGGTATATTTACGAGAAAGGCAGTGGCGTAGTTTGATGCATCGGTCATTCGTGACTATCACCTCAAAAGCCTGAAGAATGTGTTTTAGCTTGGGTTTGATTTGCAATGTAGACTTTCAGTTGAAATCAGTTAATGAGGTCCCATTGATGTGAAGGTTTAGCAATCAAAGACCAAAAGCTAATTAAACAAAGGCTCTACAGAGATTAAAAGGATAAATAATATAGCACAACTGACCTTTATGACTAATATGGTTTTAAAATCCTCAAGAACAATCGTAGGTTCTATGATAACACCAAAAGTGTATCATTAAAAGACTTATCGTGAGTTAATTCGCTTCGGTCTTAAGATTTATTTTGCACAGATCAAATATCGTTTGGTCTCGGTCTCTCTATAATGAGCACCAATAATTAATTCATTTTCTAGTGTCCAATTGTGGCTAATACAGAGCATGACTAACAAGAGAGTTTTCATTAGGCCAGTAATCATTGAAAAGGATTACATGCTGCAAATCTGTCAAGCTTTAGCAGAAATCACCAACAAAGAGCCCAGTGGGTCATTGAGGTAGAATTACACAACCTCTTCAGCATGCACAGTTGAACTGTTGGTCGGCATGGTTATCAGCACCTCAGTTTGCACTGTGTGTTGTGTGAAATGAAAACTAATCCACTATTCACTTGATGTGAACAGTGTGTACCATTAACAGCTTTCATAATGAATAAGTTGCTTAATATGATTTGTATTTAATAATGCTCATGAGGTAGGGTATTGCCATACAATTCATAAAAGAAAAAAAAAAGAGGGGGAAAAAAAACCCACATGGACATAACTACATACTATATTCTGAACAAAATATAATTAAGATAATACAAACAAATACAACAAGTATGATATCCAGATTAAAAAGGTCTCATTTAAGAAATTAAATGTCTTTTCAGATTAGTCCCATTAGAAATTTTTGAAAGCAATCCGTGAACATGGCGAGTTGACTGAGTGTCTGCAATCGTAGTTAGACCCATGTATGAATATCTATATATCCAATAGACTTCAGCAGATGATATTGCTAAACTAACACAATACAACAAGATGAGACGTCAGCTAACACAACATTTATTATTGTAAAAGTAAAAACATTTAAAAAGTACCATAGTAAAAACCTGTAATATTGAGGTAATGCATATTAAAACACAAACCAACACATTTTCACCTGTTAAGGGTTATCTAATTTCTTCAGGAATTTAAATCTTGGTGGTTCCATAACCAGAAGCTATGCAATGTTGTGGCATCATTGATTCTTACTGTGAGTGACAACAGGTTGACCGTTCCAAGATGATGACCGCGCAAGGGCGTAGATTTGGTTTCAACATTATGGGGGTTGAACGTTGGTATGCTGCCTGTTATTATTTTTCAATTAAAAAATAATAATAATAATAATCTGTTTTATGTGTAGCGTTATTGGATAATGTATTTCTTCTTTATCATCTATCTATCTATCTATCTATACTTCATAACTTTATGAAATTTATGTATAATCATCAAATTCTAACATGAGTGATTCTATGTTAGCGATTTGCTGTTTTAATGAGTGAGCCACTTAAATTGTTCATTCAGCCAATTCGTTGAAAAGTCAGATTAATTTAGGAAGAAAAGAAGAAAGAAACAAACAAACACCGATGTAAATACTTATCATTGATAATTACAGACACTATTGAAAAATGAACTAACAAAACAGGCGGCTGTTTTGGTAACTGGTTACAGTTACACTTTATGGCTAAATTGCAATGGATTAGCTAGCTAAAATATATGTGGAGCTATTACACAATATTCTCATACCTCCTTGTCAGAACATGCTTTATTCTTTTTAACATCCCTCTTTGACCAACAGTTTAATATAGTCAGCTGGGCAGCGGTTCTTTTCATTTTTGGTGCTACCCGTGCTCTCCTATTCAAACAGTACAACAGCAGTTTTGGTGAAAGTGTGACGCACTGGTTGGGCGTTACCAATTGGTTCAATGGAGGGGGAGTATTTTTTTTTTTTTTTTGGTCTAATTTATTATGACAAACTCATATTTGATTTGGAACAAAATTACTGTTACAAAATAAATAAATTCTACATGATTTTCATTTGATCTACTGTGATTTTCATGTTGCAACTACGCAACCCACAAACTACGCCCCTGCGACCGCACCGATATATTATATATATATATATATATATATATATATATATATATACACACACAGTTAAAAGTTTGGAAACAGTAAGATTTTTAATGTATTTAAAAGAAGTTTCGTCTGCTCACCAAGGCTGCATTTATTTACTTAAAAATACAGTAAAAGCAGTTATATTGTGAAATATTATTACAATTTAAAATAACTGTTTTCTGTTTGAATATATTTTATAAAGTAATTTATTCCTGTGATGACAAAGCTGAATTTTCAGAATCATTACTCCAGTCTTCAGTGTCACATGATCCTTCAAAAATTATTCTAATATGCGGATTTGCTGCTCATGAAACATTAATGATTATTATCAATGTTGAAAACAGTTGTGTACTTTTTTTTTTTTTTTTTTTTTTTTTCAGGATTCCTTGATGAATAGAAGGTTCAAAAGAACAGCATTTATCTGAAATACAAAGCTTTTTTAACATTGTACACTACCGTTCAAAAGTTTGGGGTCAGTAAGAATTTTTATTTTTTTGAAAAGAAATTAAAGAAATTAATAATTTTATTCAGCAAGGATGCATTAAATCGATAAAGTGACAGTAAATACATTTATAGTGTTACAAAATATTATATATCAAATAAATGCTGTTCTTTTGAACTTTCTATTCATCAAAGAATCCTAAAAAAAAAAAAAAAAAAAAAAAAAATATATATATATATATATATATATATATATATATATATATATATACACATATATATATATATATATATATATATACATATATATATACATATATATATATATATATATATATATATATATATATATATATATATATATTGTACACAAATATTTTGTACAATTGTACACAATAAATGTTTCTTGAGCAGCAGATCAGCATATTAGAATGATTTCTGAAGGATCATGCAACACTGAAGACTGGAGTAATGATGCTGAAAATTCAGCTTTGCATCACAGAAATAAATTACTTTATAAAATATATGCTCAAACACCTCAGAACACATTAGGAACCACATGACAATGCCCTGGAGCCATCAACAAACCCTTAACATTGTGTTTTGCACTGGCAAAATCAATTCACATCTGAGAAAATGTAAAAATTAACCATTAGACTTTTTGACATAAAATTATCATAAATTGGTTGTTAGTACCACTCAGACATAGTTCCTGTTCACAACTTCCTCTGGCACACTTACTTGGAAGGTTGTAAAAAAGATTGTTTCAAAATCTTTGTTATTTGAGAGTCTTTTGCAATTACGATGCCATCAGTGTGAAAATGACCAAGCCCCTAGTCTCAGATTTAATGAGTAGCTAAATGACTTCACATGCATTTACGAGATATATAACTGACAGTCACAGCAGAAACTGGCTGTTAATATTCAGAGTGCAGTCTGCAGCTTTACCTCCACTTTTGAAGGCCTCATAACTGTGTGCTGCTGGCACTGAAGTTTTTTTAAGACCTATTTTTAGGTTGTTACCATTCGCCCTGCGGTCATGTATACACACAGGATCATAGCGGGAGCTTTGTAACCACATGAGACCTTTGTGCTCCAGTGCAATACTCTGAACCAGAGGTGGTCGTTTGCCAGAGTTGAAGGGAAGATGTGTCGGCAGTCTTTTAAGAACTCTGGAGCCAAAGAGATATCAACAGATCTCAGAACGGATCTTTGATTGACAGCATCTGCAGCTTTGGGCCAGATTTTCCTCATCACCAATTCAAAAGGAAAGTCTAGCTGACACATTTGATCGATTTCTCTATTTCATTTGTGTAGAGTTTGAGGCCGCTGGGAAAAGCACATCATGTGTCTTGTGATAATAGCTTGGAAGCTCAGAGGAAGCATATGCATCAAAGCAGTACACAGGTAGGGAAGCTCAGGGTTATTGGATTTGGCTGGAATGCACAACAGCTTATGGCAGCTTGACCTTATGTGTCAGATACACAATAATACATTTCACATTACACTGCACTGAAAAATATAAATAGAGCAGAAAATATTTAACACTTTCATACACTGTATATGCTAATTATGAGTTCTACATGCTTGAACAGAGTATGAATTTTATTCATATTTATAATTTGTTTTATATACACACATTTAAAAAGTTTCACTGTTGAATTCAACTATTTATACACCGTTGTTATTGTTGATTTTGTTACGTTTAGTAACTTATGATGTATGGAGTTCATTTTCTACTCTAAATTATGTGTACCTAGTGTTGAGTCTTTCTAAAACCTATATTATATGCTGTCACTGATACTCAAATAGTACTTAAATGCTACTAAATCTCATAACATCAAATTTAAAAAGTAAAATAATATAATTTTGTAATTTAAATTGTAAATGAACAACTAAATTGATGTGTTAGACTACTTTCTTTAAAAAATATCATGTCTACTTTATACAAAGAAAAGCATAACTTAAAGGCACAATATGTAAGATTTTTGGATTAAAATATCAAAAAAACACTAGAACAATTTTAAATATTTTGTTCACTTGTGTACTTACATTATCCGAAATGTTTCTAACAATGTTTAAATCCAGAGAAATCAGCTAATTTAACCAGTGTAACGTCCAGTGTTGTTGCGTCGTGTGTCAAAGGCCCTTTAATATATTATGTGTTCTATTAATTAGGTGAGCAACTGTTTGGATACCTTTATTGACAGAAAACTAGCTTAAAGGGTTAGTTCACCCAAAAATGAAAATTCTGTCATTAATTACTCACCCTCATGTCGTTCCACACCCGTAAGACCTTCGTTCATCTTCAGAACACAAATTAAGATATTCTGATGAAATTCAAGAGTTTTTTTTTTTATTTTTATTTAGTTTTTTTTATCCTCCATTGAAAGCAATGAAATTACCACATATCAAGGTCCAGAAAAGTAGTAAAAACATCGTTAAAATAGTCAGTGTTACTACAGTGGTTCAACCTTAATATTATAAAGCAATGAGAATACTTTTTGTGCGTGAAAACAGAACAAAAATATACATAATATTTACATTGCAGACGTTCTACGTTGGAACGCCAATACTGAGCCGGCGTTCGCATAAATAGTATTCTCGTCGCTTCATAATATTGAGATTGAACCACTGTAGTCACGATGATCATTTTAACGATGTCTTTACTACCTTTCTGGACCTTTAATGTGGAAATTTCGTTGCTTTCAATTGAGGATAAAAAAACCTCTCGGATTTCATCAAAATATCTTAATTTGTGTTCTGAAGATGAACAAAGGTCGTACGGTTGTAGAATGACATGAGGGTGAGTAATTAATGACAGAAATTTCATTTTTTGGGAAAAATAACCCTTTAACACGGATAGTGTTTTTGTTTCAATCTCTTGTTTTCTTGATTTACCGCGAGTAACATGTTTGTACCCAGACAACACTATTTTGTCAATTTTGTCAAGCTTTATTTGTAGTAACAGGAATACAGCATTTTCTCTACCATACAATGTTTTAAAATAAATTGCATGCCCTTTAGCATCACAAGTCATCCAGCTTTTATTAATATGACATTCCAATATCGATCTAGCTTGCAGTGTGCAACAAGTGTCTCATACCAGCCACCACAGTCATTACTTTAGTCTTCAGTGGCCCTTCAGATAATAATTATTATTAATAATTGAGCACCAATAATAATTAAGCAGCAAATCAGTGTATTAGAATGATTTCTAAAGGATCATGTGACACTGAAGACAGGAGTAATGATGCTGAAAATTCAGCTTTGCCATCATGGCAATATATTACATTTAAAACATAAATTCAAATAAATAATAATAATAATAATAATAATAATTTTATATCTTTTTTTATAATTTTATAATTTTGATATCAACAATATCATTGTTTGTATTGTATTTTTGATCAAAGAAATGCAAAAACATTTGAAAACCGTAATTATTCCAAACTTTTGACTGGAAGTGTATTTTGCTTGTCAGGTTCACTATTCAAATCAGACTCAAAGCTACAACAAGATGTAGAACTAATTGACAAGCTGACCAGTCAGTGCTAGGGGTGGGCACTATACTGGTATGAAAGTGACTACCGGTATTATGTTGTGCCATGTTATAGATTTTGCTATACCGTGGATACCGTTAAATACTCATCAATACTAAAATTCACTGACAGAAGGCTGCTTTCGATTTCAAATTCTCATGTGCGCTTCGTGAAGAGCGCTCACGCGTGCGGCTGTGTGCGACTAGTGCTTAAATGTACTAGTGCTTAAACTGTAAATGTGCTACAAATGTAATTAAACAGAGAAGACGGAAACTTCTTATATTTCAAAAGAGATCTGTGCATTAGTCTGGATGCAGCATATTAGATCGCTATCATCATAATAATCAAACAACCATAAAGCTGTGAAAGTGAAAAATCATTCACAGCTCTTGAATGCAAAATGTTCTGAAAGCACACTTTGTTTATTGCTTGTAATGTTTTGTTGTTCCTCTTTTATTATTTACTAGGCGACTCACTTGCTTGTTTTGAAACTTTAAATAGGGTATGTCCCTAATATAAAATTACTAACATACAGTTCTATTAATGTATTTTTAACTTAAAAAGTAGACTACTTATAATTCCATATGTAATTAAAAAAAAAATATTAAAAAAAAAGTATCAAGAATCCTTTTGGAATCGTGAGGTGCCTAAAAATTCCATTTCCCACCCCCAGATAAGATACATATTTTGCCTGTAATTAAACTAAAATTGTCTACTAAAATTGATTCCTTTTTTTCCCTCATATCGTGATATAATATCGATATCGTCTGGACAGTGGAAAATATTGTGATATGAATTTTAGCTCATATCGCCCACCCCTAGTCAGTGCTGCCTATACAATGAAGTTGAGAGCGAGAGGGAAGGGGCTTTTTAGGAGGGGTTCGGCACGCAGACTCCTTCCGACAAGCCTTGCTGTAGCCCTGCAATGCTCTAATGAAAACAACAGATGCCAGATGTGGCTCTAAATTGCCAATGATGAGCTGATTTCGCCAAGCATCTCCATCGACAGTATTACGAGGCGGCCTAGTTGGGTCTAATCTTGTTGACAGCAATAAAACAGGTGGTTCAACAGAAGCCAAGCTCCCCAACATAGCAGGGCTTACAACAACAGGCATCATCTCTGACAGATAAAGCTAGCCAGAAATCCATGTGTGAGGCAGCACCTTCCTGTGATATCTTAAGTCGCACTGTTCCCAATAAAGTTAATCTTGGCCAGTGCCCATGCGAGCAGACAGATCTGTTTATTCTGCTCCGGTAGACAGAATGAAAGCTGGCCTTGCTGTGAGCAGCCCCGCAGACTACATTGATTTACGCCTGCAGACATTCAACTGAAAAATATTACTGCTGGATTCTCTAAAATCACACTTAAAAAGAAAATAGGAAAAGGATAAAAGGTCACATCACTTCAGTCGGTTACACAGGTAATATATACATAACTTACCCAGTGTGGATCAGCAGTAGCGATATGACTGAAGCAAAAAGGCCACTTTCGGTATTGATGAAATGCTATATTAAAAGCAACAAAAAATGCTCATGGCAAAAACAAGCAAACAACTAATGTCCAAAATAATCTTCCATGTACGAATGTGTCTATAAACACCTGATTTACATAATAATAAACAACAAGACTGAAATCAAATTCACCAACCCACATTTTGTCATTTTAGTTGTCTAGTACACATTCAATAGACTTTTTGATAAGCACACCTCCACCTTTCAAAGTTTTGCTAGTTCAGTCACTTTTTTGCTATTCTTATAATTCACTCCATCATCAGCCCTAGTTCTACCTTCATCGTCTATATTAGAGCATGCTTACAAACATGATAATCCTGACCCCCTAATGCTAGCCCCTGACTAAACATCACCTCAACACTGTAGCGCTGTCCCTTGCCAGTTCCCTCGCCCACGTGAAGCGTCTCCCTGCAGATGAGCCTCGATGTGGGAGGGCGCTCTGTCATGCTGATGTGATGCGCTTTTGAATTCACTGTAAGATTCGTTTCACGCATGCAACCTTATCCTCTCTCCCCAGACGAAAAGCTTTGCTCGCTTTCATCAAAACATCTTTTTTAATGTTTCCCTACACTCTTTAATTTATGAATTTGTTCTGTTCCATTTCTAAGGGCCTAAATATGATTCATCTTTTTGGTGCAGCAGGTGAACAAGAGATGAACTTCCAGTTTGGTACACAAAAATGGAGATGAAGGGGCAAGGAAACAGGCAGCTGGGATATAAGATGGTGTGAAAGAATAAGTTTGACAGGTGACATTTTCAGTATCGTCATGGAATTCACAGAAGGGAAGAAAGCTTTTGTGTTTGCTATACTTGTAACCCTTCCCCTGACTCTTGATGAAAGCTTAAACGCAACAGTATCTTTATGTATTTCACACAGTCCCTCAAAATAAATCCCCACATCAAGCAAAGGAGGCTGTGCAAACAAAACACAGGAGAGCTTAGGTTTATGTAATCAGTGATCACACCAGAGATGCATTATTTTCCACCTTCAAAAATCTCTTGATACATCAAATCAGCCCATCTTTGGTCCACTCTTTCTAACCACGAGTGGCAACAGGCATGTTTGCTGACATAAATAGATACGGCCAGGTTCACACAGCAGTAGAATACAGCTGAGTGTCCTGCTTAATATGACTAAGTTCACACAGTTGTTGATGGGAGCCCTTATAGAAAAAAGTGTGCTTAATTCACAAAGGAGTAACAACCGCATTCCATAACCAAATCCCCACCCATACATTTTCAAGACTTACAACATTTTGCATTTTCATCAAAGCCCTGCAGTGTGAACATAACCAAAATGGACAACTAGTTGCCTGTTACATCATACAGTGTGAGAGATCTGCTCTGCGCTGCACATACATGCGTCACATATGAGCTGTGTCATTTGAAGGTTTTTTGATCCAGTCACTGTCTTGCACCAGAGCTGCTCCTCAGTTTTGTGTTCTAGCCACGACTCAAATGCTGTGCTCTTTACTCAGATATAAAAGCTGCTGTCGGTTAATAAAGATTTCACGGATGAATTTGCACCTCAATTGGACTCTCAAATGTGATAAGGCATCACCCTCTTTGATATTACTTTAGCCATTGTCACTATGGTTACAGATAGTCACAAATAGTATATGGGCTTGACTTCCATTGAACGCTCATACAGGCAGTATTCGAGACACCATTGTAAGCTGCTGTGTGGACAGGAAATTTTGAGACTCAAACCTGTAAGTAAATGTGGTTGTTAATCTCAAACACTGACAGTAGCCCCTACAGGTTTGGAAAGACAACACGTGTCAGTTGAACTGACTTCAGCTAAACAATTATTTTCTTTTAGAGCTGCTTGCATCTGTTTGCATAATTGGCCCTGTTTCCACCTGGTATTAAAATGTGTTTTTTTTTCTCATGGATCACAAGTAGACAACGCAAAATACAGGTGTAAACAAGGTGTAAAACGTTTTGAGCTTGTCTACTTTCAACCACTTCCAGAGGTAGTTAAAAAAATGCATTCAACCGGATTGCTTTTGTAGTGGAAACGCTAATGTGGTCGAACAGCCACCAAAAACCACCCATTTTCTGCCTACTGACCTAATGCGTAAACATTATGGAAAGTGCGCTAGCCAGACGGGATTTAATCTTTGTCGACTGAAGACCCAAGTTTGGTTTGAAGATGAAAAACATACCAAGCACACTCACAATCACCATTTGGTTCTCTCACCGTTCTTCGTGGTCTTGCGGCTGCCAGAGCAGAAACGAAAGCTGCTGCTCTCCATATGTTTTTCCGTCATCTCTGGGCGCATTCATATGTAAATTGCGTGACCTTATTTTGTCCATTAGGTCGAAAGATCTGAGAAAAACCCATGCATTTACCTGCCCATAGACCCTTCCCTTGAAGAATCAGGACAGAAGTTGAAAGTGGACAAAAGAGACGTCTACCATCGTCCACCATCCGATCAATTAAAACGCATCTTAATACCAGATGGAAACAGGGCCATTTAATTGTTTCCTGTTATCAATGTGAAGCTGTTTTTAAACAATCTCCATTGTATAAAGTGATATATAAATGAAGGTGACTTGAGTAAATAAAACAGAATTTCAGTTTCAACTATTCCTTTAAGTAAAGGTAAGTAAGTCCAGAATTCAGTGTGTTTTGGTCTCCGTAGCACAAGTAAACAGGAGGTGATGAATGTGATAAGGTGCTCTGAATTATTGATTTCTGTGGTCCGCCTAGTTTTAAGACGCATTAGTCTCGAAGAACCTGGTAATCAGCTGGTTTTGAAGGGGTATTCACTTGCGTCAAAATATTTCGAGACATACATCTATTCATGTGCCATTGATCAGTGAGCCAAATTCATAGTCCTTCTAGCCTTAGATCAATACATTCAGTTTTTCCATTTATTTTAGTGACTAAAGACTATGGGCTCTTTCCTACAACCCCCCACCTCTTAGCTCAGTTTTCCCATCTCTTAATTTCTCACATTCTTCCTCAGTCCTTATTACCAAATGGAAACTCTGTTATGATCCAGTACACTGAAACCATTTGAGCAGTGGAGACATCAAAGCTGCTGGAGTTGTAGCATGTCACCCGATTGCATCAGGACTGGAGACTGCAAGACCACCCCTCAGCCCATCATGCTCCTCAACGTACTGAAAGTTTAAAAAAAAAAAAAAAAAAAAAAAAAAAAAAACAACATGTAAGGGGCCATTCACATAGAACGGCCATTTTTCCATTTCAGTGCACTACTTTTCCATTGTTCCATGTAAATGTGCTAGACAGAGGCATATGACCGTTACATGAATAAATGCTTAATAAATGTTTTTCTTTTGAACTTTCTAATCATCAAAAAAGAATCCTAAAAAAAGTATCACAGTTTCCACAAAAATAAATAAGCAGAACAACCATTTTCAACTGTAATATATGAGAAATGTTTCTCAAGCAGCAAATCAGCATATTAGAATGAACTCTGAAGGATCATGCGACACTTTGATCAGTAGTGCATAAAATGCGTGACATCACTAAAAAGAAGGATACTCTGTTTGAGAATCAGACTGCACTGGTCATGTTGTATATTTGTGAAGCTTCAGAAGCAGCTCCAATAACGGTAATCAATAACTAAGGAATCACCATCTGTTTCTAAACAATTACTTGTTGTATATGCCAGACTAGAGGCTACTGTGAAGAATAAGCAGCGACGAAAAAGCAAATACAAATATTAGAAAGGAGAGGAACAAGTTCTAGTGCTAATACAGAGAAAAGCGCAACAAATCTAATCTGCCTGAGAACCCATAACACCTCCAAAATGAGTCAGAGACTACAGCAAAAGTCAAGAGATATAATAAGAAGAGCTGTATTCAGCAGGCTGACTGTGAATAGTTTACAGAAAGGCACTGGAAAATCTGGAATGACTGTAAGTAATTACCATAAATTCTAATCATGTGTTTGATGGATGCTGTGATGATCTTGTTTATCGAACATTAAGTTTTATTGGAAGAATTAGAAATATGTTAATAATATATGATGCTGCGGTTCTTAACAAGCACTATGGTGGTTAATAATGAGGCAACAATATGCAGGATGCAGATTTGTGCCTGTGGTTTCAACACTTGCGTTGAGATGCAATGAAATACAGCCAGGCTAATTTAAATATGGATGGATTTTCCAAGGTGGAGGAATACTATATGTTTCTCAGTTGTCTTCTTGAAAAGCTTTGATTAAAAAAAGTCTCTACGTTAATTATTATTTTCAATTAAATTTAAGAAAAGGACTATTGATTTCAAACAGTCTTGCTGTGATTCCTCAGACCAGGAATATGCCAAAAATGAAAACAAACGGCCACAGAAAAAATCTGATGCAATTTTACTTCAGACATGCGGTTATATGGTCTTGCCAATGCAGACTGATATACAGATGCAGATATCAAAGAACTTACAGAGCTAGAACAAAAGCCGCTGATATAATAAGCTGCAAGTTCATTAACACAATGAAAACTCCATTTCATTTTTGATGGTTCTGGCTCAACAGCCTCAGGGGACATGGCCAAAAATATTTCCATATTCAAAGTTTAGCTGTACAAAACAAAATGTTCACACAGCAGCTGATGCTTATAGAAATGAGTTTATAAAAGGACAAATCTAGCATTCATGCAGATGATGGAAAAGTCAGGAAATGTGGGTTATTGTGCATTTTTCCACAAGAACTATAAAAGCAACATGGAGAGACAAGGAAATAAGGATGGAGAATGTAAAGGAATTGGTAATATGATGGCGATACTAAAAACGGAATACATATAAGCAGCATTGGAGAGGAAATGGATGAATATGGGAGTGCAGAGAGGATTTTATTTTAAATTAATTTATTGTACTGTAATACAGAATGGTATATTTTAACTACATTTGAAATATATATATATATATATATATATATATATATATATATATATAATATATTAACATTATGAAGTCTAATAAAACGTACAGCTCAGATCACTGGAATATAAATAATATAGGGAATACATGAGCTAACTGCTAGTCTATGGCTCCAACAAATCCTGAAAATTATGGAGGAATTTAACAGTGCTAGAATTAGCATTACCTCATAAGATACTTCTTTCTGGACATATTCTAAGGCGGTATCACATGTAATCTTCATGGAGAGGGCAATTTCAGCGGAAAAAATAAATCCAATATGGCGGACAACGCAAGATTTATTTCTAAACAATTTATAAATTAAATGAAAAGTAAGTTAGTTAAAAGTTCTATTTAAAGTTGCTTAGTTAAAAGTTCTATTAAATAACCTATCATTTTGTGTGGTATGCATTTTTATTCAATGACTTCAACTTAAGCTCAGCAACATGTTAACGTCTAAGATTACTGGCAAGCTGAGTGGAAACGCTACTTGTGTGGCACATAGATTTGCTGCTTATTTGCTGTCAAAACAGAGACTTTTGAAGTTCCATGACCATTACGATACTGCCTTTTAAAATTGGCATGAAATGAAAGTGGTGATAGCCTTTTCTTCCCTTTGTGACGTATATACAAGTGAAATGGTTTATCAAAAAAGAAAAGAAAAAAAAATTGTAGGGTGGGACTTGATTTTGTCCATTAGAAATTGACTGGAAAGTTAGATCGCTGTAAATGACTGTTACTGTGATCTCATGTGAGTGACAGGTTGTCTCGTCTTGCACCAGTAAATAAATCATCAGAGAACAGAACAGATGATGCTGTAAGAAGGAGTGCAAGTTATTTTAATTAAAGATTATGAGAGCACAAAGAAAAAAAAAAAAAAAAAAAAGACAGACATGCGCAGATAAATAATTTATAATAAATACTGCAATAGTCCTTACAAATAAGAACTGTCAATGTTGATTTCATGGTGAATATAGGGTAGACAGTAGACATTAAAGAAGCTAGGTTTTGCTACATATACTCTTAAAACAAGATCTGTATATAGTTTGTATAGTCTAGTTTTACTTTGAGAAAGGGAAAACAAGAATATCACATTTATATCTACTAATGGGTACAAGGACTGATGCAGTTTGGTCCCCAGGTGTATTTTTCTGGCAACAAACTCTTCTGAGATACTGTATGATAAACAGTCTTGTCAGAATGTAGAATTACACAAGAATCATGCATGGTTGGTCTTGAGAAAGCTCCTTGACAAATAATGTACAGGCTGAGAAATGTTTCATACAACAGTAAATTCCTTCTTGATCATTAGGTAGAAAGGAATACAACCTAAAAACACCAGTGAGTTCCAGAGATCTTTAGGAGATGCAAATTTAATTCCAAGATTTAGGTGCCTACTGCTTCTCTCCCTTTAGCTTAAGGGATGAGAATTTGAATGCCCAGAAGCTGCATCTAAGGCTTTCCAAATGCTTCACAAAAAGATTTACAAGTGCTCCAATTCTCAAGCATATGCTGAATGAAAATAGGTCTATAAATCAAGTATTGAAATGTAATCGCAAAATTCAGGAAATTCAGCTAAGTTAAAGCCTATGTAGCTTTTTTATTGAGCAACACAACTCCTATCTGAGAGAATTATGAACTGTTACTGATGAATGTGGTTCTCCAGTTTCTAAGACTCATAGAAGACAACACGAGAACATTAAGCCACTTAAATGATTTAAGGAATATTGTACCCCAAAATTTAAATTCTGTCAACATTGATGCCTCATGATATTCCAAACCTGTATTTGTGTTCTTCTTGTGTACATAAATGGTTATTTTTTGGAAGTAATTTTCAAGAAAGTGAAATTGAATGAAGCCCAGGGATGTCAAGCTTTAAAGTAACCAGTCTGAGTAAATTGTCAAAGAATCAAACTGATCCAGTTCCCAAGTTCACCTCACTGACTCAAACAGTTAACAGCTGTCAGGAGCAAAGCTCTACACAACAATTGTTTGTTTTAGAACACTTTCAAAATACTAGTATTGTTTGTGTCACACTTATTATATGTATTGTAATTAATTTCAGTCAAGTTCTGTTGAACTGCAGTTTGTATTTTGAATTAGACAAATTATAGGTGTTGCATAAAAAAAAAAAAAAAATGGTCAAAAAAAGAAAATGAAATTGACACAAACAGAAAATATAATCAATAATAATAAAAATGTTAATTTAGGGTACGTTTACACAACAAAAATGTACTCGTTTTTCCAGCGTTTTTGAAAAGTTTTGCGTACAGACAACAACACTGTCAAAGTGATTCCCCGTTCACACAGATCCGTGAAGAAAAAAACAACAACTATGTAGTATGCATGCCAGGCCAGTAGTTGGCAATGTCAGTTTGTAATGAAACACTATGGGCCTGTGCACATAAAGAGCTAAAGAGCGGTGAATACAAACAGTAAAGCTGTGTCTGCAATCGCGCACTGTTGAGTAGGTACTACATTTGAATTTAAATTTACTTCACGACCGTTAAAAAAGTATGTTCTATATAGTACGAATGCGTGTAGTATGAATGAATTTGTACGTACTACATCAGCCATGTTGTTACTGTCACATGACCTACCAGCGTCGGTTACGTCCCTTCAACTCCATTCACAAATCCTCTCCCGTGGCCTCGTGGGATAGTAAAGTGTCCATCGTATGCGCACTTCAGAATCTCACCGGAAGTAGTAAGTCATCCGGGTACTTTTCGCCTACTGTTTTTCAAATACTATGAATTCGGACATACTACTCTGTTTGCATACTGTTTTTCCTCGTACTACATAGTAGAGAAGTATTTGATTTCAGACGCAGTTTAAATCTACACTTTGCTAGAGAAGCATTAATAAACTCAGTTTCTTGAGCAGCACAAACACAGTCCTGTAGTCCACCATTGTTGTTTTAGTTGTACTCGCACATGACTATAGACTGAACACATAATACGCATCACCATTTTCACAAATACACGTGTTTTTTTGTTTTTTTTTGTTTGTTTGTTTACACTGATATGATAACGGTATCGTTTTCAAAATCTTGCACTTTTCAGGCCCTCAAAACGCCACTGTCGTGCAAATGAGTGGCCGAAACGCATAAAAAGTTTATTTTTTAATTTATTTTTTTTAGTGCTCCCTAAAATTACATTCTATCTTTGTTACTACACCAAGTTGTTGGCCTGTATTTCTTTTTGAATCCTCAAAAACCTAAGCCACTAAATCAGAATACATCCTGACACATGCTGCCTCCAGGCATATTTTTATCATTCATTGCCATAGTACACTTATTTTGTAAAATTGAATTGCCTCCAATACTTTTTCGTGCAAACTATACATCACTGTTCCCTTAATCAAATAAGTATTACAATGCTTGCACGAACTCTCCTAACAGTAGACATACTGCTTTGTGTAAACCAATTTACCAACAAAACCGATATGAGAGACACTGCTTTTCAGAGATGCATTAAAATAATGAGGGCTGTTTTGGCATTTTGGATTGAGACTTGAGCTACTGCAGATAAATGAAAATCCATTTCAGAATAGAATAATGAGTATATGCCATAATAAATATATATATGCTATGATCTTTTAAGCTGTCTAAGCGGAGAGCTATGCTCAAATGTATCTTGAAATATACTTATGGTGTTATTTTTTATTTTTATTTTTTAAGAGCACACTCAAGCAAACCTTTAATTGTTAGCAGTTTGTCACTGTTACTGTAATTAAAACAGCGATTAAAAAAAAAAAGGATGCAGTGAGACACAAGTTTAAAAGATGGAAACCTTTACTTTGTTTCTACTTTAAAACAAATAATAATGAAACTAAAATAATAATGAATTATTCAACAACAGCAGATATGTAAAAGCATTGGTAATTTTTTTTATTTTTTTTTTTATGTTTGCAGTCTAAATAAAATGGCTACCAGTCACGCTTAAACCAACAAAATGGACAAGCGCAAATTAAAACAAAATGGACAAAGAATGAAAATCTTGCCAAAAATTTAATTCTCAAATTATGCATTGCACTATTTTCTTTTTATATTTTTTAATTAATGTTCTCTCTTTATTTTTTAATTTTTGCCCTTGCCTTCTTTTTAATTATTCTTTTGATTTGAACAGAGAAATAATTTAGGCGCAACAGGCTCTAAAAAAGTTTTTCGGAAAACTTCTACAAGCTTTAATTGCATTCAGAGTAATTTTACTGAAAACGTAATGCAAATGATGCATCCAAATGTACTAATTCAATTTCATTAGCAACGCTTAATTGACTAGGTTTAGTTGGAATTTTGCCCGGCTGATATCATTTTATACTCAGCTACCATGAAACTAACACAGGGCAGGTTCCCGTGAGAGAGCTTCACACATGCTCTCTAAGGCTCAAAGCTACAAAGCTACTCTGCCATTCCACTGTTTAATTTGCTTTTTCAGTATGCCAGTCAGTGGGTGGCTGAGCCTTAGAAAGGAGTGCAAATTCACTGCTTCCTGTGAAGTTTCCCAATACTTATTATAAATTCTGATTCATGCTTGCTAATTAACTGATTTAGAGTTCATGTAATCTATAAGAGAAATGTGGAAAAGGACAGACACATTTGCCTTAATGAAGGCACTCAAGCGAGTGGCTTGAAAGTTCTCCCAAATGAATAAACAAATTGCAAGTGGGCGTGTTGGAGGAATTCTGAGAAAATAATGTAGGTCCGTGTAGTGTTCCTGTAGCTCAAACAGTAGTTGCAGGGTTCTAGCAATGCCAAGGTTATGAGTTGTACAGAAGCTGCACTTTAAAACATATGATAATAAAGCAGAATTATTCAACAATCGCAGAAAGCATTGGTAATTACACACACACACACACACATATATATATATATATATATATATATATATATATATATATATATATATATATATATATATATATATATATGCACATTCTACATGCATTCTAAATTATATGGCTACAAGCCATGACAGGCTCTAAAAAAAAGTTTAGGTGTAATGTAGGTCGGTATATCGTTGCTGTAGCTCAAACAGTAGAGTTTAAAAATAATGGTTTTAGCAATGCCAATGTTACGGGTTTGATTCCCAGCAAATGCGTAATAAAATGGATAGATGATACATGTAGAGTAAGTCATCACATTAACTATGGATATGTTCCATTAATGTCTGACAACCAGGCCTGAGCCCTACAGCCAGCCCAGTAGGTGTACTTATGCAATACTGTCTTCCTCTGCCAAGCATACAGTAGAGGTCAACTCAACTCAATCACAGCAGAGGGTGAAGTATATCTTCTCACACTTTGATGTTACTGAGAAGACAGGGATCTGTGCTTGATCTATCGCTTTGAGCTTTTCAAAGACGTCCAAGAAGTTGTCAGCTTCATTTAAAATCCAAATATAAAGGAACAGCATGTTTGAGGTACAGTGAGTTAAGATCATGACAAAGGCGCTGTTTTAAGGACACAAAATATGGCTCATCTGACATTATTGTAATCGATATTTAATCTTTAATAGCTGCAACCCCCTAGGAGACGGTATGAAACTGAATCACCACAATTTCACTTTAAGAAACAAAAGCCTCCCATTGACTCTCCTCTATGATTTATTGCTAGTAATTAATCTCTAAATCTCAGTACACTCATGAACTTCTTTTGTTGGTGCTCAGTGTTCCACCGAACAGAATTGAATAAACTGCCCTAATATTTTGGATTAGAGATAAATCTAATGAGTTTCTATTTCTTTAATTAATGTGAAAGACACATAGTTGCTAAATACAGTTGGCATTCCTCTTTTGCCCACTGTCTTATCCGGTTCTGTACATAGAGTTTGGTTGCTTATGGGACTGACCACATTCACCTCCGAAAAAGCAAGAACACAATTCTCATTGCATCCACGTGTTGTGTACAGAATCGAAGTGAACAGCTAGTTGTTAATGCAGTGACGCCACTCTCTTTAGAGCACTGACAGCTCATCTGAGATGCAGGACTAGAAAAATCACAGAAACAGAAGTACGTGTCTTGACTCTGTAGGTGCTCCCATTAGCCCTGATGTTTAGGGGCCAGCAAAATATATATAGGTGAAAAAACGTATGCAGTGCATTAAAATATAGCATTTTTTAAGTGCTTTGTTAGTATTTAAAGTACATAGCTAATATTTTGGTTGCACTTTATTTTACAGAACTCAAGAAAGTAGGGTACAGTGGGGCTAAAGGTACACCGTAAAGGGGTGATTGATTATGATTTCAACTTTAGTTAGTGTGTAATGCTGCTGTTAGAACATAAGCAACATCTGCAAAATTACAATGCAAAGGGAGATGTTTTTTTTTTTAAAGTATTCACTGTTTAAGGACTACAACAAACGGCTGGTAGGGACTACAATGAGCTTCTTCCCAGGTTAGTGACATCACTAACCCTAAAATTTACATAAACCCTGCCCCCAAGAACACGCAACTAAGGGGGTGAGGCCATGCTGGGCCGCTTTAGAGACGAGGAAGAAATGCCGTCATTTTATGCTGGACTGCTTCACAGACAAGGGTCAATTCAACGCTGGATTTGGAGAATTAACAATTAACAAAAGATTAACATGACGGCACATTCTAGTCCATGAGTTGAATCAACTCCACAGCAACTATATAAATGTATCCACTAACCATTCAGAAACGTCCAGTTGCATTCTAAAAGTTGTAACTTCTTTCTGAGTCTCTTCATCAGTCACTGACTCCGGTTTGAACAATGTAAGGCTGAACACCGTTACTGACAATCGTCATTTTGGCTGCGTGAGATTCTCCAGCTTTGTTGCTGTTGCGTGAGCTGTTAAAGCTCTGCTCTCTTTTGGAAAGCGGGCTGGGAGCAACAGCTCATTTTAATTTAAATTTACACACACAAAAACGGCGTGTTTTTGCTCACACCCAAATAGGGGCAAATTTGACAAGCTATAATAAATGATCTGTGGGGTATTTTGAACTACAACTTCACAGACACATTCTGGAGACAACAGTGACTTATATTACATCTTGTAAAAGGGGAATCATAGGTCCCCTTTAAGAAAAATGTGCTTTTCACTATGCCCAAAGTATATCATTGCAGAAAAAAAATTAAAAATTTAATAAAATGTATTGAATTACTGAATAACAGATTTTGTAAATATTGAAAATAAATAATTAAAGGGGTTTGTTTGTTTAAAAATTATATAAATGTATGAGGTGGAAAGCAAGGGGGAAAAGGCACAAAATATTGATACAAATACTTCAGCTAAAATAATAACTTTTTTTTAATTATGTCTACTAGTTCAAAACAATCACTTTAGCAAAGTTTGTGCAATTTTCTGTTTATTTTGAAAAATACAATAATAATTTTTTGTTCAATAAATATACTGTCAATTAAATACTATATGTTCATTTTAAAATTCAGAAACAAAATTATCTTAAAAAGTAAAGATTCTGACAGCACTGAATGATATCCCATAATTTAATATAGCTATACAGTAGTAACAATAAATATATTGTATTACATGAAATGATTAATATCATACTTTTAAATATAATTTATAATTTCATTAAAAATATGGTGATTATCTCTAAGGTGGACACCAAACTTAATATATGATATTTACCATCTGAATTTAACCATGTCATGTCAACAAATAGAAAATTCAGCCAGCTGTTTATTATCATGTTAATCATTGTGCCTTTTGCCCTAACAGCAGGGGTGTCTTTTACCACAAATGCCATTCTTTTACATATTCTTCTGTTATTGAAAAACTGTTGCTTTAATTACCTTGAACAAAACTGAAAATCATTAACAAGACCTTTGTCTCAAAATATATTCAATAATTTTAGCAATTCTCATTTGCTACTTAAGTGTCTAAGTGCTACTTAAGTGTTAAGTGGCTAAGTGTCATGAAACCCCTATTTTAGCCTGGTTGTTCACACTTCTGAGTTGAAAAAGTCTCAAGAAATAGGCATGTAAAGCAGTGGAAAAGTGGGAGAGTTAAGGGCACCTTGAAGCATTTTAAATCCATCCCTGTATGACAATAAACTCGGAAGAACGAGGGAGAAATGTGGAAGAACATTTAAAAGGTCTTATAATATTTTTATTGCATTTACAAGCACTACAGTCTCTGAACAAATGACACGAGTCAGTTTAACAAAAGAATAAAGGCATAGTTACTTTTTTGTCCATTGTTCTTTGAATTTTTGGTCTACATCATTGTCTTCTGTGTATCATCGCGTTCATGATCAGACGTACGGCTGTATCAGTGTCCTTATATGCACATATATTTCATTTGAAAGACGACTTAAATATAGACCTATGCACATACACGGTGCTGGTTCATGTTTAGAGCACAAGAGTATGTGAAATATGTCCATAAAAACTTGAAACATGCTTACTCCAGTCAGTATAGGATGATCTTTGATCTGCGTTGCGAGCGTTGTTAAACTCATTGCAGCGTTCCTCTCTGAAACCGCTCTCACGCGTGCTCCGCATGTTGTTACATGTTTGAATTCTTCGCTATAATGTGATCTCATGCGTAACACAGCGCAGTGATTGGGTTCCGTGTACACACACAATAATTTAAGGGATTCACAGTCAAATGTGGTTGTCATTTAAATACATTAGCTAGTGAGAGCAGGCCATATCTAATCAAGCAGCATGCTCGAAAAAAAAAAAAAAAATGATTCCTTGGCTTATTTGTATTACACCTTGTTGTATTTTGGTTACTTTAACAGTCTAACAAGAGTTTTTGAGAAGTTAAATGTGATAAAGTTGCCCATTATTCTTAGCAACAAGTGGTTCTTTAGGTGCACAGGCAAATGCACCAATTGTTTTGTTGTACTGCTGAGTGCTTTCCTACAGAGGCAGATGGGAAAAATGTGCACTGGGTAATTGCAAGAGAAACACTTGTTCCTACTTCATGATGTATCGTCATTGTCATCAATGCTAGTTTTTTTCTTTTCTTCAGCTAGCAGCCAGCGCCAGTTAAATTATCCTGTGCACGTTTTCTATTTCTTTTTCGCACTCACTCATGTTTGTGATCTTTAACCAAAAACCAAAGTGCAAAATGCGGAACAAATTAGCTCAATGCTTCTGAACAGAACTCCTTTCGTCCAGCTTGCACTGTCAGTGCTGCCTGTTCCAGAAAAAGAAAACTGACATGAAGGAAACAACACTTTCTCATATTCCTATCCAGTTTAAATGTTTAAAAATGGAGAGAGTGCTTCACACTTCAAGTGGCTGGCTGAGGGTAATGGCATATGACAAGCTTCGGCAGCTGCCTGATTCTTATCTTTAGCTGAAGACACTGTAAGCAAATTAGTTTTAATGCAATCTACATCCTTTGCCCCTCTTCTTTCTTTTTTTTTTTTTTTTTCTGTCTCTCTCTCTGCATAGGCAGATAGCAGATCATAATAACCTCATAGGGGTTTCCTTTCATCTGTGCTAGAGTTGCAAAGGCCTTTGAATAAAAAACTTTGCGTCTTTGACATATAATAAGCCTTATCATCTAATCTCTCCCACCCTTTTATCATTTTTTTATTTAATTTTAGAACTTTGTGTATTTATAATACAGATCTCTGCAGATGATCCAGAACGTGGAAGGACTATCTGGTTTTCAATCAACCAAAGAGGGCCTATGCAACAACTTTCTTGGTTCCACTTTTCTGCTGTCTACCAAAAACTGCCCAAATCAAACTCAAGGTTCTGAAAATGGCATTCAGGATGGCCACTGCAACAGCACCCTGCTGCTTCAACACACTCCTACAGGTCCCTCCCATCCTCTTTGTTCAGTGAGCAAGCAGCACCCGGTGGTTCCATCACACGGTAAAGTTACTTTCCAGAAGCTTCACTCTCTCTGTTCCCCCATAGTGGAAAGAGCTTCTTACACTCACCTGATCTGCTGAGACCTTCAAGAAAAACTAAAGATCTTCTCTGAACCACAAAGATAAACAAATGCTAAGTCATCCGCTTTCACCTTTATGTAATTTAGATGAAGATGTAAATACATTGTGCCTTGAGCAATTTGGAGCAGCTGCAGACACAGTATTGTCTTATATGTGAGCTTTATCCAACATGTATTTTATTGTGAGCGAGCGAGCGAACGAACAAAGCTTTGTTAAGGTATACAGATACAATAAATCATTATTCGGTTTTCATGTTTAAGATCAGATAGGACTGTGTGATTAATTGTAATTGTTTTCTCGATTTTAATTTTGGATTCCACCAATTATGAAAACAAGATATCGACATAAAACGATTAATATATATTTTATTTCTTATATTTATATATAAGAAAGTTAGAATTAGGTTAGGTTCCTGTGACAGGAAGGATTAGGGAAAGGTTCCTGTGACGGGTAGGTTTAGGTATAGTGTAGGGAAGGACGATAGTAAATTGAGTCAACATTTAGTCTCATATATCAATGTAAATGACGCTCTGTGGCGCGGCAGGATTTTGAACAACTTCCTGAGTCGTAGCTGGGCGCCACGGACAGGTGCCGAATGTCGCCGCCGGTGTGCGTACACTCATAGAAAACAATGCGTTCGAATTTTAAAGACATGGTGCGGCACTGAGCTTCGTGTCCGGTGTGCGACCCCCTTTAGACATTAGATTCCAACATGTTCTCCAACCAATATGCCTATATAGGTCGTTTGTCACTTCCCTGAAATACGATCCATAGAAGCGTTTAGTATAGTTGCGCCCCTATCGACAACAGGACACTTTCATTTTAATGCATTGTTCCCTTTTATCTGCGTCATATCTTGGGTTTCGTGTAGCTCGGTTGGTAGAGCATTACAATATATAACAATATGCAATCATGTGATCATGCGATCGTGGGTTCGATCCCAGGGAACGCATGTGCTCATAAAGTGTATATGCACTAAAAATCACCAGGGGTGGGGTGGGTGTAGTCGTTAATAAAAAATGAGTTTTTAAATGGAAATTAGCAAAGACGGTCATACATCATTTCATGGCGACAGATGTAACACGACACTGTCATTATTTTTACGCCAGCTAGAGGGCGCATGACTTTAAAACGTAAATATAGATCGTAATAAGGTGCTTGAAAAATGACCTTATAGGGTCGTGTTTTTTTTTTTTTTTGGAAGACAGTCTGTTAGATTCACATAGAAAGAAACATGTAAGCACTAAAAATGACAAATTTACTATGATGCAACACTATGTCATCACAGGCTCCAAGTTCAAATAGATTGGGGTGGTTAGTGAATAAGAAACAGGTTTCTGTCCTGGAATTAGTGTTGCCACGGTACCAAAATTCCAGTAGTCAGTACCAACACCATAAAAATGTTACGGTTCTCTGTACCAATTTCGGTACCACAGTAAAATATGTTGGAACTATTTTACTATTTTATATAGGCTAGCCTATTTTAAAAACTATGATGGTAATCATACATATACATATTTGGAGCATGTGTGTGTGTTTGTGTATGTATATATACCTCAATGAAATACATTTTGAAATATTAAAAAAAAAAAATAAAAAAAAAATGCTCAAACATGCTCCAATAACAAGCACAAACTGTGTTAAATAGAAATTGACCTGCAAGCAAAAGGTTTCTGTCCTACGGTGTTTTTTTCTACTTTACCACAGTAAAGAATGTGAATAGCCTATAATAGGCCTAAAAGAAGAAACGTTTATAATCCCCTGCGTAAGGGAAGATTTGGGAAAAGAAACTGAGATTCCATATTCAGTGGAATAACTAATGGAATACTGTTCATTTCTCTGACAATTGGGTGACCAGATCGCGATTCGCAAAACAGAATACAAAGCTTAAATTTATGGACTCACGTAGGCTACCTCTCTCATTCAGCATGAACCAAAATTTGTCCATGGCTGCGATATCACATTTAAATGCTAACCTATTATTTCTTTTGTAAACAAAGCTTTGTGCTTCACTCGTGTCATATCCACGTAAAAACTGCCACAGCCCTATCAGTGGGTACCAAATATACACGGATTCTTGTTACTACCAGTACTACAGAAATGTGGGTATCGTCACATTTTTAAAATTTCAGTACCAACACTTTTGACAACACTAGTTGTCACGGTACCAAAATTCCAGTAGTCGGTACCAATACCATTAAAATTTTTACGATTCTTGGTACCAATTCCGGTACCACAGGAAAATCTGTTGGAACTTTTTTACTATTTTATTTAACTAGCCTATTTTAAAAACATAGGCTATTAAATATGATGGTAATCATACATATAAATATTTGTGTGTGTGTGTGTCCTATCAGTGGGTACCGAATATACCCGGATACTCGGTACTCCCGGGACTAAAGAAATGCTGGTATCGTCACATTTTCTAAATTTCAGTACTGACTTGGTACCAAAGTACCGGTACTTTTGACAACGCTACCTGAAGTACAGTGCAAAACGGTGTTTTAGTTCATTCTTGCCAAATTGTATTATCTTATATTTTTTGTTTTGTTGTCCAATTAACAAATAATGAAATCAGATGTCTAACAGAGTAAATCTGATGTCTCATATCAAGTTGTTAGCTGATCAGGTTAATGTCTAAATTTGGCAGATGTTCCTGTGTGTATCTGGATCAGATTTATGTCATGGATCACTCACTTGAGCTTTCAGCCCGAAGCACAATTTCCTATCAAAGAAAGAAACAAAGTCCCACCTAATCTCAATAATGATCAAGGCTTGGCTGTTTATCTGTCAAGATCCTGAAACAAAAACATCAGTCAAAAGCTTTAGTCAGGTATTATTTGCCCAAAGGAGAAGCGTTGTGTGATATGTGTTAGAATTAGATTTGAATTACAGTTCTTTGTCAAATGATGGTTTATCCACTCTGTCAAATTTAATCTTTTATAACCTACACTGCAGTCAGGGTAACATCATGGAGAGAAAGTAAAGAAAGCTTAGAGCCTATTTTTTGTCTTTGTCTCAATTATGTGACAATCCATATTCAGTCCCATCAGGTTATGATGGTGTCTTTTACATTAATAATATTATAGCACTGCCAGTTACCCAGCATGCCTGGCAGCATGCAAACTCCAGCATGCATTAGGGTTCAGTTTAAACTATACTCATTTATAATGTTACAATGATTTATGTTTCAAATAAAGGCTGTTCTTCAAACTTTCCACCCATAAAATAATATTGGAGAGGGGAAAACTGTATTCCACAATTCATTACAATGTCCAACATTTTTCAATGGTAATAATAAAAAAATATTTATTGAGCACCAAATCACCATATTAGAATGATTTCTTAAGGATCATATACTGTAAGACTTTACATGTACTTTTTTATTTGCAATCACAGAATGAATAAATAAATAAATAAATAAATATTATTTTAAAGCAATTTAATATTGAAAAATTATTTTAAAATATAATATTTACAATATTACTATTTTTACTGTACATTTTACCAATTTTACCAATTAAAAAAAAAAACATCTTTCAAAAACATTTAAAAAATCTGAATAAATAGATTTTGAACAATATAAATGTACAGCATGTGTGCTTCCCATTCTTGAAAAAACTGCAATAATATGGGAATATATTTGTTTATATGATGCCATGTTTATACTAGTTGGATAAAAGCATTAAAAATATTATTATTATTATTAATATTATTAATAATAATGATGATGATGATGATGATGATTTTAAGTGCCACTGTATCTACTACAATGAATAGACCCATGGAGGGGAGTAAATAGTGAGATTAACTCCACTTCCAGAATCCTCAATGCCAGGTGGACATTCTGCAGTGAGACACAAATATGCACAAATCATGCTATATTGAAAAACACATATGCATGAATAAGTAATTACCTCAGCAATGGGGCCATCATAATTTGAAGCACTGAGTTACTATCTGATTTCAGACAATATGTACGCAAACACTGAGGAAAGGCAGGGAAATAGAATAAGCTTTATTGGTGGCCTTAATTTATTAAAACCTCCACAGAGGATTCTTTACAGAGGAGAACTTTATTGCTACACTTTTTTGTAGCTATATTTAATTCATGCCAAAGCCAAACCCACTATGTAGGCCAGCCATTGTACTTCAAGTAATCCAAGATCCAAGGAGACCAGAGTGTGAATGAAATTACATTGAATGGAAACTAAAGTTCCCTTTCGAAAGGGAAATCTACACTGCATTTGAAACACATTTGGGGGAATGTCATCACGTGAACCGGTGTCTGAATGCAACTATCAAATCTCACCAATCCTATTGGCCAGCGACAGCCTAAGACGTCATTATAGACGCGACCCGGAAGTATAAAGGAGCGCCTAAAGAAGCAGTCAGTATCTTATCGTCTTCAGGGACTGTTTTGTTTGATTGCGATTCTTCAAATCTGGTAAGGGATTTTACTATGTACTAACAAACGTTTCAGTAAGTGTGTGGTTTAGTAAGTCAGTGCTCTTCTGGTTTTTAGCCTAATAGAGCAGGGGTTGGCTGTTAGAAAGGAGGAACTTCTCCAAACTTCTAAGCCTCCCTGCCCTGCGTATACGGAGCTGTTTAGATTGTGGAGCGCGCTTCTGGCAGGCTGCAGCTGCCGTGAGTGTGCATAAAGAAAGGGATTGCACGCGGATGACTCGATGTGCGCTTCCTTTCCGACCATAATCTAACTGCCTTTGTGAGCCTTCCATTCCTTCGTGATCTACATGAGGCGATCGAGAGGGCATGGAAGGACTCATATTCGGCTCATATTCACTGACATCAGCAAGCTGATTTCGTTGATGTTGAGGGAATGAGCCAGCATTGGTATGTGTCGGTACCCTTGCTATTGAAGAGTTGTTTGTTAACTATCTTGTCATGGGGCAGGCGCAGGCATTAAAGTTCTGGTCCTGCCTTTTAAGCTCTTTTAAGTGACATTTCGCTTGAATGGCAGGGCATACGTGGCAGCGGGTCAGACTGGTGCTGCTCCACACACGATGGCAGTGTTACAGGCATTACCAGTCTGATATCAGCGGCAGCGTTTTTTAACCAGCTTTCCGCTCTGATCCGATTCTGGGCCCAGACAGACAGGAGGAGGAAGAAAGATTTGAGGGAGGAAGTCAGATACGGACGGCAGCTGCGTCGGTGACTGATTTCCTCTCCATTAGGGTAGTTACCTCTACCCTCTCCTTTCTTCTTCCACCTCCTGAGTAATAATTTTTTACCCAGGTGCTTCTTATGATCAGACCGAGGGCTGGGCCCATGATGTAGTTTTTTTGTGGCTCGCTTTTTGGTTTGATAGTGAAGAGGCTCTTTCAGGCTTGAAAGGACCATAGATTCCATCCTTCTATGATGGTATGTCTCTGTTCTTCGAGCCGCAGGTTTTAAGCTTGGTCTATATTTATTTTAATATATTGATCGTAGTTTTCCTGTATAGCTTTTCCTGGGTGCGTAAGAAAAAAAAAAAATAGAAAGGGGAATTTAGGGCCCTGAAGTTCCCATTAGGTTGGTTATCTTTGTGTTTGCTTTTGGCCACCTTTTTCAGCCACCATATGGTAGAATAGCTTTCTCCTCTGGTCATAGCTAGAGTTGATATTAGAGATTGGCACTCTTTACTTCAGTTAGATCTATGTTAAGCGTAAGCCTTTGGGCCGCCTGACATTGTTTGACTTGGGTTGAGTTTCGGTCCTCTGAACTCTTGTTTTTAGAGTGTATTTCAGAGTTTCCTCCTCTCTATTGAGAATTTTGAGGTTGAGTTTTAGCCCCAGGCAGATCTATGCTTATGTTTTCACCCTTTTTATTACTACCCCTGTCAGGAGAGTGTAGTTTCCTACAGGCCGAGGCCCGTTACCCCTTTGGTGTAGGTGCAGGATAGATAGCAGCTAAGGTAGCAGACTATTGTTAGTCTCCCTGGTGCGGTTGTCTCAGGTGGTAGGCCCTTATCACAGTGTGAATAAAGATGCTAGTGTTGCTGTGGCCCCACTTTTCTAGAGCTTTTCATTCTATACTTTGTTTAGTCTTTTCCCCTGCACCCCTTGAATTGAGAAGTTTGAGTGAACAGTGTTAGCTTTCCTTAGCTCCTGTTCCCTAGGGTTCAGTGCAGATGTTTCTGTCTTGGTGAAAAGTGCTCACCCTTGAAATTCACATTTCAGGGTGGTACAAATGAAAAGTGAAGCATTCCCCTGTTTCTCAGGGTTGTTAATGCTCTAGTTCTATTTTTGCCCTGCACAATGTGAGCCCTTAACTCTATTGCTGCCACAGGTTAGCACCTGTTTTCTGTAGTACTTTGGGTAGTTTTTTGGGTACATTGCCTGTTGGAATGTGTTGGATAAGAATCAGGCTCTGGTTGAGCTAAATAGTTAACCTCACTGATAGTTTGGTTCTAATTATGGCTCCCGTAGAGCTTGGAAACTGCCACTAGCTGATGCCACATGTCTTTCTAAGTCGCAGGCCCCATTTGAGCCTCCTTCAAGAGCATGATGGTGCAGGTTTGTACCCCTGAGTACATTGCATGGTGGTATGTTTGGTTTGTTTGACATTGCCACTGGCTGGCGCCCGTGTTTTCTGGAGTGACAGGTACTGTTTGGACCTCTTTCAGAGCATGTCGGCGTAATTGTATTCCCTTGCTAAGAGAGTTTTTAGTGCTTCACTGAGTACATTGCCTGTTGGAATGTGTTAAATAGAATCTATCTCAGGTTGAGCTAAGTAGTTAACCTCACTACATAAGTCTGGTTCTATGTTTGCTCCCTTAGAGCTTAGGTACTGCCACTAGCTGACGCCACGTGTCTTTCTGAGTTGTGATGGCGTAGGTTTGTACTCCTCTTGCTTAAAGAGTAAAAGGTCTTTTACTGAGTACATTGCTTGGTGGTATATTTGGTTTATTTTACACTGCCACTGGCTGATGCCCATGTTTTTCTGGAGTAGTAGGCCCTGTTTGGGCCTCTTTCGGAGCATGTTGACATAGTGTGTACTCCTCCTTAAAGAGTTTAAGTGTTTTACTGAGTACATTGCCTGTTGGAATATGTTGAATAGAATCTAGCTCAGGTTGAGCTAGACGACTTCAAGAAAGACACGTAGGTTAAGGTTAATTAATTAACCGGTAAGGTTAATTAATTAACCTTAACCTACGTGTCTTTCTTGAAGTCGTAGGCCCTTCTTTGGGCCTCCTGCAGAGCGTGATGGTGTATGTTTGTACTCCTCTTGCTTTAAGAGTAAAAAGTGTTTTTTTACTGTGTACTGTTATGTGGGCACTCTACAGTCTTTTACTGAGTACATTGCTTGGTGGTATATTTGGTTTATTTTACACTGCCACTGGCTGATGCCCATGTTTTTCTGGAGTAGTAGGCCCTGTTTGGGCCTCTTTCGGAGCATGTTGACATAGTGTGTACTCCTCCTTAAAGAGTTTAAGTGTTTTACTGAGTACATTGCCTGTTGGAATATGTTGAATAGAATCTAGCTCAGGTTGAGCTAGACGACTTCAAGAAAGACACGTAGGTTAAGGTTAATTAATTAACCGGTAAGGTTAATTAATTAACCTTAACCTACGTGTCTTTCTTGAAGTCGTAGGCCCTTCTTTGGGCCTCCTGCAGAGCGTGATGGTGTATGTTTGTACTCCTCTTGCTTTAAGAGTAAAAAGTGTTTTTTTACTGTGTACTGTTATGTGGGCACTCTACAGTCTTATCTGCTGGTTTGAGTCGGTTTGATTCTGAACGAGTTCCATGTTTGTGGGATCTTGCTTATCAGCAAGTGAGCTGTTGTAGGTGTGTGGCCTTCACAGGCCGCCCTTTAAGCTTTCCCCCACCACATCTGGGTGTTCTAAAGTAGTTTGAGCATGTAGTTCACATGTTGGCTTTTTGCAAGGCTGCTGTGATGTATTTCTACCTTCTTGTAGAATTTGTGTCATGTTTTCTGTGCCTGTACTCCCCTCGTTCCCTACTGAGGATCAGCCCCTAGGCTAATAATGTACTCCCCTTTGTTGGGTTCCTTTAGAGTGCACAGCCTCCTCAGTGCAAATAATCAAGCGCTGAGTAGATCCTAGGATTGAGTGTTACTCCCCTCATTTGAGGGTAAAAGGCGCTAAGCTGAGTCCTGTTCTCCAGGATGCCCGTCTCTACGCTCTGGTCTGAGTTAGTTACTGCCCTATACCAGTCACTCGTACTGGATATCTTCTCTGAAGAATGTGATTTGAGACTCTGTGATCAGACAGGTTGTTGGCCAAGACTAGTTGCTTTAACTAACCAGGTCGGCCTCCCTGGTGGCATATAGGGTTAACTTTGTTCCCCTGACAAGTGACTGGCTAGGGTTCCTTCGGGCCCCCTGGCCACATTCCCTTAGAGGTACCCTCTTTTCTGCGGAAAAGAAGTTTGGTCCCAGAAGCCTTTGAGTGGCCTTGGTAGGCCTTCTGTGGAAGGCCTCTTTGAGGCTTATAGCTTGGGCTGTTGGCCATAGGGAGAGCTGTCACTGACAGCCTATGTTGACCCCCTTCAGTTGAAGCTGCTAGTTCTGACGTTTGTCTAGCCATTTTGGCATGCACTCCCCTCAAGCATGGAGGCGTGGGTATACCGTTCCCCTAATGCGTTTCAAACGCAGTGTAGAGTTCCCTTTCTAAAGGGAACGTCTCAGGTTATGTATGTAAACATGGTTCACTGAGAACAGGGAACGAGACACTGCATTACCTGCTATGCATCGGAGCTGCCTGCTGAACAGTCCCTTTAGACGATAAGGTACTGACTGCTTCTCTAGGCGCTCCTTTATACTTCCAGGTCGCGTCTATAATGACGTCATAGGCTGTCGCCGGCCAATAGGATTGGTGAGATTTGATAGTTGCATTCAGACACCGGTTCACGTGATGACGTTCTCCCAAATGCATTTCAAACGCAGTGTCTCATTCCCTGTTCTCAGGGAACCATGGTTACATACGTAACCTGAGACGCTTTTGAGCTTAAAAAATTTATTCCAAGAATCAGCTGATTCAATCAGTTAATCTGAATCAGTGAATCATATGAACCAGACACTTTTCTCACGAACACTTCAAAGAGAGCTACGGCACACAAGAACCCACTCTTTCACATTTGAAAGGAGGGAAGAAACATCACAATATCGATGGTTATGTTAGGAAGTGTTCAGGTAAGGCTAATCTGCATTTACTAATTGTACTTTTAACCCCTATAGGAGATAAAAAAATAACATTTTAGCAATATAAGTCATTTATTAAATATATGATTAAAGATATAGATAGATTAGAAATTAATTTCATGATGTGGCGATTAATTAGTCATATTCATCATCAATCAACTAAATGAAATTTCAGATGACCTACGAAGGTCTGGGGCGGGGAAAGTGCGTTAAAAATTCAACGTGTTATTTTTTACTGTAACAAATTATATATATATATATATATATATATATACATATAAATATATATATATATATATATATATATATATATATATATATATATATATACACACACACACACACACAGAAAGAGAGAGAGAGAATAGGTAAACTCTTAAGGTTTACCTATTAAAGACATTTTAAATGGTCAAAGGTCAGACTAAAATAAAAATAAAAAAAATAATATGTTGAAGAATTGGGTTCGATAAATCTTCCATATATTTGTTTATATTTACAAAATACAATTATTTAGTCAATAAAAACATCGGAAAACTTTCGTTTATACTTTTGTCAGCTAAATAAAGATTCAAGAGAATTAACAAAATCATTTTATTGCATTTTACAAAATCAAAACTGGAAAGTGTGTTCTTGTATACATGATTTATGAGGACACAAAATGTGTATAATGACATGGGTATTACAACATAAACATGGTTTATGAGGGCACTTCCTGTGTCCTCATAAACCAAATGGCTTAAAAAACATACTAAACTGTGTTTTCTTGAAACTCAAAAAATGCAGACCTGTTTTCTGTGATGGTTAGGTTTAGGGGTAGTTGTATTTTGTGTAGGGGGATAGAATATACAGTTTGTACAGTATAAAACCATTATGTTTATGGAGAGTCCCCGTAAACCACATATACAAGTGTGTGTGTGTGTGTATGTGTTCCAATAAGTATTACTTGTACTGACAGTTAAAGGATTAATTGTGCTTTTTGCATCCTTTTAAAGCTCAAAAGCTTCAGTCTAATTTCATTCTTTTGTGCTTCACTGAAGAGTGAATGACTCAAGTATGAGTAAATGATGATATAATTATTTCATTTGAAGTTAAATAATCCTTCAAATAGTTCAGCAAGACTGCGTGAAGTCCCTGCACCAGAACAGTGGATTAAGCGTATAAACAAGATCCAGAAAATACCTTGTCCAGCATTGGCTGTAAGGTGTGAGGCTTCCAGAACACTTCACTTACACTTATACTGCTCTATAGCTTCCAAATATTTCACCAAAGGTGTTTGGCTCAACTTGCTACCGCAACAACAGAAGCTCTGTATCTATTTTTTGCTGGGGTTTTGTCCCCTCTCCATTTGTGCCAGTTTCAGAGGGCTAAATCAGTAAGGAAGACGCTTAACAATGCAATTACAGTTAGAGGAGGTAAGAGAAAAGAGAAAGCGAAAAATTAAAGGCAATCTTTATGTAAAGACTTTTTTTTTTTTTTTCTCAAGTGCTTATGTTCTGCAGAGCACTCAATAAGGGCAGCACCACACAGGCTATTGTAATCCATCTGAGGTTAGAACGGAAGCACTTTCAAAGATGCACGTTCTCCCTCTCATCACACTGATGCATAAATAAAAGACTTTGTTTTATGTTTACACTGAACTAGCATAAGATAAGTCTCCAGAAGGACTCCACAGCAAACTTACGGCTAGCTTTGAGGTCTGTTCAGGGGTCTCTTGACAAGATGAGGTTAGAAACGTGGAAGGAAAACAGAAAGAAATGAAAGAAGAAAACATAAAGAAGTATTGTCTTTGGATGTATTATTTATTGAATATACCTGTTCCTTTGCTTGTATGTGCTTTAAAATTAATATAAAAGCCATGGACCTATGGAAGATGACAGATGATGCTCTACCGTGTGAAAAGAGGCCTCTTCCGTTTATTGAAAGACCTCACTACAAAGGTGCAATATTAGGCTTTCATCCTAAGTAAAAAGCATCAACTGAGAATTCGGAAACTTTCAAGTGATGGACAAATGTAGAAAAAAGGAAATTACTTTGAATCAAACTCACATAAAAGTTCAGAGATCTCATCCATTTCAAAAGCTCACTGCTGAGACAATATCAGAGTAATTGTCTTATTTGAAGTTATGTTTACAAAATAATCCTATGTTTCATATCCTTCAACAATGGCAAGTACACAACATATTTATAATGAATACAGAGAAATTTTCAGTTGAATCAAGCATTTTAAAATGTTTACCACCAAACATTATTTTTATGAATGTAAATTAAATGGAATAAGCATGAAAATCTATTGTGTTACAGGATCTGCTTGTGCATACTTTTATAATGGCACATTTAAAATGGAAATGAAGCAGTCAGACAAGTTAACATTATTTAGTAAATGGATTTCCATTTAAAATGTAACCATTTAAAGGATAAAAGAAGCTTTGTTATAGCTTTTGTTGTAGAAAGGGAGCCGCTATCTTGCAGTACTACAACTTGTGACGTCACAGGGTTGGGTGGCTCCGTTAAATTAATGAAGGTTATTATAGTTTTGATTCTGGTCTTTGATTTTTCTGCTTAGTTGCTGTAATCATTACTAGTAATGAATAAATTAATAATATCTTCCACCAAGTACTTGACCAATAGAGGGATCCAGTGCTATTTGCAAGGCAATTCAAGCCTGATAAAATAAGCGAACAAACTACAGGCCAACAGGTGAAGGATAAGTTAGTTAAAAACTCTATTGCACAAAAATAAAAAATAAAAAAAGATGATAGCGAAGAAGATGACAGAATTAGGGATAATGTTTGGAGATTATCCAACGTAAGGAGTCCTGAGTGGTAAACGTGGAGTCGCTGTAAGAAATGTTTATTTATTTCAGCATTTATCTCTATGTTGTGGAAATTGAATGACAAACAGGTATTTATAATGATTGTGGTTCATTTTAATTTCTGACAGTCATTTTGGCAACATGTCCAGTTTCCATCTTTTACTGTATCTGCCTTTATCTTATTACTATCTGTCCTCCACTGTCTATTTTTAACTCTATCTCTACCATTATATCTGTTGAATTCAGGCAAGACAACTAACCCTGTGATGTCACAGGTTATAGTATTACAAGATGGCAGCGCCCTTGCAGCAAAAGCTAACAAACTTTCTTTCTTTTAAATGGTTACATTTATTGTGTTTGTTATATAATTGCTGATTAGAGTGGAAATCCATTTACTAATGTTAACTTGACTGACTGCTTAATTTCCGACTTAAAGATTACCTTTACTTATTTATCAATATCAACAACACACATAATGTTTATTGTAAGTGCCTTACTGTAACCATACAGGTTTTTCTTTTTTAACCAAGAGACAACTCAAATGATTTTCTGTAATACAGTAATTAACATTATGATACAGATCATATCAATAGAGCTTATCCTGTAATGACTATGAAACATTTCTTTTAACCCCAGACTGTTCCTGTAAAAAGTGTGCTGTAATTCACTTTAAGTAAACATATGTATTACTTATTTCAATAAAAAGCTAATTAGTATTTATGAGATGAATATACAGTATACTGCACATTGATTATACATTGATTATCCATTGAGTAACATTGCATGTCACTTTGATGACCATGCAAATAGACCTGCAGACCTGTTATTAGTTTACACTACTGTTCAAAAGTTTGGGGTCAGTAAAACAGGGCAACATTTGAAGTCTATTCACGCTTTTAATTTCCCTCCAAAAGCAATGCAACCGCAAGTACTGCAATAATATATTAAGAATAACTGTATATTTTAACTATTCAGTTTAGAAATGTTGAAGTAGCTCACACCTGTCTACACACTTCCAGTAAACCTTCTTCATAGTCAAGCAGCTTGTTTAATTTAGTTATGAGCTGAACAGGAAGCCGAACAGAAGCGTGAACAAACCATTGGCATGATCCACTGTGCGGTGCAAATCAATTTGGGCTGCTCTGTACTTTTAGTGGGTCTACTGAACATGGTCCACTTTGTGACACATCCACTGTGGTTGAACGGATGATAGCCCACAGTTCTATTTTATTTGTTGCTTTTAGCTTCCAGAACAACACTTGTTTCAATTACTACTAGCAATAAGGGTTACAGAATTGCATACACTGTCTCTCTTATCTGGGAAATCAACGTATGAATGTCTGGGCATACAACAAAGTATTTCACATCACCTACACACTGTTGTTGCCATTACTGTGGTTGTGTGGTTCTTTCTGTTACCTAATACGTTCCTAATACGTGCAGCTTTTGTTATGTATCATATATCATGCAGCACAGAGTTTTGTATTGTAATGGGCTGCCACATAATTTGCATGGATTTTGTATTGTGTTATATGATGCATTGTTTCAACACCCTATTTGTCTGTGTGCTGCTTTTGTCTTTGCATCCTGACAAAATCTAACCCATACCACAATAACGCACAACACAACACAACAGATGTTTCTGCACCATTAACTGTTATTAACGCCTGTTTAAATGCTCAGCATGCGTAAAGCAAGCATTTGTATGTGTGTGTTTGATGTGCATATGGTTGGATATAACATTGCCACAGATTTTTTTTTTTTAATAAAACAGTCCTGGTGCTTCGAAGGGTATGTCAGCATCCTAAAAGAATCAACGTGCCGCAGTGTTTAGCAAAACACACACGCCACAAACCAATCACTGTTTTTTTTCTGCTGTTTGGTCTTACTCTTCTCTCACTGGTTGATCTAATTGCCAAGATGAAATGCATCAATTTCCTACAGGAATTGAAAAAGCAGCTTTAAATCTTTTCATGCATTCTCCAATCCCTCCTCCCCCTGAAAGCTTCTAAAGTCTCTGTGCCTGGGAAATATTAAGGGTACGTTTCAATGTAACAAAAGTTCAAGGCTTTGTTGAGATTAGTTTCTTTGAGGTTTAATTGAGAACTTTATCTTTAAAAAAAAAACACAAAAAAAACTTCCTAGCATTATCATTCATCATGGGTTAAACTGTGAGGAAAGAGTTTTGTTTAATTCAAATGTGCTCATGTTTTTGACATTAAGAGGCAAATGCTGTTGGCTAAAATGGTTTCTTAAGAGACACAGTATTTCTCTAATCTTAGTATTTCAAGTACTAAGAATGTTTTTAATGGTTTTAGTTTTATTTAAAGTGTAACTTCGACGATTTTCAACCTGCTTTGAAATTGTTCTCCATGTTACCTGGACTGAGAAATTCACTTTACTTGTCACCAAAAATACTTTTTTTACTGCATTAATGACCGTATTTCGAGATGACAACATGTTACATTCTACTCGGAACTGTTCACGTCGTCAGACTGAGAACTACAGATTATACTTATAACAGCCAGACAGACAAGTTCCCCCAATAAATAGAAATGGCCAAACTGTGATGGCTCAACTTTTTTCTTAAATATGGCCATATTGAATTAAAAATATGAATTTACATGCTTCATGTAATTCCTAACTGAGTGTGAAGAGACAAGAAACGTTTTACGTTGACATATTAGGCATAAAAAAAAGTATGTGTGCATTTTTTAATGCAAATTAATGCGAATAGTATTTGCAAATAGTTCAAAATGATTATTAACCAAGTAGAATTAGACCTAGAATTTTCTTCACTGTTCTGTTTCTTTATGCTTTATAAAGAAACCAAGACACAGACTGTTATTAATATGCATATTATATATATATATATATATATATATATACACATACATACACACACACACGCTCAAAGGTAAAAACAAAAACAAAAATATTAGGAATATATCTTTAAAAAATCATAATATCATAAAAAAATGATGTGGCTGTGGTGTAGAAACTTAAAAACACCATGAAGCTGAAGTCACAAGTGTGGTCATGTGTCAAATCTGAGGATGCTATCACTAAAATTATAAATTTTAGCCCCCTGTAAGCTCTCATGCACTCAATTGTCTAATGTCTGGCATGGCACTCGAAAATGCCCCATTCATGTTTTATTGTTCTCACTCTACAAACCTTTCACACCTCTGTCAGGTATGAGATCTTTATTAGCAATCTTCCAATAATGTAGTAGGTTTTCAGCACTGAAATTTTGTGAAGCAAAAGTTGACATGTTTTCTATACACAGACTAAACAAGGGAACTAATGAGTAAAATAATTAATAAGAGGTGAACTGAATGAGAAAGACACAACATACATGTTACACCCACAAATAAATATTTTTAGTACTATTAATTGGCATTCAAATTTGCTTTTACAATATCAAGGCATAAACAGCAATTATAATTTTTGTCATAATTATGCATCTCAGAATGAGTCACTGAGAAACTTTAATAATAACTGCATTGAAAATACACAGTGAATAGTTTATATTGGAGAATTATTTTGATCCATTTTGCCAGAGCAACTGAGACAATTTCTGTAAGCCTTTTAGTGAAGTCCGACTTGAAATTGCACCACTTGTAATATTACTATGTTTTTGACCATCCAATATAATCATATGTGTGTTTTGTTCATGTACCATGTGTGCTCAATGTCCTCCAGGATCACATAATTATATGTTCTTATATGCAACAGAGTATTCACAGAGCAGCTATAATAAAAGGATCAGGATACAGCCTGTGCTTTAGTGCATGAAACAATCTCAAGCTTTTTAAATCTCGTATTCAGTATCGGTATCGGGCCCGATACCAAGCTCATGTACTTGTACTCGTACTCGTAAAAATACCCCCGATACCAAAGACCGATACCTCACGTGGCGTAACTGACAGAATTTTCCGTGCACAGAGACACCGGCGGCAGCAGAAGAAACAATGTCAGCCTCAGAGGTGTGGAAATACTTCAAAATTAATGATGACAACACACACATTGCGAACTGCATGCTTTCAATCACAATTCGTTATCGATAGGCGGAATCGCGCTGAATGACACAAACCAGAAGCGCTTTCTCTCTCGCACATGCTCTCTCTTTCTCTTGCGTGCGATTTCAGTTCTCTCAGGCAGCGCGCGATCAGTTCTTCTTGTGTCTGAATGGTCAAATGCACACATAGTTGTCAAAATGTCCATCGTGTGGAGTATCTCACGTAAATACAGTCGGTTATGGCTTAAGTGGACATAAACATTTGGGTGAAAACAGGATATGTGTCAGTATCCATGGATTCGGTCTTAAAGGGACCGCAGCCTATATTTGTCATTAATGTTAATAAAACAACAAAATATGTTAAATAAATGTATACATGGTAAATAAACCTACTGTATCTGAAAAACAAGTTTATTTAATTTGTATCTCTATAGTATTTGTTGTATTGTTTGTAAATTTCTTTTTATATAACAACAATTATATATATTGGTAATTATGCCTTTTTAAGGTTATTGGACACAGTAAAATTTTTGTTCTTTAAGTTTGTGACAAGCAAATTTTTTCATCAGAGTAATAATAAAAAAGCTGTCCTACATTCATTAGTCGCACTGTGTTGTGCTTGGAAAACTGCAACATCACCAAAAAAAAAAAAAAAGAGAGAGAGAGAGAGAGAGGGAGAGAGAAATTAATAAATGTATAGGCATTGGTATCGGTATCGGCGAGTACTAGAGAAATAGTATCGTACTCAGTCCTTAAAAAATGGTATCGGTGCATCCCTAAATATTATAATTCTGTCTGAGAAGAAAGGAGTATAATTATGGAATGTTTCAAGTTTTCATCACCCTACCCTCACATTGCCTGCTGTACTTGCTACAATCAAATAGTTCTGAAAGCTGTTTGGCCCAACAGCACTCAAAGCAATTCCCGTAAGCAATTCTCCATCAAAAAGTTTTGTTCTAAATCTCCATTCACCGTGTATACAAAATCACACCTTTTTGTCACTGATTGGCTATTGTAAATAAGCAAACATTTGTGATAAACTCATGTTCTTTTTTACTGTATTTGTTCCCTTTCTACATTTCTTTTAGTCTCAGAGGAAGCAGTTGCTGGCAAGTGACTCTGAAAAGGAGCGTGCGGCAAGGACAGAATGGGGACAAGCGCAGCAAATAACAAACTACAAACACCTGCACCAGCACAATGTGCCTTTCTCTCCCGAGTGCCTGAAATGTTTCGACATGCACCTGACGGCACATGCTTCTGTGAAGTGCCCGTTCTCCAAATCCAACATCTTGCACGTCCCTCTGTTGACGCACCTTTTAGCGGCCGCTATGCATCAGCAAAAGTGCCACGATAGCCGTGGCAGTGTGGATGCTGAGGGGAGGCAGATTTGCATATGAAACGGCAGGATGCAGATGATCGCTTCTGGGAGCCTAGACTGCACTGCCAAAGGGGAGCAAAAGGAGGGGTTGTTGGGGGAGGGCCACTGAACCGCACGCCAGGCGAGTTGGGTATTTACACTTCAAACAGCATCGTCTGAAAGAGGAGAGAGTGCAAGGAAGAAAAAAAAAGAGAGAGAGACATTGGTTGAAAGGGCTTTATTTTGGATCGTATTCAGCCAGTTGGTCCTAACAAAACACCCACTATTTGCAAAACTTTCTCTTTGTTTTACTTGGCGGTGACAACGACTCTATTTTCCTCCTGTCTGCTGTCTCAGAGCTTGTGGTAGTTTGTCACCACTTGTTGGACTAAATACCTCCATTACGGGTGTCAGTAGAGCTCTTTGAAATGGTGGAGGAGATACAGCAGTGCAGCACAACTTGACATTGTCTTTGATGGCTGTGCTTGCCAGTGGCGCCTCCAGGAAATTTGTAATGGGGTGGCTTTATCTAACCCACAAACATTGATGTATTTTGTCAGGTTGATTAAATTATGTTTATAATTTGTATTTAATTTAGACGTTTAGGGTTATATATGTTTTAGCATATAGTATGCTATATATATATATATATATATATATATATATATATATATATATATATATATATATATATATATAACAACACAATCTCATGGCAGTTCATAACTACTTTACGTTTTGCAAATTAGTGGCTAATTCATATGAATTCATACAATCTCATGTGTACATTTTCATACGATCTGCTTATGCCTTACTTATTTCCTATTAATCATACGTTTTTGTATTATTATCACCTCGTACAAATTCATACAAAATCACCACCTTGTAAAATAGTAGTAGTTATATTTTCCCAAGAAATCAGGTTGGTAAATACATTCATACCACCTTTATGCATTAAATATTCTATGAGACGTGCATTTTGATTTCAAACCATATTTGATGTTTCAGCTCTGACCAGCACTCTCTGCATTAAAAGCTAGCATATGGAAGCGGCTTATATGAAGTTGATGGGAAAAAGGACCTGGGCTGCATTTCTCAAAAGCATCGTAAGCCTTAGTTGATCGTAGAGACCATTGGTGGCAATTGTTCTACGATCAACTTAGGCTAACGATGCTTTTGGGAAACGCAACCCTGGACAAGCCACACTATATGCAAGTTGTGTTATTGCTATATTATTAATATTGTTATATTGCTTACTGCACATAACAGGAGGATGTTGGTTAGAAGTCTATTTTATGTTAGTGATTCAGCATATGCTGAAGTCTGTATTAATTTACTACAAGTATGCTGCTACAGGCACATATTTCTTTTCCTATTGGTTCTTTGCAATGCTGGGAAATATGCTGGCAAATGTAACCTTCTAGTGCCTAGAGATTCCCACCCCTAGTTGAAAAGCTAATATATTTTAGTATTAAACTGTGATAATTAAGATAATGTTGTCACGGCATGGGTGAAATCATTAAAGAGTCAATGGGAAATGATCATTATTAATTGTTTAAAAAAAAAAAAAGATTTCCTATTTTGAGCTACAGAGAGGTAAACACTTTAGGATGACCTGGGGAGACTAAATCTACAAAATTCTTATATTTTACAAGGGAAATAAAACATGAAAAACATGAGAAAAACATCGCAAGCTGACGTTTTACAGCAGAAACCAACAAGCACCTTTGTTTGTGTACACAACCCGGAAAAGTCAGTTTTAGCGAATCAGCGCGCAGTATTCAGGTCAGGTGATAAGGCTTCTAGTCACTTCGAAAAGATGTGCTAGCTGAGGGGAGTTTCATCAAAGCTGACTAAAAGTGATTGAGGATTTACAATTTCAACTCCTGCAACTCCTTGTACACAATACACGCTCTTACATGCTGAAACCTTGCTTGTCCTTTTGCGTTTGTGTGTGTGGGTGCGCGTGCATGCTTGTGCGTGTCTGTGTGTGCCCATCTGTTAGTTTGAGAGTGTATGTGTGTGCACACGTGTGTTTTAAATGCAATTACAAAGCAATTACTTGGTTTTGTTTAACTCTGAAACATGAAATGTGGAGTTATCTGCTTTTGCCAAAAAAACAAAAAAAAAACAACAACAACTGTTGAAGTTATCGGCTTTTGCTAAAAAATTTAAAAAAAAACAACCTTTATATATATATATATATATATATATATATAAACATACTTTCAATTAACTTTAATTTTGTAAGTTACCTGTATTTTTTTTTTAGTTATTACTACTTAATCAAAACAAACCAACTGTACTTTGATGGATATTACTTGGAATGCATAATAAAAATAAATAAATAAAACATGATTTATGAGAACTAATAAAAACGGAGTTATCTGTTTTTGCAAATGAACTCTTCACATGGTGAAATACGTTGTATGCAAGCTTGCTTGTGAGTTTTGTCCCTTTCAAGTTCAAAACAATCCTCCCACGATACACTGCAGTATGGTTAAATTGGTGAGATAAAGCACTCATACATAGTGGAGTTCTCAATAAACAAACATTCGTTGCTGTTGAATTTTGAGGTGAATTATTTAAGTCTATGTTTAATAATATGTGCAGACCTTAAAATATTACTAGACATTATAAACATGATGAGGAGCCCAGTTGGTTGGCCAGAGTTTTTCAGAAATCATTCTATTATGAATCATTTGTGATGAAAAATAAGATTAAATTAAATTAAATAAGTGCTAAAAATATCCATTACAGCTGCTACTGGAGCTCTTTGAAACTGTGGAGGAGAAATGTAGTTGCAGTGCAGCATGTCTTGACATTGTCTTTTATGGCTCTGCTTGCATAAGGGATGAAGTTCTTCTAGGATCAATATTGATCTGAGACCTATATCCTATTTAATCGTTACAAAATAAACCCTACTACAAACACTAGCCATGCCGGCTAAAGCCTCACGTCTAGTTCTACGCATGAATGGATTTTGGTGTGCATGGAATTGGCAGACATCTCTTAGGTAGTATTTGCCTCCCGTTTAGTTCCTAAGCTGTGCTGATGAATGTGAAGCTCCTGGCTTTCTTCCCAGACTGTGAAAGTCAGGGTCATTTCCAGCCCATCGTGCTATGCATCAGCAGTGAGGGGTCAGCTTCGACAGATGCTAAATGGAGAGCTGAGGAAAAGAGTCACAAGGCCAGGAACAAACAAAATCCCATGAAATACACCAGAGTCACACAAAGCTGTTAGCTCTTTACTAAATATGTAATTAATCTGCATGTGTCCTTGATTGTGCGTGAGGTGTCGTTTCATATATTGGCTTTCCACTACTCCCACAGTGTATGAATGCAGGGAAAAATATGTTTTTATTGAGCATTTGATGGAGCAACTAATTTTGTGGGAAAATTAACCATAAAAATTATTTTCCAGCTTTCCATGTTTTTCACAGTTATACGGTAGGGGACGCTAATATGCATTTTCTGAATGAGTACAGAATCTCCAGATCAAAACACAGGCAAAAAAATAATAAAAAATGGCGATAAAAGCAATGCTTATGCACGTTGTAATTTAGCATTTAGATGGGCTACCTTTTGCTCCCTATGTGCATCAATTAACCTTGGGAGCCCACGACCCTGAAGCCAGTTTACCAGTTGTTCTTCCTTGAATCAATTTTGGTAAGTACTAACAACTCTATACCAGAAAAACCCCACAGGACTTGTCATTTTGAAGATGCTCTGACCCAGTCGTCTAGCCATCACTATGTGGCCCTGGTCAATGTCAATTAGATCTTTTAGCTTACTTATTTTTTCTGCTTCCAACACATGGAATTCAAGAACTGACTGCTCACTTCCTAAAGACCATATGAAAAACCTGTACTTTGTGTTGCTATACTTGGGTTAAAAAAAAAAAAAAAAAAAAAAAGACTGCATTTTTTCCTATTGCAAATTAATTTAAATCATTTTGCTTTTTTTTTTCCTTTTTTTTTTTTCTCAAAGCAGCCTTTCAAGTGCCTCATTACCTTTTCAATATGCCAACCTGTCATGTCCATAAACAGTCCACAATTCATCCTTAAATGGGTCAAGCTGGTAGAACTGGACAAAATAATAAGGTAAACAACTCACCAAACTGTTTCTGAGAACAAAATGAACTTGAAATGAACTCGAAATTATGATCTCAGCTTCTGTGTGGATTAAAATAGGTCCAAATTGCAATAATAATAATAATAATAAATGATTGCAAATTTAATCACAATATAATTCACTCATAATGCCATGATGGGGCATCTGCATAGGGCCGGGACCCCCTTGCACCTCATTTGCTCCGTTTGCTGGCACAGATTAACAGAACCAGAGAGGTTAACAAATAAAAAAAATAAAAAAAGAATAAATACATGACTCTGTATAATTTATGTGTATGAAACGAAGCAGAGCAGCTATACACGTTTCTTTGCAACGACAGCAAGTTCCTTAGTGGATGACAAGCATTTATCGATTTTCATGTTTGCCACTCAAGTATTTATGCCTCTTGTACTCTCCAGTTAATGGAAACCGTCTGACGCCTCTAGTCCTTGGAGACGACCACAGAAAGAGGAGGGGGTGAGTGGGACATTTTGACCCCCTCTATGTGGCAGTTGTCGAAGAGATGGAGGCTATTGGCTGTGGTGTGTAGAAACACAACAGAGGAACGAGTCACCATTAGGGTCTCCAGCCTCCTTTGCGATGACTGCTACTCAAGTAATGAGAAGTGACTTGGGAGGTAATGCATTCTGTCAGCAGTGAAGAGTTCAGCTCCCAGTGGCACTGGTGCTGTTGGTAGGCTTTGACTTCTTGGCTAACCTCTATAGTACCAGCAGAATCTTCTTCCAAACTCAGTCCAACAAACTTTTAAGATTGCAGGAAGAAAAAGATGGCTTTGAAAGTAAAAGTGTTACTGAGAAGTAACAAACTTGTGACCCAGTGATTTCTCCCCAGAAAGACTCTTTTGAAAGACTATTTTTTTGTAGCAGTGTAGTGCTGTAGTGTAGTACTTTGTAAAAACAACTTTGTTTCTTGGTGGACTGATAAAAACCTGTGCACCTTAACTTCCTGATGTTGCATTGCAGTTCGGTATTATGATTGAAGCTTATGGTTTTGGCAAGTATTTGTGAGTTTTCAACTAAAAACAGAAAACTTGTTATGCATTTTGGCCGATTTTGGGAGCCTGAAAATGCTAAGTTTTAAAAAACGTGTTTCAAAGTCTTTTAAAAGTTTTTTTAAAAAAATGATACTGTTATCATCTCCGTGTAAACTACAAAAATGTGAATTTGTGAATACAGTGATATCATATGATATCATTATGTGTTCAGTTTATAAGCGCGTAGTGTTCCTTTACAAAGTGACATGGCCAACTACTGGCCTGGCATGCATAATACAGCCTTTTTATTTGTTTTCACAGATCCGTGTGAATGGGGATCATTTTGACAATGTTGTTGTCTGTATGCAAAACATTTTTCAAAAACACAAAGGAAAAACTTTTCTTTTTTTTTTTTTTTAGCACATCATTGTTGTGTAAACATACCCTAAAATGGATCTACTATCACCTAAATCAGTGTTTCCAAACTTTGTTACTGGAGGCACACCAACAGTACACCTTTCCTAATCAAACACACTTGATTCAACTCATCATCAGCTCATTAGTAAAGACTCAAAAACCTGAAATGGATGGATCAGATAAGGAAGACCTTATCTCCCTTGTCCCTGGTCTCCCTTATCTGGTGTGCCTCAGGAACAAGGTTGAAACAAGAAACATTGATCCTGACAAGTGGTTAAACTGACGAGTGTTACAATTCAACCTCTGTTACAACATCTGTCTCCTTTATAGAATTATAAAATAAATGTGAATAGATTGCTCTTGGAAGAATTTGAGTAGCAAGTTTTCAATTCATATTGAAATCTATGACTTTTGGTTGCAGACTTTGGGATATTTAAGTTCTTTTTCTGTTACAAGGGTCATTACCCAATGAAGAAAATCTAGGAAACCTCCATTTGCTGTCTAATTTATCTCACTGTCATCTAGGAAAAACAAATGATAGATTATTTCTGATAGATGATAGATAAGAGATATAATTCGACTTAAGTAGTTGAAAATTGGTACGGTTGTAGCCTTTGCTCCTTAATCTTTTAATGTACAGCTTAAACACAGCAACACATTTCTATGAAACAAACCTCTAATCGAACTCTCTTACAGCATTTTATTGGCTGACCAGTATATCAGCCCTAGGTAATTGATAAAAACAAGTGTTAATCCTCAGCAAATACGATAGTCCAAACCACATAAGATATGCACAGCAATACAAATGAGACCAATTAGCAAAACAGATTGCAATCTATGATTAGATATTGTGCTCTTGAACACTTAGACAACATTAGAAAAAGTACAGGCAGTTCAAACCACTTAACTATGTGAACACCCTTGTGGAAATTCAGTAACAGGCAAAACATCAAATCTAGGCTGGGAATTCAAAGAATCTTAGTGGAGGAGACAAACTCTATTTTGGCTGCAGGGAAATGTAATAGATATCATTTTATTTTTTCAGGAATGAGTGATATGAAGTAATTCTGTGACTTGCGTTTATTTCTGGGCTAAAGCCAGTTATAAAATGAATAGTTCTGTTCCTGAATTTAGTTATGTTCCTAAATATTGTTGAAGCAAAACATTTGTGTAAAAAGAAATAGTGAAAAAAAGTTTTAAAATTATTTGTTGAACAGCTACAGAAAATAGCCACATAATGCAACATTCTAGGGAATAAAGTGCAAATAGTGATAAATAGCAGTATATTCTATTTACACTAAGTGACAATAGCATTTTCTTAGCGATATGCTATTTACAGTAGGTTAACATAGCGATAGATTCTATTTACACCATTTAAAAGTATCAGTTCTTTGCAATAAAAGTAAATAGTAGATGCTATCTATAATTTATATTGACAGATACTATTTGCACCTCAGTATGTACATTAACAGGATGCAATAATATCATAAGCTGCTCTTTCACCATCGGACCGAACGGTTCTCATTGCGTAACCGTTCCAGACAAGTGACCAATCCTGTGTGTTGACTCGACATCACTTCGTGGATTCTACCAGCACGATTCGGCACGGTTCGTGGACGAGAGTGGTTTGTAATAGTGCCGTGTTGTACCAGGCCATACTGTTCCTTACCATTCTAAGAATCATATATTTATCAAAATTATTAAATGGATGCTGCCTTATTGGGAGAATAAAAACCCTCCCTTCCACCTTCCCCTAACCCTACACACTTTTAATATTAATAAACACTTGATTGCCGTTTATTTCCAGTTTTTGAACATTATTTTCATTTTTACTGAAAATAAATGTGAGCTCAGCAAAAGGTGGATTCGAACCCCTGTCAATCACGTTAAAAGCCAGATCTGCGAGCCTTATTTGCTACTGCTGCACCACTGAAGACATTGAGTTCTATGTGTCTTTTTTTTTTTTTTTAAACTTGAGTGGCGCAAACCAGACATTGGTGGGCGGATCTAGTGTAAATAGTTTTCCAAACAAAGGATGCTATTTGCACTTAGTGTAAAGAGACACTCCGTAGTAAAATATTAGATCAAATGTCCTCAAATTCAACCATTTCTTGTTGGGTGAAATTACGTTTTAGTATGCACTAAACAATTTTAAGTCAAACAGGTATTTAGGAAAGTGCTGTGGTTGTGTTTGTACCTACTTGTATTTATCTTTTTGGCAGGAAAACTGTCAGGGGTAGCAGTTAGGCTTATAGAAACTAGTCTACTGAAGGTTTTGACTTTCCACTGAAAAAGACTTTCCACTTTTTCCGCAGTTGTGATGTTTGACAGATCCTCTTTCTATGTTTCAGTAACTCCTCAAACTACTGGGGTGTTTGTCTGCTAGCTACAGGAATGGCTAATGAACATAAAGCTAATCTTGTGACACAACATTCATTTTGCTTCGTAGCAGTGAACAGCAGCTTGTCTTAGGCACTGAGGTGTGCTGCCTTTTCTAGAGCACGTAATCGCTCAGGCGAAAAGAGCCTTTGGGGTATTTGAATGTTTTAATTTCCATATATATTTAATTTTGTCGTCTGACACACTTTTCATTTCTCAGTTTCGTGACTCACCAATAAGCATAACACAAAGAAATTCCAAATATAATTTAGCTACACACAGAAGTCACTCTTTCTGGCCAGAGTCACTCTACCAGAACTCCGTAACCTGGTTTTTGCACATTTGTTTATATATATAAATATGTTGAACATATATATATAGTTCAAGACCAGGCCTAATTCCTCTTTTCTGTTATTTTGTATGGTGGTGAGAATGTTTTAAATATGACAAAATATAAAATAGTTTTACCAAAGTTTTAAACTGAGCACAGGCAGCACAGACTGAGTGAAGAGCGGCTCTGGTGTTTAATAGCAGCTGGATGGAGAGGAAGACATTTTTTGAACTACTTTTAAGTTGACATGCTATTCAAAACATGTAGGCCAGTGGTAAGCTTATGTTCAAAAATATTATTCCAAATATCTTTACAAAGTTTTAAAGAAACGTAAAGCCTGCTGGGGTGTGTATTGAAGCCATTATCTGTGTATATATTTGTATCCATTGCAATGACAATTTTCTGTATTTGTATTTCAGTATCATGTGGGTGGGGTTTAAACTAGATGTGTGACAAACCTAAATGTAGAAATCTCTCTTATTGGTCAGAGAGAAACCATTCCCTCACCTCATCCACTGTGTACTGCATGCTATCATACTGTATATATTGAACAGAAGGTTTAAACACTAACATAGACTTTACAAAATTGAAAAATGTATATGATCCAGTGTCTCAGTAAGTATAAGATTATTTTTGATGTATGAAGTTAAGATTTATGAGACTGACACAATAACAAGAGACAGCAGTGCCCCTTCAGAAAAAAACGATTGCCATTTACATGGATTCGTGAAAACGACTAAAAAAACTGCTGTATTAAGCTGCCAGGCCAGTAGTTGGCGAGGTCACTTTGTAAAGAAACACTACATGCCTATAGACTGAACACGTAATACACATGCGCATGATGTTTTCACAAATGCACATTTTTGTAGTTTACATGGAGACTATAACAATAATCATTTTCAAAAACTTGCACTTTGAAATCCATTTTGTTTCAGTTTGTTTTCAGGCCCCCAAAACACTGTTGTTGTGTAAATGAATGTCCAAAATGGATAAAAAGTTTTAAAAATGGTGTTGTGTAAATGGCCCTTAAAATTTAATGTAATTTCTATTGAAAACTGCATGTCATGTGCTTAAATATATTTGCAGTTACTCATTTGTAATGATGAAGTTGCAATTTAGTACATTTAAAATATATTTAATTTAAATATGCTATCAAATAAAACACCACGGTTAAGTACTTTACATGTGCTTGAGTTTGATAGTCAACACATCAAAATAAGTGTACTTCTTTTAAGGATTATTAAAACAATTATTTAAAATGTGCTTTAAAGTAATCTTTTAATTTAAAATTATTACAATGTACAGTACAAGTACAAGTTTTTAAAAATATTTACTTTTAAGATTTGAGGTACAATAAATTCAAGTGCCTATTCAATACAACTAAGCACACTTTTTCAGAACCTGCCAATCGATTTGAATGTGAAATCACGCCATGCACATTTAAATCTAAAGTAAGTTTGTTGTACACATATACTTGTACCACAGGTATTACAAGGCTAAATGTAATGTTTAAAATTACATCATTTTGTCATTGTTGTGTGAAATAACTTTATGAATAATACCATATAATTTAGTGAGTGTGCACATTGACCTGGTCATTTTTGGCTCTGGGAATTTACATCATCCACTGGACAAGAGTTGACCTCAGGCAAGGGCAAAATTGCATACAAATACGTGGGTTGGTTGGCTGATCAAAAATAATGACCTCAAGAGGAACTCTATAATGAGTCGGAGCACTTTTCCCTATCTAAACATGCCACGCATGGCTGAACGCATTCATATGCCGCCCAGTCTTGTAAGACACAGAGTTCCTCTGCAGAGGCAAATCCCACAAACAAGAAGTTGCTGGGGAATAGAAGAGAATCTCAAGGACACAAAGACAAATCTAAAGGATGTTAGCCTCAGCAGAAGAACTGGAGGTGTTGCTAATCAAACAAAATATTATGCTGAAAAATGCAACTAGATATACATTAGATCCCAGGCAACATACATACTGATAAAATCAATGCACTGTACATCACTTTGGATGAAAGTGTTTACCAAATGAATAAATGTATGAAATGTGAGATTTGCTTTGCTAGAAAGAAACTACCCTGCTCGTGAAAGAATAATGTCATGTAATCAACAACTACCCTATTTTCATAGTGCATGATTCTTAGATATAGTATTGCATATTCTGCTATATAAAAGCCACCTGTCAGGATCTAATACATTTCTGACTGATAAATAAAGTTTTGCCCATACATATTTTCTTATTAAACATAATGTTTACTCAGAATATCATCTGAAATGAGACGTGAGCACTGCTTTCCAATCTAAAGGCAGCTATACATAAGGGAAGACCAATCTGAATTCAGCAGATTTCTTCTCAGGTACGCTTTTAAGGCAGGAGATTCTAATGCAAGTCAATGAGATGTGTGATTTTCAAACTTCTTACATTAAAGTTTACAAAAAAAAAAAATATATATATATATATATATATATTGATAGGGCAACTAAAGCTAATATTATCTACAAAATAGAATTTTAATGTACAAAAAAGTTTGAACATTGACATTTAAAAAAAAAAAAAAAAGAATAAACACACAATGTTGCCTGTAATAACAATACACTGCCACTATTAAATAGTTCATCTTTAACCTGTGCAAAAACTGCAAAAGGTCTCAGGCATGCAGTGTTGTGTAAATCAGATTCTGTGTCACAAGGTCCAAGAGTTGAGTAACATCTACTTCTATGAATACAAGAATGTTGCCTTTGGCAAACTCACCCGATGACATGAGGGTGCTCTGTGGTGAGGAGAGCAAGTGGTGGCTTGTCCCTCTCGATGAGCCAGACAGTGTAACGTCCACTCTGCCTGGGGTGCAAAAACACTGTGACATCCAGACCACAGGGCCGGTGGGTGGCACGTAGCCAGGGGCTCAGAACCCAAGGTCCCGTCAGAGCTGAGCCATTCACTGTGAGAAAACGCCCTGGAAAAACAAACAAAGTGAAAGATATATCTATGTCAGAGAGCAAGAAACTTCAAAATATTTCTCTCAAGTTTCATTGTGTACAAAAGTTCATTGTATCACTTGTTCGCATTTTATTTATTTTATAGTTTTTGAAAGTAAGTTCTCAGCTATGTTTAATGAGATATCTTTGACTCATACTTTTACTTAAAATTATTTCCGTATCCTACCTCAGTGGCAGCAAAAGTGATTTGCAATACAACATAAACACAGAAAGTACATTGTACCAACCGTTTTTTTTTTTTTTTTTTAAATGCTTCTCAGGTCTGGAAATATGTTTGACGCGTGTTGCTTTTTCAAATGCACAATTGCACATTATAAGCAATTCAAACTTGCAGTGCTTTCAGATGGATTAGCATTTGGAGCCATACTTCATTGACAAGCCGTGCATAAAAAAAACAAAATAGCAGCTTTGCGATTTTATAATCACACGAAGCCAAATCTTTTAAGCGCAATTTCAATGTTTTTTTTTCTAATCGTCTGATTAGATTGTGCAGCCCTAATACATATATATATATGTATATATGTATATACACACACACACACACACACAACAATGTTTGAGACGCTGTGAGATTTCTAAAACTAGGGGTATTTTCTCAGGCGAAATATGTTAGATGGTGGAAATGTCAGAATAAGGCTCCATTTGCTCTCAATTTCATCTCAGGAGAAACAACTTTAAAGATTAAAATGAAAGATATCTTGTTTTTGATTTCTTTCCAGTGAGCACTTCCAAAGTACATTTTAGAGCAATCAGTGGTCATCTTGGTAACACCGCCAGGCAGCTTATTTCTGTGCAACCACATACAGTCTTCTTGAATGTAGAAAGACCAAAACGGTCATGCTTGAATTGCAGCGCTAAATTTAACTGGAAGGGTTAAAAGGATGGTTATTTTCATCAGCTATGACTCGTTAGAGCTAGCATTCTGTCCGCTTTAAATCAGACACAGAGATAAAGTAGTGCAGTACGATTACATATATTTAATTGAATTATAACATTTATATATGCAACATTAAATCTGACAAAACAATTTCTTTAGCTCAAATAAGGTTTTCAGGTTGGTCTAGCAAGATATAAAGATAAACAAGATTATCTTTAATATCTCAATTGTTTTCTAGCAAGGATTTGGCAATTTTTTATTTATTTATTAATTTTTTTGAAATTGCAAGACTTCCTTTCAATATGCAATCTCTCCCATACATTTGTAAATAAGTGGCCTGTTTCCCTGATTATACTGTCTCTGTACACTTCTCAGAGAGTTGATGGGTCTCCGGAACATATGAGTATGTGTTAAAGTGAAATTCGCAGATTCGTGGCCCAGGCAGAAGACATTGAGCCCATGTAGAGCCAAAATAGATGAGTGAGGGGGGGAAAATGACAACACACCAGAGGAAAACGAAATAAATAATGAAAGAGAGGAGAAAAATCAAAGCTCTGTCTGTGGGCTTTGATTTAGAGTCCTCCCTCTCAACAGCCTCATTCAGCTCTCTCAATCAGGAAATTTTCCACAGGGCCAGAAAAAAAAAAAAAAAAAGACAAAAGAGACCTTCTTTTGATAGAAAAAGAAATGAAAACAGCATCAGTGAAAAAAATTGAGGGAAAATGTCCTGGAATGTAGCATTTTCTTTGTTCACTGAGTTATCTGTATCCAGCAAGGAGTTGTTATAGCATCATACTTTTGGGGTTTGGTTTGCTCTAGTGAAATTGAGAGAAACTGTTAGGCATCATTTACTTATGGACTCTAAACTTATTCTACTAAAATATTTCTCTACATATTTAAAATTCAGTACATTCCATGTGTATCCATTTGTGCATCATAAATAATAATAATAATAATAAACAGCAGGTACTTTTGTGTCAACTATCCCTTATTATTTAACATATATACATACAGTACATATACAGTTACATATTAACTTTCTTTGTCCTAAATCTGGTTAAAAAAATAATACTCTTTTAGTGCTTGGATGAATTAAGGATTAAGGGCTAATGGCTTTCACAGTCCCCAGGTTGTTGAAATTCTTTAGGCATATTTTAAGAAGAGGTAAGTAGTAATAGAGAGCATGTTTCTGTAACTGACTAGATGGTACTTGAGGTTTTAATTTCTGTTAAAAAAAAGTGTATTATTAAACAGATTTTTTATTTTTTTTAACTGTGCCTTAAAATTCAATGAAATGTATCAAGTTCAAATATGGTCGCAGCAGGGGTTGTGCTAACTTCTCTACACTTAGAAAACCAACTGAGCATGTAATTTGACTATGGCTTCCTCAACTTTTGAATACCACTATAGCCTTTTGCTGAAAGTGTTACAAAACCAAACGCTTACTGCTCACTGACTCACTACTGATTTCCCATGTCTTACTTGAAATTTTTGTTGTGTGCTTTGAAGAAGTGTATGGATCAAATTTTGGCCAGCAGCTGTGGTTGGTGAATAAACCTGAGTAGCAATTTTCTGAAAGTACAAACCTTAATTGCTAAAACATATTAAACACTGCTTATTTAACTTTCTTAAGTCATGTCAGAATAAATGCACATGAAAAATAGCCGAAATAATGAAAAATACATTTGTACAAGTAAACATACATAAATAAGTGAACATATATAGTTAAGTTATGAAACTCTAGAAGCTGCAGGTTGATAGGTCCTTTATTTGCTATCTGCAGTCAATCACATCATTGCTGCATGGCACAAGCTTATTGGCCTCTGCTGATCCTGCAGCCAATGAGATTACTTGCACAACATATAAACAGTCTGGTTCATTGTTGCTGTAAGATAGTCCTGCAGCGCTATCAGAGTTTCTCTGAAATCCTCCACCTCCCCCAGCTCCACCTGCCTATATCTGCTATGGGATTTATGTATGTCTATTTATGCAGCATGTCTTACTTGCTCACAGCAGTGTGTCTGTGTATCTTAGCAGTAGCAGGTCCATACTTACTCAGCAGCAGCAAAAATTATCAGCAGCAACAGTGTAGGAGATCTAGGAGATCTCAACCTTTTTTTTTTTTTTTTTTTCCAAGGCCCCCTCCTCTCCGAATCACTTCTACAAAAATATTTTTGCAAAAATGTCACTGCAGACATTCTTTACAACTTAAAAGTACTTACTCTGCTCAGATATACAGTATCCTTAAACAAATATGCAGAAGTCAACCTGCCATACCAAACAAGACCACAGGGAGTCAAAGGACTGCATATAGCTACTATACGGATCCATTCAGAATTATTAAACACACTAAAATACAAACATTCTGAATGTGTGGAAACTCAGCAATCTGAAGGTGGGTCGATGTCATCAGTGAACAGTTCCTCTGTCAGAACAAGCAATCGTGTCTATGTTTTAAGCATCAGATGCCATTGCACTTAAAACATCACAGATCCTCACAAACTTCTCCAAAACTTTCTTTTTGCCAAGCATCCATTATAAAACCCTCACAATACAATATTTTGGACAACTACGCGAATATATATTAAACTGTCTGCGAGGGAAATCTGTGAGGGCGCGAATGATGCCGCACAACATCTCCATTAATTTGTGCATGTAATAATTTAATGTTTATATATTCTAAAGCATTGAATCGCTATCGAATGGTGTTTCTTTCAATTCTTAGCATTATAAATTGATTACTGACCAAAACAAATGATTCACGATTCAAAAATCCATGTTTCTAGATCAATGCATATACATTGTCAGGATTTGTAATCGATGCATCAAGAAAACAAGTGAATCGTTACAGCTGTATTATTTTTATTGATTGGTTGATTGATTGAGTTTGTGTAAAGTTAAAAGTATAAAGTAGCAGGATGTGCAGCTGTATGTTTCCCATTAAGGATGACAGATTCTATTACAAGGCTCTGTCTTCATATATCATATTTTATATACACACACACACACACACACACACTATATTGCTCGCCAAGAAACTGGGAACTTGCAAAATGATATATACGGTGTGATAATTAAATGCTTGTATAAAAAAAAAAAAAAAAAATGCTGTGGTCATTAGCTAAATATACATGGATATTTAAGAAAAACTACTCAATGATCTTCTTTATTTCCACAGGGAATTTCATTGGGACTTGATGGCTTGGCTCGCACACCCGCAGGGGTGAATCAGTCTTAGTTCAGTGCACACATCTGGAGTATGGAGGGCACATATGATGCAGTTGAATGCTTTTCTTTTTTTAAATTTAAACATGCACTCATGACTGCCTTGCAAATCAAAATAATGTTCAGTAAAAGACAGCAGTAAAGTGACATGTAGCTATGATTCATTATGTGAAGACAAACACCAATTTAAAGTCCCTATGAAATCAAAATGGAAGTTTTTTGGCTTTTAGTATGAATGTGTTAGTCTTACTGTTATCTATAAGCTATAGTATGCTCCAAAGCAATGACAAAATTCATATTTAGAAGACTCAAAACTTAGTCTCTCACTTCCACCAATATGGATCAATGATTTCGATGACATCACTCTGCACTTCAGCTTCTCATCAGATTTTCTGTTCAATCAAATTCTTTCTAGAATCTGAAGCGTCCCACCCCCTCACTATAAACGGATGCTGTAGCTGCAGCTAAAATCGTCTCGGTTACGACTGTAACCTTAGTTCCCTGAAGAGGGAACGAGACGTTGCGTCGAGAAATTGACGCTTTGGGAACGCAACGCGTGATGTCGTCATGAAGCAGGTGTGAAATCAGTCCAATGGTGTGTCGAGACGTCAGAAGCGGGTGACGTCACGGCCAGGAAGCTATAAAGCACGCTCAAACAAAGCAACGCTAGCTTAAAGTGTCTGAGGTAAGCGCTGACAGGCGTGCCGGAAGTATGGCAGGGCGACGCAACGTCTCGTTCCCTCTTCAGGGAACTAAGGTTACAGTCGTAACCGAGACGTTCCCTTTCAAGGGAACTCGCGTTGCGTCGAGAAATTGACGCTTTGGGAACGTTAATACCCACGCCGCCATAGTTACAAGGGCCTGTCTGGTGTGGCTCGTCAGTCGCCAGAGAGAACCTGGGCCCCGGGGGAGCTAAGGTCAAGTTGATAAAACCTGACGAATGTGTGCGGTGAGGACCAGCCTGCCGCATCACAGACGTCGTGTAAAGAGGCTCCCGAAAGAAGGGCTTTGGAGGCCGCCATACTCCTGGTAGAGTGGGCTCAGACTGCTAGAGGTGACGGCAGTCCGGCCGACTCGTAAGCAAGTGAGATAGCCTCGACTAACCACTTACTCATCCTCTGCTTAGACGCCGGGGCCCCTTTATTGGGGGACCCGAAGAGGATAAACAATTGCTCAGTCTTACGCCACAGGGCAGCTCTGTGGACGTAAGCATCTAGGGCCCGAACAGGGCAAAGCAAATTAAGGCGTTCCTGGTCTGACGTCCTGAAGGGAGGAGGACAGAAGGCCTGCAGTACAATGGGGCTAGCCACATTAGTGGGAACTTTAGGAATGTAGCCAGGTCTGGGATGAAGGAAGGCTTTCACCATACCAGGTGCAAATTCCAAGCACGAGGGAGCAACCGAAAGGGCCTGTAGATCTCCTATTCTTTTCAAGGAAGATATGGCGAGGAGGAACAGTGTTTTTAGGGTCAAAAACTTAACTGGAACCTCCTCAATCGGTTCAAAGGGGGCTAGGGATAGGCCTTGGAGCACCACGGCCAAATCCCATGCCGGAACCCTCGTGCGTACCGTGGGCCTCAGCCTCAGGGTGCCATGGAGGAAGCGAGTAATAAGTGGGTCTCTACCAAGAGAAGAACCAGCCAAGGGTATGTGGTAAGCCGCAATGGCCGCCACATAAACCTTTAGCGTGGAGGGAGATAACCCTGCAGTGAACCGTTCCTGCAGAAATTCCAAGACCGTATCAACGGGACAGGAAACTGGATCAAACTGACGACTACTGCACCAAGAAGTGAAAAGTTTCCACTTCAGGGCGTATAGCTTCCTCGTGGAGGGAGCTCTAGATTGGAGAATGGTCCCTACAACCTCGGTTGAGAGACCGGAATCTATGAGCTGGGCCCCCTCAGAGGCCAAGCCCACAGGCTCCAGAGCTCTGGGCAGGGGTGGAAAATCGTGCCCCCTGCCTGGGACAGAAGGTCCCTCCTGACGGGAATCTCCCAGGGAGAGCCGTCCAGGAGAGATACTAGGTCCGAGAACCACACTCTGCCCGGCCAGCGCGGGGCTATCAAGGTGAGCCGGACGTGGTCCCGGCGAACTCTTTCTAGAACTCCCGGGAGCAGAGCGATCGGGGGAAATGCGTACAGACGAAGCCTCGGCCACGTCTGTACCATAGCATCCAGTCCGAGAGGAGCTGGGTGCGTGAGGGAGAACCAGAGTGGACAGTGAAAAGTCTCTCGAGATGCAAACAGATCCACCTGAGCCTGGCCGAACCTTTCCCAAATTTGCTCCACCACCTCGGGGTGGGGCCTCCATTCCCCGGGCCTCAGCCCCTGCCTCGACAGGACGTCTGCTCCAACATTCTGGACCCCGGGGATATAAGCTGCCCTGAGTGACAGAAATTTCCCCTGGGACCACAGGAGGATTCGGCGCGCCAACTTGGAGAGTGGGCGTGACCGCAGACCCCCCTGATGATTTATATAGGCGACTACCGATGTGTTGTCTGACCGGACAAGAACATGGTGGCCCCTGAGATCTGAGAGAAAAGTCTTGAGGGCCAGAAAGACAGCCAGCATCTCCAGGCAGTTGATGTGCCAGGAGAGGTGGTGAGCGCCCCATAGACCTTGAGTCGAGCGTCCGTCTAGGACCGCTCCCCAGCCCGTGAGGGAAGCATCTGTCGTTAGCATTTTGCGACGACAAGGAGCTCCCAGCACGGGCCCTTGGGATAGAAACCAGGACTTCTTCCAAATGGCCAGGGCACGTAGACAACGCCGCGTGACCTTGATCATGCGAAAAGGATTTCCCCTCGGGGAGAATCCCCTGGTTCTGAGCCACCACTGCAGGGGTCTCATGTGCAACAGACCAAAAGGTATCACGTTGGATGCCGCTGCCATCAGCCCCAACAGCCTCTGAAACTGTTTTACAGTGAG